>CM064328.1:190862008-191462008 GCA_032595735.1 Pelochelys cantorii
GGCCGGAGCCTCCCCTGGCTCAGGGCCAACAGGACCAGGGCCCTCCTGTCCTTCCAGCCCCCGCGCTTTCCCCTCAACTCCCCATCCCGTCTCCCAGCAGCCGTGGCCCCGTGTGGCTCCGGCCAGAGGATGGGAACCGTTTTCTCTTCCCTCACCCCCCTGTCCAGCACCGCAGCCCCGAACCCTCCTCCCGGCCCCTCTGCCGGCCCCCTGGCCCCGCTTCTCCACGTCCTGTCTCCTTTGCTCGGCAGGAAGTGGCTGTGGAGTCGCTGGCCCAGGCCACGGGGCTGTCTCCCGCCCTGCTGAGCCAGGCGCTGAAACCGCTGACGGGAGAGGCCGGGATCCTGACCCAGAGCCTGCCTGAAGGGGGTGCGTATGGGGAGAGCGGCGGGGGCAAGGTTGGAGAGGGGACAGAGCCCTGGAGCTGGGCCTAGGGGCAGGGTGGCCACACTGGTCCCAGGGAGGGCTCATGGGGCTGGGCTCTGAGCCAGGAGGGGGGTTGTGGCTGGAGGGGCCAGTCCCCAAAGCAGGGCTGGTGGGGGTGCACATCAAGGGGTGGCAGAGCTGTGCTGTGGGGGGCTGGGCCTGGAGGGGTGTGTGGGGATATGGGGGGGGGGCTGGTCTCCGAGCAGGGTGGCAGGGCTGTGCTGTGTGGGGCTGGGCCTGGAGGGGCGTGTGGGGATACCGGGAGGGGGGCCGGGCCCGGAGGGGCGTGTGGGAATACGGGGGGGGGAGGGGGGGCTGGTCTCCGAGCAGGGTGGCAGAGCTGGGCGGTGGGGGGCTGGGCCTGGAGGGGCGTGTGGGGAATATGGGGGGGGGGGCTGGTCTCCGAGCAGGGTGGCAGAGCTGTGCTGTGGGGGGCTGGGCCTGGAGGGGCGTGTGGGAATATGGGGGGGGGGGCTGGTCTCCGAGCAGGGTGGCAGGGCTGTGCTGTGTGGGGCTGGGCCTGGAGGGGCGTGTAGGGATATGGGGGGGGGCTGGTCTCCGAGCAGGGTGGCAGGGCTGTGCTGTGGGGGGCCGGGCCCGGAGGGGCGTGTGGGGATACCGGGAGGGGGGCCGGGCTGGGAGGGGCGTGTGGGGATACCGGGAGGGGCGTGTGGGGATACCGGGAGGGGGGCCGGGCCCGGGGCCCCGCTGAGCGCCGCCTGCCGGTCCCAGGGCTGCTGCGGCTGGACGAGGCGGCCCTGGCCCGGGCGGGCGGGCGGGCCCTGCGCCTGCTGCCCCAGCAGACCTACCTGGACGTGGAGGCGGCCGAGGGGAGCGCGCTGGAGCGGAAGAGGAACGTCCTCTCCTGCCTCATCGTGCGGCTGCTGAAGGGGGAGAAGGAGCTGCACATCGACAACCTGGTGTTCAGGGTACGGCCCGGCGGGGGCGGGGCCTGCTCGGCGCCCGGCCGCACCTGCTAACGCTGCCTCTGCCCGACAGGTGATTGACGCCTGTCAGAAATGGGAGTCTGGCTCCGCCCCCAAGTTCCTCAGCTTCTGCTGCAGCAGCACGGACGTGCTCTCCTGCGTCCTGCACCTGCTGAGCCAGGGCTACCTGCGGCGGCAGGAGGCCAACCCCCAGCTGCTGGAGTACGTCTCCACGGAGCCCCCACCTGCCCCACCGCCCCCATGCCCGCCCCCTGTTTCCTTCCAGACGGTGCAGATCAAGACGGCGCCCAGTGCGGCCTGCACCAAGCACAGACAGACCTTCTCCACCTTCAGGTAGAAGCGGGGCGGGGCCGTGGGTGGGCCGGGAGGACCTGGCCGCTGCCCACTGGGGCAAAGAGCCGCACCTCGGCCCAGCCCCCGCCTCCGCGTGCCACACACCACTGCCACGGCCTCGGGCCTTTAATTTAATAAAGCAGCGCAAGTGTGCCCCCCTCGCTGTGCTGAGCTGGGCCGGCAGCCCTGGGCCTCCTGGGCATCTTGCTCTCGGCTTGGGCACCGCCGCAGGACCCTGTGGGCTGGCCATGGCTGTGGGCAGCAGCTCCTGGCTGGCTTTTGGGAGCAGGCAGGCCCAGGCTGCAGTAGTGTCACAGGAGCAGCAGGACCCGCGCTACACGGCCTCGTCTCAGTCAGCATGCCACCAGGAAGCAGCCACGCAACGCTGCCACCACCTCAGTGGCCACGGCAGCAGGCTGCACACCCGGCCCTGCCCCGTCACAGTGGCCACGCCACCAGGAAGCAGCCACGCAACGCTGCCACCACCTCAGAGGCCACGGCAGCGGGCTGCACACCCGGCCCTGCCCCGTCACAGTGGCCACGCCACCAGGAAGCAGCCACGCAACGCTGCCACCACCTCAGAGGCCACGGCAGCGGGCTGCACACCCGGCCCTGCCCCGTCACAGTGGCCACGCCAGCAGGAAGCAGCCACCCGGCCCTTCCCCAGCACAGTGGTACCAGCATTAATTTATTAAAAGGAATCCAGAGAAGCAACCATACAATAAGTTTAACAAAAATAGAATCTTGTAAAAAAACAGACCAAGCGGCCCTTGTGGTGCCTGGCTTGGGGGGCGCAGGGAGGGGCGGGTTTGGCGGCTGGCTGGGCACGGAGCCTGGCCAGCAGAAGAGAAAGATGGGCCCAGCCATAGGCTGCCATGTGACACGGGGGAGCCTCCCTGGGCTGAGGGGAGGGGGCACAGCTGGGCCAGCCCAACTTGCTGCCCCATGGGGCCCAGCCCACCCCCCCCAGGCAGCTTCCAGCTCAGCCCCAGGCCCGTGGACTCAGCTGTTCTGTACCCTCCCAGGGGGGCAGGCCCTTGCCCAGGGAGCCTGGCCATGCTGCTGTAGCACCAGACACACTAGCTGGCGTAGGGCCCAGTCCCCCTCCACCCCCCCGCTGGGAGCTGGCTTGGAGGGCCAGCTGCACCCCCAGGTCTTGCTCCCTGCAAAAAGCCCCCCAGACGGGCTGGGCCACAGGCAGCGCCGCCCTCAGCAGAGTCCCGGCTGCTCACAGGCCCTTCGAGTAGCCGAAGATGCCCACAGGCAGATGCTTGACGTGTGTGGGCCACTGCGCCGCCAGCTGGAAAAACTTGACGTCGTTCCACTCCACACCGTCAATGGACACTGGGGGCAGAGAGCAGGGCTGGAGCAGGCACGCGGCTTTGGGGGGCAGCAGGGCAGGGCTCCCCCCACACTGCTTGCACTTAAAGCCAGAGGGGGGTGCGAGGGGGCAGAGCTGTGGGCCAGGGAGGGGCGGGCGCCCTACCTCGCAGCATGGTGTTCTGGTGCTTGGCGGTGCAGATCAGGCGGGAGATCCCCTCGATGACTTGGCTCTTGGGCTCCAGGTCCCTCTCCTTGGGTTTCTTGCTCAGGAACATGACTGGGCAGAGAGAGAGGCTGCTAGAGCCGGCCCAGCCCTGCTGGGGGTCTGCCCGCCCGCCCGCCCGCCCGCCCAACCTACCTTTCTTGTTCTTCTCCTTGGTGACCACGGTCATGGCCATGGTGCTGGGGGACAGCAGCTCCCCGGGGCCAGGCACGCGGCTGACCTGCAGGGACCGGAAGTTGCTCTTCAGCGTGTTCTTCAAGCCCATCTCCCGCTTCTCCCCCTCCTTCTTCTTCTCCAGCCCCTGCGCCGTCCAGTAGTCGACCTGCAGGCCCATCACCTCTGCGCCGGGACTCAGGGACCTGGGGAGGGACAGTCCCATGGCAGCCGGCCAGGCTGGGCTCCAGCGAGGCCCCCCAGGGCCTGCACTCTGCTGTCAGCTCACCTGGCAGGGAGCCGAGGGGTTGGTGGAGGGGGCACAGCCCCTACCCATCGCTGCCCCACACGGGTGGCATCTTCTACCTCCCCCTCCCTGTGGGCCGGGCCAGGCCAGGGGCCTTCAGGTGCAGGAGGAGGGGCTGACTCCCTCCCCCAGCCCTGCTGGAAATGGTTAGCAAGGCTGCCCTGCCCTGTGCCTGGGCATGAACCCTACTCACCCAGTCCCGGAGAGGCTGCTGCTGACAGACGGGGAGGGCGGCGGGGTGCCCAGCGCCTCCTTGCTGTGGGGCGCCCCCGGGGCGGCCGGCGGGGCCGAGCTCAGCAGGGAGCCGGTGCAGACGGTGGCATCGTCCGAGTCCACTGGTGAGAGGGAAAGGCAGGGCCGAGTCAGGGGGTGTGGGCTGGGGCGGCAGGCCACGCTGGGCCCGCTGCCTGTTGCCTGGGGTGCTGGGCCAGGGCAAGACTGGCGCTTCCAGCCCCGCAGTGGGTGGCGTTCCTGGGGCAAGAGCCAGGCCAGCCTGCCTAGCCCCCTGGCCAGGGTGGAAGGAGGGGGCGGGGATGTGGCTGCAGGGGAGGGGGGGGGGCTCACCAGAGGCGCTGAAGGACTGCTCCAGGAGCCCCACCTTCACCACCTGCAGACAGAGACATGAGACAGGCCCAGCCCACGCGCCGGCCAGGTGCCCGCCAGGCACAGGGCCCCCCCCCCGGGACACTCACCCCAACGAAGGGCACAAACTTCTGGCAGGAGTCGTCGTCTGGGCTGCGTGGGGGAGGAGAGGGCGGTCAGAGAGCAACCCTGCAGCAGGGCCCATGTGCTGCCGGGGGGGGGCGCGGGCAGCGGCTGCCAACCTGCCTTCACCCCACCAGGCTTTCTGCAGGGCAGTGTCCGCCCCCCGTCCCATCAGACAGCCCCCCAGCGCCCAGCCCCCCCCAAGGCATTTGCCCCACCAGGCAGCACCAGCCCCTCCCACCTGAGTCGCTTCCCCCATAGGGCTGTGCCCAACCCCCTCCTAAGTTACTTGGCCCATCAGCCCCCCGCAAGGTGTTTGCCCCGCTGTACAGCCCCTCCCAAGTCGCTTGCTCCACAGGGCAGCCCCCCAGCAGCGCCCATTAACCCCCGTCCGAGTCATGCGCCCGGCCAGGCAGTGCTCAGCCCTCCCCACCAGCAGGAGGCGCTCCCGCGTCACTGGCCACGGAGCAGAGCTGGGGGCTGGGCGCCTCTGCCCCCCAGAGCCAGCAGCAGGCAGGGCCTGGCGCCTGCATGCACCGCACCCGCCCAGCGCTGCAGAACAGGCATGGGGGGGGCGACAAATGGGGGGACCCTCCCGCCCGGCCAGGGCACGGGGGTTCACATGCAGGGCAGGGAGCTCGGGGGCGGGGGGCGGGGCGGGCAGGGCACAGACGGGACAGGACACGAGGCGCCAGCGCACACGACAGGCCAGTACCTGATGTAAAAATCAAAATAGAGGCTTCTCTTCCTGGGACGCCGCAGAGCGAGAGAAGGCAGAGGTGAGCGGGCGGCTGCCACGCCCTGCAGCCGCCCGGGGCACGGAGCCAGCCCCCCCATGACGCTCCGGGGCTGGCGCCAGGACCCCGCGGGGGACGCTGTTCGCACATAGCCAAGACCAGACTGGGAGCCCCTTCCGGTGCCCTGCCAGGGACTGGCACTCGCAGCGGGTAGCTCTCTGCGGGCCTGGGCTCCCGCCCCCCCCCGACCCACAGCCCCCTGCGGGCCTGGGCTCCCGCCCCGCAGCCCCCTGAGGGCCTGGGCTCCCGCCCCCCCCGACCCACAGCCCCCTGAGGGCCTGGGCTCCCACCCCGCCTCCGACCTGCAGCCGCCTGGCCTACCCCCCTCCCCGACCCACAGCCCCCTGCGGGCCTCGGCTCCCGCCCCGCCTCTGCCCCACAGCCCCCTGAGGGCCTGGGCTCCCGCCCCGCCTCCGCCCCGCAGCCGCCTGAGGGCCTGGGCTCCGGCCCCGCCTCCGACCCGCAGCGCGCCTGGCCTATCCGCCCCCCCCGACCCACAGCCCCCTGAGGGCCTGGGCTCCCACCCCGCCTCCGACCTGCAGCCGCCTGGCCTACCCCCCCCCCCGACCCGCAGCCCCCTGCAGGGCCTGGGCTCCCACCCCGCCTCCGCCCCGCAGCCCCTGGGGCCTGGGCTCCCGCCCCCCCACACCCGCAGCCCCCTGAGGGCCTGGGCTCCCACCCCGCCTCCGACCTGCAGCCGCCTGGCCTACCCCCCCCCCCGACCCACAGCCCCCTGCGGGCCTGGGCTCCCGCCCCGCCTCCGCCTGCAGCCGCCTGGCCTACCCCCCCCCCCGACCCACAGCCCCCTGCGGGCCTGGGCTCCCGCCCCGCCTCCAACCCCGAGCCGCCTGGCCTACCCCCCCCCCCCGACCACCCGCAGCCGGCCCCCCCTGAGGGCCTGGGCTCCCACCCCGCCTCCGACCTGCAGCCGCCTGGCCTACCCCCCCCCCCCACCCACAGCCCCCTGCGGGCCTGGGCTCCCGCCCCGCCTCCGCCCGCAGCCGCCTGGCCTACCCCCCCCCCCGACCCACAGCCCCCTGAGGGCCTGGGCTCCCGCCCCGCCTCCGCCCCTGCAGCCCCCTGAGGGCCTGGGCTCCCCCCGCCTCCGCCCTGCAGCCGCCTGGCCTACCCCCCCCGACCCACAGCCCCCTGCGGCCTGGGCTCCCGCCCACCTCGACCCACAGCCCCCTGCGGGCCTGGGCTCCCGCCCTGCCTCCGACCTGCAGCCCCTGGCCTGCCCCCTCCCCCCCCGCCTCCACCCGCGCCCTGAGGGCCTGGGCTCCCACCCCGCCTCCGACCTGCAGCCGCCTGGCCTCCCCCCCCCCCCCCCGACCCACAGCCCCCTGCGGGCCTGGGCTCCCGCCCCGCCTCCGCTCCGTAGCCGCCTGGCCTACCCCCCCCCCGACCCACAGCCCCCTGCGGGCCTGGGCTCCCGCCCCGCCTCCGCCCCGCAGCCCCCTGAGGGCCTGGGCTCCTGCCCCGCCTCCGCCCCGCAGCCGCCTGGCCTACCCCCCCCCCCGACCCACAGCCCCCTGAGGCCTGGGCTCCCGCCCCGCCTCCGCCCCGCAGCCGCCTGGCCTACCCCCCCCCCCGACCCGCAGCCCCCTGAGGGCCTGGGCTCCCGCCCCGCCTCCGCCCCGCAGCCGCCTGGCCTACCCCCCCCCCCCGACCCCGCAGCCCCCTGAGGGCTGGGCTCCCGCCCCGCCTCCGCCCCGCAGCCCCCTGAGGGCCTGGGCTCCCGCCCCGCCTCCGCCCCGCCGCCGCCTGGCCTACCCTCCCCCCGACCCACAGCCCCCTGCGGGCATGGGCTCCCGCCCCGCCTCCGACCTGCAGCCCCCTGGCCTGCCCCCTCCCCCCCACCTCCGACCCGCAGCCGCCTGGCCTGCCCCCCCCCCCGCCTCCGACCCGCAGCCCCCTGCGGGCCTGGGCTCCCACCCCACCTCCAACCCGCAGCTGCCTGGCCTGTCCCCCCTCCCCCCCGCCTCCGACCCACAGCCCCCTGAGGGCCTGGGCTCCCGCCCCGCCTCCGCCCCGCAGCCGCCTGGCCTACCCCCCCCCCCCCGACCCACAGCCCCCTGCGG
The DNA here is from genome assembly GCA_032595735.1 of Pelochelys cantorii. NCBI lineage: Eukaryota > Metazoa > Chordata > Testudines > Trionychidae > Pelochelys > Pelochelys cantorii. The sequence goes on from CM064328.1 coordinate 190,869,304, forward strand.
GCATGGGCTCCCGCCCAGCCTCCGACCTGCAGCCCCCTGGCCTGCCCCCCCCCCCCCCGCCTCCGACCCACAGCCCCCTGCGGGCCTGGGCTCCCACCCCGCCTCTGCTCCCCCACCCGCCTCTGACCCGCAGCCCCCTGCGGGCTTGGGCTCCCCCCCCCCAATTGCCTCCGACCCGCAGGCCTGGACTGCTCATCCCTGGCGCCCCTCAACCCTGATCCATAGAGCTCTGAGCCGAAGACGAACGCCGGCTGCTTGCCGCCTGGGCCTGCCCTGGTCACACCAGCGGCATTGGCAGGCCGGCAGGAAGGGTCCCGCGGGCATTTGCGGGGGCAGCTCAGCTCAGAGCTCCTCCCGCACCAGGGCGCTGGCAGAGAAGGGGACTGCCCGAAGCCCCCCTCACCCAGCAGCAGGCTTGGCCAGCCCTGCCCCTCCGGGCCTGCCGGCCTCCCCCTGCCAGCCACTGAACTCCGACAGCTCCCTGCAGGCTGCATAACCTGGGGGCACCCAGCCAGCTGCCCATCCCCGAGCCCCTGGATGCAGCTGGGGGTGCCCAGCGAGGCTGCCTGCGCCCCGGGCCCCGAGCGGCTCCCGCCCTCACCTCTTCTGCTTGTAGGTCAGCATGGCCTCCGAGATGGGCAGCTGGTGGGACTGGCTGGCTCCCGCGATGAACTCGGCTACGCGGCCGGGGACATCCACCGGGTCTGCGGGAAAGGGGAGGGGTGAGCGCCCCGGTGGCTGCCCGGCCCAGCGCCCTGCTGCTCACTGTGACGGCGCATTGGGGAGCCCCGACCCTGCACCCCGGCCGCAGCCAGATGCCACTCCGCTGGCCAGTCGACTGGAAGGTTTATTGCTTCTCCGAGACACAGCGCAGGCTCCATGCTGACACAGGAGCCAGGGCAGAGCCTTAGTCCTCTTGGGGGGAAGGGGCTTCACCCCCTTTCTTGGTCTAGAAACATCCTCCCTCCCCCTAGCCCAGCCAAGACTGACCCAACCCCCTGGCCCTGCCCCCCAGCCTGGGGCCAGTCCCCACCTCTCCTCCTGTGTCTCTCCCTCTGCGAACAGGGTTGTCATCTGCCCAGCCTAGGACAAGGTGTCTGGGCCAATCCACGTGGAGTGAGTCAGTGGGGATCTCACAGCAACCCAGCCAGGTGGGAACACCGGGTTACAAAGCCGACAGCCCCCCACTACATCACTCACCGGTGCTGGGGGGCTCGGCCCGGCTGAACAGCTCCCGCCAGGCCGGGTCCAGGAAGAGGGCGCTGTACCGCCCGTCCACCGAGGCCAGGTACTTGGCCAGCGGGTGAGAGCCTGGCAAGAGAGGGAGGGAGTGACGCGGGCTGCTCCTGGGGGGCGGGGGGCCGTTCCGATGCCCCTGCTGCTGCCCCCCCCGGGCGGCCAGCTCGTACCCAGGGGCACCACGAGGAAGCGGAGGTAGTTGAGCCAGTCGGGCGTCTTGCTGGCCAGCTGCTCCACGAAGAAGCGCAGCACGATGCTCAGGTAGCTCTGGTCGCCGGCCACGGCCACTCTGACGGGCGGAGGCGCGTGGGCGTTGCAGTTACAGCTGCAGGAGGAAGAGAAGCCCCGAGAGACTCAGTGCCACGGGGGCCGGGACACCAGCCGGGGGCCAGGCCCAGGCCAGGGCACAGCTCCCAGGCAGGCTCCTCGCTGGCACTGACCGGCCAGGCCCGGCCTGAGACTGCTGGGCCCTGGCCCGTGGGCTGCCAGTTCCCCGGCTTGCCACAGACAGGGCCCCGCCGCTGCTCTGGGACTGCTCTGGCACCCGGGCCCGGCTCACGTGTGCCCTTGCCCCCCCTCCACGTCCCAGTGCCAGCACCAGCACTGCCATCAGTAGGGTCCAGAGTTAACCTCAGCTGGGACACGTGGGCAGCCCATGCACTCAGGGCCCAATCCTGCCATGGGGCACAGTCAGCTCCCCAGCATCCGCACGTCTCCGACCCCACCCCCGCCGGTGCCCTCTGGGTCAGGCCCTTCCCCGCCCCCGCTGCTCGGCCCAGCCGCACTCACTATCTCTGGATGCGGGCCACGATGCTGGTGAAGGCAGCCTGGACGTCAGCCGTGGAGCAGGTGCAGACGACGGGCTGCTGATGCGCCTGGAGCTGCTCGCTCAGGTACTGGGGATGCAACGGCAGAGACGAGGCAGGGGATGAGCCCCCCTCTGCGTAGTGCGGCCCCCAGCAGCCAGGCCCGGAGCCCACCCAGCAAAGAGGCATCCCTGGACGGCTCGCACAGGATGGAGCTGGAGGCTACAGGTAGGCCCGCTCTGCTGTCTTGCCAGGGCCATCCAGTGGCAGGGAGTTCCGCAGGGCAGCCACACCCTGTGCAGCGTTGAACACGCTGTGTCTGGGCACAGCCCCCCTGCTCCTGCATGACCAGGGCAGTGACTGCTTTGCCACCAGCTGCTTCCCTCTAGCCTGGCCTTGCTCCCGCAGGCCCCAGGCTTTGCCCCTGGCCCCCTCTGTGCCTGTTGGGCCGGGGTGAGACGTGTCCCCCACTCAGAGGGAGGGCGTCCCGGCCGGAGGTCACACCGGCTCCCCAGAGCATCCTTCTCGGCCCACGCGCACGGCGGCTAGAATCACTACGCATGGCGGCGGCAGCACCCTGCCCCACTTCCTGGGGCCCCGGCCCCTCTGCACCTTCCCTGAGCCCTGCTGCTCAAGGCCCTGGCTGCACTGCCTGTCCTCCGCCCAGAACGCGGCCCGCGCAGGAGAGTTCCCCCCCCCCGAACCCGGCCTGCGCAGGGGAGTCCCCCCCCCCCGGATCCTGGCCCGCACGGGAGAGTTCCCTCGCCCCGGAACCCGGCCGCGCAGGAGAGTTTCTTCCCCGCCCCCCAGAACCCGGCCTGTGCAGGAGAGTCGCCCCCCCCCAGGAACCCGGCCTGTGCAGGAGAGTCGTCCCCCCCAGAACCCGGCCCGTGCAGGAGAGTCGCCCCCCCCAGAACCCGGCCCGTGCAGGAGAGTTTCTTCCCCGCCCCCCGGAACCCGGCCTGTGCAGGAGAGTCGCCCCCCCCCAGGAACCCGGCCTGTGCAGGAGAGTCCGTCCCCCCCAGAACCTGGCCCATGCAGGAGAGTCGCCCCCCCCCAGGAACCCAGCCCGCGCAGGAGAGTCCGTCCCCCCCAGAACCTGGCCCGTGCAGGAGAGTCCGTCCCCCCCCAGGAACCCGGCCCGTGCAGGAGAGTCCGTCCCCCCCAGAACCTGGCCCGTGCAGGAGAGTCCGTCCCCCCCAGGAACCCAGCCCGCGCAGGAGAGTCCGTCCCCCCCAGAACCTGGCCCGTGCAGGAGAGTCGCCCCCCCCAGGAACCCGGCCCGTGCAAGAGAGTCCGTCCCCCCCAGAACCTGGCCCGTGCAGGAGAGTCGCCCCCCCCCCAGGAACCCGGCCCGTGCAGGAGAGTCCGTCCCCCCCAGAACCTGGCCCGTGCAGGAGAGTCCGTCCCCCCCAGAACCTGGCCCGTGCAGGAGAGTCCGTCCCCCCCAGAATCCAGCCCGCGCAGGAGAGTCCGTCCCCCCAGAACCTGGCCCGTGCAGGAGAGTCGCCCCCCCCAGGAACCCGGCCCGTGCAAGAGAGTCCGTCCCCCCCAGAACCTGGCCCGTGCAGGAGAGTCGCCCCCCCTCAGGAACCCGGCCCGTGCAGGAGAGTCCGTCCCCCCCAAGAACCCAGCCCGCGCAGGAGAGTCGCCCCCCCCCAGGAACCCGGCCCGTGCAAGAGAGTCCGTCCCCCCCAGAACCTGGCCCGTGCAGGAGAGTCGCCCCCCCCCAGGAACCCGGCCCGTGCAGGAGAGTCCGTCCCCCCCAGGAACCCAGCCCGCGCAGGAGAGTCTGTCCCCCCAGAACCTGGCCCGTGCAGGAGAGTCGCCCCCCCCCAGAACCCGGCCCGCGCAGGAGATTCCCCTGGGCATTTCACAGCGTCTGTCCGTGCTGCCCAGCGGGACGAGCGGCTGAAGCAGGGAGGCTGCAGCCACACAGGCCTCGGCTCCCCCTTTCCAGTGGGGTGTGGGCCCGGCTGCAGATGGGGCCCTGAACCGCCTGCCGCTCTCCAGCCTCGGGCGGGGCCCTCGACGTGCCTTTTGGGCCTGGCACTGACCCGCCGTCATCTCACCCCCCCCCCCCGTCATCATCTCAGCAGCCTGGGTGGTTCTGCCAGCCCCCCCGGCCCTTGGCCCCCCACGTTTTCAATGGCGGACTCCCGACCCGCGGCCTGGGTGGCAGCTAAAACCACCTCCCAGCTCTGTGTCGCTGGCTTCCCATTTGCACCCCTGGGGGCACCGCTGCAGCGTTCGAATTTACAGCCGGGGGTGCCGAGGAAAGGTGGCCAGCCAGCCGGGGGTGCCAAGCGACGCCCACTCGCGAGAGCTGCCTGGCAGCTGGTCCTCAGGCCGAGCCTCTCGGGAGGGCTCTGCGCTGGCGCGGAGTCAACGGACGAAGCCGTCTCCAGGAGCGACGTTTCTGCTGTTCCCTCTCTCACCCCGTCGGAGAATGAGCTCGGGGTGCTCGGGAGGGCCGGCCTGGACTGCTGGCCGCGAGGCCAGTCTCCGCTTTCCGTCTACTGCCTGGGACTGTCAGGCTACCGGGCCCACAGCTCAACCGCCTGTCCTGCTAGACCCCTGGCACCTTGGGGCTCTTCCAGCCCCCTGGAATCTCCCTGGCACCCCAAGAGCTGCCCTGGAGAGCTCAGCCAGCTCCTGTGGGGCTCAAGTTCTCCAGCCCAGCCGCTCTAAGACCCTCTCTCCCGGGTAGACGGTGCTCAGCCCGCCCCAGGGACCGCGGGACTGCAAAGCACCTTCACGCCACCGGGCCAGTCCCTGACTTTCCCGGCCCTCAACGGGCAGTTTTCCCATCGCCGTCCGGGAGCGGGGCAGGGCTCTCCTGGGGTCTCCGCTCACCCCTGGGGCGTCACGTTGCTCGTGGGGCGCCGAGGCTGGCTCCAGCGGCCCCCCCGTGCGAGGACAAAGGGACCCAGGGCTCTAGTGGGGAACCCCCCGTTTCCTGGGCTGCCTCCCCCAGGCGGCTGCGCACCCCCCAGCAGCCCGGCTCCCCTCCTCACCTGCCCTGGCCACTCGGCGACGTCCACCAGGATGACGCTCTCCGGCAGCTGCTCGTCAGGGACCAGGATCTGGTTCAGCTGGTCGTAGATGGATTTCCGGGGCACCTAAGACAGGCCGAGCAGGCCGGATCAGATGCTGCTGGGTCCCGGAGCCCGTGGGCCTCTCCAGCCCCGGGGCAAAGCCAGCCACCACGGCTCGACTGCACACACGTGGGCCCAGCCCCAGGGCCCCGCCACGCCCCCGGACGCCTGACCTGGGCGCTGAGCCGCGAGTCCGGTGAGCTCTCGCTGTCCAGGCTGCTGGTGCGGTCGCCCTGCGCCTTCGAGTGCTGCCGGTCCTTCATGGAGGTGCTGCGGGGCCGCCAGGCCTGCCGGCTCTCGGCTTTGCTGCGGGACGACAACCTCCAGCCATGACAGCAGCCTCGGCCCCAGGGCTGGCTGCAGAGTCTGGGGCAGGCAGATCCCCTCCCCCACTGGGGCCGGGCCTGCTGCACCCAGGGCCGGACAGATCCCCCCTCCCCCTCTGGGGCTGGGCCGGACAGATTCCCCCCTTGCCCCCACTAGGGCTGGGCTGGCCGCACCCCAGGCCGGACAAATCTCCTCCCCCACTGGGGCTCTGCCTGGGGCTGGGCAGATCCCCCCTCTCCCTCGACCAGGGCTGGGCCGGCCGCACCCAGGCAGATCCCCCCTCGCCCATGGGGGCTGGGCAGAGCCCCGTCCGTTCTATCGGGCGGTGGGCCCCGCCAGGCTGTCCCCAGCCCACGAGGCCACAGCCTGGAGCTGCCTTACCTGGGCGACACAGGGCTGGGGGGCTCGGCCTTGCCGGCACTGCACAGCTGGGCCAGCCTGTCCACGCTGCTCTCCCGCCCGGCTGCCTCCGCCGCCCCGGGGCGTGGGGGGGTCTCCTCCGCCTCCAGCGCCTGCGGGCACAGTCAGTGCACACCCGAGAGCCTCCGGGCCAGGCCCACGAGAGAAACCTGCCTCCCCCGTCTCTGCTCCATCCCAGCACTCCCTCCCCGCATGGCTGTGGGGCGGGGCCGGGTTGCCTGGGGCCCAGAGGGGCTGTGACTGGCCTGGGGGCTGAGCAGATCTCCCAGTGCCAAACCCCCAGAGCATCCTCCTCTCAGCTCCTGCCCTGCCCCAGCTGGCAGGATTTTCCCCACCACACTGCGGGGAGGGCAGATAATGGAGCCACGTGGGGACAGGGTGCTGGGGACCCCCCAAAGCCTAAGCTAACCACAGACACAGACCAGCTACTTGTCCCAGGGCAGCCACAGACAGGAACCAGCCACACGTCCCGGGGCAGCCACAGACAGGAACCAGCCACACGTCCCGGGGCAGCCACAGACAGGAACCAGTCATGCCTCCCGGGGCAGCCACAGACAGACCCACCACATGTCCCGGGGCAGCCACAGACAGGAACCAGCCACACGTCCCGGGGCAGCCACAGACAGGAACCAGCCATGCCTCACGGGGCAGCCACAGAAAGGAACCAGCCACGCCTTCCGGGGCAGCCACAGACAGACCCACCACATGTCCCGGGGCAGCCACACACACAGACCAGCCACACATTCTGGGGCAGCCACAGACACGGACCAGCCACGCGTCCCGCAGCAGCCACAGACACGGACCAGCCACGCCTCCCAGGGCAGCCACAGACACACCCACAACATGTCCCGGGGCAGCCACAGACACGGACCAGCCACGCCTCCCGGGGCAGCCACAGACACGGACCAGCCACGCCTCCCGGGGCAGCCACGGACACACCAGCCACCATAGGCGTGCGCAGCACATTTCATTAGGGTGTGCACCCAAAGAATTTTTTTTAAATGTACTCTGACCCCCCATTAGCCACACCCCTGACCCGTTAACCACGCCCCTGGCCCCCATTAGCCACGCCCCTGGAGGTAACACTCTCCAGGCAAGATGGGCACATGACCAAAAGTAAAAAGTGTTATGTGACCCCTCCCCCCAAGGACTTTTCCCACCATCCTCCTACCAATAGGGATTAGTTTGGCCCCCACCAAACCCCCCTCATGCAACTATCCTGCAATTGCATTAACCCAATGTGTGTGACATTAACTCGGGGGCGGAGAGGCTGGGGGGAAGTGTCCCTCTAAGAGTTTCCTCTCATGAGCAGAATGAATGTTGTGTTGTGCACCAGTACTGAGTTTGTGGCTTGTTTGCATGTGCCACTGTGGCACCCAAGTTATTAATAAATATCTTATAAACCTCGACCTTTCCCCTCTGCTGCCATGTCTCCTCCCCTTGCTCCATCAGCTCCCCTGGTGCCTGCTGCCCCCCAACCCCTCCCCCTCCTCTGCTGTCCTGACTCCTGCCCTTCTCACTGCCCTCAGCCCTCCTGCAACCTGCCCCCCTCCACCAGCCCTTCTCTCCCCCCTGTGCCCACTCCTCCAGGAGCCCCTCTCTGATCATGTGAGCTACCCCTCCTCATCCCCTCTCCTAACACCTCCCTCTACACACCTGCCCTGCCTCTCTCCTCTGGTGCTGGTCCCTCCCCTGCAGGTGTCTGCCCTTCTGCTTCACCCCCCGAATCCCCTGGCACCTGCACCTTCCCTTAGCCCTGCACCCTCCTGGTGCCTCCCCCTTCCCTCACTGCCCCTGCCCCCGCCTTCCTCATGCCCACCCCTTTTTTCAGCCTTCTCCCAGGACCTCCTCCTCCCCCGTCTAGCCCCCAATGTCCTTACCCCTCCTCTCCCAGCAACACCCTGTCCCCCCTCCCACTGACACCTCCCCTCCTGCCCTTTTCCTCATTGTCTGCACTTGGCCCCCTGGCATTTGTCTCTCCTCCATGCTGTCCCTTGGTGCCTTCCCCTTTCTTCCCCCTCTCCCCTCCCCCTCTGTACAAGCCCCTTCCTCTTCCGCCCCTTCCCCTTTCTTCCCCCTCCACTCTCCCCCACTGCAAAAGCCCCTTCCTCTCCCACCCCTTCCTCTTATTTCCTCCCCTTCCTTACCTTCAGCTTCTGCCTCACAGCTTGCAGGGCTGGAGTCAGAGCCACCCCAAGCTGCAGGGCCGGGCAGGGGCACCCCCGGGGCACCGCGCGGTGCCGCAGGGCCGGGCACCACTCAGTGCTGCCAGGATGCGCAGGGGCGCCCCCAGGGCGCCGCGCAGTGTTGTAGGGCAGGGCCCGGGCCGCAAAAATGGCTCGGGCCGCCATCTGTAGTCGGGCCCCAGCTGCTTTTGGAGCTGGGTTTTAAAGTCCCCCGCGTCTCCCCTCTCACCTGTTGCACGGCGCATGCGCTCTCTCTGCCCCACAATGCCCAGTAGATGGCTGCGGGGAATTTAAAGTGAGGGGCTGTGGCGCTCTGTCACAAATCCCCCTCTTCTTCCAGCAGCTGCTGGCTGGCCCCAGACATTAGGGTGTGCCTGGGCACACCCAGCACACCCCGTGCGCACGCCTATGCCAGCCACACGTCCCGGGGCAGCCACTCGTCCCGGGGCAGCCACAGACACGGACCAGCCACGCGTCCCGGGGCAGCCACAGACACAGACCAGCCACATTTCCCAGGGGCAGCCACACGTCCCACTGTGGGGGCCAGCACCATGGGGGGCAGCTGCCCTCCAGCTGGCAGAAACTCACCGGTCCAGTCTCCATGCCCACCTCCTCCAGGGCGCGGGGCGCTCCGGCTTTGTGCTTCTCCGCTTGTCCCTGGGCAGAGGGAACCAGAGTCTAGAACAGAGTGAGCGCGGTGTCACGTTACTGGATTTTAAGGGGAGCAGCCAGATCACTGCTGCACCCACGGGGGGGTTTGCCCCAAAAGTGGTACAAAGGGGGCCATGTGAGGTGTCAAACAAAAGCTTATTGTCTACTGATTCTGTATCTGCTCTTCATATACCTGTCTAATGTCTGTGTGTGGAGTTACAAATATGGACTCTGTGTTGGTGCTGAAAGAGTCTCTGTCTGAGGCAGAGCAATGGGCAGGGAATGTTTGCCCATGGACATGCTAATGAGCAAAGCTCCCAGAACAATGGACCTCTGGAGGCCAAAGACACCCCTGGCCACTGGCCACGTGACTCCCTCCAGCCTGGAAGAAGCCAGGAGGGGGCAGAAATAGGCCATGTGGCCAACTCCATCTTGGTACTCAGCTCAGCCCTTCATCCCAGATGCAGGACTGCACAGATCGACGAGCCGGGAAGAACTGTGGACCCATCCTGACATAGGACGCACACCAAGGACTTTTAAGCCAGCAGTTATAACATCTCTGCTGCGAGCCTGCATCGAGAACTGGGAGATTCGATGCATGTAACGTATGATACTTCAACAACCTCACTCTCCTGCTTTTCTTTCTTTTAGTAATAAACCCTTAGATGTTAGATTCTAAAGGACTGGCCCAGAGTGATTTGTGGGTAAGATCCAGAGTGTAAACTGATCGGGACCTGTGGCTGGTTTCTTGGGACCGAACAGAACCCGTTCGGGGAAGGTGAGATTGGGTTTTAAAACCCTTCACCTGGGGGCAGGCCTGGGGCTGTTTGGGGCACGGATATTGCTGCAGTGTCAGAGGAGTTTTACTCGTGAGGCTTCTGGCCGGCCAGGCTGGCAACTGAAGCGCTCTGTGGGACTGGTTTGTGGCCTATTTGGGAAGGTCTCCAGTCTGGGGCTGTAAGGAGCCCCGAGTTTGAGCAATTCGCCCTGAGCGGACGCCCTCAGCGGTGCCCAGACCCGGCCCGGCCCGTCACAGCAGGGCAGAGTCAATGGCCCAGCCCACAGCCCATGTGTGGCCCTGGCTGCCTCTGCAGACCCACGAGCATGGGGGAGCCTGCGCCCCAGAGCTGCCGCCAATCCTCTATCACCCCGCAGGGCTGCCAGAGTGCTCCTGCCCCATCTGCCTGTGCTGGGAAGGGAACTGGCACTGGCCCAGCAGGTAACTGGGGACGTCCCGGCTGCTGGGGGCGGACCAGGAGCCGGGGGGGCGACTCACCGAGCTGGCAGACTCCCGATCCTGCCCTTTCTGGCTGCCGATCTCCGTCTGGGAACCCGAGTGAGAGACGCCCTCAAAGAAACGCCTGCAGGACGGAGACGCAGGGGAGACAGACCCCCTCTCAGCACCCAGCCCCAGACAGGCCCCTGCCTTCCTCCAGCACCGGCCCTGCCCAGCGTCCCCACAGGAAGGGGGTGTCCTACGCCCAGGACACCAGCGGCTGCTGCTCCCCCAGCCAGGCTGGGCCAGCAACGTCCGTCCCCTCAGCATGCTGAGCCAGACAGCTCTGTGGGCCGGGGCCCTGTCCTCCAGCTCACGCTGGGCAGGGGCGGGGGGGGCGCAGGCCAGGAGCCGAGGCCCGTTCTCGGGGGGGGGGCGGGGACGGGGGCGGGGAGCGCAGGCCGGGAGCCGAGGCCCGTTCTTGGGGGGGGGGGCGCATCTGGGGCCAGCTCACCGCAGGGTGGGCTTGGGGGTGCTGTGTACGCTCTCGTCCTCCTCCAGCTCAGGGCCACTGTCGCTGGGGTTGCATTCCTCCAGGCTGTCGGAGAGCAGCCCCAGGTCCTCCTCCACGCCCCGCGCCTGGCCCGCCGGGTCCCCGCCCAGCACCTGTGGCGGAGCAGCCGGGTGACAGCGCCCGCCCACCCCCCGCGTCCGTCCCTGCCCGCCCCCGCCCCCAGCCTGCTGGGTCCACGCTCAGCACCTGCGGCAGATCAGCCGGGGGACAGCGCCCGCCCGCCCCCCGCATCCATCCCGCCCTGCCCCCTCAGCCAGCCTGCCCCCCACATCCATCCCGCCCTGCCCCCTCGGCCGGCCTGCTGGGTCCACGCTCAGCACCTGCGGCAGATCAGCCGGGGGACAGCGCCCGCCCGCCCCCCCGCGTCCATCCCGCCCTGCCCCCTCGGCCGGCCTGCCCCCCGCGTCCATCCCGCCCCGCCCCCTCGCCCGGCCAGCCGAGTGCCAGCCTGCGGCAATGGCTCCGCCAGGCAGGGTCCTGCTCCTCCCCAGGGGGTGCCGGGCCCTGTGGCAGCCTCAGGGGCCTGAGGAGGAGGCCCAGCGCCCCAGGTGCCCCGGAGCAAGTGCAAACGGCAGTTTTCTGCCTCATCTTATGGCCCAGCCAATGGGGCTCGGGGCGGGAAAAGGCGCCTCTCAGGGCCCAGCCCGGCTCCAAGGGCAAGCGCCCACTCCCAGCCCTCCCCGGCCGCAGACAGAGGGGCAGGCAACGCAGCCCATTGCCCCGGCTCGCTGTCAGGCAGCCACGGGCTCGGCTTTGGGCTCGAAAGCCCCGGGGGCTCCCTCCCCACTTGGGCTGCACCCCGAGGAGGCTGGAAACCCAGGCGCTCAGCCCCTGCCACGGACGCCCTCCAGTGCCCTCCCTTCTCGCTCCAGGGACTGCCCGCTCGCATCCCCAGGCTGCCCTCCCCTGCCCCCCGGGCAGGACGGGCTTGCCGAGCGCGCTGGGGCGAGTACCGCACCCCCCAGGAACCCCCAGGCCTTTTGTCAGGGACCAGCCCAGGGCCGGGGCCCGCGCCCCACTCACCTCGTCCATCACTTTAAATCTCTTCAGCAAAGCAACGAATTTCTGCTTGAAGTTGGGTTGCTGGAAGGGAAGGGAAGGGAAGGGCAGAGACTGGGTGAGGTTCCCCGGCGGGGGCCCTGCTTTCGCTGTGTCTGCTGCCCACGGCTGCAGGGCCAGCCCGAGCGGGCGGGCGCCCTCCCCAGCCACAAAGGCACCGGCCCAGTCGGCATCGCGGGGCCCCGGCATTCGCTGACCAGAGACCCGGCCCAGCTCAGAGCCCTCCAGGCAGAGGGCCGGGGGAGGGGAAAGGAGCCACGCAAATAAAGCGTCCGGGGCCGCCAGGGACGCAGCCAGCCAGGCCAGGCCGCACACACAGACAGCACCCAGCCTCTGCGCTCCAGAGCAGCCCGGCCGGGCACACAGCCACACGTGGGCAGGCTCCCGGCCGGCCGGCCCCGGCGCTACGGTTTCAGCGGGGCTCTTGGAATAAACGTAGAAAACTCCTGCAGCCCAGCCTTGGCCAGCCCCCCTCCGGAGCCCACTGCCCCACCGCCCCATGGACAGAGCTCTTAGCTGGGCCGGACCGGCTGCCCCTTCTTCCGGGCCAGGAGGCGCAGGAGCAGGGCCGGCCTGGGGCGCGAGTCAGGCTGGCAGACGTGACCTGGGGGCTCAGGAGGCGCGGGGAGGGAGCTAGCGTTCCTGCTTCCATAGCACCGAGAGTCTCTGCTCCGCCCAGCGCCCTCGGGCCCCAGCTCCCTGCCTGTGCGATGCGACAACTGCCCGGCCTGCCTCCCACAGGAGGGGGAAGGTGCAAGGCGGAGAGGCAGGGCAGCGGGCCGGGCAATGCACCCTGCCAACGCCCACCTTGGGACGGGCACTGCTCTTCCAGCAGCCTGCCCACTCCCAGCCAGGCGCCGGCGGGCGAGAGGCAGCCCCCGCACCTTGCGCCACTCCCGCCAGCAGTTCCCCTGGGGACCCCCCCAGCCAGAGCGCTCAGCGCTCCTGCCGGAGAGGGGCTGCCCTGTGCCGAGCCTGGGACCAGCCCACACCCCAGCGCTGCTGCCATGTGACGAACGGGACGTTACCCGGGTCATGGACGTGGTTCTGATCATTTTCCTCCGGGCTTTCTTCGGCTTCCTCCCGTCGTCCTCCTCGTCATACAGGTCCTGCTCGGCGAGAGGGGCCGCACGTCAGCTGGGATCTCCCGGCCGGGCAGCGCTCGCCGATCCCCCCAATCCTCCAGGTGCAACAGAACAGCGCCCCGGGGACTCCCTTCACCCTGACTGGCACCTGGCTCATGGCTGTGCTGCCCTGCAGCCAACCCAGGGAAGGGCCGTGGCTCCCAGGAGCGATCGTCCCTGCAGAGCCGGCCACTCCCCGGAGAAGGTCCTGGTCCCACAACGGGAGGACATGGCGAAATCAGACCGGCTCGGAGCCGAGCCACAGGGATCAGGAACCCACCTTGTGGCGAGCGAGGGCTCCGGGACTCAGCCCAGTCAGCGCACCAGGCCACTCAGGGCTGGCTTGGTCGCAGGCCGGGGGTCCCGACAGGGCAGCCAGAATTTGGTAGCGGGCTCTCCGGCCTTGCTGAGGAAGGGCTGGGAACTGGAGCCACCGAATCCAGCTGGGAGACGGGGGCAGCTGGTTTCCAGTGAGCATACAAGCTCCTGGAACGGTAGGCCCGGGACTCCCCAGCACTGGTGCCCGTTAGCTCCAGCACCTGGTTTGGGGCTCAGGGAGGGTCTCTGAGCTGCGGTGATCACAGCGGTCCCTTCCAGCCAGGGGACTGATGGAGGATCCAGGCTGCACAGCTGTGGCCCCAAGACCCTGTTCTCTGCTCCCTGCGGCTTGGCCCCAGGGCAGGAGAGGGGCTGGGCTGGGGGCACCCACTGACTCTGTCCCATCCTCCTGCCCCAGGGCCCTATGGGTGTCCCCGTCCGCGAGGGCAGGCAGCAGGCCCTGCCCACCCTTACCTGGCCCTGCACAGCATCGTCACTGGCCTCCTGCTCGGAGGAGAAGCTCTCGTCCTCCTCCTCCGAGTAGTTATCCATGTCAGGGGAGCGATCTGGAACCAGACACCGAACATCAGAACACAGCGGCCAGGCTGGGTCAGACCAAAGGCCCCTCAAGCCCTGACAGCAGCCAGCAGGTGTCCCCAAGGGAGTGAACAGAGCACGTGATCCCTCCCGTCACCCACTCCCAACCTCTGACAAACAGAGGTGAGGGACACCCTCCCTGCCCAGCCTGGCTAACAGCCATTGATGGACCATGGATTTATCTAGCTCTTTTTTGAACCTAGTTAAAGCCCTGGTCTTCACAACATCCTGTGGCAAGGAGTTCCACAGATTGACTGTACACTGCATGAAGAAAAACTTCCTTTGTTTTAAAAATGCAGATGTCACGCCCGAGCCAAACTACCCTGCCCCCCGCCCGCACTGCCCCCAGGAAACGCCCACATGGCCAGAGACTGGGCAGCGGGCGTTTCCCCCGCACGCCTACCCCAGAGCGCCTGGGGGAGCCTGGGGAAAGCAAGGCTGCGAGCAGGGGCTGGGAGAGACACACCCGAGGCTTTGATCTTGGGGCCAGAAGGGACGCTGCCGTCCTCATGGTCATGGGCTGGCTGGAGAGGGAGCAGATGCTGATTTCAGCCACTCGGACGCTCGTGTCCTTCCCATTGCTGTGCAGGCCCAGCAGCTGCCTGGCGTCCGTGGGGTGCTGCATCACCTGGGAGCGGATACGCAGTGACTCCCATGGTAGGGCAGCGGTGCCAGGCTGGAGCAGCCCCTGGGCCAGCTGCCCCGCTCACTGCCCAGTCCCTGGAGGCACAGCCCGGCCCGCCGGCGCCCACCGCTTACCTCCGCCATGTTAATGCTTCCCACCGCCAGGGTCTTGTAGCCCAGGATGGTGCGGTTCTTGTACCGCTTCCTCCGCTGCAGCATGATCTGCAGCTTGTTGCCATCCCTCTTCAGGAAGTGTGGGTACTGCGGGAGGGGACAGATGTGGGAGGGCGGGGCGGGGCAGGGCAGGGGGGCTCCCAGCCCGGCCCAGTGCCCAGGCCACCGCTGTCCACTCCCCTCCCAGCCCAGCCCAGTGCCCAGGACACCACCGCCCACTCCGCTCCCAGCCCGGCCCAGTGCCCAGGCCACCGCTGTCCACTCCCCTCCCAGCCCAGCCCAGTGCCCAGGCCACCACCGCCCACTCCGCTCCCAGCCCGGCCCAGTGCCCAGCCACCACCGCCCGCTCCACTCCCAGCCCGGCCCAGTGCCCAGCCCACCACCGCTCACTCCGCTCCCAGCCCGGCCCAGGGAGCCGCCCGCCCAGCTTCCAGCCCTGCACCACCCTCCCACCCACAGCCCCCCACCTCTGCCCACGCTTCATGTTCCTGCACCCCGGTGCCCAGGCCAGACGCCCACTGCGCATCCCCGCAGGCACCAGGACCTCTGGGCACCGTCTCGGTCCTGCCTCAGCGTGCGGCAGCCGGGCAGCACGAGGGGCCTGCTGAGGCAAGGCGCTCTGCCCTCAGGCTACCTGCAGAGAGAAAGTCAGCTCCAGGTCGGTGTCCATCAGGCCGCCGGGGGGCAGGACGTACTCGTTGGATCGCAGGACTCGCTTTGACCCCTGCAAGGACAGCAGGATGGCATGGAGGCCGGGCTGGTGACAGCGGGTCCCAGGCAGCCCGCCCCGCCGGGCCCCCCACCCAGAAGGGCTGCTCAGTCCAGGTTCCCCCCACTTCCCTCGGGAGCCTCTTCTAGACCCCCCAGAAGTCTGGTTCCCAGCTTCTGCCTAAACAGACCCCCTCCCTCGTCCAGCTATCAGAGCCGCCCCCCCAGCAAAGGAACCCCACGCAGGCCCCTCCCACCCGGCGCCCCCCCCCCCTCGCTTCTCAGCCCGGTGGCCCCTCCTGCTCCAGGCCCAGCCCGCACCGGACGTCGCGGGCAGGTCAGGGCCTGGCATGGAGCTGACAGCGCAACTGGCAGAGGGCAACACCGACGGGACCCTGCGCTCTCCAGCCATTTGCAAGGGCAGGTCCCCGCAGAGCGGCACCTCTGGGTCAGTAGGGACCCTCTTGCTGCCCCCAGGAAAAGCCCAGGAGAAGCCCCCTCCTGCCGGCGCCAGAGCCTGTTCATGGGCCGGGCGGGGCTGCCTCCCCCGGCCCGCCAGACAGCAGCTCAGGGACTGTGCCCGCAGGCCCGTGTGCTGAGTCCAGAAGGAGTCCGACCCCCAAGACAGGCAAAGCTGAGATAACCCAGAGCGACAAGGGCCAATGAACGCAGCCCCGGGCAACAGAGACCCTGGGCAGCAGAGACAGCGTCCCAGAGACCGCGCATTGGGGGGGCTGACACATCGCGCCCCCGGGGTCCACCATCCCGACCACTCCCCTTTGCCTCCCTGACCCGACTGGAGGGGACCAGGAGAGGCCCTCTGCCAGGGCCCCCTAAATCCTCGGCAACCCAGGCGGGAGCCTGGGTCCTGCCGCACCTGCCTTCTCCCCGGATCTTCCCCTGTGCATGGCTCAAGCCTGGCTCAGCTGGCAGGTACAGCCTGGCGGTGAGCCTGGACGAGAGCCAGCTACACCATCCCTCGGACAGCCCGCTCGCCACAGGCAGACGCCCACCAGGCCTCCGAGTAGCTCTCGCTACCGTGGGCTGGGCTGGTCACTCCCAGCAGGCTGGCCCGCGAGACAGGCCGGCAGACAGACAGCCGCCATGCTCTCCCATGGGTTCCTCCCGGCTGTGCCTGTGGGCGGTTTCTCTGGCCTGCCACGCTCCAGACAGCCGGCGGGAAAGGGAATAACGAAACCGGGGGCGGCTCGAGTCCCGCCGCTTTGAAAACCCAACGGGGAGGCCGGGGGCGCCTCGGAGACCAAGATGCTCATTAGGGCACCAGCTTTTGTGGGGAAAAGAATAACCCGAACTCACGCCTACGGTGCCGCGGGACTCCCCGCGGTGCGTGCAGAGACAGACCAGCGCTGTGCTTCCGGGGTGGATTTCAGGCCAAGTTGAGAGGACGGTGGTTCCACGGGGAGCTGCCAGTGAACAGGCAGCCGAACCCGCACCCGCATTTCGTGCTGTAGGGCAGTAAGCCGGGGGGCACGCCAGGCCCTCTACACCCCGTCAGCGCCACCACCCAGCTGTCTCCAGTGCCCGGGCCGCTGCAAGACTTGGACACTGAACACGCACAGCTCAGGTGTGTCCATCTCCCCGGAGGCGCCGACACTGCACACGCTGCTGTGCCAAGACAGGTTGTTTGCAGTGTAACCGGCCAGCCCCCTCGCCAGCTGCCTCCGAGCCAGTAGCGGACATGCTGCCCCAAAACGTCTTTGGACACACAGGGGCTCTATTGCAAGCGGCCCAGGAGGGTGCCCCCCCCACAGCAGTAACAGCCCCAGCCCCCCCCGGCCAGGTTTGCAATCTCCACACCCATGTGGGGTCGGTCTGGCCAGCACGGCGTTTTTCTCTGATCACATCCAGACCAGTGCACGCTTCGACGGACCGCCCCAGAGAAGAACTGCCAAGTGGGCATTTGCTCCAGCCGGCTGCGTCGGGGTTCCTGCTCCGGGGGCAGGCAGCCACCCTGCGTTGCTCCAGAGACTCATCTGCCGGGAAAGAGGACATCTTGGCCGACGCTTTGAGCAAATGCACCATCCGCACGGTGGGAGAACGCTCCAACCTGGCCGTGGCGCTGCCCAATGCTGCAGCATCCACACGCCCGTAGGGGCCCCAACTTCGGGCTGCCTCCCGCCCTCGTTAACCAACGAGCGCCTGGGAGAATCCACAGAGCGGCAACAGCCGGCGCCTGGACCGCAGCACGCCCAGAGACTCGTTGGCAAGAGGGCAGCGAGCCGGGTCTCCCGGGGTCAGTTCTCAGCCCTGCACTAGCCCTGATCTGGGAAGAAATATCAACTCTGGGGGGGACACGAGGCTGGTGGGGCAGGGGTCCGAAGAAGGCTGGGTCCAGCTGCACTCAGACATGCAGGTCAGTGCAGCCAAAGGCCAGGCCTTGCACCTAGGAGCCCCAGTGGTCATAGGCTGGGAGAGGCCAGGTACCCAGAGGGGAGGCCGGGCCCCGGCGGGGTCACGTCCGGCCGGGAGAGGCCGGGCACCCAGAGGGGAGGCTGGGCCCCGGTGGGGTCACGTCCGGCCGGGAGAGGCCGGGCCCCGGCGGGGTCACGTGCGGCCGGGAGAGGCCGGGCACCCAGAGGGGAGGCCGGGCCCCGGCGGGGTCACGTCCGGCTGGGAGAGGCCGGGCACCCAGAGGGGAGGCCGGGCCCCGGCGGGGTCACGTCCGGCCGGGAGAGGCCGGGCACCCAGAGGGGAGGCTGGGCCCCGGTGGGGTCACGTCCGGCCGGGAGAGGCCGGGCCCCGGCGGGGTCACGTCCGGCCGGGAGAGGCCGGGCACCCAGAGGGGAGGCCGGGCCCCGGCGGGGTCACGTCCGGCTGGGAGAGGCCGGGCACCCAGAGGGGAGGCCGGGCCCCGGCGGGGTCACGTCCGGCCGGGAGAGGCCAGGCACCCAGAGGGGAGGCCGGGCCCCGGCGGGGTCACGTCCGGCCGGGAGAGGCCGGGCCCCGGCGGGGTCACGTCCGGCCGGGAGAGGCCGGGCACCCAGAGGGGAGGCCGGGCCCCGGCGGGGTCACGTCCGGCTGGGAGAGGCCGGGCACCCAGAGGGGAGGCCGGGCCCCGGCGGGGTCACATCCGGCCGGGAGAGGCCAGGCACCCAGAGGAGAGGCCGGGCCCCGGTGGGGTCACGTCCGGCCGGGAGAGGCCGGGCACCCAGAGGGGAGGCCGGGCCCCGGCGGGGTCACGTCCGGCCGGGAGAGGCCGGGCACCAAGAGGGGAGGCCGGGCCCCGGCGGGGTCACGTCCGGCCGGGAGAGGCCGGGCCCCGGCAGGGTCACGTCCGGCCGGGAGAGGCCGGGCACCCAGAGGGGAGGCCGGGCCCCGGTGGGGTCACGTCCGGCCGGGAGAGGCCGGGCACCCAGAGGGGAGGCCGGGCCCCGGCGGGGTCACGTCCGGCCGGGAGAGGCCGGGCACCCAGAGGGGAGGCCGGGCCCCGGCGGGGTCACGTCCGGCCGGGAGAGGCCGGGCACCCAGAGGGGAGGCCGGGCCCCGGCGGGGTCACGTCCGGCCGGGAGAGGCCGGGCACCCAGAGGGGAGGCCGGGCCCCGGCGGGGTCACGTCCGGCCGGGAGAGGCTGGGCACCCAGAGGGGAGGCCGGGCCCCGGTGGGGTCACGTCCGGCCGGGAGAGGCCGGGCACCCAGAGGGGAGGCCGGGCCCCGGCGGGGTCACGTCCGGCCGGGAGAGGCTGGGCACCCAGAGGGGAGGCTGGGCCCCGGCGGGGTCACGTCCGGCCGGGAGAGGCTGGGCACCCAGAGGGGAGGCTGGGCCCCGGCGGGGTCACGTCCGGCCGGGACAGGCTTGGGCCCCAAGACAGCCCTTAGAGGGTGGGTTGCATCCTGGGCCTCCGCAGCTGCCAGCTCTGGCTGTACTGGAGGGATCCCTTGCTGGTCCCTCGCCTGGCCGCCCCCAGAGAAGGTGCCCTGGCTCTTTGCAGCTCTCTCCCCCCGGCTGGATCAGCTGCAGCTCAGGGAGGACTCTGGCTGTGATCTCTGCCGGAGCCCTTCTCGCACCAGCTCCCCAGGCATCCTCCCGCATCCCCTGGCAACGCCTCATTAAGTGTCAGCTGCAACCTCCGTTAACGAGCTGTTTGCCCTCCTCCTAGGCAGCCGCTTAATGTGGTAATTGGGGGGAGCAGTGGGGCTGCAGCGAGCCAGGCAGGTGGCACATAAGACGGCAGCGGCCCCCACGCAGCTTCCTCCACCGCTGGCTGGGCGGGGCGGCTCCCCCCGGACGCTGACTCGGCTCTGGGGGCTCCTTGTGGCTCAGCACAAAGGCTGGGGGAACATTGTCCCTTGCCCCTGCTGCCACCACGCCGCATCTGCCCTCAGCCGGGCACTGGGAAAGGGTCAGAAAAGGGCAACAAAAATGATGAGGGGGTTGGAACGGGTCCCAACAAAGAGATTGAAGAGACTGGGACTTTTCAGCTTGGAAAAGAGGGGACCAAGGGGGGATAGAGGGCTATAAAGTCATGACCGGTGTGGAGAGAGTGAATAAGGAAATGGGATTTACTTGTTCCCATAACATAAGAACTAGGGGTCACCCAATGAAATGAATAGGCAGCAGGTTTAAAACAAACAAAAGGAAGTTTTTCTTCACTCAGCGCACAGTCAACCTGTGGAACTCCTCGCCACAGGATGTTGTGAAGACCAGGACATTAACGGGGTTCAGAAAAGAGCTAGATACATTCATGGAGGCTAGGTCAGGATGGGCAGGGAGGGTGTCCCTGGCCTCTGTTTGTCAGGGGCTGAGAATGGATGATGGGAGGGGTCACTTGGCAGAGAGGACACTGGGCGAGATGGACCTTTGCTCTGATCCCGGCTGGCTGCTCTTGTGTTCACTGCACTGCAAGAGGGGTCGTCTTAGTGCCCCTCTGGAACCTGAGCTCCCCGTCACTGCTGCTGCGCCCAGGGGGCCAGGTGGGGCCCCGCCCCGCTGCTTCCAGCCCCACGTGGCACAGACCGCGGTCTGCACTCAGGTATCTATTTCGGGCCCCTGGCTTCGTGGCCCACGCAACAGGCCGCTGGGAGCTCTTCTGCGGCAGGGCCATTTTGTGCTCCGTTACTCTGTAGATTTTTTTCATTCTTCTTCCTAAGTAGGCCAGGGCCAGGCTGCGTGGGGGGCGCGAGGGGGGGGCGGCGCCCGCTGGAATTCAGTCCCCGCGAGCCTGGCGTGCCATTGGCCGGCCTGCGTCTGAATGCAGCGGGGGCAGCTGCTCTCGGGTGTCTCTCTTGACTGGCATCTTGCATCTGCTCCCCAACATTCCTTTCCCCGGCTTCTGAGCGCGGCTGGCGGCAGCTGCCAGCCCCAATTAATGCTCATTAATGCTGCCTGCCCTTCTAGGATTGCTGGGCGTCGTTCCCAATGCCGCTAGCAGGTGGCGCTCCCTGCCGCCGGGTCCTTGCGCCCAATGGCGCCGACTCTCCCGGGCTCCTCTCGGGCAAGGTGCTCCCTGAAAGCGCTGGCTTTGACCAGGGCCAGGCCCAAGCCATGCTGGCCCAGGAAAGCTGCCTCTCTTGGCGAGGGCCTTGTTCTCCTTCGTCCCTGGCAGGCGCTCACGCAGGAAGGCCGGGACCCAAGGACTGGAAGAGGGAGCAAAGATGGCCGGAGGTGGAAGCGGAGGGACACACAGCATCCTGCAGCGGGTACCCGCCACGAGCCTTGTTTGTATCCACTGCTGCCCCAGGCGGAGCGGAAGAAAAGGTCCCAGGTCTGGAGACTCGGGAAGAAATCGGGATGGAGCTTCAAAGGGGAGACGAGCAGATGGAGCGAAGGCAAGAGGAGGCTGAAGGGAAGAGTCAAGACTCGCCGGTGCAGGCTGGCGGGAGAACTCGGAGGGGAGACGGCTGGGTCAGGTAAGTGGCTGGGGGAAGCGTGTGACCGCTAGACCCAGGCAGAGGAGAGCAGGTTGGTGGCGTCGCAAAGCCACGAAGGGGGACAGCAGCAGCAGCCGCAGGCGGGAGGGCACAGGAGAGGTGAAGAGCGGCTAGCCCTGCGGGGGGAGGGGATGGAGTCAATGGAGTTTGCAGCCCCCAGAAGGACAGAGGATGTGGCTCAGAAGGCAAACGGACTCTCAGGCAAAGAACAGGAGGAGGAAGGCTGGAGAACCGCACCAAGGCCAGGAAGAGCCGGTCTGTGACTGAGAACATGTGGTCTGAGGCCGAAGAGGATCTGGCAGGGGGCAGGAAAGAGTCCTCGGATTGTCCCTCGCCTGGGAGCTGACGACGTGCTGGAGTCTGGCAGGAGCACCCCACGGGAGACTGCGCCAGGCTGGGGAAGGCACTTGGAGAACAAGAGGCTCAGGGGATCTTCGGAGGGTTTCTACGTGGCCGTCAAGAGGCAGTACAGAGCTGGGACCAGCGACACCGCGGCCAGGCAGTGAGCCCGGCAGTACAGGCGGGTGAGGGGTTTGGGCCAAGCCAGGCAGAAACAACTAAGCTGGCAGTGCACAGAGCCGGGGGACCAGACTGGGGGAACCAGAGCTCCTGGTGCAGGGAGGGAAGGCGGCCGTTACAGGGATCCTGGAGCCATGGTGGAGTCGCCGTCGTGTCTGGAGCACAGGGACTGGGGGGACGTGCTGCTGGGGAAGGACAAAGGCCGGGGGGAGCATGGTACATGATGACGCTAAAGGGCTGTAAAGGAATGAGAAGGGAGGGAACGGATCAAACGGAATCTGTTCAGGCCGAAATCCCCGTGGAGAAGGAAGGTAACAGGCTGCACTGGGATAGCGCTTGGGTGCTGCGCCGTCCCCCCGGGAGCCGGTCCGGAGATGGAGAGAGACCTCTCCAATATGGCCAGGACATGAATGCCCCTGGGAATGGTGTGGTGCAGGGAGACTTTGATCTCCCAGACACTGACTGGAGAACAAGGCAGGGCCCAGCAACCCCTCCCCAGTACTGGCTCCAGGAAGTGGCGAGGCCTCACCGAGGCGCGGCTTGTGGGGCCAGGCCTGGTTCCGGTGATCAGTCCCTGGCTCGCCGGTGGCCACAGAGGGGGCACGAGGCTCTCTCTGGGGGGCAGGGCAGGGAGAGCACAGGACAGTGCGGGACCTGCCACCTTCACCCCACGCTGACCGAACGGGCTGAGCGGTGTGCAGGCGGGTTGGGCTGCCCGGGGCCCACAGCCCAGCTCCGCGGCTTTCGCGCCCCGAGGGCAAGGGTGGGGACAAGCCAAGAGAACAAGACGGGTTCCGTGGGCACGTGGCAGAGGCCACGTGCAGCGAGCCACCAGGGAACTCCAGCCTGCACCAGCCTTGCCTCCCCTCCCAGCCCCTGGCCACGGCCAGTCCTGCCAGCCGCTCGGCCGGGGAGCCACTGGCCTCAGCTGCGAGTGCTGCGCCCCCCCAGCGGCCCCCTCTCCCCTCCGGCCCAGCTCTGCTGGTCCCTGGGTAGCGCACAAGGCAGGTGGCTCCCTGGGGGGGGAGGGGGGCTGTGCTCCCACGTCTCCTTGGAGGCTTGACAGTGACTTACGGGGATGCCAACACCCCCCGAGGCCAGTCTCAGCCGGCACAAGGCGGGTGTCTGTACGGAGACCAGGAGTAAACCCCCAGGACTGACTGGGGACTCGGGGGTGGTCTGGCCCCCCAGTGCCCCACACTGCCTGCGGCTCTGGCCTGGATCCTGCAGAGCAGGCACGGCCTGCAGGCAAAGCCCAGCCCGCGCTTCTGGAGCAGCATTAATACCCTGGCTCTCGGTAATCCCAGCTTTCCCCTAATGCCGGCAGCGCCCAGAGTGCCCGGGCCTCTCCGCCCCACCCTGCTCCCTCAGCAGCCGCCGCTGTCTGCCAGCGCCAAGTCGAAGAGCCCCTCGGGCGCCCACGCAGCACAGCGGCAGGGTCCCGGGCGAGGGGGCGACCTGCTGGCACACCAGGAGGGGGGACACGATGACACATACGGCCCCCTGGGTCTGTGCACACCAGACCCCTTGCGCCTGGGAGAAGGCAGCAGGATCGCCCACGCCAAGGGGAGGCCAGCCCCCGGGATCGCTCAGCAAGAGCGCACACGCAGGGCCCCAACATCACCGACACCAGCCTCCCCTTCCTCCCCCGCCCGCATCTCTCCGGCTGCTCGGGGCCAGGGCGAGGCGTCCCGAGACAGGCTGGGGGCGAGGTGCGAAGCCCTGGCTCCAAGGGTCGTTCCCAGCCACTGCTGACTGCTCAGCACCCCAGGGACCCCCAGGCTTCCCCGGCCCCAGCCTGCTCCACGGGCGTGGGCTCCAGGCGTTACATCCTGCCTTTTGCTGCCCTTAGCTCCCCAGGCGCGCCTGCCGGCATGGAGCACCTCTGCGGGGCATAGCGCAGCCACCAGAGCCCTCCCGCCTGTGCCAGGGCCCAGGCTAACGCACTGGGCAGCCCCAGAGGGAAGGCACCGACGCAGGGCAGAGCCCGGGGTCTTCTTGCACTGCCCTGCTGCCCTCCAGACGCTCCGGGGAGCCGCAGAGCAGGGCCCCGTGCCCCCTGCCACATGGAGCCTCCAGCAGCGTGGCAGGGCCCTGCGGCTGGCTCCAGGCCCCACTGGCTGGCTGTGCCTGGGCCTGACAGGGCCCTGGGGGCGCTGGCACTGGGCCGCAGCCCCATCCCTCGAGCGGTGCCCGGCCGCCAGCAGGGAGGCGAGCACGGCGCGGGCTGTGGCAGGGCCCTGCCAAGACCTCCCGCCCACGGCTGTCTCCCGCCGCGAGCAGAGCGCCGGCCTGCGGGCCTGGCCACCGATCCCACGCGAGCCCGGGCGGTGCCACGCCCCAAGCCCCGCCCGCCCGCCCCCGGGGCTGCCCCGGGCTCACCTGGATCTTCACGGCGATGAGCACCGAGCTCAGCTCCTTGTCCAGCTCCCTCAGCACCGTGAGCTTCTTCAGCCGCAGGCTGCAGAGCCTGGGAGACAGCGAGAAAGGGACACACTCAGGCACCATCCCCGGGCCCCGAGCCCCGACGGCAGCCGGGATAGCACCCGGCCGCGGCCGCCTCTCCCCGCCACAGGCGCCCGCAGCGGGACTCGCACCCCCCTGAGAGCGGGCCAGAGCCGGCGGGGAGGAAACTGAACCGAGCTAAAGCTGGCTTAAGGGATTACGGTGGGAGAGGAAGTGGCAGGCAGCGCGCCGACCCCCGCAGGCGGCTGCCAGCCCTCAGAGCTACCTTGGCCGCCAGGGCTGTTTATTTATAAACTAAAGCACTTAAATCCACTCTCATCCCCACTTACCACAGACATCCCCACTGCGGCGGCGCCCCGGCCCCGCAGGCCCTGCCCCCCCAGCTGCTGGGGCCCCCCGCTGCTGGAACGCTGTGTGCCCCCCCCGCCCGCCTGGGAACCAGCCCACTGACTCTGGCAGGGAGAAGTGGGCTGAGGGCGCCGCAGAGAAATGCCCACCAACGCAGCCATGTACAGACACCCCCCAGGCCTCCGCCAGCCAGGCGATACGGAGCCCGGGCCCGCAGGCTTCTTAATCTGCCGGGGAGCCAGGCAGGGAGCCAGAGGGCCAAGGAGGAGCTGGGGCAGGGGGATGCCACGCAGGGTCCCACAACGGAAGAGCCTTTCCGGCCTGGCACAGCTCCAGAGTGCTGCGACCACGGGCCGGCCGGGCTGCCCCGGGATCAGGTACCAGGGCTCTGGACAGGGCTGGCAGCTGATGAGCTTGTGGCACCCCAGAGGATGGGGGGGCTCTGCCCTACAGCCCCAGTGGGGGGGAGAAATCCGCGTTGCTGGGAGATCCCCTCTCCTGGGCTCACCGAAGAGGCAGCCTGGGGGGGGCCACGGAAGCCCATGGAGAGCTCTGATCACCGGCACGCCGGGTCGCCGGAACGCCTGCAGGGCGCTGCAGGCAGGTCAGGGCCAGGCGGGACACAGGCGAGGTGGGGCAGGGCCAGCCGGCACAGGGGACCTACAGGAGGGCCGGGTGCAGCTCGAAGGCTGGGCCCTCCCCAGCAGAAATCGGCCCATAGAAGAGCCCCTCCCCACCCCCAGTCTGGCATCCCCAGGGACAGGCTGCGTCATGCCCACGTGCTGGTCCCTGCCCCTGCAGGGAAGGGGCAGCACCCAGCTGCCCCGCCCGAGAAGGGACCTGCGCAGCGGGGAGACCGGCGTGTGCGGAGCTCCCGGGCAGAGGGAGGGGGCAGAACTCATGGCTCCCAGGCCCGGGAAGGGGTGGTGGGACTGCCTGCTGTGTGCCCAGCTTGAATCCAGCCGTGATCGCTGGGCCCCAGGCAGCCCCAGCTTCTAAGCCAGCCGTCAATCTAGCCTTGCCCAGACGGAGCCAAAAGCGGAGTGACGGCACGCCCGTGCCAGACCCCGGGGGAGCACAAATCAGTCAGCACCGTCCAGCTCGGCTGCGGGCTACGGGAGCTCTCCAGCACACGCCTCTGGGCGCCCCCGCACCACTTCTCCTTCCCATCCATCCCCCACAGTGCTCAGGGCCGCGGGTTTCGGCTGCAAACGGGAGCAGGCGCGGGGAGGCCTTCCAGGAACGGCTCCAGGGCTGGGGGAACACCCTCCTGTGAGAACGAAGGAGCAGTTTGGACAGGAGGCGGGGGCCCCAGTGGCCGCGTAGAGCAGGTGCAAACGCCGGGTGCTGGTGGCTCGTTACCCTCTCAGGGACAGGCAGAGCTGGACCCCGGGGCTGGGCGCTACAGCCAGGCAGCCTCCAGCTGGAAATACGGCCCAGGGGGTCAGCGGGGGGAACACGCCTCCCGGGACAGGGCCAGAGTCTCCAGCTTTCCGGGGGCTGCGCTAGCCAGTGAAGGGGCCGCGGATGACATCCCCAGGCTGGCTACACATGAGCACCAGCTCCAGGAGCTAATGGGCCTTGTGGCTGTCACCTGAAATCGGTGAGGTGTGCACAGCCGCGCTCCTGGCTGGGGAACCTCGCCCCTAAAGCCACCTCCCCCTGCCCCAAGGCCTCGGCGGGGTGCCGGAGCAAACAGCGCGCCGGTGCCTTCCGCTGCTTCGTGCTGCTCCCAGGGACGTTAACACACATGCAATCGAGTGACTGTGCAGGCGCCGGCAACGTCCGCGCTTACCCGCAGGGTGGCAGGCGGCTCCCCGCACGCGCCCGATCCCGGGAAGCCGGCTGCCACCCCGCGCTGCTGCCTCTGATACAGGCTCCCCGGAGCCAGTGCGTGCTGGGAGCCGGCTTCTAAGGGTCATAGCCCCATGTGGTGCTCTGCTCTGAGTGGGACGGTCTCCGGGCAGCAACCCAGGCCCGCCGACCCCCTGGCCACTCAGACCTTGGCCGGGGACCGAGGAGAGGGGCGCAGGCGCGGGCCAGCCAGGGAGAGGCTCTGGAGCGGCTGCTGGGCTCCCGGGGGGACCACGTGGCGAGTGGAGCTGGCGTGCGCTGCCCAGACCCTGCGCCGGCAGGCAGCCTCCTTGCCTGCTCGTTAGCCCGTCCCCCAGGAGCCCTGCCCCAGCAGAGGAGCGCAGCTGGCGCCAGCGAGACGCGCTCGGGGCGAGGGCTGCTCTGCTGGCACCAGAGCCCACGTCCCTGGTGGCTGCTTCCACAGGCTGTGGTGCTTGGTAGGGGAAAGGCCATTCTCGGGGGTCAATGTCTGGGGGCTGACCTGGACAAGTGAGGGGCACCCCCCTTCTCCTCCCCATCTTGCCCCTGTCATCTAAGGAAGGAAGTGGCCGCTGGGCACAGGCCCTGGCCGGCGGGTTTGGGCGGCAGCGTTGGGGGGGGGGGGGCGCTTCGCCGCAAGCCAACCCCGCCCTGGACACGTTTCGCTGGGGAGTGATTTCCCTGGGAACCACGTCTGACTTCAAGGCCTGTGCTCACTGAACCACGCCCTCCTGGCCTGCTGGCGTGATCCGCCGAGGCAGCAGAGTGCAGTGCATCAACCCCCTAGGAGGGGCAGCCGCCCCTAACTCCCCTGGGCTGCCAGGAGAGGGCTGGCCATGCAGAGCACATGGGGGGAAGCCGGGCCTGGGAGCCAGAGCGGGGCGGGTGTTTGCCGACAGGCTGCCGGGTCAGAGCCACAGGGGCAGGGCGGTGGCTGTACCGACGGCCAGGCGGGGACAGGAGAGCACTGGGGGGGGCAGCCCCTCCCTGCTCCGCACTGCACCCCGCTCGGGCAGCGCAGGTTTTCTACCAGCCGCGGCTAGGCCTCTGTGCAGGGGTGGCAGGAGAACTGGCCCCAGGCCCCGCAGTGAGGCTGCACCAGGGAGAATTAGCAAACAGTTTACGAGACCGGCGGCAGGGCCCCCCCCAGGAAGCAATTACTGCTCCTCAGGAAGCTTTGCCCTCTGGAGGGGCCGGCCCAGGGCCCTGGGCGGGCGAGGCAAACAGCAGGGGAAGCCACGGGTGAAAACAAAGGGTAGGGCACCCGGCAAGGGAAATCTGAGCTGCTGAGGCACCCGGAGGGGCTGTGACCTAACTGGGGCCGTTCAGGGAGAGGCAGGCCCCGGTGAGAACAGCTCCGTGAAAGCCTCTCGCCCTGGCAGCAATGGCCAAAGAAATGGGGGGGGGGAAGGGGATCAGGGTGCATAACGAACGAGCTGGAGAGCAACGCGGGGACGACAGGGCGGCTCTCTCACGCAATGGTGCCCTGGTGTGGCGCACAGGGCGGGGAGGGGGTGTTACTCCCCAGAACCTGCCCCAGGCTTTGGCAGGACCGGCCGTGCGGGCCCAGGTTTGGGAGGAAAAACGCTTTGCTCAAGGATGTACCCCAAGTCCCAAAAGGTCCTGGGTTCTAACGCCAGCGTTCACTCCCCGCCCGGAGAATGAGCGGCGCCCACGCGCTGCCAGGGCACGGACCCGGAGGGCACCTCACTCAGAGCGCTGAGCCGGGCCTGCGGGGGACGGCCGCTGAGCCACCGCCCGGCCTGAGCTGGGCGCACCGTGCCAGAGGCCGCCTCCGCCCAAGGGCATACGTAAGGCAACACCTCTTTCTGCTCGCCCTGCCTGTCCTTCCCGTGCCCCTCTCTGAGTGTCCCAGACAGGGCTGAGCCACCAGGCCTCGACCACCGCGCCAGAGCCCTGCTTACATACGGGCAAAGTCCCTCCTGCGTGCTCCCCAGGCTCCTGGCAGTAGCGTCCAGACAGCTCAGACCCACGGGAACCCCTCCACCCTTATCTGCTATTGCAGCCCGTGGCCACCCCAATGTCTGACCCATCTCCTAGGGCTCCGCCCTGATGACTTGCCCGGGGGCTCTGCTCGCCTGCCCCCATCGAACCTACTATAAAGCCTCCTCAGTAGGAGAGCCAGCCTGTGTCCAAACACTCCCTTCCCTGCCTGGAGAGGCGAACCCCGGCCCTGCGTAGCTGTCCTTCCTGGAACAGCAGCCCGCGGCCAAAGCCCGCCTGGCGACACCATCTTCGCAGCCGGGCCTTCCCCCCAGGGTGCGCCTGTCTGCCGGGGCCCGACCTCCGGCTAAAGAGGCCCCCACCCGCGCCCCAAACTCCTCAAGCCCAAAACTCCTCCCCCGTGCCCCCAAGCCCCAAACTCCTCCCCCGCGCCCCAAACTCCTCCCCCCACCCCCCGCGCCCCAAACTCCTCCCCCACGCCCCAAACTCCTCCCCCGCGCCCCCCACGCCCCAAACTCCTCCCCCGCACCCCCCGCGCCCCAAACTCCTCCCCCACATCCCACAAGTCCCAAATTCCTCCCCCGCACTCCCCCCCCCCCCGAGCCCTGGAGTCACTCCTGATCCACTCAGGGCCACACCTCGCAGCACCCTCAGCGCCCATGTGGAGGAGCAGCATGGGGCGCTCGTCAGACGCCGGCTGATCGACCATCCCCTGGAAAGTCTGGCAGGCAGCACCGCCCGGGATGCCCTGTCAGGGCGACAGACGGGGGCCTCCGTTCCCCTCGGAAGGGGGTTTCCAGCCACCTCTACCCCACGTTTCTTCCTCGCAGCGGTGGCTGCAGACCGCCCAGCTGTGGGGGTACACGGCTTCTCCTCCTCTGCCGTGGGGGTGACTCCGTCTCTCAGAGCCAGGGCGGCCTAATGGCTCTCCAGCTCCGTGGCGGGTGGGTTGGGAGTAGCTGTGGAGCTCTGCCTGCTGCCAGTGGCCTCCGGAGACAGAGCTATCTCCTCCTCCCCCGTGGGGCGGACAGCGGCCTCAGCCTTGGGCGTCTCCACACGGATACTCTCCAGGAATTCCTCCCCTGGGCTCAGATGCTCCTCAGCCCGGCCACCTCCTCCTGCCGCTCTCCCACTAGCCGGCCCCTTTCCCATTGGATACCCAGCCTGGCTTTCTGAGAGCAGGAAATGCAGGCCACAGCCTGCAAAACCACCCCAGGAGCTGGGGAGACGCAGCCGTGGTCAGGTGTCTGGACACAGGAGACAGGAGCAGTGCTGGCCCAGGTGACACGGCCCTTCCTAGCCATGCTGGTTGTACCAGGACTCCCACCCCCAAACCCCCTCCCCGTCTGCACTCCTGTTCGCTAGCTCCTAGTCACTTTGCCTCAGGCTTAAGGCCTCCTCTCCTACGTCAGCCCGGCCCCCTCATCCCATGGAATAAAGACCCTGAAACGTGGCCAAACTGCCACGTTCCTGTCCTTACAACCGAGTGCCCACGGCAGACCCCCGTGGCGAGATCCCCAGAGGTGCCCCCGGACACACCGCTCCCTCGGCCGCGCAAGCGCGGCAAGGCCCTGTTCTGGCATCGGCCCCACTCTTGTGAGTCCCGGGGCACGCAGCTGAGAGCAGGCGTTGAAGCCGCCCGAGCTGGCAGTCGGTGAGGAAAGGAGGCTGCCACGCGCCGGGGAGCCGGGCAGATGCAGGGAGAGCTGGCAGCGTGCACAAGCAGCTAAGAGCAAGCTCTGGGCTGCACCACGCCTGTTGGCACGTGGGTGTCCCCTCCAGGCCCGAGGGCAGAGGAGAGGTGCGTTGCCACGGGGCGGGCACTCTTCAGACCATTCCCCCCAGGCAGCATCCCTGGTGAAGCGCGCGGTTACTGCCTGCGCCACCTCGCGCACGTCACAGCCGGGCCAGCGGGTTCCGCCGACTCTGCTTCTCTGGGGCGCCGCTCCAGCCCGTCGGCAACGAGCAACCAAATCGCCTGCCGAGGCAGCCAGCGCTCAAGCGCGGAACGGCCCCGGCGGGCTCTGCGCCAGCCGGCGGGACCCTCCGGGAACTTCATGAGCCACACCCCTTCTCCGGCAGCCGACAACATTTCCCAACACCCAGGAGGCACCCCAGGGACTTGCCTCCTGGAGCTCCTGCCTGGCGGACCCAGCCCAGCAAGCGCAGACAGCGGTCTCCATGCACACTCCAGTCTGGCTGCTTAACGCCGGGCCAAGGACAAAGGCGGCGCGCAAGGAGCCAAGTGCCCCAGCCTGCTGGTGGCTGCTGCGTGCCCGGGCTGCCAGGAGGCACCATACAAAGAGACGAGGGCTGGGGACTCTGCAGGAGTCCAGCACAAGTCAATCTGCCCTGCTCCCGGCCATGTCGCCCCCCACCCAACGGGCGCACAGGCGGGGGGAGTAGCATTGTGTCCCACCGGTGCATGCCGGGCAGGGCAGCACCAAGGCAGAGGCCTGGGCCCGCTGCAGAGGAGCGTTTGCTGGTTCATTCCAAGCCTTCCCGCGCCCGTTTCCTGTTCAAACAATCAGACCGTTAACCTCATCTGACCCCTCTGCTTGAGGAAATGCAGAGCAGCAGCCTGGGGCCGCGGCCGGCCGCGAGAGTGACTTCCAGCCCTACACAGGCGTTAGCGGGGCTCGCCCGCATGCAGCGCCGCACCAGCTCTACTGCAGGCGGGAGGGACCGGCCCCCCGGGGCACGTTTACGCCAGCTCACACCTGCTGTATAAGAGCTAGGTCACAACTGCACGCCGACCTGGCCTGCGGAGTCCAACTACGCCACGCCAGCAAGTAGCGAGGTGCAAGCCGCAGAGAGCTCGCACGATCCCTGTTGTACAGAGGAAAGCCACCGGCTCGTCTCCGTGGGCTGCTAAAACACAGTGGTTTGAATGGGAGCATGTCCCCGCACACAACAGCGTCTGGTGCCCTGGAGCGGAGGTGGAACTAGCCCTGCCTCCTAGGCCCGACTTCCTTTCAGCCAGGGTACGTCTACGCAGCCACATTAGTTCGAAATAACAGCCCCCGTTCACACGGCAGGCAGTTATTTCAAAAGAGCGTCGCAATACCGTCAAGCGGGAGGATGTCTTACGCCAACTCCTGTAACCCTCATTGGACGAGGAAGGGAAGTCGGAGAAGAGTGCTGCATTTCAAAATCAGGGCTGTGTGGACGCTCCCAATTTCCAAATAAGCGACGCGATTGATGTCGCTCCATGTTCATAGCTTATTTCGAGATAAGTCCTGTTGGGTAGATTCCCCTCACCCCCCAGCGATTAACCCCCCCATGCTCCAATGCTGCAGGCCAGAGTGTCGGCAGACACTGGCTTGCCAGGGCACGGCTAAACTCCCCTAGTCCGCTCCAGGGGAGGCAGAGGGTGTGGGGGAGCAGCTGCTTTGCCCAACAAAGAGCCCCCCCAGCCCCGTGTCCTGGGCACCTGGACGGACGCCTGCGCTGCCTGTCCACATAACGCAGCCACCTGCACCAACTGGATCATTCCGTCAGGAGCTGGGAACGCAGAGCGGGGCCCCAGGGAGTGGGGTCCACACCCAAAGCACAGAGCCTTTCCCACGCCCCAAGGATCTGCTCTGTCGTGGGAGGAGGACGGGGAATGGCCTCTCGGGGCGGACGGTGGAGGGGCTCTTGCAAACCACCACCTCCCTTCAGCAGCGAAGGGCCCCCAACCTGGGCTACCCCGGCTAGTGACAACGCACCGGGCTGCCTTGCACAGGTGCCAGCCCGCCCCCTAAAACACCCCTCAGCCTGGGGGCGCCGTGACAAGCCAGGGGGAAAGAAGCACCCATGGCTCGGCAGCACAGAGGGAGCGCCACTCTCCTCCACAGCGCCAGTCTACGTCAGCCCAGAGGAGGCCCTGGGGACACGAGACGGGGGCACCGCCAGGAGCAGCCCAGGACTCCAGCCCGAGCCCGTCGGAGCAGAGGCGGCTGTTGGGAACGGCACCAACACGGGCAGTGGCAATCATTCCCCACGGCAAGGCCGAGTGCGGATTGCTCCAGCCCGCCTCCCATGCTGTCTATCTCCTCCTCCACTCGTGTGCTCAGACCACCCAGTGCCCCCGGCCAGCAGGAACACACTGGCTTAGACTTTCCCCAATGCATACCCAGCGCGGAGCTGCTCCAAGTGTAGCCAGGCGATAGCCCTGCCTGGGCAGCCACATCTCCTGGCTCTCGCTGGGCCTGAGCCCCGTTGCCCATGGGGGGCCCGAAAGGCGAAGCTAGGCACCCTGGGCCCATGGCAACGGAGCGCCCCCCCGGAGTCCTGGGGACCAGCTGCAAGCCAGCGCTGCGCCAGCCCTTGCAATTTACATGCAGAGCGCCGCGCCCTTCCCCAGAGAGACAGATGGAAACCGGACTGTGCCGGGCTGTTACCGCCGCCACCAAATCCCCTCCCGCTCCCCGGCATGGCCCGACCTACATTGCCGGGACAGGACAGAGGCTACTGCCCCTGAATTCCAACCAGCTCCCCCAGCCTGGCCACTCAGCTGGGCTTGGGCGGCCCCAGAGGAGGCGCAACAGCTGAGACTGTCTGGGGGGGGCTCAGCAGCGTTCGGACCCACGTGACCCTGCCTGCTGGGCACTGCTGCCCCCTCGCGCAATCCCTTGGGGAGACAGGGAACGCTGCTCCCATCCTGTGCTTCGCTCCGACAAAGAGAAGCGGGGCTACGTTCTACAGTGCCTGGGCACATTCAATACAGCCCGACAGCCACAGCTACTGTCCTCCAAGGAGTCTGCTCCCAGCACGTCTCCATCCAAGTCCCCAGCCACCTCGGAGCAGCCTTGTAAAAACAGCTCCTCTGGCATCCCCAGTGAGGCAGCCGGCAGCGGGAGCCGGCCACGGGCCCTCAGACGCGCCAGGTTGCGGCTTTGCCAGGTGCGCTCAGCCCGCCGGGAGGGGAGCTGTAAAAGCCTGGGCGCTTCGGTGCAAAGCTCCTGCCTCACTCGAGTGCAGGGCCCCGGCAGAAGCGGTCAGGCTGGGGAGCGCCGCGTGCCGGCCTCTCTGGTGTGCTCAGGGCCCCAGCTGGGGGCCGGGCTTCCCAGGGAACCTCGGTGCTGCAGGGGGCCGGGGCAGAGGCGTGTCTCAAGGAGCCAGGGCCAGGCTCGGGGAGGCCTTCGGGAGGGAAACCCTGGCGGCATGGGGAGCCCCCTGGACAGCAGGCCCTGGAGTGAGGTGTTGGCAGTAACCTGTGTTGCCAAGGACACTGGCTGGCACCTTACCGGATTTTAAGGGAAGCAGCCAGGTCCCTGCTGCAGCCATGGTGGGGTGTTTGCCCCAAAAGTTGGTACAAAGGGGGCCATGTGAGGTGTCAAACAAAAGCCCACTGTCTACTGATTCTGTATATGCTCTTCATATACCTGTATAATGTCAGTGTGGAAGTTATAGACATGGACTCTGTATGGAGACTGGAAGTTTCTCTATATGTGGTTGAGCAATGGGCGAGAAAAGCTCACCCTATGGACATGCTAATTAGCAAGGCTCCAGGGACAATAGGTCTCTTAAATACCTGACACCCACCTGGGAAGGAATCTAGGTGCCTGGCCACTGACCACAGTGACTGTCTCCAGCTTGGAAGAGACCAGAAAGGGATATAAATAGGCCATGTGGCCGACACCATCGTGTCTTCAGCTCAGCTCTTGATCCCAGAGGCAGCTTTGCAAGGAACCACAAGCCAGAAAGAACTGTGGACCCATCCTGACATAGGATGTTTACCAAAGACTTTTAAGATAACAGTTTATAACAACTCTGCTGCGAGCCTGCATCGAGAACTGGGAGATTCGATGCATGTAATGTATTCTCCTTAACAACCTCACTCTCATGCTTTTCTTTCTTTTAGTAATAAACCTTTAGCGTTTAGATTCTAAAGGACTGGCTCAGCGTGATCTGGTGGGTAAGATCCAGACTGTAGATTGATCGGGACCTGTAGCTGGTTTCTTGGGACCGAACAGAACCCGTTCGGGGAAGGTGAGATTGGGTTCTAAGACCCCTCACCCGGGGGCAGGCCTGGGGCTGTTTGGGGCACGGATATTGCTGGGGTGTCAGAGGAGTTTTGCTCGTGAGGCTTCTGGCCGGCCAGGCAGGCAGCTGAAGCGTTCTGTGGGACTGGTTTGTGGCCTATTTGGGAAGGTCCCCAGTTTGGGGCTGTAAGGAGCCCCGAGTTTGAGCAATTCGCCCTCAGCAGACGCCCTCAGCTGTGCCCAGACCTGGCCCGGCCCATCACACTGGCGCCTGCATTTTGCATGGCCTGGAGATAGGGCAGAAAGTCCTGTTTAACTGGCGAACCGGTTAAACGGATGGTTTAGCCAGTTTACCGAGGCAAGGGCAGGGGAGGGGGAGGCCCTCCAGCCCAGCCAGAGCAGCCCCCGTCCGTGATGGTTCCCCCGTGGGCCTGAAGCAGCCCCCTGCCCACGGCAGCTGCTCCAGCCCCCAGGGGTTAAGCGGTTAACCCTCTCCATCCCTCACTGGAGATTTGCCGGAGTACGTGGCTTCACTGCTAGACAGGAGAGGCGGATCCCTCTCGGGGGGAGGCCCAACCTTCGCCCAAGGTCCTGGTATAGGGGGCTTGCTGCTCCCATCCCCGTCCGGCTCTCCTGGGGCGCAAGGACACGCAGGCTGCAGCCGGTCACCGTTTGCGGGCTGATACCCCTGGCCCTGGGGATGTGGCAGCAAAGATCACTCTCTGAAGCCCTTTGCTCTTCCTGCCAGCGTGGCCTCCGGCTTAGCAGGTCCGGCACTAGACAGCTGCTCTGGGCTGGGCACGGCTGCATGGGGGTGCTATGGGCATCCTGCGCGGCAGCCTCTCCGCTCTGAGTGTGTCTAGCTCCAGCTTCCAGCCATGGACTCGGGCTAGACAGAAGAGCCCGTCACTGGACTGGCCCCCCCGCCCCGGGGGAAATGATGCTCCACGTGCCGTGACGCTGGGAGACCTGCCAGCCAGCCAGTTCTGAACCAGGGCTGCTAAATTTCGGTTAACTGAACAGTCGAGTAACCTCATGAATTCTTATCGGTCACTTGGCTGTTCGATAGTCCCCGGGAGCCGGTGCGCTCCAGTCCCGCTGATGAGGAGCCACCTGCCACGCCACGCCGTAGCAGAGGCAGCAGGGCGGGTGCCAGGTGGGAGCCAGTTTACAAACCTGCTCCCATCACGGACTGGCTGCCTGTCACCCCGCGCTGCTGCCTCTGATACAGGGGTGGCAGCAGGCCGTGTGTGGGGGCAGGTCTGAGCTCCCGGCCCCGGCGCGAGCCAAGACTGAGCCAGGCTGCCAGCCCGCCTGGCTCCTAAGACACTTCCAATGCTGAGCCGTAGTGGCGGTAGGTCCCGGCCCTGGTGCGAGCCAGGACTGATCCAGGCTCCAGGCCAGCCTGCTAAAAAATGTACTGGCGGGGGAGCGGGAGGAGGCGTGTAGTCTGTAGCATTAACCTATGAGCTCTTGCACAGCGGTTAACTGACTACACTATCCCATCCCTAATCTGAACGTGTGCCGTGGTGGCTGTATCGGTCCAGTGTGCCAATCCAAGTGTCACACGGCACCACGTCCAAGGCCTTGCAGACACCTGCAGCGCTCGCATCCAGCCAGAGCAGGGGGCCAGGGACCAGAGCGTGGGCAGCAGGGGCGTGTGGAGTGGCTCACCATGGGGCAGAGATGCTGCTGGCTGTCTCTCTTGGGACTGGCAAGGTAGCTGTTGATTACAGGGGTCTCTCTC
This sequence comes from Pelochelys cantorii, assembly GCA_032595735.1. Lineage (NCBI taxonomy): Eukaryota > Metazoa > Chordata > Testudines > Trionychidae > Pelochelys > Pelochelys cantorii. Next base: position 190,905,161 of record CM064328.1, read on the forward strand.
GGTCTTCCCGCAGTGACTGATACTGGGGAAAAGCAGAAGAGCTGGGCCAGATGGCTACTGCGTGGCAGGACTGCTCGGCTCTCCAGTGGCCGAAGATGAGGCGAGCCGCTGGTAAAGCAGTGGTGCTCCCTCTGCTGCCCAGGATACGGGAGCCACCTTCAGCACCCTGCTGCCCCAAACTTTTGCTGGGCTCGCAGAAGGGAGACCGGCAGCGCCCGGCTCCGGAAGCGAGCTGCAACTGGGCGAGTACTGAATGCCTGGGCAGGCCCCTGCAACAGGCTGAACGAGCTCCGGTCCCTGGCATGCTGGTGCCAGGAGCTCACGCTAGAACGAGGCTCTCCGGGTCGAGAGGGAAAGGGGGTTCCCGGAAGAGGCCGGCTTGCGCCGCCGAGGCATTCCGCGCCTGTCGGGGGAATTCATCTAGCTCCGCTGGGCCAGAGCGCGTCCCTGTAACTACAGTCTGCTGGGCAGTAGCCTGAGCCAAGCCCAGCGAGGGGTGGTGGGAAGGTTGGCACCGCCCAGAGAATCAGCCTGCGTGGGGCTTCTCTCCCAAGGCATGACCGCGTGCTGCACGAGGCAGGAGAATATCGGCCCTCTCCGTACGCGGTCTGGGCGCTCCCCCCAACCCCTCCTGTCGGCCAGGTCGCATGGAGCCCCGGGTGTTCCCCATCGGAACGGGGATGCTCAGGGCAGGAAGCACCTGCCCACCTGGGCCTGCCCGGGCGGCAGGAAGGCAGCGGGTTGGAGCTGGGCCAGGGTGCGTGGAGACCGCCAGGGGCTCTTTGCCCACAGGCTGCCAGGCACGTGGGTCACAGCTCCTCCGAAGGCATTGCTCCTGCACCGCGCTGGGGCAGCAAGTTCAGGACAAGCCCCGGGGAAAAGCACTTCCTCCTGAGCGCCTGGGTTATCCCAGAGGGTCTCACCACTATGTACGGAGCTGGCCTGGCCCGGCTGCTGGAACTCAGGCAGGAGACTCAGGCTGGAACTCAGACAGGAACCCCTGCCCGTTTCCAGCCTCCTTCCATCTTGGCCCTGCTCACAGAAGGCTCCTGGGTTTGGTTCCCACAGCCACTACTCTCCACTCCTCCTCGAGGGCTGCAAGCCGCCCGCCGCCCAATGCAGAGGGGCACCGCTGACCCGTGCGATGCAAAGACCCCTCTCGACAGCACAGCTGGCACCAGAGCGCCCCGCTCTGCCTTCGCATGCCCCTTAGCTCTCGCCTGGTGGGCTCTTCAGGGACAGGTTTGTCTTCCTGTGTGCACGGGCGGCGCACGGCCCTCCCGCATGCTGCAGGAATGCGGCTGGCACTCCCGATGGAGCACGGCGGGGCTGGATGGACAGACGTACCTGGCAAGGATTCCTTCTTTCCGCTTTCTTGGTTGCAAAGGCAAGGCCCTGAGCTCTGCTGGGTCTCTTCCATTCCTCAAGGACATCTGCCCGTTAACTGATGTGCCTAGACACTGGGGAGCCTGCAAGCTGGAGATGGCGTTTCCCCAATGGCAGAGGAAGGAGGCTTTGGTTTCTGGGCTCTCAGGGCAGGCCCACGGCAGGAGGGTGGGGGGACCACAGTGCATGCTGAGTAGTTAAGCAGTGGGCAAAGTGCACCAGGAAATCAGCTGTTGTGGGTATATTTTTCTCCTCCTGTTTGCTCCCTTCTGGGTGCACTGAGGCATAACCAGCTGCATGCTCTTTGTGCCCAGAGCCAGCGGCATGGACTCCCCCCGCTGGCAGAGCTCGTCCTGTTTGGGCTCTTGCTCCCGTGCTGCGAAAGGGGCAGAGCTTGCCTGAGATTCTGGTGGGCGGTTTGGAGGGGCGTTCGGGCCTGTTGGAGGCCTATCGTACGGGCCTGGCAGACTCACACTGGCTGAGGCGTCTCTCCGCTCATGGGTTAGCCACTGAGGCCCGCGTAGGCCAGAGCTTCTGGAGCGGGGCCACCCGCGCCCCGTGGAGGGATAGCGCCGTCACGTGGCCCCGCAGCGACTCGCAATGGCTACATTCTGCAGCCTTGGGAGCAGCGGGCCCCCGCCCTCAGCCTAGACGCGCTCACGAGGCGGCCATGCTGCTCCAGAAGTGGCTGGAACATCTGGAAGCCGGCTGCCCTGGACGGCTTCAGCTCTGTTGCTAGCCAGGAAGGTGCTGGCGAGTGGTGGAGGTTTCGGAGGCAGTCAGGCCTGTGACTTACCCCAAGGGGGCGGGCAGGACCCAGAACCCGGAAGTACCTGCTGGTGCTGTGCGGGGGGGGGGGTTCCCAAACTGTGCCCGGGCCACTGCTGGGGCTCACGTGCTCATAGTATGCCCATGAGTACCTGGACGGAAAGGGCACAACGCCAGTGTTCGGCGGGCACTTGTGGGCCCCAGAGGCCAGCGTGGGCTGCACTGGACAATGCTATCCACCGGCTGGGAGCCTACTGGCACGGACAGGCAAGGACATGGTTCCCACCAAATGACATGCTCTTAAATGGACTTACTGCCTCCCCCCCCGTTGTTCTGGGGGACCTCACGGATCTCCTTTTGCCTTGGCTTACGAAACCGTATCCTAGCTCGGCGGCCCTGTCAAAAGCCAGTTTAATCCCACTCGGTGGCTGCGTGTGCGCTTGGCAGGCTGAAATCCTGCTGGCGAGGCTCAGAGACCCATTGGGATTTCAGTGGCAGCGGTGCTGTTCACACCCTTGTAGCCTGTTGGGCTCTTCACGATCTTGGAGACACCAAAGCGGAGCCAGTTGCCCCGAATGAACCAATAGCAGTCCAGGCCTGCGGAACAGATCCACCCAGCCAGAGCACCCCTGTCCCAGCTGGAGAGCAGGGTGTGCATGGGCAACAAACCCAGGGATGCTTTGTGCCCCGCATTCGGGGCTTGCCTGGAAGCGAGGGAGAATGGACGGTTAGGGGTGTATTTGCGCAGCACTCATTCTAAAGGAAATGAAGTGCTACAAATTGATGGGGGGGGGGGAGATTTTCATGAATTGTTAATGGTGCTGGAGAGGATTTATACGGTGCAGGGGCTGGAGTTTTGCATGACATGAATTGTGGGCTTTCACAATGGGCTGGTCAGAATAGATGTACCAAGAAATTGCTCTGCACGGTTAACAATAGACCTTGTCCTCCGGTCTCTGAAGTGTCCTCTGTGCTGTCCAGCCCCTACTCCACTGAACGCTCTTGGATAGACCAGGTCTGCTGTCTCCAAGGGAACCGTGTGCCCCCCGCTTGTATGATTCAACTGGAGCAGCACTTTGGTGTAGTTGTAGTGAAAACCAGGAGACGTTATTAGCAGAGAGAAGTGAGAGGGCGTTGGAAACAAAGGCTCCTTCACAAAACCATAACGCACGATCTAGAAACTTGAGTTAATGGGCTAACTTCCTGGCTAACCAAGTTTCTCGTTTCCAAAGGCCTTGGAGATGCTCCAGCCAAGGTTGGTCGTGGTCCCGTTTTCATGGTCGTGAACCCGTTTATTTCCTACATGCAGGATAAACGGGCCGCTTCTTGGCCTCCCCTTTTCATCCCCAAAGTTCATCATCAGGGTAACCACCTGGGCTTACTTTTCCGGTGTGCGGCTCCCCTGTGGATTTCTCATTTCTGTCTGCCTTTGCATGCAAATAGCTCTCCGCTGCCTCAGCTCACAAGCGTATTTGGCAACAGAGCAGAGAGACCGACGAAGGAACAGCTCTTGTCTTACAGAAAACCCCCCTACCCAGACTTGAACACACCTTGCTACATCTGCACCTCACTCCGTCCCGCTGAGCTGAGGGTGGGGCTCGGTGCCAATGCCCCCCCGACCCTGTCTTTCATGTGACACCCTGGGACATTCTTTCATGAACCAGACTGTACAGACCCGAATTAGGCTATTGGCACGGAGGGCCACTCAGTCACACCCCTCCCCCACCCTTCTCGCTCCTCATTTGATGTGTCTTCCCATCCCCACGGGCTTCCAGTTCCAGGCTCCCTTGTTTAATCTCACTGGCCCCGACTCCTTATGCGAACAGTTCCAGGCTCCTCCACCCCCGCAGCTTCTTTCCAATTTCAGGTTCCCCTGGGTCTCCCCAGCCCCCATTTTCTTGCCCAACCTGCCCCTGCTTCCAGCCCCAGGTCTAGACTCTGGGCAGTCCCTCCATGCAGCTTCCTTCTCCGCACTGCCCTGCAGCAGGGCGGGGCTGCCTGCTCTGAGTTCTGGAGCATGGCCGGGGAAGCAGCGTGGCCTGCAGCAGCCTGGTGGTGCGGAGCAGAGAGCCCTGTTAGCTTTGGGCTGGAGCATGCTCAATGCAGATGGAATCATCAGAGAATAATTCAGCTGCAAAGGTCTAGTACAGTGGTTCCCAGCCGCTGGGCCACAATGCACTGCCAGGCCCCGGGCCGCAGCACACTGCCAGGCCATGCACATGGGGCTGCGTATACCCCAGGCATCTGCCGGAGCAAAAGCCAGCTGTTCACAGCGGCTCTGGAGCCGCCAGCTGCTGTACGGTGGCTCAGGGGGCCGGGGCATACCCCAACCCCGGCCCCTCAGTCACCGCACAGCAGCCAGCTTCAGCTCCAGCAGCCGCCATGTGGCGGACAGCTGCTGCAGCTAAAGCCAGCTGTTTGAGGCAGCTCTGGGGGCCGGGGTACATATTTTGGACGAACCCGTAACATTTTATTTGCATATTATTTGCATGATAAATATGCAAATAAAATGTTACCAGTCCACCAAAAGTTTGTGAACAGGTTTGCCGGTCCATTGTATAAGAAAGGGCCGGGAACCACTGGTCTAACATGTCCCTGCCGAGCTTGGCAGGGAAGAGAGTCATGCGGCCAGCCAACGCTCTTTCATGCAACAAAGGCCACCTCCCTCCCAATGTCGAGTGCCTGCTCCACAGCATGGGGGCGCTAGCATGGGGGAAGGGACCCCCATTTTTTTTTTTTTTTCTTAAAACACTGTGTAAGTGACATTTTCTCCTAACCTCATTCTCGAAAATAGCTCAACTGACTTGGCTGGAACTCTCTGGAAGAATCCAACCTCACATAGACACCGAGCCTGGAACATTTCACGCCAAATCGTTGATGTTTGGCATAGAGAGAAGCAACTGCAAACAGGGTATTTTAATAGGAAGTGCTGAACAACCTAACTAGCAGCACCGCTATAGGACCAGCAGCTGCGGTAATAGTAGAATTTTACGTGTTTCTATACTGGGGAGGTTACGGACATCGGCTCCACAGGTGTTCGTGGGGGCGGGGTGCAAAATAAGCGAATTCTACTCTTCGTGTAATCCAGTGGACGAAGCTAAACTGGTACAAATCGCTCGTGTTCCAGAATGTCCACATGGGGCGTTATCAAGGAGAGCTATTGCAGTCCATTTCCAAGAGTAGACAGGCCTAGAGTAGCCATGGTACCATGGGGGGGGGGGGGCTTCCCTGCACAAGAGCAGCGTAAACCATTCCAAAGAAGGGCTAAGATGCAAAAGGTGGTATAGCCTATCATCAGCTCTCCTGGCTTCCCAGCATGCTCTGCAGAGTGTTTGGAAACCCTGCTGCTAGGGATTTGAATTCCTTTTCAGGGTCCCAGGGACTCCTAGGAGCCCAAGTCCATTAGGCAGACTTAATTTCATAACCTTCCCTTCCTCCCCTTCACTGATGTGAGACTCCTAACAATGATCTACAAGAGCTTTGCTAGGCAAAATGGTCTGAGTGTGAAACCCAGTAGCGTGGGCTCTTCCAACAGTAGAAGTGTGGGCTGCTGAGTCTTGCTGAAAGTTAGAATTTCCTTTTCCTAACAGGAGAGAGCTGCAGCATCTGTCCTTGGAAGAGTACAAGGTATTGGGCACTAGGCCTGGCCCCGCTGAGCAGTGGCGGGAGGGGAAGTGCTATATGTAGACAAAAGGAGGGTACATTTTTGTGGCCAGTTTGTTAGACGTCGTCTCGTCAGAGATGGCCTAGCAGGGCAGTCAGCAGCAGTGCTAAGTTTGGGTGGACGCTATCGGGGGTGTAATCACACTAATTACGGCGGCAGTCGTGCCCAGGGGTGCCAGGTGGTCGAAGGGTCCCGTTGCACCGGGTGCTGTACAAACCCATACGTCAGTGCTTACGTCCCATGTCTGTATCTGATAGAAGTGAGAATCGGCTAATGTGATTTGAGGGATACATTTGGTCTAAAATGAAAGCGGAGAAGCTTGCCTGGCATAGGGGTTGTGGTAGCTCTCTGGGAACTGGGCCAGAGCAGCAATCAGGAATTGAGTGGGACACACATAAAGCAGGACTGCTAGGCAGGGATATGGTACTCAGGCTCTGTTAAGGATGTACTAGTGTAGTCGATCAACTGATGAGCAAAAGTGTCTAGGTTAATGCTCTAGGCTACACGCATTCCCTCCTCCCACCCGTACATTTTTTAGCAGGCTGGCCAGCAGCCTGGCTCCGTCCTGGCCTGCACTGCGTCCGGGACCTACCCCCGCTGCGGCTCTGCATCGAAAATGTACGAAGAGGCAGGCAGGCAGGCAGCCGGTCCGTGAGGGGAGCTAGTTTTTAAACCCTGGCACTCGCGCTGCTGCCTCCGATACAGTGCAAAGTGGCAGGGAGCTCCTCGTGAGCGGGGCCGGAGCGCACGGGCTGCCAGCCCCGCCCCCGGGGACTATCGAAGAGTCAAGTAACCAATAAGAATTCCTGAGGTTACCTGACTATTCGATTAACCGAGATTTAAACACCCCTCGCCCCCGTGGCACAGAAAAGGCTGCGGGAGGGGGTGGCAGCTGGGAAGCGTTGTGAGAAGACTAAGGCTTGTAGGGGAGGCCGGACTGCCATTTCCTGGCGTCTGAGACTGGGGCTCTGAATTCCCACCTGCGGGCAGGCGGCCCTGCTGTGGATTGATCGCTCCGCCCCACCCAACAGTGCTCTGGGAGTGAATAAAGCGTTCCGGGTGCCTTTGGTAGCAGAGGGTGACGGACTCTGGGTCTTGACCTCTCTCCGCAAAGGTGGCTGCTGGACCCCAAGCTGCTGTCGCACAAAGCAGGGGTGGTTCTGGCTGGGGTGGGAACCCCACACAGGACTGGCCTTACCCGAGGTGAACTGAGGCAGCCACCTCAGGTACCAGACTGTGGGGGGGCACCACTAGTTCACACTTTTTGAACTTTTTAAGTTGCTAGTTCTCCTTTATTGGGGTAGGGAGCAGAGCGGTGCTGTGAGAGGAGTAAAGCAGGAAGGAGGCAGAATTGAACCTTTCAAAGTTTTGTCCCAAGCGACGGGGAATGGGGGAGTCATTTGAGCTCCCTGCCTCAGCTGCCAAAATGATGTGGGCCGGCCCTGACCCCAAACCTGCACTGTTCCAGCTGCTGGGCCAGCGACGCCTGCTTATCGGCAGCTTGCAGCTCCAACAGGAGTCCAGGAAACACACAGCGAGACGCAGACTCTCAGCTCTGTGCTGCCGCCTGCTCACGGCCCAGGACTTCCGGGGGCAGCACAAAACCAAACGCTGGCCCATTGGCTATAGCCCAGGCTTGGACAGCAGGGCCACAGTGGCCTTCCAAGCCATGCCCCCCACAGCCCGGCCTACTCTGGGAAAACCTAGAACCAGGGGAGGAGGGGAACACGCACATACTGGGTGGATTTCACTGATGGAGTCCCCTCCAACATTTAATGGCTATTACCCCTACGTAGAGTTCCCAACATTTGACAGAAGAGAGGCTTGAGCTGCGTGGAAGACCTAGAAAGCAATTTACAGCCATTGCATCCCCCTTGCCTCCTCAGAGCCAGATCTCCAAGTCCCCTCTCCGCCTGGGCGACAGGGAACGCCTGTCTCGCAGACAGAAACCCATAGCGCCACGTCTGAGCCCAGGACAACCAACCGGCTCAGGCTGCCGGGTTAACACAAGCAGTGTAGACAGCTGAAGCAGGAGTGGGGGAGGCAGAGGGGTGGGTGAGAGGAGTGAGAAGGGTGGTGGGAGAAGTGGGCGAGGGGGGGGGAATGGTGGCGGGGAGGGAACCAGGGGTGTGGAGAGAGGTGATGCAGGTGGGAAAGTGGAGTCAGACAGAGGGCACGTGGGGGTTACTGGTGGGAGGGCTGGGCGAGGCGGCAGACGAACCTGCTGACAGAGCAACCCACTTCTCTTGGTGTTTCTGGCACTGGGGGTCAGAACGCTGTAGCGGGCTCTGAACGGAGCTTAAATGACATGACAAGACCCACTCTCCCTCGAAGGGAGCAGAACATGTCAGAAAGCGTGTCAGCCTGTTCCTGAACGGTCAGAAAGTGCCATCCAACAGCCAGATCACCAATACGCGCCGGAGATGCCAAGCGATCCCCGCTCAGCAGAGGCAGGAAAGCAGCACCTGACAATAGCACAGGGCTTCCCGGCCCAACTGCCCAAAAAGCTTTCAAGACGGGAGGTCAAACAGCCTCATTATCCCCGTTGTACAGCTGGGGAAACAGAGGCATAGCATGAGGTTCAATGCGGAGTCACACGGCAAGTCAGGGACGGGGACAAATAAAATCCAGGCCTGCTGCCCACCAGGCTAGCGCCCTCGCTTGCTGCTTCTGGGTCTCCCTCTCAGTGCCGAGAGAACACTCGAGATGGAGAAATTAGGCAGCGATTCTTTTGTCTCCCTTTGCCAAGAAGGATCCTGAGGAAGAAAACATCCAGCGCTAAACCAGCACGCGAGGTCAGGAGCCCTCTGGCCACTCAACAAGGGTGCCGGACACAGCAGGTCTAGCTGAGGAGATCGAATGGTCCTGCCCATCCCGGAACGTGGGACTGTATGAAACGCCTTTCCGTGCCTGGTGTGGAATCCTGCCGAATGCTTCTGGAATCTAGAGTCTCTTGGCTTTTGAAACAAAACCGCTGGGGAGACACTTGCCGTTCCCCGGCTGACAGGCAGGAAGTGAAGGGGGAGCGAGGATGGGGGTGGGTGAGCCTGCACATCTCTCCGCACAACATTTGCAATCCATCATCTCCAGAGGGATGTAGTCACGACCTCATCTGCATAGTTAATAGCACAAGGCCTCTTAACTGGTACGCAGATCGATGCAACATGGCCCGGGATTCTAAGGGGTGGGGTGATCACTAGAGGGACTGCACAGATGCCTGCTGCAGCTGCAGGCCTGCCTAGCCCAAATTTCTCAGTAATAAGCCAAGAGAGCAGCTTTTTAATCACTGCACACACAGTTTGCCTTAAAAAGGTAAGTATGCAGAACAGACCTTCCCCGCCAGGGAATATGAAACCCAGGATCACACACGCCACAAATCAGAGGCGTGGCCCTGTTAGTCGATATTTGCAAAAACAACAAGGAGTCCTGTGGCAGCTTACAGACTGACAGATTTATTTGGGCATCCGCTTTCGTGGGCAAAGACCCACTTGGCCAGATGCCAACACGGGGCCTGCATAGCTCAGACAGTGACTCGCTCAGGGAACGAGAGACTCGTCAGCATTAGAGATGAGCAAGGCTGGATAAAAACAAGGTTTTTTTACTTTAAAAATCAGGTTTTTTTGTTTAAAGGATTTTTTTCTATTTCCATGGAGTGTCTCCTCCCCGCGTATGTTTGAATCATACAAGACTGCATGATGGACGCAGCTACGGAAATCACGCTTTTGGATGATCCCTTGATCATCCCGGTTAAGTGAGGCATGGAGCAGGGGGACATTGGTTCGTCAAAGCTGTTTGCCAGCGCCCTGGAAGGCATCCTGCGGAGGATTTCTGATGGATGGTGAGGTCCTTCAATTGCTCCTCTTCACTGAGGACGTTGCCCTAATTGTGTCGAAACCCGAAACATTGCAAACCCTCCTCAGTGACAGGGGTAAGAACGCAAAGGAGATCGGCCTGACTAGCCACACTGGAAAACCAAAGTGGATGAAAACCGCGGATTGTTCAGAGTATGCCATGCAGCTGGATGGACAGTCTGTTGAGCTGGTGGATCACTATGTGTATCTTGGACAGGCGATGCAGATGGCCAGTGAGTTGGACCCAGAGGCGAGCAGGAGGAGGAGGTCGGGTTGGGTTGCCTTTGGGAGTCTGCGCAGTGTTTTTGCTGATTCCAAACTTCCCACTACCGCAAAAGCCCGTCTGTACCACCAGGTACTGCTTCCAGTACTGCTATATGGCTGCAAAGCCTGAACATGCTGCTTACAGAAGAATCAAAGCTGCAAATTACCCAAAGAGCAATCGAAAGACGCATGGTGGGTGTAAGTAGGCTACAGCATGTTACTATCGATGATTTGCGCACAAGCAGCGGCATCAATGATATCATCCAAATTATGTATGACTGGAAAAGGAGCTGGGCTGACCATGTAGCGAGACAGACAACAGATGGAGAGCGCGGATACTCCATTGGTATCCATGAGACGTGAAAAGAATAAGAGGAAGGCCTCTGGCACGTTGGGTGGATCCTTGCTGGAGGATTCACAGAAGGGCATGGGCAAGAGTCGCACAAAACAGGATGGTGTAGAAAAGTTGCGAGACTATCCGCATCGATGAAATCACAGATCTTTCAAGTATTCCAAGTAAGTGTGAAGGCTTCTTTGAGCCCCACCGGATTTCACACTTTGAATGCAGTTCAGGGCCTCACTGGATAAGTCTACACTGGAAAAAAATGAGGCACAATCTCCGTGCCTGAGTCAACTGACTTGAGCTCATGCTACCATTATTTTTGGCCCCGTATAGACATTCCTGCTTGGGCTGGAGGCTGGGCACTGAGTCCTGGTGAGGGTGGGTCTCAGAGCCCAGGATCCAGACTGAGCGGGAACATCTACACAGCTATTTTAGTCCTACGGTGCGAGTCCCCCAGGCTGGCAATAACTGACCCAGGCTCTGAGAACTGCTGCTGGTGTGGGCTGTGTTTGCAGTGCAGATGTAGCCATACACAGCACTATGAGAACAAACACAAAACTGAGAAGCAAATAGCCTGTGATATATTTGCAACCAACCCTCCCATCTACGGGCTTCCATCACCTCCACAAGGGTATAGTCACGACCCCAACTGCATATTTAATAGCACAAGGCCTCTTAACTGGTGCGCAGATTGACACGACAACTCCGAGGGGTGACCTCCAGAGGGATTGCATGGATGCCCCCTGCAGCTTCAGGCCTGCCTAGCCCCAACTGGTCCTCTTTGTAACACTCTCACAGACGAAGAAAGCTGAATGCCTCGACCGTGCTGCACGGCACTGGGGTTTGCAGCTTGAGATTTGTGCTCCAAGTCCCCTACATACTTCCGAAAAGTTTCACCGTTAGGGACCCAACATGAGGCTCTTAATCTGGAAAGTTTTGGTCTGAGGATTGGTGAAATTACTCGGAATGCAGTGAAGAATCAAACCAACTTTCCGCAGGAAGCCCCAAAGCAGTTCTGTTTGGAAGGGACAAAGATTTCTAAGGCGACTAGAAGAAAAGTTAATAACAATACTATCTTAGCCCCTGATGCTGCAAACCCTCCTGCGCACGCTTCCCTTTCATGCTGTCCACACGAGTGACGCACTTGGGAAATCAGAGCGGCAGGGTTGCTTTTTGCCGATAGAAGTCTGGGTAGTAAGAGCACATAGCGCACTGTGCAAAAGCAGTATTTCTCCTTTCCCTCGCTAGCCGTTCTGACCTAAGATTTCACCTGCACAAGTTTTCAGATTTAGTTTTCAAAAGAACATAAGAGCAGCCAGCCCGGGTCAGACCAAAGGTCCATCCAGCCCAGTGTCCTGTCCGTCCACAGTGGCCAATGTCAGGTGCCCAGGGGGAACAAACAGAGCAGGGAATCTTCATCTGATCCCTCCCACCGCCCATTCCTAACCTCTGGCAGTCACAGACTTAGGGACACCTGGTGCCTGAGCTCACATCCTCAGCTGCTGATGGACCTCCCCTCCGTTCGCGTCTCTGGTTCTTCTTTTCAAGCCCATTATAGTTTTGGCCTCACGACATCCCCTGGCCGGGAGGTTGACAGGCTGGCTGTGCGCTGAGGATGTTTGTTGGTTTTAACCCTGCTGCCTGTTCATCTTACTGGGTGACCCCCGGTTCTTGCGCGATGAGAAAAGATAGAGAACACTGTCCTAGGCATTTTCTCCACAGCCGTCGTGATTTTATAGCCCTCTACCATGTCCCTCCTAACTGTCTCTATCCCAAGCTAAACAGTCCAGGTCTGTAATCTCACCTCACACAGAAGCTGTTCACGTTCCCACTGGCTTTTGGTGCCCATCTCTGTGACTTTTTCCATTTCTAATCGATCTTCTTTGAGATGGAGCAGCCACAGCCGCATGCAGTACCCGAGCTCCGCGGGTACCGGGGATTTCTACTGTGGCATTAGGAGGTTTCCTATTTCATGACCTATCCCTTTCCTAATGGTTCCTAACATGGCCAGCCTTTCTGATGGGTGCTCACAGCGAGGAGAGGTTTTCAGAGAACTAGTCACCATGACGACTCAAGAGCTCTTCCTTGAGTAAGAACAGCTCATTTAGGCCCATCATTTTGCATAAAGAATGGAGCTCGTGTTTTCCAACGTGCATTATTTTGCACTTCTCAGTGCGGATAACCCGACTCAAAGCAACAATTTAGATGTACGCCGCTCACGCGCACCACCACGCACACGGATGCAGCTGCCCAACACGGCAACCTCCGAGCACTCGCATCCAGCCGGCACAGAAGGAGGCACCAAGACAGGCAGGGCAGCATGCACACAAGTCCACACCCAGGATAGCAACCCAATGCAGCCCAGCTAGACGTGCCCTGCGGGCTCTAGCCCAGCCCCGATGCAAGGTGGGGCACCGCACAGCTGACGGAACACTCAGTAGCACGGCGGTGATGCTGGAGGGAGAGGCTGTTGGTTGTCACAGCAACACGGCATGTCCATGTCACCAGAGACCACCGTGCCGCATACAAAGAACCCAGGCGGCAGAGGCCTTTCCAGCCCCTGGATGACAAATGCTTGTCCCTGGGTCCCCCAGGTCGCACCAGCCAAGCCAGAGGGAAAAGGGTCAATCCACCGAGAGGAGGGCTCCACAGGAGCTGCAGAGAGCGGGGGGGGGGGGGGCGGTTCCAGCAGCGACACTGCCCAGTCACTACTGAGCGACGCCTGCGTGCACAGGGAGAACCGTGCTGTGCAAGGCTCCGGGATGTGTGTGTTCAGAAATCCCTTAGCACTTTCCACAGCTGTAGGAGCGTGGGGGGAGGGGATGCGTGTTCTGGACCAACCAGTCACCGTTTCAGAGCTGCACGCGTATTGCTGTAGGCAGTCCAACCGCAGGCACATTCCACCCCAGACGCAGCTGCACTTTTGCAGGGAGGGACGTGTCCCCTTTGGTGAGCTAGCAAAGTGCTTTGGGGTCCTTCAGGAACCCAAACATGTCGGATTGAATTCTTGTTATTTCACGTGAGTGGGACTTTCCCGGTTGATATTGTACGTAGCTGGCCAGGCCAGCAGGCGGCTGCCTCTATTTTCTCCAAGCCCTAGAAGGAAGAAGGAAGGGTCCCAGTCTTTAAAAGCACTTTAACGCCTTGCTTATAGTGCCCCTCAAAGCTTGACACGTGAATCTGTTCCTTTGGGCCAGGGGTAAGCAAGACCCACCGTGACTATCCAGCCTGTGGTAAGATGGCAGCAAAACTAATTCAATGACTCGCACTGAACTCTCAGACCTCTTGTAGCTGTTGCACAGAACACACTATTTAGTGCAGCAGCGGTGGGCAACCAGCGGCCTTTGGGGGCTCTGTGTGCGGCCCAGGAGACGTTTCGTTCACCGTTGCCCCTGCACGGGGCTGCCAGATTCTGCGGGTTTCCGTCCACATCGCATCTTCCCTACCGGTGTTACTAACGTAACACGCATGCCACGACAAGCAAGGGGGCTCGTGAAGCGAGGTGCATGCTGACTGCACCCCACGTCGGCTGGGAGAGCCGCGCGCTGCCTCTGAGTCCCAGCGCAGCACTGCCAGGGGTCAGCCAGCCACCCCGCAAGCTCTAGGCCCACCAGCACAGACAGCAAAGCTACCCTCACGGGGCAGACTGTGTCATGACAATCCTGCCACCCACTGAGCCCAAGGGGGGCTGCTCATGCAGCCCACTCACTAGCCTAGGTCGCCCCTCGCTACATGCCAGCAATGTCACAGGGGGACCTGGCCCTCTGGGCTTGTCCCAGGGACCTGCATTTGCACCCCCATTGCTAGAACAGCTCTGGCCTCTCCCCATGCAGTGCTGGGTGGAGGAACTCTGCAGCGGAGACCCTGCAGAAACGCAAGTCTCCTGGCTGGACAGACTGTACAATACCTTCCCAGCGAGAGGGCCATGTCTGAAATATGGAGGGACCGGAGGTGGCCGCCCTGCTCTGTTGGCAGTACCTGGCAGCTAAAGTGCTCACACCCAGCAAGAGGGTCGGGGTACGCCGCCTGCCAGCTCGACTGAGCAGGAGCCTGGACATGTCTGCGCTCTAGAAAGCACCCCCGCGCGCTCTGTAACGAGCAGCCTGCCTGCACACTGAAAGTGTCCCACCGGGTGTGCAGTATTGGGGGGGCCCGCCAGCCTGTGGACTTGGGAGGTGAGGGCTGCTGGCCAGCGACCCACCCTAGCCCCTGCTCGTTAGCAGGGCTGATTGCGGCTCCTTACCCGCTGCCCCCGCTCCTCTTCCCACTGCAGTAGACTGTGTCGGCGCGGCCCAGAGCCGCCATGCGCTGAGCAGTATTGATGTGAATGATCTGTAATAAACACTGCCATGGTCCTGGACTCCGGATCAATTTCTCTGCTCAAACACGATCTAATTAGAGCAGCAAGGGGAAGAGACGGAGTCTGCAGGCCCCACTGCGGCGCAAGGCACGGGTTATTTTAGAAAATTCTTTTTGCCCTCTCTTATGCTTCTGCGGCGCCGCTGCTGAAAGCTGTAATCAGCTACTCACCCCATAAAACCGCTGATGGGAGGCCCAGGCTGCAGGTGGAGGGCAGAACGGATCCTCCGGGGCAGGGCATTTTTTCACCCCAAAATGTGCACCCACTTACGTGGAAACTACTGAATTACGATCTCACACCCACTGCAGTGGATTGAACTTAAATTCTGCAGCAGCCCCATGTACGGTTGGAAAGGGCAGGTATTTATGGACTCGCGTGTGAAAATGAAGGATCCGGTGAGGACAGCGGCCTGTGTGTTATTTACACGGGAATTGATTTTACATTGCTCTGAAGGTTGCATTTTCTGCAGATTTTTCTGTGGACGGTGCTAACGCCGCTCTAACAGGCTCACACAAGAGCGCGAGGGTCACAGGTGCCCTTGCTGCTTTTTGGGCAAGAAATTAAAAATCCCAAATCACGTTCATTTTCTTAAACCTTCTTGCTCAGATGCGGACTGGTTCACAGGTAGGGCGAGGTGCTGGTGGTTTGGACCTGCAAAGCCCTGAGTGGTTTTAGCCCTAGCTGCCGGAAGGACCTACCTGCCTTCTCTTGCGATACCACAATGGCAACCACCAGATCTGCCTGCGCCAACACCTCCTCCTTCACCCATTTCATAGAAGTGGAAGGGACCTCGAGAGGTCATCGAGTCCAGTCCCTGGCAGGACCAAGCACCACCTAGACCATCCCTGACAGGTGTGTGTCCAACCTGTTCTGAAATATCTCCAGTGATGGAGATTCCACAACCCCCCTAGGCAATTTATTTGTGTGTTTAACCACCCTGACAGGTAGGAAGTTTTTCCTAATGTCCAGCCTAAACCTCCCTTGCTGCAGTTTAAGCAAGGAGCTTTCAGAACTCAGCTCTGTTGAAATTTACTGCCCTGGGAATGCTCTGGACATCAAAGGTAAAGACATTCCCCTGGTTATCCTGGGAGATGTGGCTCACCCTCTGTTTCACCGGCTAACGAAGCTGCGGGCCGGCCAGCGGTGGGTGCGTTCAGCCATTGGCAGAGATGGCGCTGAGGGGGGAATAGGTTGGAAGCAGCAGAACCCCCTGTGACGTAGTGGGGGTACCTTGCTGGTTGCTGTGCTGGGCAGTGGGCTGTGGGTGACCTCCACAGGCTGCTGTCTGCAGCATGGCCCAGCAGGGCAGGGGATGAGTCATTATGCAAGGGGGCTTCGAACCTGTCTGACCAGTTATCCCCCAGGGAGCGGAACAATGGGAAGAAGGGGAGTGGAGCCCTGGCTGGGGGCAGGGCTGGGAGTGAGTGAGTGAGGTTTCTGGCTGGTATCATGGAGGAAGCAGAGTAGGCAACGGGTTGGGATTTAGGGGCCCAGTCTCCCCCATCCCAAAAGGAGCTGAGGCATCCTAGGCCTGGCCCTGTAACCAGATTCCATCTGTGCTGTGCTGTATCCTGGAGAAGCAATAAACTCCCTCTATTCTACTGGCTGGTGGAGTCTGTTCCTGCCACTACGGGGGTGCAGGACTCGGGGGACCCCGACACGTCGTCACAGCGGTGTCAGGGGTGGGATGCACTGCACCCCATGGATGGAGCTTCCAGTGGCAAGTGACAAGGCGCAATAGAAGCAAGAGCTGTGGAGCCAGGCGTGCTGGAGACAGAGCGAAGCGGTTCCTGGGAATCGTGGGGTGCTGCGGCACTAGACTGGTGAGGCTGCACCGAAGGGACCAGCGGGGAGATGGCCGACGCCCGACTCTTGAAGGCAGAGCTGGTGAAGCTGTGCAGAGAGAGGGGCTTACCTGTGCGGAACGCAACCAAGGCCCAGCTGATTGCCCGGCTGGAGGAGAATGACCAGTCACAGGGCCAGGATCTTGTCCCCATGGGGAGCAGCCAGACCCCCCCGGGAGCATGTCAGGCTCTGAGAGGGGGTGGAGCACTGGAGCCCACCGGAGAGATGGGACAGCTTCCCCGGGAAGCCCTACAAGCCATAGCCCATCAAGGGCAGGAGCCAGCCCAGCGGAGCTGCGGCGGCTGGAGATCCAGCTGCAGATGAAGGAATTGGAAGTCCAGGACCGTAGAGAGCAGCGACAGCATGAGCTGGCCATGTGTGACGACGTGTCAGGGTCCCCCGACTCCTGCATCCCCGTAGTGGCACGAACAGACTCCACCGGCCAGCAGAATAGAGGGAGTTTATTGCTTCTCCAGGATACAGCACAGCATAGATATAATCTGGTTACAGGGCCAGGCCTGGGATGCCTCAGCTCCTCTTGGGATGGGGGAGACTGGGCCCCTAAATCCCAGCCCCCCTTTGCTCAGGCTGCTTCCTCCATGATTCCAGACAGAAACTAACTCTTCCTTCCAGCCCTGCCCCCAGCCAGGGCTCCACTCCCCTCCTTCCCGTTGTTCTGCTCCCTGGGGGATAACTCGTTGGACAGGTTGAGACACCCTTTGCATAATGACTCATCCCCTGCCCTGCTGGACCGTGCTACAAACAGCCGCCAGCGGGGTTCACTCACAGCCCACCGCCCAGCATAGCAACGAGCAAGGTACCAGCACTACATCACACCTCCCCCGCCCCCCCTGAGAGCGAACTGAGCGGGGCCACTCTGTCAGTGGCCTGGGGAGGTTCGGGCCCCTCACTAAGGGACAGCGCATCAGCGATGATGTTGGCGCTCCCCTTGACGTGGATCACTTCCATGTCGTAGTCCTGCAGGAGCAGGCTCCATCTCAGCAGCTTGGCGTTGGTCCCCTTCATCTGGTGCAGCCAGGTCGGGGGCAGTGGTCGGTGTACACCGTGAAACGCCGGCCAAACAGGTACGGCTGCAGCTTTTGCAGGGCGCACCCCATCGCTAGGCATTCCCGCTCTACGGTCGCGCAGCTCTGCTCCCAGGGCAGCAGCTTCCTGCTCAGGTACACGATGGGGTGTCATTCCCCCTTCTCGTCCACCTGCATCAGCACCGCCCCCAGCCCGGTGTCCGAGGCATCGGTAAACACGATAAAGGGCTTGTCAAAGTCCGGGTTTACCAACACTGGGGCCTTGACCAGGGCTTCCTTCAGTGCACAGAGAGCCCTCTGGCACTGCTCCGTCCAGACCACCCTGTCTGGCCTCCCCTTCCTGCACAGCTCTGTGATCGGGGCAGCGTTGGAGCTGAAGTTGGGCACAAACCTCCGGTAATATCCCGCCATCCCAATGAAAGCCTGGACCTGCTTCTTGGTCTGGGGACAGGCCAGTCTCTGATGGCCTCCACCTTGGCCAGCTCTGGCTTCAAGCAGCCGCTCCCCACCTTATGGCCCAGGTAGGACACTTCAGCCATTCCAACCTTGCACTTCCCAGCCTTTACGGTCAGCCCAGCTTCCCTCAGCCGATCCAGTACCTCCCAGGACTGGCTGAAGATACAGATATCATCTATGTATGCTAGGGCACAGTTCTCCATTCCCCGCAGCAGCTCGGCAACCAGACACTGGAAGGTGGCCGGCGCCCCTTTGAGGCCGAAGGGCAGGACCAGGAACTCATAGAGCCCCAACGGGGTGGTGAAAGCCGATTTCAGTCTGGCCTCCTGGTCTAGCGGCACCTCCCAGTAGCCCTTGGTGAGGTCCAGGGTGGTGAGGTAGTGAGCTCCCCCCAGCTTGTCCAGGAGCTCGTCTGGCCTTGGCATTGGGTAGGCGTCGGACACCGTGATGGCGTTGAGCTTCCGGTAGTCCACGCAGAACCGCATCGACCCGTCCTTCTTGGGAACCAGCACCACGGGAGAGGCCCAGGGGCTGGAGGACGGTAGGATCACCCCCAGGGCCAACATGTCCTGGACCTCTCTCTCCAGGTCCTGGGATGTTTTCCCCGTGACCCTGAACGGGGAGCAGCGCACCGGGGGGGGGGGGGGGGGGGAGGGGGTGAGTGCCCGTCTCCACCTGGTGGACAGCCAGGTTGGTGAGACCAGGCTTGTCAGAGAACAGCTGCTGGCGGGAGCGCAGCACCTCCCGGATCTCGGCCTGCTGGGCCGGGGTGAGCTGGTTCGAGAGGGAAATTGACTCCAGCGAAGAGTCCTCTCCGGTCCCAGGGAACAGGCCGACCAGGGGATCCTTCCCCTGCTCCTTCCAGGGCTTACACACGGCCAGCACCAAGTTCTCCCTGTCCCAGTACGGCTTCATCATGTTAACATGATACACCCGCTGGCCACGCGTCCGGCCCATTAGCTCCACCACATAGTTCACCTCGTTCAGCTGCTTAACAACCTTGAAGGGGCCGTCCCAGGCGGCTTGCAGTTTATTCTTCCACACGGGAATTAGGATCATCACCTGGTCCCCGGTAGCGTAGGCGCAGGCCCAGGCATTGCGGTCGTACCAGACCTTCTGCTTCCTCTGGGCCCTGCTCAGGTTCTCTCTGGCCAGGCCCATGAGCTCGGCAAGTCTTTCCCGGAACGTCAGGATGTATTCCATGACCGGCTCCCCCTCCGGGGAGACCTTCCCCACCCACTCGTCTCTCAGTAAGTCTAGGGGGCCCCTCACTCACCTCCCATATAACAGCTCGAACGGTGAAAACCCCGTGGACTCCTGGGGCACCTCCCTGTATGCAAACAGCAGGTGGGGTAGGTACTTGTCCCAGTCCTGCAGGTGTTTGTGCATAAAGGTCCTTAGCATCTGCTTCAGAGTCCCATTGAACCTCTCCATCAACCCGTTGGTCTGGGGGTGATACGCCGAGGCCCAGGTGTGCTGGACCCCACACTTCTCCCACAAGCACCGGAGCAGGGCCGACATGAAGTTGAATCCCTGGTCTGTGAGAACCTCCTGGGGGAACCCCACTCTGCTGAAAATGGTCAGCAGTGCGTCTGCCACCATGTCTGCCTCAATAGAGGGTAGGGCCACGGCCTCGGGTGGCGGGTGGCAAAGTCCACCACCACCAGGATGTATTTCTTCCCCGTCCGGGTCGCTCTGTTGAAGGGCCCCACAATATCCATCGCCACCTTCCGGAAAGGCTCCTCTATGATGGGCAGGGGTCTCAACGCAGCTTTCCTCCTATCTTGGGCCTTCCCCACCCGCTGGCAGGAGTCGCAGGACCGGCAGTACCGCTGCACGGCCGCAAATATCCCCGGCCAGTCGAAGTTTTGGAGCAGCCTCAGCCGCGTGCGCCAGATCCCCTGGTGTCCCGAGAACGGGATGTCATGGGCCAGGCACAGCAGCTTACGGCGATACCTTTGGGGGACCACCAGCTGCCGCTGGAGCCCCCACTCCCCTACCTTCCCGGGGGGGAGCCATTCCCGGTACAGAAATCCCCTCTCCCACCGGAACGTCTCCTGGCAATCTCCCCCCAGGGGTTGAGCTGCGCCCAGGTCAGCCCGGTCCCTCAGGGCCTGCAAGGAGGGATTCACCTGCACCTCCGCCTGGAATTCAGCGGCTGGGGCTGGGACAGGGGCAGTTCCTGAGAATCGTGGGGCGCTGCAGCACTAGACTGGTGAGTCTGCACCGAGGGGACCAGCGGGGAGATGGCCTACGCCCGACTCTTGAAGGCAGAGCTGGTGAAGCTGTGCAGAAAGAGGGGTTTACCTGTGCGGAACGCAACCAAGGCCCAGCTGATTGCCCAGATGGAGGAGAATGACCAGTCACGGGGCCAGAATCTTGTCCCCATGGGGAGCAGCCAGACCCCCCCTAGAGCATGTCAGGCTCTGAGAGGGGGGCGGAGCACTAGAGCCCGCCAGAGAGATGGGACAGCTTACCCAGGGAGCCCTGCAAGCCGTAGCCCATCAAGGGCAGGAGCCAGCCCAGTGGAGCTGCGGCGGCTGGAGATCCAGCTGCAGATGAAGGAATTGGAAGTCCAGGACCGTAGAGAGCAGCGACAGCATGAGCTGGCCATGGCAGAGCGGAGAAGCGTTAGGGCCCTGGGTGCGCCGAGTGCGGATGGGCCCCAAGGGCCCAGAGCGGCCAGACGCTTGGAGAAGCTTGTGGTGGCCCAACTGAAGGACGTGGGTGACAGACGGGTTCCTCAGCTCCTTTGAGAGGGCCTGTGGACTGCAACGGATCCCCCCAGCTGACTGGCTACAGGAGCTCATCCCCGCACTGAACCAGGAGGCTGCCGGGGTGCTCAATCAGCTGGAGGACCTACAGCCAGGGGATTATAACCGAGTCAAGGAGGCCCTGCTGCACAAGTTCGGGCTGACCCACGAGATGTACAGGAAGAAGTTCCGGGGGGTGCAGAAGGAGCCACGGGAGACCTATGTGGATCTGGCCTCCCACCTGGAGCAATGCTGCCGCAAGTGGGTGTCTGGAGTCAGAGCCCAGACTGCAGAGGACCTGCTCAAGCTGGTCATGATGGAGCAGTTCTATGAAGCATGCACATCCAGCCTGAGGCTGTGGCTCAAGGACTGAAGTCCGGAGAACCCCTAGGAAGCTGGGAGGCTGGCAGATGAGTTCACAGAGAGCCCATCCGGGTGTGAACGGGAATCGCGGCGAGAAAGGGAATCGCGCAGAGACCGGATCTCGGCTGAGCGACGGAGAGAGTCACCTACGAGGCGAGCCCAAGAGACAAGTCGTCTGTGCCCCAGAGAACCAGCCAGGGCCTGGACAGAGACAGCCCAAAGGGGCCCGCAGGACCTAACTTGCCATCGCTGTGGGCAAAAAGGCCACAAGAGGGCTCAGTGCACCAGGCACCAAGACCTGGGATTTCCCAGGGTTAACTGGCTGGGGCTGGAAGAAGGGCAGGCTGCCCCAGAGGCAGGGGCCAGCAGGCAAACCTCAGCTCAGAGTGGGGGGGAGGATGCTCAGTGCACTTCCCCTGGGAGGTCTGACCCTCGGGGGGCGGATTTCTCCGTGTACCGGGTGGGGGTAGGGCGGCCCCTGCGGAGCAAGTGCCTCGTACCCCTGGAGGTGGATGGTCGGAAGGCGACAGGTTTCTGGGACACGGGGGCGGAGGTGACACTGGCCCGGCCCGACCCGACATAGTGGCCCCAGACCGGGTACTACCCCACATTCAGCTGACCCTGAAGGGCATAGACGGGTCCCCGTTTAAGGTGCCTGAAGCCAGGGTGCATCTGAAATGGGGGGCCAAGAAAGGTCTCAAGGAAATAGGGGTGCACCCGCACTTGTCCACGGAAGTGCTGATGGGGAATGACCTAGAGGAGTGGCCTCATGAATCCCAGCAGGCTCTGGTCACCGCCCGTAGCCAGAGCCAGCGAGGGGCTGGCAACCTGGATCCAGGGAAGGACTCCCGGCAGGGTCCTCAGGGTCCCATCCCAGTGGACACAGGGTCTAGCCAGGCTGGGACTCCGGACCTAGGCAAGGGCGGGGAGCAGGTCCCGATCCCTGCCCCAGCGGCTGAATTCCAGGCTGCGGTGCAGGCAGACCCCTCCTTGCGGAGGCTGAGGGACCAGGCTGGCCTCCGTGCAGCTCAGCCCCTGGGGAGAGGAGGCCAGGAGAGATTCCTGTGGGAGCGGGGATTCCTGTTCCGGGAATGGCTTCCCCCCAGGAAGGGGAGGGCATGGGGGGGGGGGTCCAGCGGCAGCTGGTCGTCCCCCAAAGGTATCGCCGCAAGCTGCTGTATCTGGCCCACGACGTCCCCTTTGCGGGGCACCGGGGGATCCGGAGCACGCGGCTGAGGCTGCTCCAACACTTCTACTGGCCGGGGATATTTGCAGCCGTGCAGCGGTACTGCCGGTCCTGCGACTCCTGCCAGAGGGGCGGGAAGGCCGAAGACGGGAGGAAAGTTGCTTGGGGGCCCCTTCCCCATATAGAGGAGCCCTTGGGCTTGCTGAGAGAGTTATGGGAGGGGAAGACCTCCCTGGATGGAGCGTCGGGGGTGGAAGACGCCCTGGCTGTCCAGGGAAGGCTCGCTGAGCTCATGGCCCAGCCCGAGAGACCCTGGCCAGAGATCAAGGCCAGTGGGAGGATGGGTGCGACCACAGAGGACAGGCCTGTGCCAGTCCCCCCGGAGCGGTGCAGCGAGGGGACAGAGGGAAGCCGATTCATGTGGGGCATCGCTGCGGCCGGCCCAAGTCAAGGGGAACACCCATGTCCCCAGGGCGGGTTCCCACGCAGAGGACCCGAACTTCCCTAGGTCACGAGTGGAGTGACCCTGCTCAGTTCGCTCTCGGAGGGGGGAGAACTGTGACGTAGTGGGGGTACCTTGCTGGTTGCTATGCTGGGCAGTGGGTTGTCAGTGACCTCCGCTGGCTGCAGCACGGCCCAGCAGGGCAGGGGATGAGTCATTATGCAAGGGGGCTCTGAACCTGTCGGACCAGTTATCCCCCAGGGAGCGGAACAATGGGAAGAAGGGGAGTGGAGCCCTGGCTGGGGGCAGGGCTGGGAGTGAGTGAGTGAGGTTTCTGGCTGGTATCATGGAGGAAGCAGAGTAGGCAACGGGTTGGGATTTAGGCACCCAGTCTCCCCCATCCCAAGAGGAGCTGAGGCATCCTAGGCCTGGCCCTGTAACCAGATTCCATCTGTGCTGTGCTGTATCCTGGAGAAGCAATAAACTCCCTCTATTCTACTGGCTGGTGGAGTCTGTTCGTGCCACTACGGGGGTGCAGGAATCGGGGGACCCCAACACGTCGTCATACCCCCCACCAAAGATTTCAAACCGGGGTTAAGAATAAGGGCGGAAGCCCAGACGACGGGCGGCAGGCTGGGCACTTTGAGCAGCTGGCAAGGCACCCGAGGCAAAACACGAAACAGCCTGCACAGCATGGGCAGGAATTCCAAATGTCTTCTTGTGAGTCAGGCCTGGAACTGTGCATGTGCGCATCCAGCTGCTAGCCGGGGAGGGGGGTACGCACTGCAGGGTTTATACGGGTGGTGGACGTGCAACATGCTGGCAACCCCCCTGTGTCTTTGTGAGGCCTTCGCAATTCAAGCCACTTAACTGTTCTCTGGGTAAAATGAGCTGTCGACTCCTTGGGACATTTTAAAGGTTTTATTTTGCTCTCTCCCCCTTGCACTCGAATCTGCAAGGACAGGCCAGAGCATCCGCTGTGATCAGGCCATAATGCACCTTGTGTGGTGTCTGGACCTCGCGGGGGAGTCCCACCCTCCTGGCATCACAGATATGCAAGGTCCACGTCCAGCCTCCTTTTCCTGCGCCCGCAGTCTCGGTAGCCCCTGCACTATGCACAGAGATGTTTGCAGATCTCCTTCCACCACACGCAGGAGGGCGGTGCCATCACGGCGCTGGTCACACGAGGCTGCCCGCCAACATGGTGAGCCGGCACACAGCTGGGCAGTAGCGGTCAACGGATAGGGCAGCTGGGGGGTGGGGAAGGAAGGCAGGCACATGGGCACGTGTCTTCTGCGGCAGGGCCTGAAAGTGGCCAATAGCAGGGGCTTTAGCATGAGCCAGAGGCAGCCACGTTCACAGAATCATAGAGCTGGAAGAGACCTCAGGAGGTCTCAAGTCTATCAAGTCCAGCCCCCTGCCCAAGGCAGGACCAATCCCAACTAACCCAACCCAGCCAGGGTTTTGTCAAGCCGAGACTTAAACACCTCTAGGGATGGAGATCCACCCCCTTCCCTAGGTAACCCATTCCGGTGCTTCACCACCCACCTAGGGAAATAGTTTTTCCTAATATCTAACCTAGACCTCTCCCACTGCAACTTGAGACCATTGCTCTTTGTTCTGCCATCTCCCCCCACTGAGAACAGCCTTTCTCCATCCTCTCTGGAACCTCCCTTCAGGAAGTTGAAGGCTACTATCAAAACCCCATTGGAAAGGTGCAAGGGAGGGCTGGCCGGACAACGGGGGGAGCTCCCGGCCCAGCAGCCAGCATGGCAGTAATATTCAATTAATACTTAATCTAATAACTGATGACAAACATCAGAAAGATGTGCCGGCTGAGGCTCCCCGCAGGGGTAGCTGGGTCCGCTCCAGCAGGACAGGAACCAGGCTCCCTTCAGCTGGCTGGTGGGGTCGGGGCCCTGAGTCCTAGAGAGACCCTGGCTCTCTGGGGAGATCTCTCCACTGGGCCCCGGGTTCATCCTCCGGAGAGAGTATTGCTGGCTCCACAAGGTCCGTGGCTTCAGGGGGCAAGGGAAGGTCACCCCACTGAGCAGACAGAACATGCCCACAACCATTTATATCCCGTTACCCCCAGTTTAACACCAGTGCCCCTGGGGCACTGCTCTTTATCCGGCACTCAGCTGGCTCTTTATCCAGCCAACAGCTGCCCTGGCAGGTCTGTATTCCAGTGGCTGGCCACGAGCTTCTGCACTGATGCCTCTCCCCAGGAGACTCCAGTGCCACCCCGCTGAGCAGCAGAGCGCCCACAGCTCTGCTGGTGGTGCACCTTGGCACAGGCCTCGGTGCACATAAATGTATTCTGCCCACGGTGGGAAAAAACTCGAGGGAACGTTGGTAGAGCCCGTCCAGTCATCTTGCCTTCTGAGCAGTGGAAGGCACGCAGGCAAGCAAGTTGCCCGCAAAGCAGCGTGGGATAGCCACTGGAGGAGTGCCAGAGTCGTTTGCAGCAGCATTAGATGCACAAGAACAGCAGACTAGCCTAATGCACTTCACAACGAAGTCAGCTGACGCTGCAAGGAGACTCCAGAACGCGCGATACACGTGGAGTCGGTGGACAACGGCTGATTGCACTAAGTACACGAACATTTTCAGCATGGATTAACTCGGGTTAATTCAGCGGAAAGTGCCCGGGGAGACAAGCCTTGCAGAAAGAGGCTGATTTGCACTCGTACGAGTGGGGTACAGCAGAGCTACTGGAGCCAGACAGTGCCGGGGGAGGCAAGGGAGGAGACGTGACAGGAATCAGCCGCTGTGCTGTGTTCTAGCTCTGCCCTCACACTGCACACCTCCTTTAGGCCAGGTACGTTGTAGCGCAACAGCTGGTTCCGAGCAGAGAGATGGACTGCGTGCTGTTCCAGGTCCCATGGGTGTTTTTTGTTCCAATATACCAAGCATCCACTGGCTGGTGGGGGCTGTCTGCACACTACCTCAGGGAGTTCATAGAATCCTAGAGCTGGTAGAGACTCAGAAGGTCATCAAGTCCAGCCCCCCGCCCAAGGCAGGACCAATCCCAATTAAATCAACCCAGCCAGGGCTTTGTCAAGCCGAGACTTAAACACCTCTAGGGATGGAGATTCCACCCCCGCCCTATAGGTAACCCATCCCGGTGCTTCCCCACCCTCCTAGGGAAATCATTTTTCCTAATATTCCACCTAGGCCTCTCCCACTGTAACTTGAGACCATTGCTCCTTGTTCTGCCATCCATCACCACTGAGACCAGCCTCTCTCCAGCCTCTTTGGAACCTCCCTTCAGGAAGTTGAAGGCTGCTATCAAATCCCCCCTCACTCTTCTCTTCTGTAGTTAGGAGCTCAAATCCCAGGGACTTCCAACACCCCTGAAAATCCCACACACTCGGTCACTGCTTTGGTCCAGGAGGCAGAAGGCTGTTTGCTGTACGTTGACCAGGAGGATAACAGCTCCTCGTTCGCACGACAGCCATTCGCGCGGGATTCCTGCACGTGTTTAGTGTTTATCTTTATTCTCGGCAATGGAAGAATCTTTTTGGAGTGCAACTCCCCGAGCGTACCAGGCCTTACATTCTCCTACCACGCGTGTTTTATAGTCCCACTGGGGTACTTCACAAGGGAGCAGGTCTCCCCAGCCTCTCCTGAGACTGGTTTTACAGCAAATGCAAAATTCACAGGAGTTAGTGCGATCTCAGGTATTGTGAAGAAGCAGGACCCTCTTCATATATACCGTGATAACCTCCCTTCCAGTTCTAGTATTCTATGATTCTACGATTCTAACCCTCTTCCACAAAAGCCCTCGTGTAACTGCCCCTATGACCGTGGCTGGGAAAATCCGCTTGGCTTTAAGCTCTCAGATTTGCTTCTGGCTTTGCTGAACCAACGAGGGAAGACGACATTAACATACAGGGGGATTTTTTAAACCCACCTGTCTATAGGTGGTCTCCTCCTAGTTCAAAGACCATTCCTGCCACCTAAACATCTCCTGCAGCTCAGTCTCCTTGAAGACTCCGTGCCACAGCCCATCTCTGGGAAACTGGGTTGTAATCATGCAAAGTCGTTTGTTTTGATGTCATCTGGGACCTCAATTCCTGCTTCTGTCCACGTCAAGGGGAGGGCGCTTGCCAGTTCTGCAGCGGCATCAGGACTGGTCCCTATAAACATGCTGCCGGCTCTTGGCTGGCTGAGGCTTAGCGAACGTAAAGGTCCTTGTAGGGCAGGTAAGTGAAAGGTGCCTTGAGCTCCGTTAGCAGAGCCCTGTGTCCCGGGAACTGCGGTACCTGGGCAAGGTGCTGGGATGGGGGGGTGGGGGGTAGTGCTGCAGCACCCTCACCTTGAAGTAGTTCCCATTATATCCAGAGTTTACAGGCTGGTCAGCTCCCCACTACAGACACTGTTCCCATGGCCCTGAACCCGGGTTTCTGGCTCCAGTACTGCCAGGTTACGGGGGTTATTCTGGTAAGCGGAAACCCTTCCCGTCAACAACATTTTAGCCACAGTACGACTAACGAGGGATTGATTTTGATCTCTCTTTAATGAGGGAAAGGAAAAATAAATCAGCAAGTCTTCAGACTTTTACAGTTCCAGCTCACTGACAGCCAGCACAGAGCTCTGAAAATTAATCAAACTGAACAAGTGCTTTCCTGTTAACGTTTTAAAATGGTCCCTTTTGACATTTTTACAAGCAATTTAATAAGAACTGGGCAGGTGGCCACACAGACTGTCACACACACAAATAAAAGGCTCGGATTCTGTAGTTCACACTGGCTCACACGCAAGACACAGTCTCTAAGGACAAGAGGCGTCGCGTTTTCTTAAGCAGTTTACAATTCCGTTCGCTCAAGCCCGAGGAGAAAGAGAGACGGCCCAGCTGAGGGAGAGGGTCAGTCTCTCCAAAACACCCAGGGTCACTTTCCACAAGTAAAAGCAAAACCCAGGATGTGGTGAAGTTCCCCAACAGGGTCAGGACACACGCTCAATTTCAAGCCGAGGCAAAGGAGACGGAGGAGAGGTGGGTGGCCCATGCCCTGCCCCAGTATCACAGTGGCTCGGACTGAAGCACCAGCGGTCGGGCGAGGCAACGCCGGCGTCCCTTCCATAAGCATTCTCATGGGCCAGCTCGTCCAAGGGGGAGCAGTGAAGGCGCGGGGGGTGCAGTAACTCAGCTGGCAGGCAGAGTTCCCGGGGGGGGGGGTCGGTGCTAGCTGTGAAACCAAGAGACCCAGCCACGTTCTGATCCGGGAGCTGACGGCTTGTCACGACGGCACACTTTTATGCATCACTTGGAGCAGAGGCAGGGCGCTGGCTAGGGTAGCTAGGTGCCCAGTGCACGCGCTCCGGATGAGACGGGGCTCCTGAGAAACCGGGCAGCTTGGCCTGTGTCCTCCATGGCTTTACGTTAACGTTGCAATCTGCGTGGACCTTTTGTGCTGGGAATCCCAGGCCACGAAGGCCAACGGCCACCGAGAGTCAGTGGGCAGGGGGTGCCTAATCCCCTTCGGCGCTTCAGGAAATCGCAGCCTGGGTGATCCTTCCATTTGCTTTCCCACAAAAAAAAGAGAGGTAATCCCACACCCAGCTCTGCAGCTCTGCCACTGGCCCACTGTGGGACCTTGGGCAAGTCACTTCATTTCGCTCGAGCCTCTGTTTCCAGCCCCATCCCTTGGCTTATCCAGCCACATGGTAAGCTCTTGGGGGCAAGGACCGAAGTACCGTATCCAGCACAACGGGGGCCCTGATCTCAGCTCGGGCCTCTAGGCCCTACTGCAACCCCATCGGAACAAACCCACCCAAGCAGCAGACGCTTGTACAGCACCAGCAAACACGCGGCAGAGGCTGTCCAGGGGGCGCCTGCGCTGGAGAGCTTGTATCCCCAGGTGACAGGTAACAGGGTGATGGGGACTAGACAGCCTTCTCTCATTCAATGCACGTTCCCCATTCCAACTGGCCCAATACCGTGACCAAGAAACCCAAGTGACACAGCCCTACACACGCCCGACTGACCAGCCCAGGCTGCCTCCTTTCCGCGCTCCCTCTCTCCGCTGCTGCCCCAGGGGTTATGCTGGACCACTCCGCGTTTCTCTCTGCTAGGCACTCTGCAAGGCACGTGCACAGCCAGAGCTGGGCCCTGCCCCATCTGCACTTCGCAAGCCTTTGGGAGAGCAGCCCTGCCGGAACCTCCTCAGACACATAGTCTCATCCCCACTGCACAGCCGGAGCCCGGAGCCGCACGGGGCAGGCCACCGTCACACGAGGGTGGGGAAGCGTCAAGAGTTGAACCCAGACCTTTAAATCCCATTCAAGGCTGTAAATCGCAAGGCCAGCGCTCTCCCAATGCCAGACGACAGATACCAACACCCTGCTGGCACAGAGCCCCTCCGAATACTTCCCACAAGCAAGAAACACTCTACACGCTGAAAACAACCCGAGCGGGAGTTGAGGCTCAGCTGTGATGAAATAGCTCCATGCTTCGTCAGAACAGAGTGATGCGGGCAAGGTAAGGTTTAGGTCCTTGACTGGTTCCTTGCTTCTCAGCACTTGGGTTCGGCAGGGAGTATGTCAGTTTACCTCACCCTGGGCTCCAAGGCCTGGGAATAAACCCCAATTCCGCCGTCTCAGGCCAGTAGCAACACACCCAAGGCACCGACAGCCCAACGGGCCATTTGCACTGGGGGTGTTAAAAACCATTTAATATGGTAACCGGGTAGCCACTAAAAATCTCAGTGGTTAGCCAGCTTTATCCTGCCGAGCCCACAGCATGGGGAAGGTGGCGAGGTCGCCAGTGCATGCACTCTGGGACAGGGCTTCTGAGAAACCAGGCAGCTCCGCGGCCCCGCCGGGCTCCCAGGGAGCCGGCTGAGTGTAACTGAGAGCATTAATGGTTAATCAGTTAAATTAACATCCCTACTTTGCACCAGCCGAGTGTAACCCAGGTAAGCTTGACCGGTGTTAAATCACAGCATCCTTCTCAATCCTAGCCTGCATTTCTACAGCTACACTGATGGCTAGTCCCAGATGACTGAACTGGGGTTAATCGCAAGTACAGGCAGCGCCGTGGCAGCCATCACTGGATCTCAGAACGGAGCCTTCTGGTTGTAGCTTTCATGTGTACAATGTGTGTCTAGTAAAGCTGTACGCCTTTCTCCACAGACTTGTCTCCACATAGCTATTTCAAATAGGGCGGCAAATTTCTGAAGAGGAAATAGTTCTACCAGTACAATTCCTACTTTGGATGCAGCTGTATCAGGCCAGGTCTGCACTAAAGGGGAAGATGGATATAGATATGCAACTCCAGCCATGTCAATTACGTAGCTGGAGTTGAGGTACCTTGTTTTGAGTTTCCTTGCCCTCTGAGTTAGAACCTCAGAGTTTGATTTAGCAGGTCTTTACTAGACCCGCTAAATCTAAGTCTGAAAGATCAATCACGGTAGTACTGATCTTCCCCGTAGCAAAGACCAAGCTGTTTTCCCCAGTATAAGCACCTTTACAGAGACACAAGTGCATCTACACAACAGGGGATGGACCAGTCTAACTCACAAGTTGTTTTAATTTCAACATTTCCCTCTGCTCCTCCCCGCAGCCCTGCAGGAACTCAGCATTTCTCCACCAGCAGGCCCTGCATCCATTGTTGCCGGAGGGAATTTTAACAAGAAAGCACACTCAGCACAGGTCTTATTTGTATGGCTCAGCAGGTGGGCTCCACTTTTCCCAGCAGAACAGAGCACGGAAGGGCGTGAAGAGAGAGCGTGCTAGCTTTCCAGAGGCAGAGCTAACAGACTGCGCTGCGGCACCTGTTGCTAAATGAGGTAGCCATTGTTTCCACAGGCAAAAGCATGATGTGTTAATGAGCTCCAATGACAAAGCATCAAAAGTGTTTACAACTGGACCATTCATGGCTTCAAATAGACGATGGGAAAAGGCGCTTTATAACACGTTAGCAAATATGCTCCTAAAACCCTAAAGCAGCCAGGGCAAGTCCCAGAGATGGCCAGCAAACCAAAACACAGCCAGGAAAATATTCTGCTTGGTTCCAGCAAACAGGAAAAGGCCACGTTGGGCCAGCTTGGCGAGGGGAGGGGAGAGCAGTGTCTTTACAGCCTTTAGCCAGGGGTTAGAGCATTTGCCTGGGATGGAGGGGGACCAGGTTTGAATCCCCACTGTAAACATGGACTTGAAGTCAAAGGTCCCCACTCCCGGAGAAGCATCCTCACCTCCAGACGAGCGTTGTTTCGGGATGGGCTGCTCTCAGTTTCTCCCACTGAAGCGGTTCCACTTGGTGTAAATGCTTTAATATTCTTCGGGCCAGGGAGCCGCGGGGAGGCTGACTGGCAAGCTTGGTGATTGAGGCAGGAGACGTGGGTTCAAACCCCTCCTCCTGGAATCAGGCAGAGGCCATGATGGAGGGGTGGCTGGGCCAAACCTGCCAACCTAGGCTATCGGAGGACGGGGAGGTGGCACACTGGAGCTTTGCCTTGGGTCACAGAAGATGTGACTCCACATTTCCTACCTCCCAGCTGAGGGCCGTACCTCCCAAATGCAGCCCGGGGGGCTCTGTTTAGCTGCAATCACCGTGGTTTTATGGGTCCCAACCAAAGAATCAACCCTCTTCAGGAAAATAACGACAAAAGTACAAATGCCAAACCAGATTAAAAATGATTTCCATCAAGCCTCCCTGCTAGCTTGTTACCGTTTGAAAGAGCGAGTGGGGGAGAAATTGTACAGGAAAGGAATCAGCTAAGACAATCCGATGGGTATTGGATTGCTCTGGCCAGGCTGGAGCAGCCCCTGCCTGTGGCCGGGGGGGGGTGAGGAGTTCCCACCACAGTCCCCTCACTGCTCCTTTAAATCGGTTAACCGTTTATCCAATTAAATGGGATTTTACAACCCTACTGTAGGGCCTCAAAGAGCATGTAAGAAAAACCAGCCCACTTGGAACCGGTGCCATACACCGTAACGAGGGTAGAGGGTCAAAACAACAGCGATCCGGGCGTGACCGCTCAGGGAAGCGCGTCTGAATCCACTCAGAAAATCACAAGTGAAATGGGAGGAAATGCAGACGCGTACGAGTCTAGCAAAAGAGGCCGAGGAAGCCCTTAACGCACAACAAATCCGAGCCTCTGGAAAAGAATGCAAGGCCCAGGATCTGGCCAGCGTGGCTTCACTAGGGACTGATTCAAAGATCCGGGGATAAAAGCAAACCTTGCCGAGACCGCATTGAGCCAGCAGGCTCATTCAGAGAAGGCTTGCCAGGAAAGACAAGGAGCAGGGGATGGGGGAAGGCAGTAAAGTAATTGTGCCAAAGATGTCAAAGGGAACGTGAAGGCTTTCCAAACAAGGGGACTGTAGTACTAGGAAGAAAGCAGGGCCATTAAGAAGTGAGAGAGGCACAATTCAAGGATTACTCAAAAATGACTCAACTGCCTTTTAAAAAGCACCCAAAAAAAAAAAATACAGAAAAGACCTTTGAACGCTGGGGAGAAAGGTCTTGTAAAACCAGAAGTCAGCTCAGGAACTGCAGCCTTGGCTGCACCTCTCTGAGCCACTGCTGAAAATGGGAATTTCAATAGGCAGGAGAAAAACAACGTGAATTACCCCAGAAATTACAGCCCAAACCCTGCCTCTGTACCCGCTAATGTGATGGAACAAGGTATTAGCAAGGAGCCCCAGAATGCCGCACAATAGGCAGCGCGGGGGCAGGTGAGGAAAAGCACTTGTCAATCACATGGGACGGATTTTAGAAAGGGGTGAAAAGCAGCTGGCTGAAGGAGTGCCGCAGAGGTAATCTCAGACAGGAGCTTTAATGCAGTCTCACAACCAGATATTGAAAAATTCAAAGTTGCAGGGCTAGGAATCCTGGGGGGGGGGGGGGTGGAAAGCTGGTTAAAAATAGAAGGAAGCCCTAAGAGGCTATGCATAGAGTCTGGGGAGGGCCCAGCAGAGAACACCGTTAGCACTCGGGCCTTGGTCTAGTTACAGGAGTTTGCAAGGCAAGACGGTAGCGAAAGGAAAAGCTAATCTTGTTGGGGTCAGTCCCAACACGGAGTGGGCTGCGAGCAGACTCGTAGGGCACCTGGAACACTACTGTGAAGGGGTCATGAGCAGAAGTGTCCTGTAGCATTGGGGGCAGTCAAATCAAGGAGGCAAGCCCCTATCAGCAGGGAGGCCCAGCACTCCGCAATCCACCCACAACCCTTTCACCGTGGCCTACCTCCCCCAGCACGCACGACAGTGCCCCCCAACACAGTGTATCCCTTGCCCCATGCCGTGCAACCAAACCCGCCTGCTGTCCAGCTGGGGGCGGGAGACAATTGCAAACATTCATAAGCTGGTATTCCGAGGGGTGCCAAGACTGACGGAGTAGGCTGGCCGGACGGATGCACATGGGGAGGGGCAGTCAGGAGCGCACCGAACACCTGTCTGAGCAACGGCTGGGGGCGGCAGGCACAGTGGCAGCAGGCTGACTCCACGCTTGAGAGACAGACACACGGAAGAAGTAGCTTTGTGCGGTGCACAGGCTGCAACTAGGAGACACGGAGCTACCTTCAATCCCCGTTAACAGCAAGGAAACCGTCCCAATGGGGCGCATGAGCACAGGCCTGCAAGCCTAGAGATCCGCTCTGCGGAGGCAGCTCATTTTTGCGGATACAGATTAGGGATGTAAAAGAGCAGTCGAATAATCAACTAGGCTTATCGGGTAGTCAAGTCGGCTACTCGCATTTTCCTCACCCCCCCCCCCCTTGCTGCTTCTATATCAGCCAGTTCCCCTCAGCACCATCTCCGCGGCGCGGGGGGTGGGGGCGAGGAGGGGGCAGGGCAGGCCGAGGCACCGTGGCTTTGTCTTTTAAATGTAGTAATTTAAAAGGCCCGGCTCTTACTACATTTAAAAGGCCGAGGCGCAGCACGGAACCCAGCACGAGCCGGGACAGAAGCACTCCCGGCTCATGCCAGGTCCTGGAACTACTCCCGCTGCAGCTCTGCAGTTTAAATGTTGTAGGAACCGGGCCGCCCGCCCGCCCAGCTCCTCCTCCATTTAAAGCGCACAGCCGCAGCGGCCCCGTATCAACTAATTGCATACTCGATACAAATTGTACACTGGGGCAATCTGAGCTGTCTCCACCACCTCATGGATGTGGCGTTGTCAGCACAAGCTCAGCGTGGCTAGGACAGAGCTCTACACCCCAGCAGCCCCTTGGCACCCCCTGGCACTCTGGGGCACTGATCCGTAACGAGGGCACCAGAGCGATCCCATCCTAAAGCGAGGAGCAGACAAAAGCCACTCGAGCGGGTACAAAGAGGGCACAGCAACGTGCTGGTCCCCAGGAGATGGGCTGCATGAGCTGACAGATCCTCTTCATCTCTACCTTCCATACAGCCATTCCTTCTAACGCTCCTGGACACAGGGTCCTCCTGCTGGGACCATCCCACGCCCAGAGAGGTGCACAGCCCCAGCAGCCTGGACTGCAGCCAACAACAGAGTCCACTCGGCAGCTGCCCAGCCGGTCACGCCTTTGGCAGACCAGGCACCTGACAGAAGGGGAGGCTGCAGAGAAGCGTGCTCCCAGAAGAGGGGGCAATAGCCAGAACTCAGCTAATTGGTGGAGAAATTAAAACAATCAGCTGAGCTCCATTCTAGCCAGGTCCCAGGGCAAGAAGCAGCAAGACCGCACTGATACAACCAATACGAACTGGCCCCAAGAATCTAGGCAAGCGGCCACGGCTCACTGAAGCATGCTAGAGAGACATGCCAGAAAGCAACAGATACGGTGCGAAAGCCTGGGCAGGTAGCTGCCTTGCTGCTGCGGTAGCAGAACGACAGTAGTGTAAAATGTCACACGATTGCACACCAATCTCAATTACAAGCCTAGTTCCAACCCAGCTTTGATCCAGTTACAAAGCTAGCAGGCAAAGAGAACGCATGTAGCAAACGTTGGGCTTTGAGGCAGACAAGAGGGGGACTTAGACCAAACTTCTGTGGGTGAGCAAGACAAGCATAGGCAAGCATCTGGTAACCTCCGACTGTCCTTGTGTTTGGGTCTGAATTCTCCTATTGATTGAAAACTGGCTGCCGGGTGAAGGGCTGCGTTGCAAGGCAGGCGATAGGTTCAGGTTTATTAGTCACGAATGACCTGGAGGAAGGTACGAGTACATCAAAGCATGTCAATTAAGTTGCCAGGAGATACCAAGTTAGAAGTGCAGCAAAGACAAAGAAGGATGGAGAACACTGCAAAGGGCTCATACCAATGAGTCATCCCAGAGAAAGAGAATTTCAGAGAAGTGGTGAAAAATAACTCCCGGCGTATTCCCATCTTCAGTGCACGAGTGGTGCTTAAAAGGAGAACCAAGAGGGGGCAATAGGTTAGCGCTGTTACCGTGTAACGGCCTCGTCAGATGCATCCATTAGGCACAGTGTCGGATACGACGTTTGTTCGGAACATTTGTCTCTGGGGCGAAAAGAAACCCACATTCAGAACCAGGCAGAGACGACCAGTTACTAAAGGGGAGTTTTTTCCATGCAAGCAGCTGGACCACTCCCAGCCCGGAGCATCCCCCACACGCAACAGCAACGAGATGTTTCTTCCAAGGACAATCGTGAACCAAAAACTCTCCCCGAGCTGTGACTCTGGCCACCTTTGTCAAACAAAGTCCCCCTGAGAACATAAAGCCACGTCCTGTCTGGAGGGACGACGTCCGATTGGGCTGCCTGCTACACCCTCAACTGATTCCATGACACAATCTGCACAGACAGAGCCACATTCCAGCTGGAATCAAGGAACGCCCAGTTCACAGACCCTCCCCGGCCAGCACAACAGCCTCTGAAAGGGCAATCATTCAGGAAGCACAAAACCGAGCTGCAACGGAGCCAGCCTGAATCCAGCCTTCCTACTTCCTCCCCTGGAACGAAGTCCTGGAACTGCTGCACCAGGACGCTCGCCTTCCCAAGCACAGCAGCACGACTAGAGCTAGGGCAGGAGCCACCCCTCCCATCTGGGGCTGGGGTTTTAGGGCAAAGCTGCTCTGCTCATAAAAGATCTGTCCCTTGCACAGCACGACGGAGGCTGCGGATCGGTCTGATCAGAGAGGGGACCCTCGGGCTGCTTGGCTACAGGTGGAGGCGCCACATGCACAGCCCTGTAGCCTCTCGGTAAATCAGGGTGGCTGCAGCCAAAACCTAAGGAGCCCCGTTTTAGGGTTCTGCTGCTGCAGTTAGTTATGGCCCTGTCTGTCTTCCAGCCATGTTTCCATGAGCCCACAGCTTCCTAAGGGGGGAGCACTTCAATTAACAATGCAAAAGACCTCACAAGCAAGTTACTAGCGACAGGCACCATGGGGTTACGCAAATTGTTTCCCAAGGGCTCTGGTTCAGACGCGATCAGTTTCTAAAGACAAAAGATTTTTTTCCCCTAACTACCAGCACCACAGACTCCATCTGGGATGTTGAAAGAAAGGTGGGTTCTTTCTGCCTCGTGCATCACCACCGTAAAAGAGGCACTGGCTCAAATTCAGCCTTATTTTGTTCCCAAGCGGCACCACACAAGACACTGTGGTTGTTGTCTATTTGTAGAATGGGATTCTACCTGTGCAATAACTCCGCTGACGTGCCTGTCAGAACAGAAGCCTTCCCTCTCAGCGTAGCCAAAGGTGCAAGGACTTACTCATCCCTAAGGCAAGCAGTTATGCTTCTGAACACCACTCTGGAGCAGATCTATTGAGGAAGAGGGGACGGCTGTTAAGAGTATGTGATGTCCTGGAATTTCCTAACTTTTCAAAGTTTGATCTCACAGCATACTATTGTTACTTTTTCCCTATGCAGTACAGTTCTGCCGCGGAGATCAATTTCTCATTTAAGAGCAGGGATCCATCCTCTTTATTTGGAAAGAATTTATTCTGTGCATCTCACCCAAATGTACAGCATGGTACGTAAAAAAACTGACGTACTGAAAATACCAAAAAGCCCTAGAAACAGCAATGAAATATTGCTTGGGTTGAGTCCAAAGTAATTGTAAAATGGGAGCTTTTAGACAGCTCCATGCAACTTTTCCCCAAACCCCTTGACCTAACAAGCAGTTGGTTCATTATTCACACTTCCCAGAAAGCAAAGACTGACTGGCAGCATTTCGGGAGATTTCCCCTACACCAAATCAGAGGGGGACACTTGCTCCCAAGGAAAAGTGCACACAGAGACAGGCACTGCTGTAAGGAGGGGTGGGTTACAGCTGATTGGAGTTATGTAAATGCAAGTTTGTGTGCACACGGCCCTAGGCACCAAGGGCTGGACCCCCCAGCAGGTGAGGCAGATGTGGGGAGCCAATCACTCCTGTACATGTAGATGGCTTAATTGCATGACCAGAGAACGCAACACAACTTCCAGGAGCCGAGCTCCTTCTATGTACTCCGCACGACAGCCCATTGCTGGGGAATCCCAGTTCTGATCACTGTGCTGGCATGCTCCCCGAGTCAGAGTGTGCCAGCCCAGCCTCTCCCAATCCACAGTGCGTTCAGTGGGTGGCGAGGGCCCACAGCCCCCGAAAGCTGACACACTTAACCCAAGTCAGGAAGGATGACTCATCTGCTCTGGAATGAGCCGTAAGTACATTGCTGGTCAGCCTGGAAAGAGCCTCGCTTGCGCCCATTGCTCTGGGACCCCGCAGAGACCCCTCCTGCCAGGCACAGGACCTAGCTTCCATAAGTATTCTTCCATGATTCAGCACAAAGCTGGCAATGACAGTGGAAGTCGTGAGATGTCGACCATTTACTTCCACTGTTTATGGCAGGGGTGGGGAACCTTTTTTGGGTCGGGGGATGCTGACCCACAGAAAAATCACTGGGGGGCCACACACAAGTGAGAAGCAAAGTGGGAAGCCCCTAACAGAAGCAGAAAGAGTCTCCCCACATTCCCCTCGCACACCAGAGCCTGGAGGGCCCAGGCTAGTAGATTTTGTATGCTCCAGCCCTGTGGGTGGGGTGGCTGGAGCGCCAGCACGGGCTCCCCAATGCTGAGCCTCGGGGGCTGGATCCAGGCTGCATCCAGCCCCCAGGCCTGAGGTTCCCCACCCCGGTTTATGGTTTCCCCCAAAGGAGATGTCAGGGGACATCTACCTTAAAGGTGGCATCTTGGGCTTCCATCAGCCCGGAGGCCTTTCACGAGTGTCATTTCTAGCTGCGGCTGGAAACAAGTCCAACAGTAGGGATGTTAGTGTACAGTCGTTTAAACCAGGAGCTCTCAAACTTTGTGATACCGCGACACCCCCCACCCCACCCCAAGTTGCTTGCGACCCCCCAGGGGGTCGGAACCCACAGTTTGAGAAACGTGGGTTTAAACAATTAACCAATAAGCCTGGGCTTTTCAGTTAATCAAAACAACTACATGCGCGCACACACCCCCTTACTGGACCTGTATCAGAGGCAGCAGCACGGGGTGGCAGGGGTCTACCCAGGAGTAGGGCCGGGAGCACACTGGCTGCTGGCCCCACCCCGGGGGGAACATTGAATAATCGTGGAACTGCTAAGATTCTGTGCAGTTGCACGCTTATTAAGTTAAATGATACCTAACGCCCCTATCCAAAAGAGGTGCATCAAGCCTAGTTACTACAAATACTTGTCAGCAGAGCGAAAGTCCCAGCTTTGTACAGGACTTTGGGTAGTAAGACTACACACTCGTAACACACAGAAAGGTCCATCCCAAAAAGCCTCCAAGAGGGAGGTTATGCTACGGATTATTGTAGGAGTGCCCAAAGGCCTCGGACAAGATTCTGGGTGCTAGGCCAAAAGAGTAAGACAGTCCCCACTCTGAAGAGCTCATAATCTCCATTAAGACACAGCAACAAGTGAGCGTAACAAGCAGAGGGAGGATGAGGCTAAGGGAGAAACACACGGAGCACCTAGTGACAGACATGCTTAGCTGGCCTGAAGTCAAAGGTTTGGGTTTAAAAAATAGAATCGCGGCACTAGCAACCCTTGCTAGGCATTGGCCTGGCTGGGCTAACCCGGGGAGCTGCCTGCAGCAGGAGGGGCAAGTCCCTCACTCCAGATATATAGACCAAGCAAAGCGCCAGAAGACTGGCAATGGCCAATCCTACACCAGCCCCAGGAAACTGACGGCATGACCCAACAGGCCACTGCCTCTAATTTCCAGTTCTGGTGCATTGTTACCAGCAGTGTTTGTAAAGGAACAGCAGCCCCACGGCACAGGTTAACCTGGCACCTCTCCCATCAATTGCCACACTTTAGTCAGAGGCACTCCAAAAAGGAAACCCTACATTAAACTGACCAATTCTCCCCAAGCCTGCTTAGATGCTCCTGGCTTAGCGCAGCCAGCCCACAGGCAAGCTCTTGCTTAGCACAGGCAACCTTATATAGGAATAGTTTGTCTTCTGAATAATCCTAGAGTTATTTTAACTAGTAGTTTGACACCAGGGCACTAAGCAGCCGCAGCCCCCTCCTACTGTAGACACCGAGTAATGGTCAAACTATTACCGGTTATTGCATGCAGTTCTGATGGCTACATCCCTAGGAGGATGTGGACAAACTACAAAGGGCTCACAAGAATGACTGAAGACCTGGAAAACCTCCCTTACAGGGAAAGTTAAGGAATCTCAGCTTATTTATCTTCTGAGAGAGAAGTTAAGAGACACCTGATCACAATCTGTACGTAGCTAACCTGGGGAGATTTCTGATCGAGCTTTTCAAATCAAAGACCTAACAAGAGCTAATGGCCAGAAACTGAAGTTAGATACAGTAAGGAAGAAGACAGAGTAAACATATTTAAACCAGGAGGGAATTAGCAATGGGAAGAACTTATCTATGGATACAGTGGATAGGATTAACAAGGGAATTCCTGGGTGACATGCCATGGCCTGTGTCGTACAAGAAGTCAGGCTTGATGATGGTCTCTTCTGGACTCAGAATACATGAATCCCTCTCACACCTTAAACACGAGACACCTTGTGCTATTGTGATCAGTCCTTGGCCTCAGAAAGGGGGTTCCCATTCCATGGGAAGCCACAATAAGAACTACTCTTCCGAGTAGCAGCCAGCCCACCTACTATTCCGTTTACATCCTCCTGAAGTCCCATTTCAAACTTCCTGCAGAAGCTTCTCCCAATATTGTCCCATCTCTGAGCATCATCTCAGCACTCCAAGTTATTTACCTTTCACCATCCTCGAAAAGGTCTCCCCCCTCCTTGGCAGTTAGAGCCTTCACATTCCTGTTGGTTACGTGCACACACGTCCCTTGCCACTGAACTCGGCTACCTATACACATTTAGCACCTTTACTTTCTGCATCAATCACCTTCCCTGATCATTGCTGTTCTTCTTTGAACTCTAATTTGTCAATATCCAGTTGGTAACATGCCCAGAAATAAACATGATAGTCTACCTCACCCTGGAGCTGTAAGGAGAAACTATTACTTCCCTGCTCCGGGTTGTGATTCAGCCTCAACACATGAATATGCAGCCCAAAATTGCACTGTTTTTTTGTTTTGGTTTTTTTTTTGCAACCATATCACATTGCGAGTTTCTGTCCAAGATCCGGTCTTCTCACCCCAAGCTCTCTTTCAGCATCACTGCTCTCCCAGTTTCTGCTGCCAATTTATTGTTTATTTCACTCTGTTAGCCCAGATGTGTTCATTCAAGTTGCTCAGTCTTTAATTGCAAGGTTTCCTAATATTCTTTTATTGTCCCAGAATTCCTCTCCCCAGCAGTACAGAGATGCTCTTAAAAACCCTACATGTTTGCCAGACCCAGAAGAATGGAGATACACTTCTCTTCTGGGGTTTAATCTGCCTATACTTTGTGCAGCAATTAAATACCATCCTGACTCTAATTTGCTTCTCTTGTTTAAGTGATCATCTAGGGAACTGAGAGGCATCTTTGAGCCATATTTACTTGGATTTGATAACCAAAAGGCACATGGTTAATTCAGCTCTCTGTGCCCTCTGCTTCAAGAGCCTCCAGAGTTGCCACAAGAACTTTTTTGTTCTTGTTCTTCGCCTGCCATAAGCAAATCTACTAAATCCAGACAGACCATCATCCATCAATATAGTTAACACACAATGTAAATGTTCCTGTTTACACCAGTGGGTCCTTTAACAACATCCTAGGAGGATGCGTCCATCAATGACTATTGGCCAGGATGGGTGTCCTCACCTCTTGTTTGTCAGGGCTGGGAATGGATCACTTGATAACTACCTGTTCCGTTCATTCCCTTTGGGGCCCTAGCAGACAGGATACTGGGCTACAGACCTTTGGACTGACCCAGTCTGGCCGATCTCCTGTTCTTAGCAAACTTGAGTATCTGCATTGCACTGAAGATCTGGGAGTACAAATCAGTCTGAGATCTAGTCCAAAAGGGTTTCCATTGCAATACAAAATCCATATTTGAAAATCACGGTCTCGAATCTGGTGCACCCACATCCAGCCAGGCATCGTCAACAACAACAACAACAAAAGCCATCTACACTTGAGCAGATATCGCCACCTGAGCATCAGGCAATAGCTTGGCCAGCCCAGCTCAGGAACGGAAGCAATCCTTCCTGCAGCTTCTCTTGCTGGAATTCAGGCTTCAGTGAATTCAGTGATGCCAAAGGCATTTCTAAAGCCTTTTCTGCAGCTGGCGTCAGGAGCAACAGTATGTTCTGAAAGGAAAAGCTTTGCTTCATGAGAGGAGGCAAACAGGGCCAGGACGGCGGTGCAGAAGGCTAAGTTTCAGCTCCCTTGCTCAGGCCAAAGGAATTACAGCTCAAAAATATCTTCAAATGCTACTGCCAAATGCTATTGCAATCCATCATTCCAGGAACTTGAGCACTCCGGAGAAGAGAGACAGGTGCTTGTGCATTATGGTGAGGGCCCCAATGCAAGTTCCGACATGGAAAGGCAGCGCTGAGGAAGCCAATGCAAGAGTTTAACTCCTGCACCAAACTCCACAACATGTGAGAGACAGTCACCTTCACCAAGCAGACCGCAAAATAAGAAGAGAGACACTTGTTTCTAAAAGCCAATTAATGTCCCGCAATCCCATTGAAACGTCAGTCACAAGCACAATTCCAAATCCTCTGAACAAGAAAAACAGGCCCATTTTTGTCAGCTGTTTCCACAAACCAACATTCACCTGGCTATTCACAAGTAGGCTGTTTACAGAACCAAGCAAGACAGGTCAAAGTTTTAAGGAGAATCCGGATGTGGTCACTTCCTCCCCCATTACCTCTCAGGTCTGGTCTTTTCTCTGAATCCGCCCCTGAAAATTCACCTTGGTCCCTCATTTCCACCCAGATTACTACAACTTCTTTATCCCGCCCCTCAGATACACTCTCTCTTCCACTCCATACAAAATATGCTGCTGGTAAAATCATCTTCCCTGTGCATCATAGTGACCACATCCTCCATGGCCCAGAATTCAAGCTGTTTGTCTCAACAATCAAAATCCTGCACAGATTGATCCACCTCCTTGTTTATCAACCGCGCCTCGTTATCCGCTGCAGAGCAGGTGGGACAACAGCAGCTCACTCTCTGTGCCTGTCACTACATACCCCCCCCCCGACCCACAGGAGGCTAGTACCCTCACCACATCCACTCCTGGAGACCCCCTGCCAGGAGCCCTATGAAAAGCTCGAAGACCAATGAAGACAAGTATTTGTGAAACCTGTTTTTTAAAATGTAGACGTGTGGGCAGAAGTCGCTCCCCTTTACCCTATGGTCAGCCTTGAGATTGCAAGCACCTCAGGGGAGAGATCGTCTTGCTCGCTCGGATAAGACAGCACCTCCCACGTTGTGGCACGGGGAGGCAGCGTCTCACTCAGAGCACCACAGGGGAGTTCTCGAAGGAAACTGAGTGCCCACTAGGCAGCGAAGCCGGGTCTTCCATTCCTGTCACTGTTCGGAAAGGCACCTGCAGAGCAGGCTAAGGGGGTGCGATATGGGGTGGGGCAGGCAGACGCAGGGCAAGCTGTGGAATGCCAGCGCCCCCAAGACCACCGAAGAGTCATGCTATGCGTGCCCTGAACGCTCATGAAAACCGAGCCACATGCCCTGCCCCAATCCTACCACCCTTCTCCTTCAGTCCCAAAGAGCATCACCGGGAATGCTCTTCCCCCACGGCCCCAAGCCACTGTTCCCAGTCAGCCCCCTTCACACTGCTCCCAGATCCTTCGAACCCATCGCTCCCCCCAACCCCACAGCACCCAGGGAAAGATTCCTGGAGAGCCCACCGCCACAAGCGTCCGTTTGCCACAGCCCTCACTCGCAGCGAGCCCCCCGCCCCACGGCCTCCACATCCACCACAGCCTGTCTCCTGGCGGCTCCCAGACCCACCGCTGGGCAGGCCCGGACCCAGACCCCCACATCCAGCCACGTGAGAGAGAAGGGATTTCCAAAGCACCTCCCCGCCCCACCGTGCCCCATACAAGCCTCCTGCCCCCTGGATAATCCTGACACACCCCATCCTCGCCACTGCAGGAGGAGGAGCCCCCTCCAACTGAGACCCAGAAACCCACTCCCCAAACAGGCAGCACATCCCTGCCAGCCTGCCCCCATCTCGCCCCAGACTCAGCCTCCATAGACTCTCCACACCCCCCACCAATGTACCCTGCCCCACAGCCCACCCCCAACGCTCAGCCAGACACATCCCCGCCCCACAGCCCCACCCTCACCCCTAACCCCACAGCTCAGCCAGACACATCCCCGCCCCACAGCCCCACCCCCACCCCTAACCCCACAGCTCAGCCAGACACATCCCCGCCCCACAGCCCCATAGCCCCACATCCCCCCCACAGCTCAGCCAGACACATCCCCGCCCCACAGCCCCACCCCCACCCCTAACCCCACAGCTCAGCCAGACACATCCCCGCCCCACAGCCCCATAGCCCCACAGCTCAGCCAGACACATCCCCGCCCCACAGCCCCATAGCCCCACAGCTCAGCCAGACACATCCCCGCCCCACAGCCCCAGAGCCCCACAGCTCAGCCAGACACATCCCCGCCCCACAGCCCCAGCCCCACAGCTCAGCCAGACACATCCCCGCCCCACAGCCCCACACCACACCCCGCCCCACAGCTCAGCCAGACACATCCCCGCCCCACAGCCCCATAGCCCCACAGCTCAGCCAGACACATCCCCGCCCCACAGCCCCATAGCCCCACAGCTCAGCCAGACACATCCCCGCCCCACAGCCCCATAGCCCCACAGCTCAGCCAGACACATCCCCGCCCCACAGCCCCATAGCCCCACAGCTCAGCCAGACACATCCCCGCCCCACCCCCCCCCACAGCTCAGCCAGACACATCCCCGCCCCACACCCCGCCCCACAGCTCAGCCAGACACATCCCCGCCCCACAGCCCCATAGCCCCACAGCTCAGCCAGACACATCCCCGCCCCACACCCCGCCCCACAGCTCAGCCAGACACATCCCCGCCCCACAGCCCCACCCCCCGCCCCACAGCCCGCTCACCGGGGCACGCAGCTGGGCGCCGAGCGGTCGATCTCCCAGGTGGCGAACAGGTTCATGGGCACCGGGACCGGCCCGGAGCCCGCCGCCCCGCACGGCCCCGCCGGGGGCCCGGCCCCGGGAGCCGCCCCCAGCGCGCCCCCCGCCGCCGCCGCCATCCCGCCGGCAGCCGCACTGAGGGGCGGCGGGAGCCCCAGACCCGCGGCTCGCCCAGAGCCGGGGGGCGGGGCCGGGCGGCCGCCGCAGCCAATCGCCCGGCAGGGGCGGGGCCCGCGGGGC
The DNA here is from genome assembly GCA_032595735.1 of Pelochelys cantorii. Classification (NCBI taxonomy): domain Eukaryota; kingdom Metazoa; phylum Chordata; order Testudines; family Trionychidae; genus Pelochelys; species Pelochelys cantorii. The sequence continues at coordinate 190,949,595 of CM064328.1, forward strand.
CCGCACCCAGCCAGGGAGGAGGGGCGCGGGCAGCCGGGAAAAAGCAGCCAATGAGAGCGCGGAGGGCGATGTGGGTGGGCGGGGCTCTGCGGGCGTGGTCACGTGAGGAGAGAGCTGGGGGGGGGGCTGCTGCTGGCGCTTTAAAACGCGAGGCGGCCGGGCCCGCGGGCGAGTGAAGGCGTGTCCCTCCCTGCGCGCAGCTGGGCACGTGCACCCCTGGCAAACCCCCCCCCCCGCAGCTGGGCACGTGCACCCCTGGCAAACCCCCCCCCCGCAGCTGGGCACGTGCACTGCTGGCAACCCCCCCCCCCCGCAGCTGGGCACGTGCACCCCTGGCAACCCCCCCCGCAGCTGGGCACGTGCACCCCCGGCAAACCCCCCCCCCCCGCAGCTGGGCACGTGCACCCCCGGCAAACCCCCCCCCCGCAGCTGGGCGCGTGCACCGCTGGCAACCCCCTCCCCCCGCAGCTGGGCACGTGCACCCCTGGCAAACCCCCCCCCCGCAGCTGGGCACGTGCACCCCCGGCAAACCCCCCCCCCCCCCCGCAGCTGGGCACGTGCACCCCCGGCAAACTCCCCCCCGCAGCTGGGCACGTGCACCCCCGGCAAACCCCCCCGCAGCTGGGCACGTGCACCCCCGGCAAACCCCCCCCTCTCCGCAGCTGGGCGCGTGCACCGCTGGCAACCCCTCCCCCCCGCAGCTGGGCACGTGCACCCCCGCAAACCCCCCCCCCCGCAGCTGGGCACGTGCACCCCCGGCAAACCCCCCCCCCCGCAGCTGGGCACGTGCACCCCCGGCAAACTCCCCCCCGCAGCTGGGCACGTGCACCCCCGGCAAACCCCCTCCCCCCGCAGCTGGGCACGTGCACCCCCGGCAAACCCCCCCCCCCGCAGCTGGGCACGTGCACCCCCGGCAAACCCCCCCCCCGCAGCTGGGCACGTGCACCCCCGGCAAACCCCCCCCCCGCAGCTGGGCACGTGCACCCCCGGCAAACTCGCCCCCGCAGCTGGGCACGTGCACCCCCGGCAAACCCCCCCCCCCCGCAGCTGGGCACGTGCACCCCCGGCAAACCCCCCCCCCCCCGCAGCTGGGCACGTGCACCCCCGGCAAACCCCCCCCCCCCGCAGCTGGGCACGTGCACCCCCGGCAAACTCCCCCCCTGCAGCTGGGCACGTGCACCGCTGGCAACCCCCCCCCCCGCAGCTGGGCACATGCACCCCCGGCAAACCCCCCCCGCAGCTGGGCACGTGCACCGCTGGCAACCCCCCCCCCCCCGCAGCTGGGCATGTGCACCCCCGGCAAACCCCCCCTCCCTGCAGCTGGGCACGTGCAGCCCCGGCACCATCCCCCCCCAGCCCTGCCGGGATGGCAGGGGGGGCAGGGCAGGGGGGGTCCCAGCACTGTCCCCTGCCCTCCCCCCCAGCCTGCCTGGGTTCTGGCCCCAGCAAGAGCTCAGGACACTGCCTACACAGCCAGGGCCCAGGAGTCCCTCACCACCTCCTGTAGGGTTGCCAGATGGTTTCAACAGAAATAGGGGACACACTTGACATTCCATCACACTCTGCTTCCAGCTTCCCTAGACTGTACCTGACAGTTCTACTGTCGCCTTTCTATTTTCTCCCTTTGTTTTTTCCCAAACAGAAAGCTCAAATACTGGACTGTCCAGTTCAAAACCAGATACCTGGCAACCCTAACCTTGCACCCTGATTAAATCCAGGAGTCCTGACTCCCTCCCATTCCCGGCACACACTCGCCCTTCCTCCTTTTCCTCCGGCTTGGTCCCAGCAGGGCCACTGGCTCTAGGTTCAAACGGGCTGAAGGTTCAGGAGAGACTAGCCCCAACCTTGATTTTCTGAACAGAAGCTTACTCCACACTTAACACTAGCACTTGGCCTCCCAGGCCATGGATCAGGGAGCCCAGTGCCAGCCTGCTCTGGCTGGATGCATGAGATGCAGATGTCTGCAAGGCCTTTGACTCAGTACCACTTTGATTCACACAATATAAACACCCTGTTTCTCAGATAGCCAACCCTGCCACAACCATTTGGCAGTACAGTCCTCCCCAGGAAGCAAGGATGGGACCAGTTGCAGCTTATCTAACTGGAGGAAGCCCTGCACGGGTACACCTGCCAGCTACTCCATTTAAACCAGAACACCCCATGCCTCAGCTACAGACTAGAACGAGGGCCATTCCTAATGTGGTTTACCATTCTGGCTGAGCCAGGGGGAAGTCTGAGGTGACTAGGAGATGGTCCACATTTAGGAGACACTAAAATTGGTAGGTTTTCACTTTAGAAAAGTGTCTAATGATATTTTGCCAAAACACCTCTAAAAAAATGGATTGATCTAAACATGTTAAATATGTTTGTCCCTTATTCTTCAGCAACAAAGGGAGCCTGGGACTTACTACATATGGCAGCTTGGCACTTCTGGGAGGCTGGCAAATAATCTACACTTTTCAAGAGCTGGGTGGAATTTAAAAGCAAGATGCAAGTCTCCAGAATTTGCACATTTAGTGAAACAAGGGAAGAATTTCCATTCAGGTCTTATTGTTCTCATTGCTGGCGCTACAAAACATGGGACTTAGAGGAGCAATTTTTTAAATAAATTGTATGTTAATTGAACTACATATTTTTGAGATGGGGCATTTGGGAGGGAAGGTTTTTAGGCATTTCAGTTAGGTACATCTTTGGAACATCCTAGCTCAAACATGAGTGGGTTTAAAAGCACTACATCTTTACACAGAAATTGTCAGACTGGATTGGTTTGAGGGCCCTAGGACTCTATCTCCAGCAGGGACCAACACCCGCCACTTCAGAGGAAAAAGCAAGCAACCCTATAGTGTAACAAGCTGGTCAAGGTTCAAGTTGGCCTGAGGCACTCGGAGGCATTAAGATTTACATATCTCTGTAATTTGTCTATCTAATGAACTTGTGATGTTCTTAGCCATATATGTGTCCAATCCTTTTAGACAACTAAGCTCTTGACCACAGTGATATCCTGTGGCAGTGAGTTCCGAAGGGTAATTATGCATGATGTACAAAGTGTTTCCTTTGCTCAGGTTTACATTGGCTATCTTTCAGTGTCATTAGAGGGCTCCTTCTTCCTGAACTACAAGGAAGGGCCAATAGGAGTATCCAGTTTGCCTCGCTTTATAGATCTGTGTCCACACAAGAAAACTGCAGCAATGGAACTGAACTGGTTTAGGAACGTGAAATGGGGGCAACCTCCCTGTATGCCCAGCTTCCTGGGGATCAAGAATGTCTTTCAATGCCTCAGTGTAACTGGTGCCATGCCACCCGTTCCCTACAATTTTCTCCTGTGGACAAGGCCTCTGCTGTGCCCTTCAGCTCTGCTCTGCACTGAACAGTCCCCGACTTCTCATTCTTTCCCCCGGTTGGATGATTTGCCAACCCCGGGTCATTGTTTTCTCTCTCCAGATTTGAGTAGCCCAGCCCAGCCCATGGAGGCTTCCTGGCTATGCCCAGAGTCATGTAGGTAGCAGATCTGTCAAGCTACACACCCTCTGCTGTTACTCCTCCTCCAAGTCACTGACAACCCTCCCGGACCCCCAGGGCCAGTAGCCCCGCCGTGTGGCTAACCAGACTGTGACTACGCTGCCCCTGGGGTGCAGGAGCAAGCAGAGCTCTAGAGATGGGCAGCCCCTGCGGAGGCCAGGACTTCCTGGGTCACATTTTGCAGCTTGTCACAGCCCAGTGTGCTGTGCTCCTCGTTCTCCATTCCCCCTCCCTCTGAGCGACACCCTCTCCTGCTTCTCTATGTCAGGGACCACCCGCAGTGCTCTCCACCCGCCTTGCATGCCAGGGCTCTGTGTCACCCATTCCCCACAGGTGCTATGGTCCTCCATCGGCCCCCCCTCCGCGGCAGGTGGACTGTGTGATAGCCAGCTCTCCCCCCTCTTGCCCTCCCATGGCAAGGGCTCTGTATGCACCCACATTTCATCTTCACGCCCACTGCATTCCAGGCTCTCGGTGCACCCCCCCCAGCTCCTGCTGCCCCGTCCCTGCTTTTCCCTCCCCCCACCCGCCCCGGTACCCACTTCCCCCTCTCCTGACATCTCTCCCCCTGGGCCCTGCTTGCTCAGCCAGCTGTCTCAGTGCCATAGCAACAGCTCTCATGTGCTTTAGGGTAGAACACTTCTGCGCCCTTCATGGGACTCCTCCATGCAAAGCGTCTCCAGGAAGCTGCTCGCCTGCATTTCGGGGCTCACGGTTCAGCTGACAGTGAGCAGGGCTCGGACCACCTAGGAACTCCAGTGGAGTGCCGGCAGATGGGACTGCCCCCCGGAGTCTCTCAGGGCAAGCTGGTCAGGGCCCGGGCGGGCAGTATCTTGGAGGAGAGTCGCTGCCCCGTCGCTTTGTAGGTGCGCCAGATCCTGTTTCCTGCCTCCCTGCGAGGGATTCGCCCACAACGGGAGGCTCACAGGGGGGCAGTCAGCCAGCTCCATCCTGCTCCAGAGCCACACTGGAGGCAGAGGCGTTTCCAGAGGGCTAGTGGCTAAGGCTTTCCACCGCAGCATCAGACGGAGCTCGCAGGCCGCTTTGTAGGAAGCGGGTGGGTAGCTGGCTGGCCGGCCGGCCCCTCCTGCCGTCACCACAGCCTTCCTAAGCAAAGCGCCCCCCGGGGCAGGCCTGGCGAGAGCCAGACCAGCTCCCTCCTTCCCGACGGGCGTGACCTGCCTGGATTTGCCTAACGTGCCCCCGGGGCCAGGCCAGTGCAGCCTCCTCGCAGCACGCCCCAGAACAGGAGCCGGCCCCCGGGCAACGGGGTACCCCCTGCAGCCCTGCTCACGCTAGGACCACCCCAGAGAAGGGAACCAGCCCGCTCTGGCTGCTCAGGGCAGGCCCCTGGGAGCAGTGCAGCAGGAGGGAAAACGGCCTTTGGTGTGGAGGGACGGTTCCCTGGGAGCTGCAGCTCCCCTCCCCCCTCCCAGCCTTCTGGCCTTCCCAGGAAAATTCCACCAAACCCAAGTTTTCCCCTGGAAAATCCTGACCATCCCCAGGAGCTCTGGCCACAAGGGGGCACAACCCAGTGCCCAGCCTGTCCCCACGCCAGGGCCCATGGAGCCCAGAGTGCCAGCAGGCACCACAGGCCCTGGGAGATGGCACCGGGGTTCAGCAGAGCCCCCAGATTCTGGTGGGGGCAGGGAGGCTCTTGATTGGCAGGTGGTCTAAATGCCAGGGGTGCAGGTGGAGATCCAGGGATGGGGGGTGCTCTGGACCCCAGGGATCCAGGGTTTTGGGGTGCAAGGTGAAGGTGGGATTGAAAATGGATTGGGGGTGCTCTGGGGGGTAAGGTGGGCAGGATCCATGCAAGAAGGGTTCTGAGTCAGCCTTGCAGGAGCAAGCATTCCCCCCCATGCTGAGAGAAGAGCTGGCAGCAGCTGCCCTGTGGAGCACTGACACCCAGTGGCAGGTTTGGGCAACGGTCAGTGTCTCTTCCTGTATTCTTGGTCACAGTCAGCCCCTCCTGCCCCTTGGCGTGAGAGCCCCAGGTCTCGGGACAGAGCCCAGCAGGCACCTCTCCTAAACCACTCAGGCACTTTTGAAAATTGAACCTGCAATTGGAAAGTGACGTCTCCACGAGTGGGAGAATTCATTGCATCCCCAGGGTAACTTGTTCCAGTGAGCAATCTTCCCCCGCCCCCCTTTGCAGCATGTGCCGTACTGCTAGTCAGGCCGGGGCTTGCTTCAGCTTCTAGCTGCTGGATCTCATTCAGCCTGGTCTGCTAAGGAGCCCTCTTCTATCAGAAAGCGTCTCCCTAAGCAGGTAGTAGGGATGGAATAATGCAGTCGATTAACCGCTTAACCAATAAGCAAAAGCTTATTATAGAACACTAGAACTGGGCGGGACCTCGAGAGGTCATCGAGTCCAGTCCCCTGCCCTCACGGCAGAACCCAGGACCATCTAGACCATCCCTGACAGATGTCTATCTAGCCTGCTCTTAAATATCTCCAGTGATGGAGATTCCACAACCTCCCTAGGCAACTTATTCCAGTGTTTAACCACCCTGACAGGTAGGAAGTTTTTCCTAATGTCCAACCTAAACCTCCCTTGCTGCAGTTTAAGCCCATTGCTTCTTGTCCTATCCTCAGAGGCCAAGGAGAACAATTTTTCTCCCTCCTCCTTGTGACACCCTTTTAAATACCTGAAAACTGCTATCATGTCCCCTCTGTCTTCTCCTTTCCAAACTAAACAAGCCCAGTTCTTTCAGTCTTCCTTCCTAGGTCATGTTCTCTAGACCCTTCATCATTCTTGTTGCTCCTCTCTGGACCTTCTCCAATTTCTCCACATCTTCCTTGAAATGTGGTGCCCAGAACTGGACACAATTCTCCAATTGAAGCCTAATCAGCACAGAGTAGAGAGGAAGAACGACTTCTCGTATCTTGCTCACAACACACCTGTTAATGCATCTCAGAATCACATTAGCTTTTTTTGCAACAGCGTCACACTGTTGACTCATATTTAGCTTGTGGTCCACTGTGACCCCTAGATCCCTTTCTGCAGGATTCCTTCCTAGACAGTCACTTCCTCTTCTGTATGTGTGAAGCGGATTGTTCCTTCCTAAGTGAACTACTTTGCATTTGTCCCTATTAAACTTCATCCTATTGACCTCAGACCATTTCTCCAGTTTGTCCAGATCATTTTTAATTCTGACCCTGTCCTCCAAAGCAATTGCAACCCCTCCCAGCTTGGAATCATCTGCAAACGTAATAAGCGTACTCCCTATGCCGATATCTAAATTGTTGATGAAGATATTGAACAGAACCAGTCCCAGAACAGACCCCTGTGGAACCCCACTTGTTATGCCTTTCCAGCAGGATTGTGAACCATTAATAACTACTCTCTGAGTACGGTTATCCAGCCAATTATGCACCCACCTTATAGTAGCCCCAACTAGGTTGTATTTCCCTAGTTTACTGAAAAGAAGATCATATGAGACTGTAGCAAATGCCTTACTAAAGTCTGCTTCTCCCTTATACACAAGACCTGTTATCCTATCACAGAAAGCTATCAGATTGGTTTGGCATGATTTGTTCTTTACAAATCCATGCTGGCTGTTACCTATCACCCTATTATCTTCCAGGTGTTTACAGATGATTTCCTTAATTACTTGCTCCATTATCTTCCCTGGCACAGAAGTTAAACTAACTGGTCTGTAGTTTCCTGGGTTGTTCTTATTTCCCTTTTTATAAATGGGCACTATATTTGCCCTTTTCAAGTCTTCTGGAATCTCTCCTGTCTCCCATGATTTTCCAAAGATGATAGCTAGAGGCTCAGATACCTCCTCTATCAGCTCCTTGAGTATTCTAGGATGCATTTCATCAGGCCCTGGTGACTTGCAGGCATCTAACGTTTCTAAATGATTTTTAACTTGTTCTTATAGGTTAATGCTACAGACTACACGCATTCCACACACACACACGCCAGTAAATTTTTTAGCAGGCTGGCCAGCAGCCCGGCTCAGTCCCGGCTTGCGCCAGGTCCAGGACCTACCCCCGCTGCAGCTCTGCATTTAAAGTGTATTAGGAGCCAGGCAGACAGACAGCCCAGACAGTTCTCGCTCACGCTGGGTTTGGGAGCTCAGACCCGCCCCCCCAGAAAGGGGCTGCTGCCACCCCTGTATCAGAGGCAGCCACGCGGGGTGAGGCAGCCAGTCTGCAAGAGGAGCTGGTTTTTAAACTGACTCCCCTCATGGACCAGCTCCCATCTGGCACCCGCCCTGCTGCCTCTGATCCAGAGGCAGCAGCAGGGTGTGGCAGGGGCCTCCTCGGGAGTGTGGCCGGATTGCGCTGGCTGCCGGCCCCGCCCCCAGGGACTATAGAATAGTCAAGTAACCGATAAGAATCCATGAAGTTACTCGACTATTCAATTAACCAAGATGTAACATCCCTAGTAGGGATTTAAACTGGGAGAGAATCACTGCTTAACCTGCTGTCCGGCACGCAGCCCGAATGGTGCTACTTCCCGCTCCCGCGGCAGGGGAAGTTTTCCAGCACACGTGTCTCTTTCCAGCTGGCCAGCATCTCTTTTGAAGTCTTGCTCCCAGAACTGTACCGCTGGCCAGCGACTCTCACAGACCCCTCTCGAGGGAACAGGATGGCCTGCCCCGCAGGCACTTGTCTATAACGTGGAGCAAGAAAACTGATCATGGCTACTTTCAACGGGGGGGGGGGGCGTTGCGTTATTTGAGATGGGCTACGTCAGCCCGAAAGTGTTAACACAGCCCTGCTGCTGTCCCACATTAAACAGTGTTAAACAAGGTTTGGACTATAGCACACAGAGACCTCAACCTGCTGTGTCTGCCCATTAGACACCCTGTTTGCTTTTTCTGAAAGATACAGCAGAGAAGGAAAGGCAGTTAAAGCCCTAAATGTCAAGTTCAGGCTCTCATCTTCACCCCACCCCTTCTTCCCTTTCCCTTTGGCTGGAGAAATGTTTCCCCGCCACCCCAATCTGGCATAAGAGAGTGGCCAGGCTGGGTAAGAACAAAGGTCCATCTAGCCCAGTGTCCTGTCTGCCCACAGTGGCCGATGTCACATGCCCCAGAGGGAAAGCACAGAGCAGGGAACCATCAAGTGATCCATCCTCTGTTGCACATTCCAATCTTCTTGACAAACAGGCCAGGGACAGCATCCTGGCTAACAGGATGGACCTATCCTTCATGAATGTATCTAGCTCTTTTTTGAATCCTGTTTTAAGTCCAGGTCTTCACCACATCCTCTGGCAAGGAGTTCCACAGGTTGACTGTGCGCTGTGGGAAGAAATACTTCCTTTTGGTTTGTTTTAAACCTGCTGCCTCTGAATTTAATTTGGTAACCATTAGTTCTTGTGTTATAGGAAGAAGTAAATAACTTTTCCTTATTTACTTTCTCCACACCAGTCATGACTGTATAGACCTCTACCATATCCCCCTTCCTCGTCTCTTTTGAAAGCTGAAAAGTCCCAGTTTTATTCATCTCTCCTCCTGTGGCTGTCGTTCCCTACCCCCAATCATTTTTGTTGCCCTTTTTTGAATCTTTTTGGGGAAAAGAGAAGAAGTGTGTTGGGATGGGATGGTGCTGTTGTGAGTCTGAACCTGTTTCCTGGAAGACAAAACAAGGCGCTCACACCCAAGAGGGGGGACAAAACAACAACAAAGACAGAAAATGCAGCATCTGTGTCTGGTGTTACCCTTGCAGCCTCACTGCTGGAAAAAATCTTCAGGCCCAGAACTCGGCTTTTGGCACCGTCTACACAGGAAGAGCACTCTGCCCCCACTTCCCTTCCTTCTCGTGAAATGAAGGATACAGGAGTCGGAGTAAGAAGTCCTCCAGCTCGCCATTATTTCGAAATAACGGCTTGCCATGCGGACATGCCCTTTGTCAGTCATGCTGCTGTGTAGACATATCCCGAGACCTGGCCACTGGGATCCGTGTCGGGCCATTCCAGCATTGTGTTTAGCTGCCTCGCTCTGGCCTCAGGCTTGCTGCAGTGTTGCAAAAAACCACACAGTCTTGACCGGCTAAGCAGATTCTCGCTGGACAGACAGAACTAGGAAGGAACATGAATGAGGAAGTAGGGAAGGAAGGACGCCCAGGGGGCTGACACAGTCTCACATCCCTGTGACATTTAGGATTCAGCTAGCACCAGTGGCATTGACCATGTTGTCTGGGTCCCTCTCTCTGGTCTAATCATCCCTGCGGATGAGAGACTCAAAGGTTGCTTTGGTTGAGGTGGACCCAGTCTTCCTGTACCGGCTCCTCCTTTCCAAAAAGGTTCCCCACTTCCTACTCAACCTAGAACCCCCCTCCCTGGCACCCTGCAATCCTGCCTGTAGAACTGGCCCTGGGGGTAGGACAGGGTGAGTTTCAGACAGTGGACGTCCTGGACTCAAATTTCTTACCTAGGGACCTAAATTTGGCCTCCGGTATCTTTCCTACCTTTCCCTCGGTCTCTGGCACTAACACTTATAACCACCACCAGCTCCTGCATATAATCCTGTTCTCCAGCCCCTGGCAGGCAATTCACCATGTGGCTCTCCTGGGCATCACAAACCCAGCTGTCTGTCCTAATGATCACATCCCCCCTTACTGTTTCCTGTCCCTTCCTAGTGACGGGGTCCCCTCTCCCCAAGGGGGACCTGTGTGCAAGGGCACCATGACATCCTCTGGGAGGAAAGTCCTAAATATGGGATCGTTTCCCTCTGCTGCAGCTTGGTGTTCTCCTTTGTCCGAGGCTTCCCTCCCCCTTGACGCTGTCAGAGCTGGGGTGGGGCCACTCTGCTAGGCCCCAGACAGTCTCTTCCACGCTTCTGTCTCCCTGTGCTCCTCCAGTTCAGCCCCTCGGGCCTCAAGAGCCCGCCCCGCGTCTCGGAGGGCTCTGGGCGACTGGGACAGAATGCGCACAGACGCCACTTGCCCACAAGGCAGCTAATCATCCCTTCTGCGTTTGTCAGTGCAGTAGACTGGCTCAGCCCACTCTGCTGCTGGGCCTCGGCCTGTATTTAGCTAGAGACTGTTAATCGGGTGTACCTGGCTTTCCTGCTCCCTCTCGAACCTCCCACAAAACTCCCATTTGCGGCTCCTGTTCGCTAGCTCCAACACGCCGGGCGAGTGCCCAGAGGCAAAGGCAGACTGAACTCAGCCTCATGGCATCACACACTCATCTAGCTGACATGGCAAAACATGGGAAGAGAAGTTTTTCAGTTGCTCCCACCCCAATGCTGGGCATCTGGGGAAGAAGCAAGAGGGGCTGGAACTTCTCACCGATGAGAAGAAATCGGATACAGCTGACGCTACTGAAACCTACGGGGACAACTGGCACAATTGGAACGTTACAATCCCGGGTCAGAAACTGTTTAGGAAGGGCAGGAATGGGGGTAAGGGGCATTCTACACTGACAGCACCATTACCGGCTTTACAGTTGTTGATAACTCAAACCCAGGGGCATCTCAAATGCACAAGGGTCAATGTGCTAATGTACAAAGTCCAGGTGGGGCACTGGAGTGTAATTCAGGGGTCTGTTCCAGATCTCTTTGACTCACACCACAAAGGAGAAGGAGATTTTCCTTCAGCAATGGTCTTTAATTAATGGAGAGAAAAACTGTGTTGTTAAGGGGGATTTCAGTTGGGAGACAGATACTGGAGGTTTCAGTAAACCAGCAGCCAAGTTTCTAAAAAATACGGATGGCAATTTCCTAACCCAGCCCACAACAAGGTAACTCCATCGTGGACCTCATTATGAGAGAGAAAGATGAAGTAATCACTAGCCTGGAAGTTGGTGGTTGCCTAGGAACCAGTGATCATGACCTGATTACATCAATATGCCAAACAAAGGACAGTTATCCCAACCAGTAATACACATATGTGGGACTTCAAAGGACTGATCTCCCAAAGCTGAGGACAATGACAAGTGAAACATCAGACAGAAAAATGCGAATGAAAATGGGGACTTCTGGAAGTGGAGATCAGTGGGTGTCCAAAAGCCATGATTTTACAATCAAGAAAGGCACAACTCTGGCTCAAAGCCCATCCTAAGTCGGCGGTAAAGTGAAGGCGGTAATTAGAAATAAAAAAGGAATATGTGACAAATGGAAAAGGGGGAGAAACACACAACACTCAATATATATTAGAAGTTATGAAGAGTAGAAAACTGATACGGGAAACTAAAGCCACGAGGGAAAAATTCATGGCTGGCAGGCCTAAGGGCAATGAGAAGGAATTTTTCAGCATCTTCGAAGCAAAGGAAATCCAAGCAATGGTACCAGCCCATTACTAGACGGAGATGGTAACATTGCTAATAGTGATGCAGAAAGGAAAAAGCAGTCGATAAGTATTTCTGTATCTGGAAAGAAGCAGGAGAACGTACTCATCTCGCATAAGGCTGATGAAGTTCTTTGCAGCCCATTGCCAAAAGGCCTGGAAAACCTGCGTCCGAGAGTCTTTATAAAGTTGGCCAGGTCAACTTTTATCTTAGACCACACGTCTTAAACCAGGCCCTCTGGTTATGCTTAACCAGCCATGTATTAATTCACCATTATCAGAACATCAGCAGCTCCCCACCCCGCTGTTCTAGGCAAGCACTGAACACACCCCAGGGAGTCTTGCAAGCAAGCATCAAGGAATCCAGTTGAGGCCCAGCAGCGACAGGCTATTGGCTGAGGAACGAGAGCAGCAGGAACACAGCTTTCCGATGCAAGTAACACCACAACGTTGTTGTGGGTCCAGCTTTACTAACACGTCCAGATGGAGCCACCTTATTCAAGGACAACGCGGCACTTCCAAAAGAGGGGTGCCCTGCGTTGCTGAGCAATGCCACCACCCCTCTGCTGTCAGCTCATCAATGCTGACAGAGCTAACCCAGCACCCCATATATGAGGAGACTGTCTCACTGTGTTTGCGCTGTCTCAGCAGTATCACACAAATGAAGTCGGGTAAATTGCCAGGCAAAGACGACCAATGGACACGTTTAACCGTGCAGGGCCCCAAACTGTTACCTGGCTACATTCACTTATTAAAGGTATCCTGGAAACTGAGAAAATTCCTCTGGATTTCAGAGAGGCAATCATAGTTACACTGCACACAAATAAAGGCAACACGTCTGACTGTGTCCCCCTGCTATCTGTAGGTGGGAACCCCTTGCTTGTATTTTAATCATCTTATCCATCAAGCGTCTGCCAGAGACCCAAAGTGCTCCATGAGCCCTGCACAAGCCAATCACAAGGGGGTACCTCATCCAGGGCCTGGGCGGTCACTGGCTAACCTCCTGTCACCCTCCTATTTGTGGATCCATCGAGGGCTGACCAGCCCAATTCTGGAGCCGCAGGTCTTATTGCAGAAGGGGCAGGTGCTGGTGGCTATTGGAGGGGACGCGGGGCAGTTTTTGCCGCTCTTTTCTCCTTCTCCACCTCTCCTCGTCTGCGCGGTGGCGGGACGTCTCAAATCGCACCAGTCCCCCCCGGATTACCGCTCTCCACTGGGGATGGTCCTGGGCCAGGTTCTCTCACATGTCGACACCGACACTGTGCTTTTCCGTGTTTGCCTTCAACGTGTCCTTAAATCGCTCCCACTGGCCCCCAATGCTCCTCTGTCCCTCCTTCAGCTCAGAAAACAGAACCTGATCAGGCATCTGGACCACGGGAGCATCCCAGCAAAGTTGTTGGGAGATGATTGCGTCAGTGCTGGCCATGTTCGACTCTCCCAGGACGCATGTGTTCAAGCGCCTGTCCTCCCAAGGGAGAGTTAGGATTCTCCTGAGGCAGTGCTGATGATATTGTTCAAGTGCCTTTAGGTGACACTTCTATGTTGTCCAGGTTCCACAGGCGTACAGCAGTGCTGGAACAACCACGGCGCGGTGCACACGGCGCTTTGTCCGGGCACTGACGTCCCAGTTCTCAAAGACCCTTCGTCTCAGGCGGGCAGAAGCAGAGCTCGCCAGCTCAGGCGACGCGGGACTGCCGCGTCCATGTCGACTTTGGCACAGGCAGAGATGACTTCCGCGGAAGGGGAAACACTCCACGTTTTCCAGCCGTTCTCCCTTGACTTCAAGAGACGGTGCATGAGACTATCCCGTCAGTGAGGGCTGGTGGAGCGCCCTGGTCCCTCTGATGTTCAGTGTGAGGCCAGGATTCCCGGACGCTTCAGCGAAGGTGCGTAAGATGGTCTGAAGGGGCCGACAGGGCAAAGAGCAGCGACCACAGTGTCACGAGATGTCAGGGGCTCAGCCAGTGCACTAAATGCTCCAGGAACAACTGTGTGGGTGAAGCCAGACGATCGCCTGGCCCTGCAAACCATACCAAGACTGATACACTCTATGGGGGCCACTAGCTAACCTCTCAGACCTCTCCCTCCAGGGAGCCCTGCCCAGCCTGGGCCGGTCCCTTCCTAGCTCCGCTGGCCACTAAACAGCAGGGTCTGAGCAGAGGCTTTGAACAACCCACTAAGCACCCCAGCTGTTTTCCTGCGTGGCTGCTGCGACTGGGGGCTGTTAACTGGCGGCTTCCCTTGGAAACACGCTCCTGATGCCCCCCTCCGGTGCCCCCGGCGTGTGGCAGGGAATCTCCCAGCGCCCCCCGGCCGCCTGGCTCGCCACAGGAGTGGGCGGAGGAGAAGCTGTTCCCCTCCCGGGGCCTGACACCGATCGCTCCGCATGTCCCTGCCCGCAGGGGCGGGGGGCGGCTGCCGAGGTGCGCGGTCTGTCCGGGCGGCTCCGGGGCAGCCAGGCAGCTGCAGCCGGAGCGGGGCCCCCCTGGGAACAGCTGCCCGGTGACCCCAATCACGCCCTCTCCCGCAGGAGGGACCACGCCGCCACCTGCCCGCTCCAGCGCTCCGCCGCCGCCTGGCTCCCTCCCACCCCCGGCAGCCGAGCGAGCGGAGCCGGGCCGCGCTGCCGGGTCGGGGCCGCCCCTGCTGGGAGCGTGGCGAGCCGGGGCGCGCAGCTGCGCGGGGCCGGGGCGCAGGCAGCCGGGCCGGGCCGCGCTGCGGCAGCCGCAGGGCCCCGGGGCCGGGCATGGACGCGCCCAGCCCGGCTCGCTGCGCGCCCTGGGGCCCGGAGCCGCCCGCCTCCAGCGGCCCGCCGGGGCCTGGAGCCGCCGAGCTGTGCCGCGCCCTGCGGGCCGGGGGGCGCCCGGCTCCGGCCGCCCAGCCCGGGAGCAGGCGCTGGCGGCTTCGGGGGAGCAGCATCGCGGCGCAGACCGGCGCTAGGTAAAGCCCCGCTGCGCGCTCGGCGCCCCGGGCCCCCTTGCGGGACGGGCGGGACTCGGGGGGGCTGGGGGATGCACAGCCAGCGCCGCTGGGCGCCCCCCCTGCCAGGGCTGGGGGCTCCGGCTGGGCAGGCAGAGGGGACGAGTGCCCGGCCCCTGTCCCCCGTGTGTGCGCACCTGTGGGAGGAGGGGCTGCAGGAAGCCTTGGCCCTGCTGGGCAGAGGGCAGCCCTGGGGCTGGCGGCAATAGGGCAGCTAGCGAGATGCCCAGTGTCGGCCAGGGACACGCAGCTTGTGCCCTGGCGAGTCTGGCCCAGCAGGGCGGGCCCACGGGCTAGCCAGGCATCACCTGCCGGGCTGGTGCCCAGGAGCTGGGGCGTGAGAACTGGTCGACCCGCTGGGCTCCGGGTGTGGCGGAGCAGCCGGGGTCAGCGGGACGGAGCTGTGGCCACGGGCAGAGGAGAGAGAAGCTGAGGTAGATTGGAGCGGGCCTGGCCCTGTGGTCCATTCGCCCGGGCTCTGGCTGGCAGGTTTGTAATGGCCCGAGCACTGGGAGGTTCCTGTCCCTGGGAAGTCTGTTCCCCCAGAGGAAACCTCCCCGTGGCAGGGAGTCAGGCTGAGCCTCTCTCCTTCTCCGTTAACAGCCACCGCCTGTCCGCCCTGGGCTGAACCTTTTAGTCCCTGATCGCACTGTGGCTCTTATTGAGTTCCCTCCGGTTGTCAGTGTTTCTGTGGCTGGGCCCGGCCTGGCTGTGCCCGTCTCGGCGAGGGGCTTCCCCTGGGTTTGCCGCCCTCGGTCATGTGGCCCGTTTTCGCTGCCACGTTGCGTTCCCGGCTGGTCCCTGGGCTGCTCTGCTCCCCCTCCCAGGGCTCCGGCTTTGCCTGACACCCCCTGTCGCTGTGCCAGAGTCAGCTCCTGCAGGGGCCGTGCGAAGGTGGCAGCTGCTGGTGTTGAGCCAGCTGTTGTGGCGCTGGGCTGGAAGCAAGTCTGCGTGGCCCCATGCAGGAGGCCATGGGGGCTGCCCCCAGCGGAGGGAATGAAGGGAAAGGGTAGCGTAGGCCCAGGCTTCGGCTCCCTCGGCTCCTAGATTGGTCCTTCTCACGGCCGGGGGGGGGAGGCTTAGCTTGCTCTCCCCAGCTGCATCTCTCTCAGCTACCTCTCAGTTGTGTCCTTGCTGGGTCCCTCGCCATGGCTTGTGCTGCCTTCGCCAGCGATCGCAGCTCCCCATTCCGTGTCACCAGCGGCTCACCCTCCCTTCCCCATCACAGGTGAAAAGGCTAAATCAGCCTGGACCGAGGCCAGGGGTCCCTGCTGGATCCCTGTCCCTGCCCTGGAGGATGTTCGCTTGCCTCTGCCCCTTCGGCACAGGCATTATGCCCCAGCTTATGCTGCACAATCACCTGTGATTAGTCTCTGTGCACAAGTTATTTTGGGACCTTAGGGCCCAGCAGAGACCTTGGCCAGGGCAGAGTGGAACAGCATCCAGAGCCTCAGACTGCTCCAGGCCTCTCATCAGCCATCTCAGTTAGCAGGGGGTTTTGGTCCCTCCACTGGGACAAACATGTTTCCCTCCTCCTCCTGCCTCAGCCCTGGCGCGGGAGTCTCTCCAGAGCAGCTGCGAAGCAGCAGCCGGCGGGATCCTGGCTCTGCTCCTCCTCTTTTCCCCATGCCGCAAGCTGCCGCAGCTGCACCGCTGCTGTGCCCAGGCCAGAAAGATGGAACAGGGGAGGGGGGTGCGGGGTGGCACCCTCCCTGGGATCTGGGGAGGACACTACGCTGCACGGCTGGAGGAGGAGGGGAGCGCATCTGGCAGACTTCCCTGCCCCGGCAGTGGAGGAATTGAAAGCACGGAGGTGAAACCCAGGGCTCAGATCCCAGCGCCCTACGCGTGAGGGCCGGTGCCCCAGCTGTTTGAGTTGCTCTAGGATTCTCTGTGCACAGAGCGAGAGCTTGGGGCAAAGGAGGGATCTCTCAAATCGCAGCCGTTGGACGGAACGAGGCAAAGCGGCGCCACAAGAGTTATCAAATGATGGGACCTCACCCCTGCCCAGTCACGCGTGCTAAAGTCTAGTGAATTCAAGGTGCCCCCATGAAGGTCAGTGGGGGCACAGAACCCTGGAGCAGTGACAACTGCAGGGGTGCTTCGGGTGTCACAGAGCTTCTGTTCAGAGTTTTGCATCATCTCCAAAGTTCACATAGAGAGACATTGAAAAAGTTTGTTATTTCTTGATCATGGTTCCTACCTGAGCAAAAAATTGTCAAAGGGCTCGTTAGCGCAGACAAAGCTCTAACACAACGCAATGGCAGAAAATGGAAACAAGGCAATTTCAGTCTGGAAATAAGATTACATTTTTAACCAGGAGGCTAATTAAATATTAGTAACTTACCAAGACAAAAGTAGTAGTAGTTTTAATTCACCTCATACAAGCACTGGAATGCAATCTCTTTAGCGTGAAAGTGTAACTTATAAAGGTAGGATTGTTAATTTTTACTTAACTGCACTCAAAAATCATGTCAAACTTAAGCACCTACAAGTCCACTCAGTCCTAGGTCTTGTTCAGCCAATCATTCAGATAAGCAAGTTTGTTTATAGTTATGATGCTTGTTTATAGCTATAATGCTGCCTGCTTCTTATTTACAATGTCACCTGATAGTGAGAACAGGTGTTCGCTTGGTACCATTGCAGCCAGCCCTGCAAGGTATTTACGTGCCAGATGTGCTAAACAGTCCTATGCCCCTTCCTGCTTTGACCTGACTGTGAGCACCATGTGCCAGGGGCCATGCTGCAATGCCAGCACAGCGAGCTGAGCTCAGCCAGCTCCACGGGCCTGCAGCTCCCCCTGTGAGGCGAGGATAGGGCTGAAGAGGGCCTCTCATGTCCTGGGATCAACACCCGACCCTCCTTCCCCCCTGGCAGGCCCCATTCTGCTGTAGCCCTTGAACTGCGGGGGGGGGCAAGATGGGGGTGTGGCTGGGTTCAGTCTCATTGCTGCCTAGTGGGACCTCAGCGTCTGTCTGGCCCTAGGGGAACGTTGCACCACCAGCCGGGGAAGCCTCAATGCAGGACCCGAGCAGGAGCAGATAGCAGCATCCCCCTTCTGCGCCCAGCTGAGCCCCTGAAGGGCAGGAGGCCGGGGGTTGATCAGACTCACCCGCTGGCCCCTCGCCAGCTCAAGACCTCCCAAAGTGCATTTGGACAGTTGGTGGCTCCGTCGGGCCCCAGTCACTGTTCCCGCTGGAGTGCTTGGCCCCAAGGCGAGCTGGGCACTGAAGCTCAGGGACCTGTCCACGGTCCCGTGGGCCATCTGGTGGAGCAGGGAGCGGCGCGGTGAGCTCCGGCCTTGTAGTGCAGAGCCCTGCGCACTCCGGCACTCCCCTCTGAGCTGGTGCCCCTCACACTGAATCCCTCCTCCCTGTCCCTTTTGGAGCCCCCTGCCTCTGCCCCCCCCTCGGACCCAGCCAGAGGCCTGGCACAGGGATGCATTGGAGAGTACGGGGGGTTGGCAGGGGTACACCATGGTCCTGGGGGGACCTGGCACAGGGATGCATTGGGGGGGTAGATGGGGGGTTGGCAGGGGTACAGCGTAGGCCAGGGGGACCTGGCACAGGGATGTATTGGGGAGCAGACGGGGGGTGGGCAGGGGTACAGCGTGGGCTGGGGGGACCTGGCACAGGGATGTATTGGGGAGCAGACGGGGGTGGGCAGGGGTACAGTGTGGGCCGGGGGGACCTGGCACAGGGATGCTTTGGGGGGCAGACGGGGGTGGCAGGGGTACAGCGTAGGCCAAGGGGACTTGGCACAGGGATGTATTGGGGAGCAGACGGGGGGTTGGCAGGGGTACAGTGTGGGCCAGGGGGACCTGGCACAGGGATGTGTTGGGGGGCAGACGGGGTTGGCAGGGGTACAACGTGGGCGGGGGGGGACCTGGCACGGGGATGCTTTGGGGGACAGACGGGGGGTTGGTAGGGGTACAGCATGGGCTGGGGGACCTGGCACAGGGATGCATTGGGGAGCAGACTTGGAGGTTGGTAGGGGTACAGCGTGGTCCTGGGAGGACCTGGCACAGGGATGCGTTGGGGGGAGGAAGGGGGGTTGGCAGGGGTACAGCGTAGGCCAGGGGACCTGGCACACGGATGCGTTGGGGGGCAGATGGGGTTGGCAGGGGTACAACGTGGGCGGGGGGGGACCTGGCACAGGGATGCGTTGGGCAGAGGAAGGGGGGTTGGCAGGGGTACAGCGTAAGCCAGGGGGACCTGGCACACGGATGCATTGGGGGGCAGACGGGGGGGTTGGCAGGGGTACAGCGTAGGCCAGGGGGACCTGGCACAGGGATGTGTTGGGGGGCAGACGGGGTTGGCAGGGGTACAACGTGGGCGGGGGGGACCTGGCACAGGGATGCTTTGGGGGACAGATGGGGGGTTGGTAGGGGTACAGCGTGGGCCGGGGGACCTGGCACAGGGATGTGTTGGGGGGAGAAGGGGGGTTGGCAGGGGTACAGCATGGGCTGGGGGGACCTGGTACAGGGATGCTTTGGGGGGCAGACAGGGGATTGGCAGGGGTACAGCATGGGCCGGGGGGACCTGGCACAGGGATGCTTTGGGGGGCAGACAGGGGGTTGACAGGTGTACAGCGTAGGCCAAGGGGACCTGGCACAGGGATGCATTGGGGAGCAGAAGGGGGGTTGGCAGGGGTACAGCGTGGGCCGGGGGGACCTGGCACAGGAATGCGTTGGGAAGCAGACGGGGGGTTGGCAGGGGTACAGCGTGGGCCAGGGGGACCTGGCACAGGAATGCTTTGGGGGACAGACGGGGGGTTGGTAGGGGTACAGCGTGGGCCGGGGGGACCTGGCACAGGGATGTGTTGGGGGGGAGAGGGGGGTTGGCAGGGGTACAGCATGGGCTGGGGGGACCTGGTACAGGGATGCTTTGGGGGGCAGACAGGGGATTGGCAGGGGTACAGCATGGGCCGGGGGGACCTGGCACAGGGATGCTTTGGGGGGCAGACAGGGGGTTGACAGGTGTACAGCGTAGGCCAAGGGGACCTGGCACAGGGATGCATTGGGGGCAGAAGGGGGGTTGGCAGGGGTACAGCGTGGGCCGGGGGGACCTGGCACAGGAATGCGTTGGGAAGCAGACGGGGGGTTGGCAGGGGTACAGCGTGGGCCAGGGGGACCTGGCACAGGAATGCGTTGGGGGGCAGACGGGGTTGGCAGGGGTACAGCATAGGCCAAGGGGACCTGGCACAGGGATGCATTGGCGGGGCAGACGGGGGGTTGGCAGGGGTACAGCATGGGCTGGGGGGACCTGGCACAGGGATGCGTTGGGGAGCAGACGGGGGGTTGGCAGGGGTTCAGCGTGGGCTGGGGGGACCTGGCACAGGGATGTGTTGGGGAGCAGACAGGGGGTTGGCAGGGGTACAGCGTGGGCTGGGGGGACCTGGCACAGGGATGCGTTGGGGAGCAGACGGGGGGTTGGCAGGGGTACAGCGTGGGCCGGGGGGACCTGGCACAGGGGTACCTTGGGGGGCAGATCTCAGCATGTAAAGCAGCACCCTTGCTCCTGCTGCCCACAGTTGACTGGGAGAGAGGTGGCAGGGGGGAACGAGCTGCCCACCAAGGCGGCGGGAGATCTGATCAGCCCCCAGAGCAGAGGCCCCGACAGCAAAGGAGCTGCCTGACTGACCGTACGTTCCTCCTTCCAGGATGGTTCCCCCATCACCCGTCAACAAGCCCCACGTCTGCCTCTCCACCGTCCTCATCATGAGCAGCTTGGTGCTGATGGACGCCTATCTGGTGGAGCAGAACCAGGGCTCCAGGAAACTGGGCATCTGCATCATGGTGTCCGTGGGCGACGTCTGCTTCCTGCTGGTGCTCCGGTACATGGCGGTCTGGGTTGGGGCCGAGGTGAGGACGGCCAAGCGCGGCTATGCCATGATCCTCTGGTTCCTCTACGTCTTTGTGCTGGAGATCAAGGTCTACTTCATCTACCAGAACTACAAGGCCGACCGGAAGAGCCTGGATCTCCTGGCACGCAAAGCCCTGACCCTGCTACTGTCCGTCTGCATACCAGCCCTCTACGTGCTGCTGGTGGCCACCGAGCACATGGACTACGTCCGGACCTTCAAGAAGAAGGAGGATCTCCGCAACCGCCTCTTCTGGGTCATCATTGACATGCTAGACGTGCTGGACATCCAGGCCAACCTGTGGGAGCCCCAGAAGAAAGGGCTGCCCCTCTGGGCCGAGGGCCTGATGTTCTTCTACTGCTACATTTTGCTCTTGACTCTCCCTTGCGTGTCCCTGTGCGAGATCAGCATGCAAGGGTTCAGCATCGTGCCGCACCGCATGATGCTCTACCCCATGCTGAGCCTGCTCACCGTCAACATCGTCACCATCTTCATCCGAGGGGGCAACATGGTCTTCTTCAGGGACGCCCGGGTCTCGGGCATCTTCATGGGCAAGAACGTGCTGGCTATCGTGCTGAAGCTCTGCGTGTTCGTGCAGTACCGGCAGCAGCTGCGCCACGGGCCGGCGGCTTGGAGCGCCGAGGCCCAGCACAACTCGGCGCCCCCGCAGCTGTTGAAATCCCAAGACCAAACGCCGGGCCCCGAGCCGCCGGGCCGGGAGAACACGTGACCTGCGGTGGGCACGGCCGACTGGGCACCGAGTAACACGCTTGTTCGGGGCTGGATCCTAGCGGTGGCCGAGCACCGGTGCCTGCAGAGCCCCTGCCCAGTGCCGGGTCCTCTGCGAAGCCTACGAGCCACCGTTCCTTGCCTTGCACGGACCAGCCCTGTTCTAGCTGAGCACAGGGCCAGGGGACGGTCACTTCCATGGTGGCACAGCATAGAACAGGGCGGTGGCACCACAGCGCGTGGCAGCCAGCCCCCCAGGCCAGCCGGCGGTGAGGGGGAACAGGCAGCGCCAGGTGGCAGTGGCCCCTCCTGCTGCTCCCCCTGCCCCTTGTGTTGCGGCGGGATGGCGATGTCCCCGGAGACGCATCTCCGTGTGCTCCCCGCACAGCGGGAGTCAGGCGTGGAGTCTTTCTGGCGGTGCTCGGGGCACCCTTTTCTGCCCTCCTTTGTTTCTCCTGGGCCCCTCTCTCTGCACGCCCCCCCCAGACATGCACTGCCGCCTGTTCCCCCCGCCAGGGGAGTGGTGCTGGTGCCGAGCTGCCCGGCTCCCAGCCCCCGAAGCTCAGTGGGACTCACTGGCTCATGGGCTTTCTTCATGAGCATCTTCTTTTTTCCAATAAATGAGAGCTCCAGCCCCCCAGCCTCCTGGTGTCCGTGTGCAGCCGCGGCCTGATGCCGCTTCTCTGGCGGCCAGGCGGGGTGAGTCTGAGTCCTGCTCGCGCTGGGCGGGCTGACAGGCGGCGTGGGCGGTGGGTAGGGTTGTGGGACAGCAGGAGCTGGCCCGTTGGTACCGTTGCGATGTGGCTTCTGTTTAAATCAGGGGCGGGGAACCTTTTTTGGGCCGGGGGCCGCTGACCCACAGACAGATCAGTCGGGGGCCGCATACAAGTGAGAAGCAAAAAAACCCCTCACTGAGACAGCCCCCAACGGAGGAGAAAGATCTTCTCTGCATTCCCCCCTCACACCAGAGCCTTGGGGGGCCCAGGCTCGTAGATTTTGTGCGCTCCAGCCCCATGGCTCCCCAATGCTGGGGGGCAGCCCTGAACCTTGGGGACCGGATGTAGGCAAGCCAAGGGCTGCGTCCAACCCCAGGCCTTAGGTTCCTCACCTCTGGTTTACATTTTCCATCTTCTCTGAAGTCTCTGCCCCTACTCAGAGGGGCTGGGGAACTGGTCTGCTAGTTCAGTTCCCAGGGAGAGTGCAGGGGTCACTGCATCAAAACAAGATACAAAACCAGTCGTCGTGGGGGGCTGCAAGACCTCCGTTTCTCATAACCCAATTGTTGCAGGTCCCGTCCATAGGTTAGTTAGGGCAGCCGCCATAGTGCCCCCAAAAGCACATGGCCTGGGGCAACGGCCCCACACCATCCTAAGGCAGGGAGGGCTTCCCACAGAACCACGCTTATGTGGGCCCCACACTGAGTTCTAAGGGCCGGCCCCTAGAACAAACTTAAAGCCCATTCAGACTGAGTCCTTAGCCTTGGGTTTTGGGTCTGCGGGGTGGTGGGGCAGACGGCAGAGCCCTCCCTGGGGATTGCCAGCACTGCCTTTAGCATTGCCCGCCTTCTCCACCAAAACAGCCTGCCCCAGCCAGCTAGACCCTGGATTCCAGTCTGCTCTTGCTACGGCCGTTCCTGTGTCTTTCGTGGCCAGGCAATGGACCCCACCACTAGGGAAGGAACAACCACCAGTGGCTCCTTTGACAGCCGGGGGAACTGAAGGCCTGAACCTGGCCTCTGATGTGGCCAACCCCTGTCTCCTTCGTAAGCCATGCCTAGCTGAACCCCGCTCTCCTGGCTAGCCATACGCTTCCTGCCCACATTTCCCAACAGCCAGCTGCAGAAGCCAGCTCCCTGGGGGCGGGGAACCCACATTTTGCCGTAGGCTCGCTGAGTGCACCAAGGCCTGGCCGGGCAGGGCTGTCTGCAGCGAGGGCCGCTCCAGCGAGACTCCGTATTGGCTCAGATCTGTCCCTACCAGCCACAGCCGCTTCCTGAGTGCTCAGCACCTCCCCACGCCACCCTCCCATGCAACCTGTCCCCGAGCCCCTCCCCAGAGTTGGGGCAGCAGCAATCTCCACGGGAGTGCGGGCTGCCGGTGGGCAGAGATCAGCGTGGGGCCAGCCGGACCAGCGGCGAGGGGAGCAGAACGTCGGGGCCTGAAGTATAACACAGCAGGTTCTGCTGTCCCTCGGGTGCCGCTGGGCCACATGCAAAGGAGTGCCCTGATTCTGCATCCCCTGGGGGGTTCCCATCTCCAGGCCTCCGCAGCCCCAGACCAGCCGGGTTCGGGAACCGGAGGCCCTACAGAGCCACGAAGGATGCTCTGGGTCAGGGGTGGGGAACCTAAGGCCCAGGGGCCAGATGTGGTCCCTGGCTTGCCTGGCCCTGGCCCCCGGGGCTCCTCTCGCCCCGCAGTGGGGAGCCCGCGCTCGCACTCCAGCCCCTGCTACCGCCCCGACTGATTTTTCAGTGGTCCCTGGACCCCAAAAGGTCCCCCACCCCTGCTCTAGGTGAATGTCCTCTGTCCCTGGAGCTGAGGAGCCCCCCAGGCCCTGCCAGCTCACCTAGGAGCTCGGTCCTGTGATGGCCAGGGGATGAGCTGGCCTCAGTTGCAGACCCTGACACAAAGGGTGAGGCCCAGACTCCCAGGCCTAGATTCCTGATTTCCTGCCCCCTCTCTGGCCCAGCCTGTCCCTGCCCCTGCTGGAACGTGGGCCCTCGGCTGGGGCGCCAGTCCCTGCAAAGGGGGCTCCTTACTCCCAAGCTGTTCCTGCTGTGGCTGCCGCTGGCTCTTTGCGAAGGGCCAGGCACGGCGCGGCCTCGGGCAGCCAGGGGCAGGGCACTGAACCTGGGCCGTGCCCTCCCCCTGCATGGCCGGGGTTAGTGATTGGAGGGAAATTCCTGCAGCCCTTCCAGCTGTCTGGTCTGTGGGCACACCGTGCTGCAGGATCGCCCCCAGCCACTGCTGCCCCAGAGCCCCCCAGGCCAGGAGCCAAAGCCTGAGTTTGGGGGGTTCCCCGGCACTCTGACCGCTGACCAGAGCCTGCTTTGTCCCCTGCAGGGGCCAGAGGGGCCTCCTGGTGCGGGAAGGATGCAGGGGGGAGAGCACAAGCAGCAATGCTGGAGCCCTGCCCCTGAGCCAGCTGGGACCTGGGCAGGAGATGCTGGTAGGGAACGGGGGGAGCTCTGGCCACTGCCCGGGGGTGGGGGAGTGTTGCTGCAGAGGGGTGATGGGGGGAGCTGACTATGGTGGGGGGGGCATGAGGGGGTGCTGACTGGGAGAGAGGACAGCTTGTGGGGCGGGAAAGCTGTCAGGATGCTGGCTATGGGAGGGGATGGTGTGTGGGGCACAGGCTGTGGGGCGGGAAAGCTGTCGTGGTGCTGGCTGTGGGAAGGGATGGTGTGTGGGGCACAGGCTGTGGGGCAGCATAGCTGTCAGGATGCTGGCTATGGGAGGGGATGGTGTGTGGGGCACAGGCTGTGGGGCAGCATAGCTGTCAGGATGCTGGCTATGGGAGGGGATGGTGTGTGGGGCACAGGCTGTGGGGCAGCATAGCTGTCAGGATGCTGGCTATGGGAGGGGATGGTGTGTGGGGCACAGGCTGTGGGGCAGGAAAGCTGTCGTGGTGCTGGCTGTGGGAAGGGATGGTGTGTGGGGCACAGGCTGTGGGGTAGGAAAGCTGTCGTGATGCTGGCTGTGGGAGGAGAAGGCATGTGGGGAAATACCAAGGCCTACTACTCTAACCTCCTGGATAGCACAGGCCAGAGTCCTGCTCCTGAAAAATCCCGCACACTGATCTGTAGAAAACAGTAAGTCTTGATTTGGTACTTGTCAGTGATGGAGACTCCCCGGGCCCCATGGCACATGGGTCCAATCCGTCCTTGCTCTGTCAGCTAAATGTTTCTGCCTTAGCCCTCGTCTGAGTTTCTCTAGCTTGTTTCCTTCCAGGCCTGGGGGGGCAAGGGGGGTTGTCTTTCTTTGCTTGACTGAAAAGCCCATTGTAAATACCTGTTCCTTGTGTAGCAACTTACCGGCTGTCACTGTGTCACGCCGGGCCTGCTCTTTAATTCAACAGACCGAGTTCCTTGCGTCTATCATTGCAATGCTTGTTTTCTCACCCTTAATCTGCTCGGGGCCCTCTCCAGTTTATCAACATCTTTCTTCACTTGCGGGCCCCGGAACTAGCCCCAGGATCCCACACCAGGGCCAAATACAGAGGTACAAGAACCTCTCTGCTCCCACTCCAGTTTGCCCGGTTTGTGCGTTCTGGGCTCTCGTGAGCGCTCCTGGCCAGTGTCGCACTAGGAGTGTGTGTTCCACTGATTGTCCACCCCGGGCCCCATGCCGGGGTCAGAGTCCCGCTTCCAGCTCAAGTCCCCATCCTGTACATGGGGCTGGCCCGCCTTGTTTCCAGATGGAGACACTTACGTTTAGCCATATTAAAACCCTTCTTTTTGGCTTGCACCCATTTACCACGTGGTCCATCGCTCTGTGACCTTCCACTTCGTTATTTCCCCCTCCAACTTGTGTGTCATCTGCAGACTTGTTTGTATTTTCTTCCAGGTCATTGACGAAGCTGTTAACTGGCCAAGAACCGGCCCCTGCAGGACCCCACTGGAAACACGCCCGCCCAGTGACAATTCCTCATTTACAGTTCCATTTTAAGAGCGATCAGTTAACCAATTTGTAATCCCCAGTTAATGTGTGGCTGGCACAGCTCACTACTCACAGCTGGTGGCTTATCTGGGGAGTCTCTCACCGCTGGTTGGCCAGCCCTTCCCGTGGTCTCTCAGCCCGTTGTCTCAGTCTAGGACGCTGGGGAGTCATCTTCGTTGTGACTCGGCTGCTCCCTCTTTGTGACTCGGCCCTCCAGCCAGATCGCTACTGGCCTTCCCTTGCCGGGTGGGCTAGAAGCTCTTTGGCCAAGTTGTTCCAAGCAGGCCTCCATCCTATCCCCAAGCCTGTGCCACTTCCCCGGTAGATGGTCGGGGAGCATGGGCCTGCCTCTACTGCCGATTCCAGCCGAGGGGCCCTATGCTCCACAACGATGGTCAGCTGACATCATGGCCTGCTGGCTGCTTTTCTGGGCTCTGTCCAACATCGTCCTTCCATCCCCTGGTACCTCTGGATTTACCACCTGTGATGGGGAATCTCCTTCCCATGAGCCCAGGAAGGCCTAATACAGGCAAGAGTGGGCAGTTAGCCATGGACTGCACCCGGAGGGGGGCTAGGACAGAGGGCGGCTGAAGGGGTGATGGCCACCTGCGCAGAAATGGGGGAGCAAGGGAGTGTCCATAAAGCAAGGAGCTGGCAGCAAAGGGGAAGGGAGGGCTGCAGCAGGGGCGATTTGGGGAGGGAGCAGGAGACTCTCATGGGAGTGTGGTAGCAGTCCAGGGAAGGAGCCATAAGGGCTGGGCGAGGTCCTTGGCTATACAGAGACACGTCTACATCAATTCCCCTTTTCACCAGGCTGGTTTTCAACCAGCACAACTTCCTTGATCCGTCGTAGGGTGGTGGCTCTCTGGGCAGCGAATAAGGTGTTCTGACACGATTCCCAACAACCAGTCACACCTTTCCGAGTAAACTTCCTCCTGGCTGCTTTGGCTCATCATTGGGTCCGGTTTTGGGAAACTGGCCCAAGTATAAAACCCCAAGGCTATGTCTACACTGGCGGGTTCTTGTGCAAGAACATCTTGTGCAAGAGTTCCTGCGCAAGAACTCTTGCACGAGAACACGTCCACACGGCCATGTGTTTTTGCGCAAGAGATGTGCGTTTGCGCAAGAGCATCCATGGCAGTGTGGACGCTCTCTTGTTCACGAAAGCTCTGATAGCCATTTTAGCCATCGGGCTTTCTTGCACAAGAAACCCCTACTGTGTGTCCACACTGCCTTCTTGCGCAAGAGCTCCTGCGCAAGAGGGCTTACACCTGTGAGAAAAGAGCATAGCTCTCGCACAAGAAGCCCTCTCCTTCCACGCCGTACTGTAAATCTTCTTGCGCAAGAGCGGGTGGGCAGTGTGGACGCTCTTAGGAAGAACAGCCATTCTTGCGCAAGAACCCGCCAGTGTAGACATAGCCTAAGAGTGACCGCCCTGGTCAGACCAGTGGCTGGATTCGTCCCATATCATGTACTCTGTGCCCAGTGCCAGGTGCTTCACAGGGAATGAATCAAACCTGGCAATAGGGATGTGAACGAGTTGCTTTCCCCCACCCCGCCTTGTTGCCTCTATAAGAAAGAGGCAGCGGCGGGGGGGGGGAGGCGGAAAGGAGGGAGTGCTTCAAAGCAGCAGCGCTGTGTGGAGTCTGGGGTCAGCTGGGGACGGCTCTATGCAGCACTGCCACTCTGAAATGCCGCAGGGAGCACGGGGCCAGCTGGGGACGGCTCCATGAATGCTGCAGAGAGCACGGGGCCAGCTGGGGACGGCTCCATGCGGCGCTGCCGCTCTGAAACGCCGCAGGGAGCACGGGGCCAGCTGGGGACGGCTCCATGCGGCGCTGCCGCTCTGAAACGCCACAGGGAGCACGGGGCCAGCTGGGGATGGCTCCATGAACGCCGCAGGGAGCACGGGGCCAGCTGGGAAAGGCTCCATGCAGCGCTGCCGCTCTGAAATGCCGCAGGGAGCACGGGGCCAGCTGGGGACGGCTCCATGCAGCGCTGCCACTCTGAAATGCCGCAGGGAGCACGGGGCCAGCTGGGGACGGCTCCATGCGGCGCTGCCGCTCTGAAACGCCACAGGGAGCACGGGGCCAGCTGGGGATGGCTCCATGAACGCCGCAGGGAGCACGGGGCCAGCTGGGAAAGGCTCCATGCAGCGCTGCCGCTCTGAAATGCCGCAGGGAGCACGGGGCCAGCTGGGGATGGCTCCATGAACGCTGCAGGGAGCACGGGGCCAGCTGGGGAAAGGCTCCATGCAGCGCTGCCGCTCTGAAACGCCGCAGGGAGCACGGGGCCAGCTGGGGACGGCTCCATGCAGCGCTGCCACTCTGAAATGCCGCAGGGAGCACGGGGCCAGCAGGGGACTCAAGCCGTCCCCCGCTGGCCCCGGGCTCCCCTCAGCACTTTTGCCTTTGACATGTAGCCTCAGCCCTGGAGCTGTCGCTACACCTCAAAGGTGGAGGTGCCCTTAGCGACTAATGGATTAGCCCATTGATCTAAACTTAACAACCCTACCTGGCAAATAGCAAGTCATCATCCCTTGTCATCCATGCCCAGCTTCTGGCAGCTGGAGGCTTATGGACACCCACAGCAAGTTGCATCCTCCTATCTTGGCTAAAGGGCACGGATGGCCCTACCCTTTGTATATAGCCCTGGTCTGGGCTTTATTCTGCTTGCACATTATAAAAGGGACCAGTTCATGATCACGTGTACCTCGATCACCATTCCTTTTTCATTCTGTGGTCAGTTCTGCTTTCCCTGTTTAGACAAAGGCTAAGATGAAATCCCCCCTCCCCACACACTGGCTGCTGCACTTTTTGAATTAGGAAAGTGGTGTCTGTAATGTGTAGAAATGCTGTGAGCGGCCCCGAGCATGTCTCACAAACAGAAGTCCCGCATGATCACACAGCTCTCCCCCTACATAAAGGAAAGGAACCAGTCACCCTGTTCCCTAGTGCGATGGGGTGGGCTGTAGCAGACACCAACTAATATCCCAGCTTGTGTGTTATCTCCGAGGGCTTTGAGCCAATGGCATTCAAGGTAATTTTCTTCTGAGTGATCAGTGATTCGGGCAAGGTAATGCCATTCTTGGCAGAGCGCCACACCTCCCCCCGTTTGCCCACTCAATCCTTCTTAAATAGGTTATCACCATTGGTTGTGACATTCCAGTTGTGTGAAGCAGCCCACCGGGTTTAATTATTCCCAGCTAGATTGAATTTCTGCTCACAAATGAGCAATTCTGATTCATTTTTTGTCCAGGATCCCAGCATGAGCATTGGCAATGGAATCGTTCCTTTCTTCCTGCCCATCGCGGTCTTGAGGCCCTTTGTTTTCAGCCTCGCCACTTCGTGCTAACTCACTGCTGGTATCTTCCCTCTTTTTGCCATTAGTTTAACCTCCTCCTGACCAATGCTTCCTCTCATTTTTTCTATCCAGGGGCTGGGTAAATTTTGCTAATCAGCTATGAGGCCTCTGAACCTGTCCTGGGTGGTCGCCCTGCACCACCGCTAGCCTGGAGGAGGGCCATCCCTAGGAGAGTGCGGTGCTCGGGACAACCCCCTCCCCACCCCAGGCCCTGCCTCTTTTCCCCTCCCGCCCCACTCCACCTTCTCCTCCAATCACCCTCTCCCGATGTGGCCTGGGGGACTAGCAGGGTGCCTGGCACTGGCTGCAGGGATCAGCCCCCCCTCCTCCAAGCGACGTGGCCTGGGGAACTAGCAGGGTGCCTGGCACTGGCTGCAGGGATCAGCCCCCCCGAGCAACATGGCCTGGGGAACTAGCAGGGTGCCTGGCACTGGCTCCAGGGATCAGACCCCCCCCCCCCGAGCGATGTGGCCTGGGGGACTAGCAGGGTGCCTGGCACTGGCTGCAGGGATCAGCCCCCCCCTCCTCCAAGCGACATGGGCTGGGGAACTAGCAGGGTGCCTGGCACTGGCTGCGGGGATCAGCCCCCCCTCCTCCAAGCGATGTGGCCTGGGGGACTAGCAGGCTGCCTGGCACTGGCTGCAGGGATCAGGCCCTCCCCCCCCCCCCACTCACAGGTGGCAGCAGGAAGAGGAACAACCAGGCCCCAGCTCTCAACTGTCTCACTCCCATTCCCACTACCTGGGCCCCTCACTAGTCCCTGAAAGCACTGGGCCGGGGGTGGTTGCCCCGAACTCTCCAATGGACAGGACAGCTTTGGTGATTGCCCCTCCCCCCACGGCATTTGGGAGGCATGTGGCCCTTTGCCCCTGCCCCATGCATCACTTCTGGTGGGGGACATTAAACCATACAACCCCCTCTCCCCATAGATGTTCCCCAAAACCCTCCTCTCACCTAGCTGGCAATTCACTTCTAGAATATTTGGTCTTTGCTTCCCTTTGTTCATGGGACTGGAGGGATCTCAGAAGGTTGATCAGACATTTGTTGTCAGCCTGCTTCCCGTTTCCCCGTGACACAGTGGGATCAGTGCCAGTAGGAACCAGCCCCAATGGGTCTGTGTCCAGAGAACCTCCTGGCCCTATCTGGTCTGAGAGACAGCTCCTGTCTTGGCTCTGAAAAGCGGGTGGACTGTCCTCTTGTCTGCCTGGGGCTGGCAGAATCTTCCTTCCATTCTTCCAAGTATTGAATCTCCAACAAGGCTAGCCTGTCCTCCTTGGGTGGTTGGAGAAGCCTTTGTGGGGATACCTGGCTTTGCTTACACATTGGGCTAAGTTGCCATCTGCCTGGGGGACCTGTGCATCTCTCCGTTCCCTTGGACCTTCTGGATCTTGAGAGGCGTCTTCCACTTTCCACTTGGAAGACCTGACAGATTGAAATGCTGGGTGGAATTGCTCCTGCTTCTCTTCTCTCTGCTGGCCCTGGTTTGCCCCGCCTCATCTTTCTCCATCTGTGCAAGAAGCTGCTGCGACCTCTTCCTCTGGTGGCTCTGAAGAGCCAGGCCTCCGGTCTGATTCCCTCTCTTCCATTCTTTGGTGGCCAGCTCCCCTCTGCATTGAGCTTGGGGTACAGGCATGTCTCAGATCTGGTTGTCTAGAAGCTCCTCAGCTTCCCTGATGATTTGTAGCCTCTCAGCCTGCCCCTCCAATCCAAGAACCTTCTGCCCTGTCACCGTCTCCAACATGCACTTCATGCCCTGCAAACCCCTCCTGGCTTCAGGCAGGAACAAGACGGTGGCAGGTCCACGGCAGGTCAGCCAGCAATGGAATCTCGACATCAGACACAGCTGAACCTGGAAGGAAAGCCTCTCTCCCGCCAAACTCCCGCAGAATTCCCCACTAGCTGCCTCCATGGCGCTCGTGTTCCCCTTGCCAGTGACTTTTTATCGTCGGTCTTGGCTGTGCGCGGCTCCGCCTCTCGCAGGGCGCCATTAAACACTCCCAAGACTTCAAACCAGGCAGGTTAAAGCTCCAAGGGCTACAGCCTCGGGGCCTTCAGGGACACTCTGATCAAAGCTCCAAGGGAGTGGATGGAGTGTGAAGAGCTGGCTGTGGGAGGGGATGGTGAGTTGGGAGCTGGCTGTGGGGCAGCCACGCTGTAGGGATACTGGCTGTGGGAAGGGGGCGGCTCCCATGATCTCCTTGCTACCAGCTCTGCTGGGCCCTGCTGCCCTTTGTGGGGCAGTAGCAGCTGTTACTGTGTGACACACCCCGGGCATTTTCATTTCCTGCCCTCACAACCCGGGGCCTTGGCCATACGGCATGCAGGACACCCAGCTCGCCCCTGCTCAGCCTCCCATTCCCGTGCTGGCCAGGAGCCAGCTTCCATTAACCGACCATCCCCAGCTGGGCTCCTGGCCCAGAGCGGCAGCAGCGGGGCTCCGGCCCCAGCTTTGGACTGGTCCCCAGAAGGAACCCTGCGGTGTGCCAGACCTCCAGCGGGTCTCGCTCTCACAGTGTCACCTCCCCCTTGGCCGGGCCCACTGGCCTGCAGCACGGCGCGCACTGTTCAGCAAGTCCAACCGGAGCCGTGCCCGCGCTGCAGGGATTCAAGTGCCTCGCCTGCAGCGTTGCCCGACCTGGCGGATGTGTGTTAACTGGACCACGGCAGAGGAAGCCCTTAGGCCCTCTAGAGAGGTGACAGCCGACGCCTCGCTCATTCTGGTGAGCCCCGAACCCCGCGGAGCACAGGGAGCTGGCTCAAGCACTCACTTTTCATCACACACCCGGTGAGACCCCTGACCCCTTCCTGCCCTCAGCGCTCCTCCCCTCACCCCCTCCTCTGCCCACTACCGGGGGATGCTGCGCAGCTCACCTGCTGCATGGTGGGGGAATCCACGGCCCTGTGGGTTGCCGGTTGCTAGGCATCAAGATCTGGGCAACTGGATTTGCTGTTGCCTTTTCACATGCTCTGTTGCTATGGGGACCAAGCCCCCGACAGAGGTGACACCCGGACCTGGGTCTCAGCTGGCACTGGGAGCAAAGCGGCTGTGTAACCGTGCAGCAGATCAGGGAAACTGAGGCACTGACCAGGCTCTCAAAAGCATCCCCACCTCAGCGTGAGCCCTTGGGGCCAGGTGTCAGCGTGTACCAGGTCCAGCACTTGCATGCCTGCAAGCCATCTCAGCAGCAGCTTCACCAGCCGATCCTCTGGCCAGAGCTCCAGCCCCAGGCCCCGGAAGCTGGGAATGCAGCCTCCACAGCTCTCCCACCTGCACCCTGGAAGACCCTGCCTGACACCAGCTGCAGCGTCATGCTGGGCCAGGCGTTGGGGAAGTGATATTGCCACTCACTGCTGCACCATTGCTGCAGCCTGCAGCTCAGGCCCAGAACCCTCCCCCTTGTTCCTGTCTCCTGCTGCCCCCCCCCGGGGCTGCTGAGCCCTCCTCCCCCCCCCCCCACTGCTTGTTCCCTGGGTATTTGTTTTCATGCAGAGGAGGGCTGGGCAGCAGGAGACCCAGCTCTCTCATGCAGCCATCTGGCCTGAGCTCTAGGGCTGTACTGCAGCAGGATCAGAGCCAGCCTGGGCAGGAGGTGTTGCACTCCAGGGATGTCTGCTGCTGGGCAGGGCAGCTAGCTGTTCAGGCCAGCCCTCCTCTCCCCAGGCTGGAGCACAAGCGGAGAGAAGCAGCCAGTGCCCAGGGCAGACACAGGAGATTCGGTTGTCTCACCCACTAGCAGACTATAGCGCACCCCCCCCCACCTCCCTCTGTGGTCAGTTGCTGGAGGCTGACAGCCATGGGGGAGCCCAGGTGCAGTAAGCCCCATCCCTGGCACGTGCGGAGTAGAGGGGAGGTATGTGGCAGGGTGCATGCTCAGAATAGGTTTTGTTTTGTTTTTTGGCAACAGTGTCACCTTGTTGACTCATTTAGCACGTGGCCCGTAATGACCCTACATCCCTTTCTGCCGTCTCCTTCCGAGAGACTCCCAACGTCCAGCCCTCAAGGTTGTAAAGATCACACTGAACTACGCCTCCCCACTTGAGCTCATTGGAGGGCAACTTCAAAACCTCATGATGGGACTTCAGAATGAACTACCTGATCTTTTCAACTAACGGATCAGGGCCAAGGGCTGGGAGTGGAGGCCACACAGAGGAACTTAGAGTGGCCGGAGCTAGGGAAACGCACAAGGCAGAACAGAGAATGGGGCAAGAAACAGCAGAAAGAGCCACGATGCCCCAGACCAGTGTGTTTTCTCACGGGGAGATACTGGAGGAAACAGGAAGGCAGTGTATAAATAAGCAGTGTTCTCGCTGCAGCTAGTTACACCTCTTAAGAAGCAACAAGGGTTCTCTCTGCATTTTTTCTAAAATCTCCGTGGAGTCCCACTGGCTAGAACCAGGCAGAGCATGGGGTAGGGGAGAGAAGACTAGAGGTTATTTGAGCCTGAGGCTACCGAGGTTCTCAGTTTCAGGGCCCATAGACAAAAAGGGCCTCGAGGAATTGCCCCATGGGCATCAGAGCAGCAAGGACAGTTTGGGATCGGGAAAGCCTGCCTCTTGGGCAGAGACTAAAGGAGTGGAAGTTGAGGTGATCGCATCGATGATCCACCCGCCGGGGGAACGATTTCTGGTAGCAGGGGGTTCTTTACTGCAGCACAGGCTCAATGCCTGGGAGCTGCAGCCAGACCAGAAATAAGGCACAAATGTGGGGCTGGTTTTATAACCGGAGCGGTCTCATGCTATTTTGCATATAGCTGGAGGGGCGGGCCGACAGGCTGGATTACTGGGTAACCAGAGGCTTCTTACCTTCCAAGTGGTCTTACTGGCAGGGCCCTGGTGCCTTCTACTACCTGG
This sequence comes from Pelochelys cantorii, assembly GCA_032595735.1. Classification (NCBI taxonomy): domain Eukaryota; kingdom Metazoa; phylum Chordata; order Testudines; family Trionychidae; genus Pelochelys; species Pelochelys cantorii. The sequence continues at coordinate 190,983,803 of CM064328.1, forward strand.
CAGTAGTCAAATACCTCAAATGTGGAGGCCAGACCATGCTTTGGGTCTACACTGTGGTACAATCTCCTAGGGCCACACACAAAATGCCATTTAGCATTAGAGAACATGCACTGGACTGGAACCCAGGTGACCAGTTCAACTCCCCTTTTCCACTGGCTGGTTTCTATGCACCTGTCAGGCCGCAGACCCTGGAGGGAGCCAACTACTCTCTCTTATTTGACAGAGGTTACAGGCGCTGCATGCAATCACCACTGCAGGCACAGCTTGGATAAAACCCGAGATTCGTCCACTTACCACACTACGTTGGACAGGTTGTCTGGAACCACTAGATACCACAGCCACACACACACACACACCATCAACCACAGACCACAGGAGTTGCAATTCCCACCACTCTCCTGCTGTCTACAAAAACCACTTGGTGCCCAATTGTTAGATGTGTTCCTTCAAAGGGGAGAGGGCTGCAGCCTCCTCCCGTCGGTGCACAATCCCCACCGCTGATGCAGGGAGGGAGGCTGTTATGGGCCCATGGGACGAAAGGTTGGTTTTTACCAATATTTTAAAAGTTAAAGAGAAACTTTAAGACAGAGTTCTGCATCCTCTCCACACTGGACCCCCAATGTCAGATCACGCTGGCACTTCCTACACTGTGGCCTGAGCCAACATGAGCTCAGACAAAGCCAGCTCCCCACACATACCAACGCCAACACTTTGCTGCACTGAGCGGGCCACGTCTGGACTTGGCGACGCTGTCGGGGCAAGAGGGCTGCTCCGGCACCACCACATCTACCCAGAGCTGAGACCCAGCGGCCTGGCCTGGCCATGCGACCAACGGCCTATGATGGAATTTCTGTGTAGCAAAATGCAGAAGGGCTCTGCAGACAAAGGGATGGTGCCATACTTAAGAAAACGGTCTGGGACCCAGGACAGCCAGGTGGTAGGGCATGTCCCTTACAGCAAAAGCTTAGGAGCTAATTTAACTTATGCAATATAGTTTTAGCAACACGAGCAATGCACAGAAAGCTGCACGCATGCTGTCGGATGCAGGGGGACTTTGATGTAAGATTCAGGCCATAAAAACAGCCCTACAAGGCCAAATCAAAGGTCCCTCTAGCCCGGTATCCTGCCTCTGGCTCTGGTCCATGCCAAATGCTTCAGAGAGAATGAACTGAACAGGGCAATTATTGAATGATTCCTCTCCTGGCGTCCAGGCCCAGCTTCTTCAATATTTAAGGATACCCACAGCATGAGGTCACATCCCTGACTGTCTTGGCTAAGTCACTGATGGATCCTCCATAACTTATCTCATTTTTGTTTTAAACCCAGCAATACTTTTGGTCCACACAACATCCCCTGGCAATGAGTTCCGCAGGTTGATTGTACACTGGGTGAAACTCTCTCATGTTTGTTTTAAATTTGCTGCCTATTAATTTTATTGGGAGAACTGTGGCTCGTGTGTTATGTGAAGGGGTGAATGACACTTCCTTAGTCACCTTCTCCAGTCCATCTATGATTTTATAAGCTTGCTGGGCAGTAAGACCGTACTTGCAATTTTGCCATAGTCCAGCTGATTTTTTCCACCGTGTAATCACAGTTCCGTTTGGATGTGCTTATCATTTCCCCCTACTGGCTGAAGTTACAGTAAGACAATGCGGTGGTGTTAGAGGTCAGCTAGGACCTCAGGAAAGAGTATCAGCTGAGGGGTGCACACGGAACCCAGGATCAGTTGAGCCCAATCCGCAGGATTCTTCATTCCAGTTTTTCCCCTCGTGTACCTGCAAAGCCTCCTCCAAGTCTAATTTTGTCTGCCAAGTGGAGGCATGCTTGTCTAAAGCACACAGCACCCCATACTTGATTCCCCTGCTGCATGGATACAAAATTATAGAGAAGGTTTGGCCCTTATGGAAGATTGGAGGTGGGCCGGTGCAGGCTGGGTCGGAACTTTATTCCACTCAGACTGTCTAGACGGACGGCTACAACCCTTGATTCCAATGTGAAAGGGCAGAGATGCCGTGGGGCTGCTGGCTGTGGCCACAGTGCAAGGCAAAAACTTGCCGGAAGTGGCTGAAACCCCACCACGCAGAAAGCTGGCTGCAGGCCCCACCCCCAGCAGTCAGACGCGTTTGCGGAAGGGCAGTCTGCGCTTGTCCTTAATGGCGTTCCTCTTCCTCTTCTTACTTAGGAAGCTCTCCAGCTTCCCCCTCCCCTTCAGTGCCTTGTACTTCTCAGCCAGCTCCATTTTCCACTTCTCAGCTGTGGAAAGCCAAAGGACAAGGAGGTTTGTACTACAAACCAGCACCACCCTCTCAGAGCCACTTCTGAGCTGCCCTGTCCCCCTGCAGCCCACTCCCTAACCCTGGCTGATGGCTCCAACCCTCGTCTGCCACGTCCCTTGTGACAACATGCTTCTTCCAGGCAGCCCATGAACCACCAGCCCCACCAGCGATAGACAACAGCGCTGGACACATGCACAATCACCCTCCTCCCCCCCTTTGGGCATACACTGGTCACAGTAACACTGCAGTTACGCCCAGAGGCCCCCGCCTTGACACCAAGGCTCCACTGTGCCAGATGCTGTACACACACAAAGGGACAGCCCCAAAGAGCTCGCCATCTAAACAGATGACTACTGGCCCCACGGCACAGTGAGATGAAAAGGCACAGGGAGCCTATGAAAGAGCAGGGAGCGGAGCCAAATCTCCTGAATCCCAATCAAGCGCCTCTGCCTATGGGCGCTGCCTTCCCATCTCAGACCGCTGGCGCAGGGACCGAGAGTAACATTTTTAAAAGCATCGTCTGGCCTATTGCCTAGGAATGAGGTTCAGGCTCTTTGGAAGGGTTTACCCTCACCTGTCTAACATGCTTGGCACAACAGGAGCGCTAGGGAAGACCAGCGCCTGTTCTGCTCTTCTCAAACAGCCTCTCATGGAGCTGCTGCTAGATTTCCCCCTCCTATGCCAGCAGTTAAACTATCCCCCCAGCCTAGGGGGATTTATTTATACAGGAGCTTTTTCAATCTGCTCATCAGTGCCGAGGTACAGGGACCATACAGTAATGGCAAACTGTCAGCAACAGGTGCACTTCCTGGGGGAAACAGAGCCCCAGCTTCCTGAACTTACACTTCTTCAGGTAGAAGGGCTTCCTTCCCCGCTGGGCCTGCTCCCTCCGCTCTCTCTTCAACACCAGCTCTTTCTCCCTCTGCCTCTGCTGCTCCTTCTGAGCCTCCTCTTGCTGCGTCTGGGAAGCAAAGCCAGAAGCACGTCACGGATGTCTAGGCCGTGCTCCGGGCAGCCACCCCGGAGCCATGTGTGCTTGCCAGCCACTGCCGCCTCCCTCCCATTGGAGCAGCGAGCTGGTACCTAAGCCACTAACTCACCATGCGCTTTAGGAGCTGCTGCAGTTTCTCCCGCTGCTCCACATTCTTGCTTTTCTTCAGCTGCTTCTGAACAATCTGCAGGAGAGAGCAATACCCAGTAAGTCCCACTGAGGGCCACCCTCTCCTCTGAGGCGGGTGTGATGGGCCCTTAGAAGATGCCCTGCTGAAGCAGCCTCTTCTGCCCCAGCACAAGCAAAGCACGCAGTGTCACCTCTTTCTCCCTCTTCTTGAGAGCGTCCAGGAAACTGTACGTCTTCTCAAACACAGCTGGGTTGTACTCCCCAGAAAGGTCGTCAAAGCGAGGGTCTCTCTGCACCTGCACAGAATGGGGGAGGGTTTAGAGCCAAGAGTAGAAAACTTGAATACAGCTTGCTTGCTCTCCCTACCTGGCCAAGAGCTATTTCCTTTATCTAGGGCTCTTGCTATGGGCGCTAATGTTTTCATCAGAGATCTGGAAGAAAACATGAAAATCAACAAAAAAGTTTGCAGATACAAACATTGGGGAAGTGGTAAATAAAGCAGAGCAAGTCACTGTTACAAAGCAAGCCGGGACACATACGAGAGCAAGCAAACACTGTATTTTAATATGGCCCAAAGTAAAGTCATACAACCAGGAACAAAGAATGCAGGCCATGCCTATGGGATGAGGGCCTCTGACACAGCGACTCTGAAAACGAGTTGTGAGTCAGACAATCAGCCGTGGCAAATGCAAACTGAGGATGAATCAGGTGAGGCATTTCGCAGAGAGAGAAATGTCTCAAGGCACTGGACAGACCTCCTTTGGAATTCTAGTCACCCATGGTCAAGAAAGATGAATTCAAACTGGAGCAGGCGCAGAGAAGAATTATTAGGATGATCTTACGAAAGGAGGCAAGGCTCAGAGGGGACAGGTTTATGTGCTGTAAATACATCAGGGAGGATGAAGACCTATTTAAGCTAACAGACAATACTGGCACAAACACAAATGGGGGTAAACTAGCCTTGAACAAGTTCAGGCTGGAAATTAGATGATTTCTAACCATCAGTAGAGTGTGTTTCTGGAATAGCATCCCAGTAAGAACAGATGGAGCAAATAACTTGTGAGCTAAACAAATGTAGGCGTGTAATTATGTGAGGAGGTTGCTTGTGACTGTCGGTAGAAAGGCGTAGTAGCCCTGGAGGCCCGTCTGATTTTCCTGAAATCCCAAGTTTCAGGACTTTAGCTGATCACATGCAGAAGATTGGACGAGATTTCTCAACTGTCACTTGTTTTGGTCTTTTTGTCTTCTTCCACTGCAGCATCAGAGAAGGCCACAGGTGGAGATGGGACACTGGACGGAATGGGCAGGTGGTCTGAGGTGGCTCCAAGCAGTCTCTCTCTCTGTTGCCTGACTGGTTGGCTCACAGCCTCAGGGTCTAAACGATCGCTATACATGAGTGTCAGGAAGGAATTTTCCCCCAGCACACTCTGACAGTGACCTTCAGGGGGTTTCAGCTTCCTCTGCTGTCACCTGCCAGATCTATCTGGGTGTATCTTACTTACCATTTTCCTACCATTGGGGGGGCTTTAGGCACTGAGGTTACTGCCTATATCAAGAAACCATCTAGTCTCCTGCAGGCTGCATCCCTTGTCTAATTTCAGTTGTTGGATCTAGTATGGGTGCTGCGCAGTGTAGGTGCCCTGTGACGTACAGTAGGTCAGATGAGATGATGTTGTGGTTCCTTCTGGGCTTAAACTCTGAGCTCCCAGTGCGCTGCTGTGGCCAAAGGGGCTAATGAGATCCTAGGGTGTATAAACAGGGGAATCTGGAGTAGGAGCAGAGAGGTTATTTTACTTCTGTATTTGGCCCTGGTGTAATCACTGCTGGAATCCTGGGTCCAGCTCTGGGGCCCACAATTTAGGAAGGCTGTGGCTAACTGGAGAAGGGTCAGAGAAGAGCCATTAAAGGCTTAAGCTTCTCTGTTACACTAAACAGATGGTGCCCGAGAAGACGGGTTTCTAATCCTTTAATCATTCTTGTGGCTCTTCTCTGACCCTTCTTCAATTTATCAACATCCTTCTTGAACTGTGGGCCCCAGACCTGGACATAAGCTTCCGACAGCAGTCACACCAGTGCCAAAAACAGATAAAATGACCCCAGCTTTGACTCACAACACCCATTTATGCATCCCAGGATTTCATTAGCCCTCTTGGCCACTGCAGCACACTGGGAGCTCCTGTCTGGCTGATACCCAGCAGGATTCCCAAACCTTTTTCCCAAGTCATGGCTTCCCAAGATAGAGATGGGGGCCTCTACATATGGCCTCTATTCTGGGTTCCTAGTGGCACACATTAGTCATAACAACACACATTGTTTGTGAGAGACCAAAGCCTACCAAGTGATCCAGATTGCTCTGAATCAGTGACCTGTCCTTGTCCTCTTCGTTATTTATAACTCTCCCGATTTCGGTATTATCTGCAATCTTTCCCAGCAATGAGTTTATGCTATCATCCAGGTCACTAACAGAGATTTTAAGTACTACAGGGCCAAGAACAATACCTGAGGGACCCCACAAGGATTCCCTGCTTACAATTACATTTTGAGACCTATCAGTTAGGTCGTGGCAGATTCTCCACCACCGGCAATTTTAAAATGTAAGAACCTCATTCAGAGCAACGCTACAGCCTACATTATGTAGGGGATCAGACTAGATGACCACAGTGGTCCGTCCTGGCCTTAGAATTGATCCATCTAGGACCAGCTGGAGCAGCACCATTTCTTCCACATATCTACTTGCAGCATCAAACTCACTCCCCACAGCCTCAGAGGTTGGCGAGTCCATGCCATTCCCACAGGCTGCCATCTGGGTCACAGCCCCTTTGTGCTGTCTCTGCCACACACATCCCTCCGCAGCCCCCAAAGGAACCAACTCCTACCCTGGGAGAGAGCACTTACTGTCTTTTTAACAGAAACCACTTGTCGCAGAAAGGGGACCTGTTTCTTGGCAGAAATCTCCAGGGGCCTGAGGAAGAAAACAAAACATGGTAGAAAGAGAAAGGAGGTGGCCACCCAGAGAAGTCCCTGTCTGCAGTGGGCTCGGGTGTGCTGGAGGCAGGGGTGTTCCGGCTGGTCCAGAACACCCTCCCTACCTTGTAATTGGTTAACTGGTTAACTGTCACATTTAACTGGTTAACCAATTAAGCACGATTTCACATCCCTAATGGCTATCCATGTGGCAAAGGGATGGACCACTCCCAGCAGAAACATGACAAAGGATCTCTCGTGTGCCATGCTAGTGGCTCTGATCCACCTGTCTGACCCAGAAGACAGCCTGAGGGGCTCTCATCATGCTTGCAGAGAATCCCAGGCAGTGCACACATGCTGCTGTCTGCCCAGAAAGGGCTCCGGGACACCTTTACCCCTGTTTGCTAGGTTGCGGCCTTGTCCTAGGTTTTGTATAGTTCGATGGCTTCTTCCCACTAGTCATCTGCTGATACGCTTTGATTCCAATGCTGCTCCGCAGCTGCAGCAGTTCCTCGAAAGACATTAAGGATAGTTCTGGGAAAGAGAAAACAAAGAGGGACTCAGCCTCACAGTAGCCAGACACACACTTCCACCCTAACAGCCCCCAAAGCCTGATGTACTGGGAATCCTTGCTGTACAAAGGATACAAGAAAAGCTTCAGAGGGGGTAGCCGAGTTAGTCTGGAACTGGAAAAACGTAAAAAACAACTAATCGTCTAGCAGCACCTTAAAGACTAACAAAACATGTAAATGGTATCATGAGCTTTTGTGGGCACAGCCCAATTCTTCAGATGACCCAAGGGCAGCTGCAATGCTGCCACTCGCAAAACACTTCCACCCCCAAGCACAGGAGCAGCCAGCAGGTCAGACTGACTGACTGACGCTTGGGTTTCTCCCTCCCAACCATCCCATGAAGCATTTCCATTCCCTTCCAATGCAGAGACTCCCAAGTCTCCCTCCTTAGCTTCTCCCTGCCAGATCATCCGATGGCCAGGAGGCTACTACCCCCAGGCTTTCACCTGGTTACTCAAGAGGCATTCAAACTTTCTTCCAGCGGGCATGCTGTGAACCTCTGATGTGTTACCCCCACAGCCCCATCCTAATTGTACTGAAACTCCCCCAATCCTAGTCCTCTCCTTGCTCAGCATGACACTCAGCTCATCTCTCATTCTGCTCTGGAGTCTTTTTATACAGGAAATAAGAACATAAGAATATAAGAATGGCCATACTGGGTCAGACCAAAGGTCCATCGAGCCCAGCATCCCATCTGCCGACGGTGGCCAATGCCAGGTGCCCCAGAGAAGGAGAACAGAAGACAATGATCAAGTGATTTATCTCCTGCCATCCATCTCCTGCCCTTGTTATGAAGGCTAGGGCACCATACTTTATCCCTGGCTAATAGCCATTTATGGACCTAACCTGCAAAAATTTATCAAGCTCTTTTTTAAACCCTAATAGAGTCCTGGCCTTCACAGCCTCCTCGGGCAAGGAGTTCCACAGGTTGACTGTGCGCTGTGTGAAGAAAAATTTCCTTTTATTAGTTTTGAACCTACTACCCATCAATTTCATTTGGTGTCCCCTAGTTCTTGTATTATGGGAAAAGGTAAATAATTTTTCTATAATCACTTTCTCCACACCATTCATGATTTTATATACCTCTATCATATCGCCCCTCAATCGCCTTTTTTCCAAACTGAAAAGTCCCAGTCTCTCTAGCCTCTCCCCATATGGGACCCTTTCCAAGCCCCTAATCATCTTAGTCGCCCTTTTCTGAACCTTTTCTAATGCCAATATATCTTTTTTGAGGTGAGGAGACCACATCTGCACGCAGTACTCGAGATGTGGGCGTACCATAGTTTTATATAGGGGAAGTATGATATCTTTTGTCTTATTATCTATCCCTTTTTTAATAATTCCTAACATCCTATTTGCCTTACTAACTGCCGCTGCACACTGCGTGGATGTCTTCATAGAACTATCCACTATAACTCCAAGATCCCTTTCCTGATCTGTCGTAGCTAAATTTGACCCCATCATGTAGTACGTGTAATTTGGGTTATTTTTTCCAACATGCATTACCTTACGCTTACCCACATTAAATTTCATTTGCCATTTTGCTGCCCAATCACTCAGTTTGCTGAGATCTTTTTGTAGTTCTTCGCAATCCCTTTTGCTTTTGACTGTCCTGAACAACTTTGTGTCATCTGCAAACTTGGCCACCTCACTGCTTACCTCATTTTCTAGATCATTGATGAACAAGTTGAACAGGATTGGTCCCAGTACTGACCCCTGGGGAACACCACTAGTTACCCTCCTCCATTGTGAAAATTTACCATTTATTCCCACCCTTTGTTTTCTGTCTTTTAACCAATTCTTGATCCATGAAAGGACCTTTCCTCCTATCCCATGCAAATCATCTACCTTTGCATCAAGATTGCTCAGACGGGGTAGAGAAAAGTTCTGTTAGGTCCATTTCATCTCAGAGTCAGAGTTTAAAGCCAGAAGGGACCAATACATAGAACTGGAAGGAACCGCAAGGGGTCACCAAGTCCAGTCATCTGCACTCCTGGCAGGGCCAAGCACCATCTAGACCATCCCTGACAGGTGTTTGTCTATCTTGCTCTTAAAAATCTCTAATGATGGAGATTCCACAAACTCCCTAGGCAATTTATTCCACTGCTTAATTATCCTGACAGGAAGGCTTTCCTAATGTCCAACTTAAACCTCCCTTGCTGCAATTTAAGCCCATTGCTTCTTGTCCTATCATCAGAGGTTAAGGAAAATATTTTTTCTCCCTCATCCTTGTAACAACTTTTTAGGTAGTAAGTCCCCCCTCAGTCTTCTTTTCTTCCAGACTAAACAAACCCAACTATTTCAGTCTTCTCTCGTAGGTCACATTTTCTAGACCTTTAATCATTTTTGTGGCTCTTCTCTGGACCTTCTCCAGTTTCTCCACATCTTTGCTGAACTGTGGACACAATACTCCAGTTGAGACCTAATCAGACAGAGCAGAGCGGAAGAACGACTTCTCGTGTCCTGCTCACAACATTCCTGTTAATATATCCCAGAATGATGTTTGCTTTTTTTTTTGCAAGTGTCACACTGTAGACTTTTAGCTCATGGTTCACTATGACCCCTAGATTCCACTCTGCAGTGCTCCTTCCTAGACAGTCCCTTCCCATTCTGTATGTGTGAAACTGATTGTTCCTTCCTAAGGGGAGTACTTTGCATTTGTCCTGGTTGATTTTCATCCTATTTACCTCAGACCACTTCTCCCGTTTGTCTAGGTAATTTTTAATTATAATCCTGTTCTCCAAAAGCACTTGCAACCCCTCCCCTTCTTGGTATCATCCACAGACTTTGTAAGTGTACTCTCTATGCCATTATCTAAATGGTTGATAAAGATACTGAACAGAACCAGTCTCAGAATTGATCCCTGTGGAACCCCACTTGTGCCATTATTTAGTCTGACCTCCTGTCTACCACAGACCCCCCAGACACTCCCATATCAAGCCCATGCCTGTTTCCTTATTGCACATTTGCTAAAGAGCTTCTTCTGCTATAGGGTAAGTGTCCCAGGTGCGATAGCCTCACAACATTCCAGAGGCTAACACGCTGCACTGAGTTTCCTCCTGATACCCAGCCTTAATGTCCCCTTTTAGAGCCAACACATCAAATCTGGTTGTTGGGTTTTTTTAAAATCATGATTTCAGGTCCTACCTCCACCAGATACCCACTCAGTGTGTTTTTACAAACACAATTTCTATTTTATATCATGCTTCTCTCCCCGCCCCTCCAGTTACTGTACATGAGACCCACACAAATAAGGGAAACTGCAAAAATGACAAGCGCGCACAGGGAAAAGCACATGGGATGGAAAGAAAACCAAGATAAATGTGTCTCTAGTACCCTTCAGTGGCAGTGATTTCACATGTGACTTGCAACTAGAGCATGTAAAACGTTCAGACAGAGGTGTGACTCAAGTAGATGGCACGACAGTCAGCTCATTACTTCTAGTCATACCCTAAACAGTTCCTCTTCCTCCTGCTTACACCTTTAAACCAGCCAAGACATTTACCCTCCCCTTTGCAGGCTAGACAGATACGGTCCCTTCAATACTTCATGAGGTTAAGTGTCTGGAATTAATACAACAGTCCTGATGTGACGGCCAGTGCGATCACTTCCCTGCACATGACACTACACCTCTGAACATGCAGCCCAAACAGTGCATTCCATGTTAGGATTGTCACATTGGATCAGACCATTGCTCCACCAAGCCAGCTATCCCGCCCTTGGCAGTCACCAATATTTCTGCTTCAAAAAGCAAAGCACACTAACAAAACTGATCAGCTGCATGCACACTCCTGCCTGACCCCATTATCAGAGGGCATCTTGATGCAGAAGACTCAATTACTGTAAGTGCCTTTACTAAAGTAGAATTTAGAATCATAGAACACTAGAACTGGAAGGGACCTCATGAGATTATCAGGTCCAGTCCCCTGCCCTCACAGCAGGACCAAGCACCGTCTAGACCATCCCTGGTCCTGATAGATGTCTGTTGAACCTGCTGTTAAATATCTCCAGGGATGGAGATTCCACAGCCTCCCTAGGCAATTTATTCCAGTGTTTCACAACCCTGACAGTGAGGAAGTTTTTCCTAACGTCCAACCTAAACCTCTCTTGCTGCAATTTAAGCCCATTGCTTCTTGTCCTATTATCTATCAGAGGTCAAGGAGAACAAGTTTTCTCCCTCCTCTATCATGTCAGTTTCATGTAGCATGGACACTCTATTTCTTTCCTGTTATCAATGTCAATCAGCTTTCTATTTAACACATTTTTTAAACCATAACTTACCTTATCTCCCTCGTACTTTTGTTCGCCCTTTCATTCGATGGCTTCACTTTCTCTCTTCCTAGTCCTTCTTTAATAGGTATTTTTTTCTGTGCCGTTGTCAGCATCTATTTTTCATCTTTCCCTCCATCCCTTTTTCCATCTCATTGCCTAAATTATGTTCTCTACTGCCTCTTCTACATTTTAAGCTCTTCTCTTCTTTCCCCAAATGCCCTCCCTCAAACAAAGCTCTTCTTTTCTAACCTCTCTTGTGCTCACCAACACACACACACACCATTCCCTCAGTCCTGCATAGGAAGTTTTACCGAATACTCAAACAACTAAGAGCTACCTAGCTATTAAGATTATTCACTACACTCATCACAATCCAGTACAAAAAATGGATGGTCTCATTATCCAAGAGCAACAGCCAAGCTGGAAGCCAACTAGAGCACTCACTTCCAGGTGCTAGGAAAGCTGAGAGTTCTGGGGCTCTTAGCAGGGTACCATCCCTGGACACTACTTAAGTGCACCTTATTTCATGTAACCAAACAACTACTTATCTGGAGCGTAAGTGTGACTACCCTTTTCCCCGGCACCTTCACTCCCATCCAACTCCCTCTGGCTGCCAGATGAGTGGAGCATTCCCTCTGTAGCCTTCTGCCAGCTTGGCAAAGCTCTGCGTATCAGCAGAAGCAATGGGGACTGTCTGTCTGCAGGCAGAGGAAGATAGCATCAGTTACACTCCATTCACTATTGGAAGATTCTTCATAACCATAAAAACTGGACATTTTTATTATACACATGATTTCATCTCTTTCCCCAAAATGTCAACATGTCACTAACAAGCTTCCTTCTTCCTCTGAATGATTGGCTTTTTCTAGATCTGTCTTTCATATCTAACCATCTCCTGGCTCCAATATTTCCTCAGGGATGTCTTACCATCATCACCACATCAAAATAAAAACAGCAAAAGCTGAATAGCTGATCTTTCCTCCCCGTCCTTTTTCTTACCCCTTTCTAATTGTTGTTGATAATCAAACTATCCCACATCTCTCAAGTTTGTATCTTGGAGTAGCCCATGACTCTTCCTTTTTCTTCTCTTCTCATACCCAAACTTCAGCACTTTGTCTACTATATTTATAAGATCTGCCCCTCCACCTCAATTTTAAGGCCAGAAGGATCAGTAACTAGTTGAAAGACAGAAAACAAAGGGTAAGAAACCGTTTTCACAGTGGAGAGAGGTAAAGAGTGGAGTCCCCCAAGGATTTGTATCATGACTAGTTTGGTTCAACATATTCATAAATGATTTGGCAGGAGGAGTAAACAGCATGGTGGCAAAGTTTACAGACTATACACAATTAATCAAGATGGTTAAATCCAAAGCAGCCTGAAAAGTTAGAAAGGAGTCTCTCAAAATTGGGCAACAAAATAGCAGATGAAATTCAATGCTAATCAATGCAAACAACACTCATTGGAAAACATAATCCCAAATAAGATATACAAAATGATGGGATCTAAATTAGCGCTTACCACTCAAGAAAGATATTTGAATCATCATGGATAGTTCTCTGAAAACATCTGCTAAATGAACAGCAGCAGTTTAAAAAAAAAAAAGCTAAGAGAATGTTAGGAACCATTATGCTATATAAATCCATAGTATGGCTGCAACTTGAATGTTGGTTGCCCCAACTCAGACAGATTAGAATTGGAACAAGTACAAAGAAGGGCAACAAATGTTCCATACCCTTTTCATGGGAGGGGAGACTAAAAAGACTGGGACTATTCAGCTTGGAAAAGAGACAGCTGATGGGGGATATGATAAAGATCTAAAAAATCATGAATGATATAAAGAAAATGAATAAGAAAGTGTTATTTATCCCTTCATGTAACACAAGAACTCAAGTCTCCCAATGGAATTAATAGGCAGCAGGTTACTAACTTAAGGAAATATTTTTCACACCTCAGTCAACCTGTGGAACTCATTGCCAGTAAATGTGAAGGCCAAAAGTATAACTGAGTTTAAAAAAATAATTATACACATTCTGGGAGGATAGTCCATCAGTGGCTATTAGCCCAGAGGGCCAGGGATACAATCCCATGCTCCAGGTGTCCCTAAATCTATGTCTTCTAAAAGCTGGGACTGGATGACACTATGGATCCCTCAATCTATTTTCCTGTCCTGTTACTCCCATCAGCCACTGTCAGAAGCCAGGCTAGTGGGTGAGACTGATCATTGGTCTCATCAAGTATGGCCATGAGTGACCATAACTCCATAAAAGTTAATTATTGTGTTCTGTGCACTCAAGCCCAACAAAGCCTTTTAAAAAGTTTCAGAGGGGGAGCCGAGTTGGTCTGGAACTGAAAACACTTAAAAACAGCGAATGGTCCTGCAGCACCTTAGGGACTAACAAAACATGTAGATGGTGTCATGAGCTTTCGTAGGCACAGCCTACTGCTTCAGATGAATGGAGTTAAGGGGCCCAGGTTGCACGTAGCTAACCATCACACAACTCTATCACCCCAGTGCCTTGCGAATTCAAGGACTCCTGACACTCACTCTCTCTCCCACCCTCCTCAACAAGAAAGTGCTTTCAGGATTTGTTGAACAGGTCGGACCGCCCTTGTCCGGCACTCTCGGTACCCGAGCGGTTCCAAACAACGGAGTTTAATCACTTTGCTGGACAAAGCGGGGGGTCAAGGCTCCCTATCTGGCTGTAGGCTGTGCGTCCAGGTGGGGTTGTGCTCCCTGTCACCTGCCGCTGCCTCCAGCCCCCCAGCCGTGCCAGCCCTGACCAGGGCTGTCCCCCCCACTGTGCCAGCCCAGACAGAGGCCGGCCCCGCTGTCTCCAGCTTCAGCAGGGGCTGCGCCCCCTGTCACCAGCCCAGGCTGTGTACCCAGATGACTCCAGCCCCACTCAGGTCTGAACTCCCTGCCGCCAGGTCTGGCTGGGGCTGCGCTCCTGCACTGTGCCAATCCCAGTTGCGGCTGCGCTCCTGGCTGTTGGCCCTGCCACCTCCAGCCCTGGCTGGGGTTGCGCACTTGCCACCAGCCCTGGCCAGGGCATTGCTCTTCACTGCACTGGCCCCACTGGGGCTGGGCTCCCCACCACCAGCCCAGCGTGGGCTGTGGTCCTGAACCTGGCCCATCAGGGCTCTCTGGTCCAACAATATTTGTGGTCCTGCTGGATCATGGATGTTGCCGGACCAGAGAGTCCCTGATTTCAGAGGTTCAACCTGTATTTCAGTGGATTTGGTTTGGGGAGTTTAGGCGGAAGAGGTGAATTTCACTTGGAAGGTAAGAGATTAAATAGCCACAAATCAGAATGGCCGTCTGCTGTTCACTAGTGCCCCTAAATATCTTTGCATCACTGTTTTCCAGATTTTGCGCTGAACATCTGTGTTTCACATTCCTTTTATTTTTGGCCACATTTCTAATCTTTTTAGAGACCTCTCTATGTTCATTCTGTTCACACCACCCCCTACTCCAAGGCCAAAAGGGATCATCGTGGTCATACAGTCTGATCTCCTGTAAAACGCAAGCCATAGATCTTTCCCAAAATAATTCCTAGAGCAGATCTTGTAGGGGTCTATTGTCAAGCTTTAGTGTTGACACGCCAATTAAATAAATGGGCAGCAGAAAAGTTCACAAGTTACAAAGCTTCTGTCAGGCTCAGGAAGACAAAACTGCATCCTTAATTCACATTTAGAAGGTTATCACTAAAACTGAACAGGCTCTAAGCATTCTCGTTTTTCTAATTAAAACTTATTCTTTACAGCCCATATAAACTATGCAGCCCCAAGAACATCAAGGGGCTATGTGTAGGACACCAAAGTTTTCTTTTACTATTTATCACATTATTTCACTTGAGACTTAAATTAGATATATAAGTGGCATTTGCCAGGAGCCCGTTTGAAGGCTGAGATATTTGCATACACCAATGTTCCCACTAACCTGCTCAATCCATGTCCAGATTTTTCCATCCATGTGCAGAATAATTGTACGCACTGAGGCATGTGTGAATGTGTACCACCAGTAGAAACAAAACACCTAGCTTGTAGGCTCATGCATTACACACAACTATTGAACTATCAGCTCTAACCCATTCTCAGGCCAACATGGCAATGTTTTCTACAAAAGACTCCAAGGTTTTGTCCAGTTTTAAGTGAATCCGATAATAATGTTTCCAATGATTCCCTTAGGTTACAGGGTTTCCCAACCTATGGGTTGGGACCCAAATATGGGTCGCCATTACATTTCAAAAGGGTCGCCAAGTGTCTCCCCAGGTGGCTCTGCCCCCCCCCTCCCTGTTTTTGAATTGCCTTGGGTCACCAAGTCTTCCTGAATTGTCAAAATAGGTCCCCATCTGGAAAAGGTTGGGAACCGCTGGGTTACATACTTAAAGATTCCACACCAATACGACATAGGTCTTGGTATCCAGCCTAAAGGTTTACTACAGATTTTTACCAAGTTTATAACCATGTTGTAACTAGGGCTACGAATGTTTAACCAGTTAACCAGTAAGCCTCACCCTTAAGGTTAACCTGTGGGGGCTGCAGCCCCGCGGTGGACCCACTGCAGACAGGGGCTGCTCCATCTGGGATGCTGAAGCAGCCCCAGCCTCTGGGGCACTCTGGCCCACCACAGGCAGGGACTGCTCTGGCATCCTGGCTGCAGCAGTCTCTGTGCGCGGCAGGCCCTACCTGCTCCCTTTTAATCAGTTAACCAGTTAAACATATTGTTTAACCGGTTAACCATTTAAGTATGATCTTACATCCCTAGCTGTAACAGTTTACTTCACATACAAGGTTCCAAACCAGACTGTTTTGACCTTGCTGGGGAGCAAAGCTGTAATGTGCCTGTCAGACAACCCAGTTACAGTAACAAGAAGTGTCGACTGTATACCAGGGATGTCACTGTGTACCCATGTACATGGTTAACCAATGAGCCTAGGCTCATCAGTTAATGTGCAGTTACATGCAGCCCATCTGTATCAGAGGCAGCAATGCGTGGGTGGCGGCAGGGAGGAGGCAGCAGCCAGTACACGCAGGGAGTCGGCTTTCAAGCAGCCTCCCCCCCGCATGTCAACATGTAACCGTGCTAGTTATACATTTACATAAATGGAGGCATTTTACCATCCCTCCGGTACACCAGCTCGTCCGACCAGTTCTGTGCAACTGAATTAGTCCTCCTATTTCAGGTCTCTGTTCCCAAGGATACCTCAATATGCCATACACCAACCAAAACCACACCCACATCCTCTATCCAGACACCAGTTGGTAAAGCTGCATGGAACATATGTACATGGTAGGATCCAAAGCATCAATGGGGAAACATACAATTATGCAAGCAAAAATATAGTTGTGCGAATGCCTGAACTGGTACTCGTACAAGTACTGGTAGCAGTACTTGTGAGATAGGTGCACATCAAAGAGAAAAGCGAGAGTCAGCATGGAAAGACCATCTCAGAACTGCTGATGTGTGAAACTGAAAGAGTTTATTAAACACTTGTATTATCAGGGGTTACCTCTCTTCATATCACTCTCTGGAACAGTTTTGCTTTTTGAGATATCTTTTCCCCCAGCAGACGGCTCTTCATCACTGCTCCCAGAGATTTCACTGCCTGTCTCCTCGTCATGATCATCCCCTGAGAAGTCCTCAGGATCACTGTAATCACTACTGCCATCGCTGTCCTCAGAGTCCTCACTATCAGCTCCTTGGTCAATGGCAATCTCTCCTTGCAGGAGCCTGGGCTTTTTAGCATCATCACTGCACTCCCCAGAAAAGCCTGATCTGCCACTTGAACTCTCCAATGGTTGCTTCTGAGCAGGAATAAGCTTAGTATCAAGGACAGCATCTTGTGCACTTTCATCCAGAGTCTCTGTGCCTGGGGCTTTCCTTTTGCCTTGCATCCTTCGAGGCACTCCTTTTCCAAAGGAAGAAACATTCTTTCTGGGGCTGTTCCCGGGCCTGTCCTGGCGTGGCCACATCATGAGGCTTTCACTGCTTCAACACAGCCTTCAACTGCAATAAGTTGTACACAGCGCTGTTGTAGCCACAGAGAGAGGAAAGTGGGGGAGTGATAAATATATTTTATTGGACCAATGTCAATAGAAACAATACTTCATCTCCATGTCTCCCTAATGGACAGCGAGGGTCTTTGATCCCACACCTGCCTCAGTCACTTGCCCGCATGCAGCCCTTTGGGATGCTCCCGCATGGGCTCTGGCTGCTCCCGGGGATGAGCAGAAGGTGCACTGGTGACGCTGCTGCCCTCAACTGGCCCGCAGCCATAGGCAGCAAATTATAGTCCAGGGCTACTCAACTTTGGAAGCCCTGGGGAGCCACAATGACTCTCACAGCACATGCCGAGGGCCGCAACTTAAGTGTGGCTGCAAGGATGCAGATAGCTTCTTTCACACCGACGGGCACGAATACAAAGATTAAGGCAGGGCTGCCCCACACGCAGGCCCCGCTGAAGTCAGCTCTGCCGATATTAATGAAATGCCACAGCCACCCGCTTTGCACCCACACGGCAGCACTGCTAACGGGCAACGCCAGTCCTGCAACGCGCCCCGACTGACCACGCTATTGGCTCCTTTTCTACCGTGGGCCCCGCGGGCCGCACGTCGCGTAGCCCCGCGCTCTGCCACGGACGCTCGGGCCCCCCTGTCCACGCGCAGGCCAGGCCGGAGCCTCCAAGCTTTCGGGACGCTGCGCCTCGAGGGGTGCGGGGTGGCCGGGGGGGGGGGGGCTGCGCGCGACCGGGCACCATTCGCCCCCAGGCAGCCCTGGGCCCGCGGCTCCCTCCAGCGCCGGGCACCGCGGAGGCGGGGGGGGGGGGCTCACTCCCAGCCGGCCCAAACTCACCCCGGCGGCTCCGCACGCTAGCGAGGCTCCGCGCGGGCGGACCAGGCCCCGCCTCCAGGCAACCGGCCCCGACATTGCGCGTCACAGAGGCGCGACAGGGTTGTGCGCGTGCGCGGGGCGTTTGGGCGGGAGAGGCTCGGCGCGTGAGGCGCTTCTCTCCCCTCGGGCGCGCGCCGACACACCCGGGCGACGCCCTCGCGGCGCTCCCGCCAGTTGGGGGGGGGCGAGCGAGTCCGTCCACCCCCCGCCACGGCGCTCAACGGGGCCTGGCGGCGCCCGCGCAGCGGGAGCGGAGGAGACGCGCGGCCCCGGCTGCCCCTCGGGCTCCCTGCGGCCCGCTGCGCGTCTGAGGCCGGGGCCGCCGGCAGGAGGGGGCCCGCTTGGTGTGTTCCGCTGTGAGCCCGGGCTCGTGTGGGCAGGAAGTGACATCGTGGGGCGAGGGACAGACACCGCCCCCCCCCCCAGCTGCTTCCCAGAGAGGGTGCCGAAGAAACAGCGGGCAGAGGCGGTGAAACCCGGCCCTGGGCCCGCTTCGCCGGCGGCAGCGCAGCCTGACGCCTCTCGCCGCGCTCCCCTCCCGTAGGGCCTCAGACCCAGCCGTCAAACGGCACGGAGCCGGGCGCAGGCCGGAGGGAGAGACGCTGCTCCGGACAGGTGACCGGCGGAGATGGAGAGCCCTGCAAGCCGGAGTCTAACGGCAGGAGAGCGGGTGATGAGCCCAGCGCAGGGCTGGCTGGGTTGGGACCCCCCTTTTCTAGCAGAGTGCCTAAGATACTGGTAACAAGGTCTTCATCTAAACAAGGTTCTGCTGGGAAAGCTACTGTGCCAGAGTTGCCCCAGCCCTGTCCCGACCCCGGCTGGCTGCCAGGGAGTCGCTGGGACCACAGTGGAACACGTGGAGTCTCTGGTTGCACTTGCTTTGTGTACTGAGAGAGGCTTTCAGCCAGGGAGTGGATCTGCTCAGCCAAAACACTAATGGCCCATCTCTCTGCCTCGGAGCACTGGAACGCTGCAGGAGGCATGCCTGGAGCCTGCTCTTCTACAGGGACTGGATAAGTATTGACAGAAGGGCTGCTCACTGGAGAAAGGGGAACCTCTGGGGACCAGAGTGCACAGGGACTGCAGATGGGCTGGCTGCAGGGTGACTTGTAAACACTGAAGGGACCGGACAGATTCCTCTGCCCAGCAGGTAGGCTAGAGTACCCAATCTTCTGGGAAGGTAATGCAGCTCCCACAGTGGGAGCAGGGAAGCAGGATGTGGATGACAGTTGTATTGAAGCTGGCAACAACTCTTCCTGATAGGCACTAGGGAGCTGGCAGGGACTATAGTCGAGTGCTCCCTGGTTAGGCATTACTGTCTCTTGTGGAAAGGAATTCAGTGTTCTTGAGAGTGTCTTCTGCTGTTTTTCTCTGGCATAGTGCCTTGGACTCAAGGCAGCTGCAGAGATGGCTCCATGCCATGGATTCTGGCCCTGGAGATAATGAGCTTCTTCCTCACTGTAAAAAAACAGAAAAATGTATCAGGGACTGAAGTAAGCAATAAAAGAGACCTCCCTATTTGCAAGCACCCTGAGGGGAGTCAACAAGGGCCTAGGACCTTGTGGGTCAGGAGTCCTAACAACCTCTTATTGAAGCACCGGTCACTGGGGCTGAAGAGCCTGTTCCTGCAGAGTTCTAGGAGCCCAGCATCAGCCTCCCAGCAGCTTACCCAGACAAGAGGAGCTTCCAGGGCAGGTTAATGGCCCCTGCCTTCGGAAACACTTCCCACTGGCACCACTTTAAGGAGCACAACACTAATACAACATATACTGATTTTCAGGGCTTGACAAATACACTTATCTACTCGCCCATGGCGAGTAGATTTCAGCCGGTCACCCCATTCACCAGCGGTCTGCGCATGCGTAGTGCGGGTCTCACGCATGCACGGTGCGGGGCTGGTGAGTGGCTTTCTCCGCAATCGTCAAGCCCAGCTGATTTTGGCCTGTAGAATGTTTAACCTTATTTCTGTCATGCTTTCATGTTTTCCCTCCATCTATAACTCCTCTCCACACACCTGTCTTCTGCCTTGTCCCCATTATCTCACACTTCCCTCAAAGATTAAATTCATGTTATCTGGTGATTATCTTCTTTCTGACACAGTCACATTAATCTGATGTCCAGTGTTCTCTTGCCCAATCTGCCAGCTCTATCAGGCAAGTTTTGGTTCTACTCTATGTTCTATTAAGTGCCCAGTGCAGTGAGCTGGCAGTATCTTCTTAAGGAATAGCTTAGGAAGGACAAGGTGTTGTACCTGAGGCAGAAATAGTTGCAGGTGATGATCTCTCTCCCTCTCTCATATTCCTTTGATGCGATGATTTGCACCCATGTCCAGCTCATGTCTTTGCAAAGAAGGCGAACTACTAACTTCTGATTGCACTTCCCGGTGTCACATACTGAAATCACAAACACAGCGTGATCAGGGCTCCCAAGATGGCAGTACACAGTATCACATCCTGTTCCCCTGGCAGTATGGCAGGCCTTATGTCATCATTCCCTGAGCATGACAAAGCCCATAAGCAGACCTTCTGATTGTTTGAGAAGAAGCTTGGTTTGGCCCAAGAGAAGAGCCCTTACCACCATATGCATCAAATTGTGTTACATTTGTGGTGAAACGCACAAGAGCCTAGGTACAGTGATGACAGGCACAGTGCAAACACACACATTATATGAGCAGATCAAGCTGCTGGCCCAGTACTCAATGACGTTAGAGTAATTAGGCCTTTCATCTGTGACCACTTTTCCCATTTCTAGCCACTCCCACCAGGTGCCTGCTCCTTCCTTAGCTCATTTCTGGTACGTATCACAGAAGTAGTAATTTTTGAAGAGGGTTTGCTGGCAGAGAGCAAGGGCCTTACTGACAGGTTCAGAGTGCTCCATATGTAACGGGAGGAGCTTGGAAGATTAGATCAGTGTTAGTTGTAACATAAAAGGGTTAACTTCCACTTTTCAGAACCTGCTAAAGAATCTCTCATCATCCCCCACCTCCATGCATGCATCCCGAGAGCTTTGCACTCACTTAGGCTCTCATGTTGGACAGCTGCTGCTGCAGCATCTGCAGGATGTAGAAGGCTGTACCAAGACTGACCGATCAGCTCCTCCCTCTGATAGCCAAGATGATAAATGACACTGGGGAAGAACACAAAGGAGTAGCAGTTGAGTCAACACATACACATTTATTGGAGATGCTTCTCATTTGGGGAAGGGACAGGTAAAGAGTGTTGGCAAAAAGGACAGGCTCTCTGATACGAGGATAAAGGGAATGGTGGGGAAAACTTGACCACATTTAGAAGTTTTGGGGCACACAGAGGCATTTATTCCTTGTCTTGTTTCTGGTGACAGGAGGAGAAGCAGCATGCAGGGATGTGGGGTGTCCATCACTGCAATGTGTGCGTGCCTGTTTGGTGGGCTGAGAATGTGCATCCCCGAGAGACCTGACTCCAGAGAATAGACTGTGGCTGGAGTACTCTGGAGTGAAACTACAATCTGAATTCTCTTGTTCTCCTGGGGATTCAGTCAAGACCATCATAAGAGCAACCACCTCTTACCTCTCTGTGACATCAGTGACCTTCATGTCCAGTGTGTGCTGGCTCTGGAATGGAGCGCCATAAGAAATGCCATCTCCATAGTTGGACAATTGCATGATGGGAGTGCAGAAACCAATGAACGTTAAGATGGAGGACGAGGTCATCCCATTCAGAGTGACGAATCGGCCCCGCACAGCCACAGCCCGATTTCCTCCATATCTCACTCGGAAAGACCTGGATGTGCGCATTTCACTGACAAATACAATTTCTGCAGCAACAAAAAGTCATTGTGTAAATTGTCAGCATCTTCTCCTACCTAGAAAGTGAGCAGCTGCTAGATAGGTAGGACAAACTGCTTGATATATACCTTACTGACTTTGCAAAGGCGGGGAGCTTGGAGCTGAAACCCTGCCAACCCTTCCTGGAGAAGTTACTCATGGGCGTAAGAGATTGAATCAGGTGCAATCCTAGCGCATACCTCAGCCATGTGCAATCTAGATGTACTGCCTTGGTCAGTACTCTTACGGGATGGGCCCTGGATTAGACATGTTTTCTGTCCTCTCCCTCCTTAGGCAGGATTGTGAGCTATGTATTCAGCCTCACTTCCATGTGAAAGCAATTCAGAAATGGCGCTGACCACAGGGATCATCTAGGAGTCTCTTGGGCAGGGCTCGACAATTAGGGCAATCTACTTGCCCGTGGCGAGTAGATTTTAACCCGGTGCAGCCGCGCAACCCAGTCAGCACATGCACAGTGTGCCAAACTGCGCGGCTGGCGAGTGGGGCTCGCCGCCGCTTGTCAAGTCCTGCTCTTGGGCATTTCCCAGGGACTCAAAGTCAACCACGAAATACCTCAACAAGAGCTTTGAAATCGCGCACAAGGGAGCTGTGCTTGCACTGTGGGATAAGTAACCAGAAGGCAGTGCAGTTGAAGTGGCTCAGAGCAGCCCTAATGTGTGCATATTGTGGAAGGGCAAGGATTTTAAAAACCATTTAACATGGCTGGACACACTAAGCCACATGGATTCTGGTTCAAGAATGGACAGACCCCAGTATTCTTGGGAGATAAAATATACTGGCACCTCAGATAGGTGCCTACCACCTTCACTCCAGCACCTCCAAGCCTGGGTGACAATCATTTGGATTGATTTATCTTTTTATCGACTATCTTTCAGAAGGGTTTTTTTGGTTTTTTTGCATAGGTCAGAGCATGGGCTGGTGCATGGACTAATCCCCCATCACATGGCCCTTTGTACACTCCTGCCTCGAACCCCATGAATAACTCAGCTGTCCCCCCATGCCATGTATATCCTGTTTTGAGTCCTGCTTTGCCTTACCAGTGCCTGGATGCTCCTGAGCAGAGCGTAGCTTCTCTTGCACGGCCTTGTGTGTTGAGCCATCTAGGAGGTCAAAGATTGAGTCTCCGTGGGCTAGCAGCTCCAGCTAGTAGGAGAGGTCGAAAAGAGACTTTAGTAGTACAGACACAGACTGGTGCCTGGGGGGTACTTACTTATGTACCACGACATCTAATACCACAGTCACAGCCAAGATTAGAGCTCTAGAGCTCCCATTTCCCAGTTCTGTGCCACTAGACCATGAGCAGAGGAGTTTTGAACGTTCCCTGTAAAAAGTGGACAGAAGAGCAGCTATCTCAGCAAGAAGCTACTTCAAGACTTCATGTGTGAGAGAATGAGAGCATGGGGCAGACTTTCAGCAGCAGTGATGGCTTCATGTTAACAGTGCCCCAAATGCATGTGCTACAAAGCACATTTCCATTAAAAACAAAAACAGGTTCCTCCAGCCAACACAAGTAGGAGACAGCTGCAGCTGACCTTAAGAAATGGAGCAGGGGAAAGGGATGGGTTGAATATTCTTTTTGTGAATGAGAGAAGAGTGAATGACTGCTGAGTTCATGTACACAGCCTTTCATTCATTCATTCATTCCTTACCCCACCTGACTCTCCTTCACTCTCCCACTCCCAGGATTAAATCCAGGGAACCATGATGAGACCAGCCCAAATAGATCAGCTGGATGCATCAAGACAGCCAGGGAGCAGCTGAGCTGAAGCTGAGGAGCAGTTACCATACCTATAGAGCAGATGAAGCTGCCACCTCAACACATGGTGCTCATAAGCAAAAATGCTTGCTGCCAAAGTCCTTGGCTTCAGCCACTGGCATTTTACAAGGACGATGGGGATGGAGGGTGGGGCAGGCAAAAGAGCCCAGATAGAGAGATTCCAGGTGTAGCAAGGGGTGCCTAGCACCCGTAACTATGTGGATGTCAATGTCAGCATAACTGTGCTGTTAGCCAGTTAGCACAGATCATAACTGGGCCTGGCGTAGGTTCTCTCTCTAGCCTTATCCACCTAAGCCAGCCCCTGAACAAAAGCCATGCCAACTGTTGTGTCCTGGTATGTAATGTGGCACTGCACATGAACAGTGACAGCTTGTGATGGGAGCAGCCACCCCCATCCACACTCTGTACGTCTGCAGAGGACTTGCTGACCAGCCACTGGGGAGTGAGAACAGAGAGGGTTCATGCCTTATACCTGCAACAACCCGAGCTTACCACAGAGAAGCCCAGGAGATGGGCCACGTTCTCAGAGATGTAGGCCAGTTTGCCTTCTGCAGAGAGAGCCATGATGAACCCTGGCAATGAGGACAGCAGCTCCAGATGTGGCACTGTGGCAGCAGCACATTCAGATAAGTCTGCAAAACCAAAAGAGCAGCACTGAGCTTCCACAGCAGCTCCTTCTGAGTGGGAGGGGTAGGCCCATCAACTCGCCAAGAGAGGTGCTGCTGGTTGGGTCACCAAGGGAACTCAGTTCCCTTCATATGCTTTGTAGCCTTCAGGCCTTTTGCCAGACCTGGGTCATTATTTCTATGATAGTGGTGCCCAGAGGCCCCTGTCAGCATCGGGGCCTGGTAGCGTTACATGCTGTGCGCACACACATACACATACAGTTAGACACAGTCCCTGCCCAGAAGACAGCAAGAGTGGGTGTAACACACACAAGGAAGGACATGTGACAAGAGGAAGTACTGCTGATGGTGTGACTGTCCTGAGGGTCTTCCACTTTCCATGGGAGGCTGCTCTCAGTAGCCAGACCCCTCAGGCTGCAGAAACCTTTCCTGACATTTTATTCCATTGACCCCGGTGGCACCCCCTTACGCTCACCCCTCCATGAGATTTGCAACCTTTCAATACTTGTGGCTGTTGCACCCTGGCTTTGTTGCACGTGTCCGAGGAAAGCCAGCCTCACACCAAAGGAACCATGCAGGCAAAGAGCATGCTATTCCTGGTATAGTCATGCCACTGCCAGAGGCATTGCCATCTTGCTTACTCTGCAATGTAACGATGACTCTGCAAATGCAGCCCATGGGAAGGAAGAGATGGGAACCAGACAGCAGTTTGATAAGGTGTGCGCCATGGTTCATAGGAGCAATCTCCATGTCCAGAGTGTGGGATGGGGAGCAGCTGTTATGCACTGTATAGCTCTCCCTACCTGAAGCAGGTGTAACCTACTAGGTGTGTGGGTCACACAGGTATGAGACCTAATTAAGTGGGAAGCTCTGGGAGCTAGAAATCAGCTCTGCAACCAGCTGGGAGTGCAGGAACTATTTCTGCCCGGCTATGAATAGGAGAGCTGCAGGGTTGGATATTTACCTGCAGGGAAGAGTTGTGCCCCACGGATGTGGAGACAGACCAAAGCCATGGTGTGGAGGTATGAGAGCTGCTCCTTCTCCTGTGCTGAGATGGGCAGCAGGGAGCGCAGGGCCTGCAGTTCTGCATTGATCTGATCCCGACGAGCCTTGGAGGCTCCCTTTGTTGACCTGGGGGAGGGGAAAGGGGGTCATTCATTTGTTTCCCAGAGCAGATGTTACCCCACCTGAAGAGGAAAGCTCTTTCCATTCCGTGACATCCATTAAAAAGCCACCAAGTGATGGGAAAATCCACCTTCTGTTGGGCTTAGACATCCCCCCCCCCAGATAAAACGCACAATGACACAGTCTGAGTATTTGATATGTACACAAGCCAGGGAACTCTAAGCCATGGTTCCCACGACAACCATAAGCAGTCACTCAGAGCAGATGACGTGCCAAAGCATCAAGCTGAGGAAGGAATCCCTTCTGTGGCAAACAACCGTCCCCTCTGATCCCGGCTTCTACCAGCTCAGCACCGATGATGCACCAACTTGGATTTTTTCCATGTAATGTAGAGCACATGACCAATGTGGACTACAGGCAAATATCACGGATTACACTCACCCAGAGCACAGCCCCCTTAACCCACCACCTTCCCTCCAGGTGAGCACTACCACAAGTGGCCAGGAGGGGGCACCCCAGCCACAGGCAGCCCTGGAAGCACAGGAAAGCTCCAAATTGGAATAAGGCACAGGGAGAGCCTTGGCACCAGGCTGGGGCATGGCTTGAATCACAAACTCAACTAAACAAGGGCTCAGAGACAAGGGGGCTGAACCAGGGCAAGCAGGAAAGGCAGCAGCCACTCAGTGAGATCTTCCTGCAGGTTCCCTGCTCTCTGGGCACACACTGCTGGCATAGCACACGTCCCTAAGCATGAATTTATCTTCCCACCTAGCTTTGGGCTCCAGCCATAACACCACATCCCTCCTGGACCAGCCTGTGGCAGTCATCCACACAGCACGCATACCTTGCTGCACACTTCACCTCATCCTCAGCTCTGCGGAGCTCTGCTACAGCACAGAAAGCAATTGCTTTACAAAAACATTTGAATAGTCTGAGCCCTAGAACCATTATGAGCTGTCATGAACAATTAACCCCCATTCACTGGACACTGGCCCCAATATAATCAAGGGATGCTCAGTGCAGGCCAGTCCCCCTCCCGACTCACCATCCTCTGCCCTTGGAGAGAAGGGCTAAATCTAATCTATATTGGAAAATGTTTGCTGGTATTACTGTTTCCAGCAAAGTGACCTAATTTCTATTGGCAAAGGGCTTTTGCCACATAGCGTAGTCCAATTCACCCGGTGAAGCGAGCTCTCCCAGTCAAAGGAATTTTATGCCACTGTGTTGCACCAGGGCTTTGCCCAGCATAGAAATGCTACCACAAAAAACCCACCCCCAACCACCACTGCTGCACCAGCCAAAGCCCCTACTGTAATCCTGGCCTAAGAAGAGTGTGGGTCAGAGCAAGTCTGCTTAAAGAGAGCTCTCAGGCCAAGCCTGTCTGGTCACAGCGGGACAATACAACTGGCACAATATCCTGGGAGAAGCAAGTGGGAGATTGTAGGGCAGGAGGGACACAGTTCCCTAGACACAGGGAGGTTGGCTTTGGGTGTAGGGACACAAATAGAGCCACATGCTGCCACAGAAACTGTGTATCGTGAATGGTTCAGTAGCTCTGCCCTCTCCATTTGGGTATGACAGAAGAGAGAAAGATCCATCTACAACCTGGGGAAAGAGCCCAAGCTGTGAGACCTTCCCTAGAGAGACCCTAAAGGTGCAGGACACAGACCAGGCACAAGAACGAATTCCTCTTAACCCACAGAGAGCCAATCTCTCTCCAGCCCATGACCCCTACTTGCCTCCACAGACCTCTCACTGTCCATTCCAGCTCCTCCTTCGCCCACCTGCCAACACCCTTGTTCTCTGCCTCACAGATACCCTCAGAGCCCCAGACTCCCTCCAGCCCTTTACTTGCGTTCCCCTGGCTCACCTGTAGGGCTAAGGAAGCAGGGCAGGGCAGGCCAGGAGCTGGCCAAGAGTGATGCCCTTCAAGGCTAGAGCATCCGAGAGTGCAGAAAAGAGCACTAGCATCTGGACCTGCAGCATGTGTGGGGGCAGCATGTCCAGCCTGGGAAAGGAGGAAAGAGGGAGTCTCTAACCTGAATGGCTTTGGAGCGCTGGGCTCCATCCCACTCCTCCCTCGGGGGTGACTTATCTCCTTCCTCAGCCGCCTGCTGCAGTGGTCACAGAAGATGGTCATTGTCCTGGTCTGCATGAAGACATGGTCACATCAGAGGGGCATGGCTGGGGGGCAATCTGTTCTCTCTGGAAAACAGGACTGGGGAGAGCCATGGAGGTGATGCTGTTGGGGCAAAGGAGCCGCCATTTCTCGGAGGGCATGGAAGGGTCTAACAGCAGAAGACATCCCCCATGGAAGCTGCCCCAGAGTGGGTTCTGCTCTCAGGGTGTCACTGACACACCAGCTCCCCACTGGGTGGAGAGGGAGGCCTAGACTGACCCTGTCCCATGGGATGCGGCAAGGGAGAGCCTCGGCACACTGAACTGGGACTCAGAGCCCTACTCATGGGATGTCTGAATCTGGCAAAGCCCCTCTTACCTCCTTCCCCTCTGGCTCAGTCTGAACCCGCTGACCCCCTCCTGCACTGACCCTCCTTTTGTAGCCCCCGTCCTGGGGCGAATGGGGGCCCGAGCCAGGCCGCAGAGGATAAAATTACCTCTTGTGACGCAATTCTAAACAGCTCTGGGCTATTTTTAGAAAGCAGGCTTCTAAAAATAACCCTCCACAGCCTGGCTGCAATCTGATAGGGGAAGTAATAAAAGGAAGCCTGGCTCTTTAAAACAAACCTGTCAGCTCAGCAGGCGAGGAGGGGGGCTGGGGCGCAGGATGAAGGCATGGCTGGGGGGCTGCCTGCCCAGTCATCTCACTCAGCTGGATACACCCTATGGAAGGGCCAGTGTCAGTGCAGCCCAACGCACTTCGTTGGCACCCCAGGAAATGTGGGCTTCCTGCAAAATGGGAGACACACAGTAAGCCTGGGGGTCACTGTGGGAGCAGACCCAGCCCTGCCAGCTGCTGCCCCCTGCATGGGGTTTAATCCATCTGTCTCTTGCTGTTCCCAGCTTCAGGTAGCCTGGTCTGCAGTGCCAGGCTGGCCCCTTTCTCCCCGGGTGGATAGATTTTCTCACAGTGTCTCCCGTTAGGGAACCAGCAGCAGCTGCATCATCCCCTGCTGGAGGATTGGAATCTGTGACAGGGGCCCTCCTGCTGGCCCCTACTGCCATTGGGGGGGTAGCAGTCACCGTCTGCCCAACGGAGAATGGCTCTGCCACTGGTACTGACTATCCCCCCGCAGCAATCACCCTGAGCAACAGCTGCCCAAACAGCTCTGAAATGTTCCTGGAGCCTTGGCTGCCTCATGCCAGCTTTGCTCTGGGACACCGCACGAGGCAGAAGAATCAGGTCCCAGGGCACCCAGTGGCTGGTGCTAGCAGAAAGCGACATGTGAAGGCCACCACTCCAGACCAGTTTGGGGCAGAGAACGAAGGGGATGAATGTTCGGCTCTTAGCTTCCCGGCCTCATGCCCACACTCAGCTGTGCCCCTGCAGGATGCTTGCAAAGGGCCCAGACCCATAGTCCAGCCCTATGGGAGATTTGAGTTAGTGATGGAGGCCCGACAGTCCATCCCCGCCTGCAGAGAAGGGGCACCGGAGCCGAGGAGATGAAGTTGATCAGAACAGGTTAAAGATGGTAATTGCCGGCACCATTGTCAGCCCCAGTCCTCCCACGGCTCTTGATCATGCAATTGCAAGGCTGGGCCTGCCCACCTCGAGCGTGGCCACACCGCTAGCAGGACGCAGCAGCACTACGCCAGCGCGTCGGACGCGCAGTGTCAATTGTAACGGCAAGGGGAAGGACTTGAGTGGTAATCTGGCCAGGACACCCAAGCTAACGCTGCTCTGTCTGTCAGGGACTCATTTCTCACTAGGGCTATGTCGACACTTGCGGCTTCTTGCGCGAGTAATATGCAAATGAGGTTAAGCGTGGAATACCGTCGAGCCTCATTTGCATACCTAATGAGCCACCATTTTTTTCAGAAGAGGCTCTTGCGCAAGAAGGAGCGTCTACACTGCCCCTTCTTGCGCAAAAAAACCCCTCTCGCACAATACCGTTCTTCCTGAAAAGTAATAGGTGTAACGGCATTGTGCAAGAAGGGGCAGTGCAGACGCTCCTTCTTGCGCAAGAGCCTCTTCTGAAAAAAATGGTGGCTCATTAGGTATGCAAATGAGGCTCGGCGATATTCCACGCTTAGCCTCATTTGCATATCACTCGCGCAAGAAGCCGCGAGTGTAGACATAGCCTAGGTGCGCGCACGGCCTCAGCTTTGTATTGCATAGTAAAGACAGCACCCCTGCCCCTTCTGGAGCCCTGGCTTCAGGCGTCTTGGAGGCCCCATCCCCTGGATTTTCCCTTGGCCTCCCATGCATGTTCCGGACCAGCCTTACTGTACTGAGTGGGGGAGAGCTGGTCAGTGCAGTTGGGAAGCACCAACATTCATTGGGCCTTAGCCCACGTGCCCCTTCAGAAGCCAGCACTAACCGCTGGTTTTAGGCCAGTCTGGGGCTGGCCTTTTTGAAGTGCCTGTTGCCATGGCACCCACCATAGCTTAGAGATCTACTACGTGGAGTCACCTCCTCTGGAGCAAGCTGGGGGTGAAATGGAGCCCGGTGGCGAAAGGAAAATGGGCCTGCAAGAGGGGGAGTCCGGGAAGGGTGATAGCGGGGCTCTCGCACACACAGCGGTATGTGGAACCAAACTCAACAGCAATTAGCTATTGCCATGCGCTAAAATCGCCATTCCTGCAATGTCAGCGGGGGGAGGTGTCCCTGTGCACTAGAGGTGACCAGCTCCCCCTCCCAGGCCTGGCCCACTGTTTGAGGCACTCGGCTCTGAGCCTCCTTCCCCGCAGCACCCAGAAGAGCAACCCTGGGGCCAGCTCCACAGGCTCATCGCCCCAGCTGTGCACATTTGCTGTGCTCTTCTCCAGGCAGCCCTGCCTCTGGGCCGCCCTGTACCCTGGCTTCAAGCCAGCCCCCCGCTCTGGCTCCCCGGCCCCAGGGAGCAGCACCTGGAGCACTCCTCAGGGAGGAGCTGGGGAATGGGTGCAGGCAGGTCCTGGCAGGGTGGGGGGGGGTAGGAAACAAAGGACCAGCCCCTAGAGCAGAGACCCAGGGATTCCAGGGTGAAACGCTGAACTGGGGGAATGCTCAATCCACAGCTGGGAGTCTGAGCCCCCGTGAAATGCAAGGGCCGGGTAACCCCTCTCCCAGCTGCCGGCTCAGGCTCGTGGCCGGCTCAGGCAGACCGCTCGGCTGTGATTCCAACTCCAGTCCCGCGGGAGCTTCTCTCTGCAACCGCCAGGGCCAGAAACTTGTTTAAAATGGAAACATTCTGGAAACCAAAACAGGAACTCCAGCCCGGTGGTATTCCAGCCATTAGTCTCCGCTCCCAGCTCACACTACTTGGAGCAGGCATTAAAGGGGAACGGTGGGGGCAGAGCCGGGTTGCTCCAACCATATAGGTGTTACGGCAAAGTGCAGTCAGGCAGCTTAATGTTAGGGTCTCCTGTGAGGGGTCCCTCCTTTCCTGCGGTTGATTTCACAGCTCACTAGCAGCAAGTCTCCTACGGTCAAGTTTAAAGGATGCCTGCTCTTCTGTGACATCGTTCCTAGTTACACCTCCCCCCCCGGCCTGACCAGTTTCTCCCTCTCCTTGGCATCTAGAGCCCTCAGGTGACTCAGCACAGCCCCACTGCCTATCACATCTGCTGGAAAGCCAGCCTCCCTGCCTCACTCCCAGACCACACAGCCCCAGTGCGTCTGGCAGCAGCCGCAACACCAGGCTGCAGCCAGCTAGCCCGCCAGCCTGAGTCTCCACCACAAGAGTGCCCGTGACTCCGGCTGATGGAGCCCGACTGTATGGGCAGATGCAGAACACACCTGCAGGGGGAGGAGCAGCAAACTGCCCAGAGGGCAGCTGAGAGAGGAAACATGAGAGGAAACAAAGTGAACAGGAGAAAGGAGAGCCCACCCCCCAAAGCGTTCCCACCACACCACCCTCTATTTCACTGGTTGGGCAAGATGCTATGAGACACCAGGCTCCACCCTCCCCTTCTGTGCCATAGAGAATGCATCATATACGCCAACCCTCTACTTCCCACCTGGCTTGTATTCAGTTGCTTTAGTCCTGCATACTGCTCCCCACCACTATCCTCACCCTACCCCAAATCTGCCCAGCATTAAAGCCAGATGGGTCAGGGAGCCATGTCTCCATGAGAGGGAATGGCTGGCTCATGGCGTTTCATCCTGCAGAGCGCCCTGGCCCAGCCCTGTCCTTATACCAGCAGCTAGGCTCCAGCACCCAGCTTCATTCACACTTGGCTTGACAGGGCCGTTATAGGTTTCAGGACCAGAAGAGAATCACTAAGATCTTCTGTATCATGCAGGCAATCCGACGGCCAGAAACCCTGCCAGTGACACCTGCCCAAGCCCACTAGCACGTACTTGAGTCTGGGTGACACTTGCTGCCAGACCTCACCTTGCCATTTAAAATCAGCAAGTGATGGAGAATGGAGAGGAGCCTCGCTGAGCCACCCTAGTGGTTAAGGCCCTTGGCCATCGTGCCTCCAAGCCCAGCAGCAGCCCTTTTCCCACCGTGTGCTCCCTCCCAGATGAGAGCTGCCGTGGAGCCAGGGCTGGAGCCAGGGTGCTCTGCAGGAAGAAATACCATGAGCCAGTCTCCTGCACAGATCCTCCACCGAGAGCTGGAAATCTCAGCCAGGCTGCTCCTGCACTGCCCTCCTGGCTGCAGTCCAACTTCTCCAGCCCAGCTAATGGGACCGCTTCCTTCTGTCGCTCACAGGTCCCTGAGGCACCCTCCCCAAGGCAGCTTTCTCCTTCACGTTTTCACATTGGGACGTCGTTTCCTTAAGGCTTCAGTGCAGTGACAGAAGTGGGAAGAGCAGCTTCTCCTCCCTTGTAACCGCCACCCCCACGTTCACTCACGTGCTGCTAGCATCAGCAGCACCCCCAGGGACTCTTCCCTGGCCCCACTGCCTGTGGCGACCCAGACAGCTTGTGACCTCAGCCAGACCCCCCAGTTCAGTCTTCACACCCAGCACAGTGTCTCCCTTCGGGGAGCCATGGCCAGCCCGTCTTGATCACGAACATTTTCTTCCTCCTCCTCCTGAGTCCACAGACGTCTTGTCCCCAACACAGCCCCCGTGAGCCATGGCCTCACCCACCTCTGCTGCTACCCTCCTGCCTTCCCTGTGACACCTACTTTCTCTAGGGCAGCCTAAGGCCCCAGGATGCTGTGGCTGCTACCTGCACCTTCTCATGTGCACACAGACGCAGCCCACCTGCCATCAAAACCTCCCCCCCCCAACTCCCCTTCATAGCAGGAGACAGTGCAAAATCACTTGAAAGCCCACATCTCCCTCAGCCACCTCTTCTCTGCCCCTCACTGCTAGGGGATGGCTCTCTCTCCAGCCCCTGCCATGGGGATCAGTTCCTTCTTCGAGTCTCCCCTGAACACCTTACACTCTCTTCACTGATCAGCAGCCTCTCTAAGGCAGAGTGTTCACTGGCCTCAAAGGCCTTTAGACCAAGATTCTCTGGCATGCAGGGTCCTCTCACACTGTGGCCAGCTAAGGAGTTACCTCCCCTCCCCAAGCAGTGGTTCGGCCCAGACGCAGCAGACAAAGCAGGGTGGGCCCGTTTTAAATATTTATAGAAATCAAAGCAGCTGTTTTACACCTGGTGCTGGGCAGTGGCTCTGCAGCCCCTGGGCCAGCTCCTCTCCCTTCAGGCACGGATCAGTCCACTCAGTCTTGTATGCAAATAGAAAAAGCAGAGATGCCCCAGAGTGGTGGGGATCGTCATGCTCAGCGCCCTTCCTCCAGCGGAGACCCTGGCACCAGCCACTGCAAGACGCTGCCCGACGTGCAGCTGTAGGTCCCAGGTGTCTCCCTGGGAAGGATGGAGCCTGCCACGTTCTGGAGTGTGCAGGGCCAGGCCCACACAGCAGCAGGGGCTGCCGAGGGTTAAGCAGGAGAAGCTGGCCCAGAAACAGTTCAGCCACGGGGACTGGTGACCAGGGCACTGAGTAGCTGGGCAGGGAGGACAGGAGAGCCATGCAGAGTCTGTACTGCTCCAGCTAGTGATCCTGGGGAGGAAAAGCACACGCTGCTCCTGCAGCAACGAGCATTGAGCATGTCAGTCTGGTGGGGCTGAGCTAGACACACAGGCTGCTGTTGCCAGGAATGAGCGTGGGAACAATTGGCTTCTTCCTCCAAGGTGCCACACAGACCTGTGCCAGGCCCCAGGCCCTGCCAGGGACAAAAGGTCAGAGCCGGATGGTGAGGGCCCAAGGAGGCAGATGCCAAGAACAACAGATCCTTTGGGGGAGAACGTGGAGCCCTGCTCTGGAGAGGCTAAAAATCCATGCACAGACATTGAGATGGCAGCTCAGTCTGCAAGGCAGGGCAGAGGGCAAGGACGGGCAGAGGGGGGACCGGGCGGCAGGATTATCCGTGGGAGGAAAGGATTGGGCGGCTGATGTTGCTGTTTGTCGTCATTGCTGTAAGCTCCCATCTGCAAAAAACAACAGAGGCCTTAGAAAGAGACACACAAAGGTTTCCAGCTTCCCCTGCAGGTGCCAGCCTCTCCCCCCACCAGGCCAGCGTCCTGGGCACTGCCTGCCCCCCTTGGTTTGGCCCTGGTGGAACAGAAGCAGATACATACAATAGCCAGAGACCCAAGACAGCTGCACTGTTAGATCTGCTGGAGGAAACTGCCTTGCTACGTGCAGACCAAGAGGCCCCCAAACCCCACTCTACCTGTGTGTAGATGGAAGGGCCCCAAATGTGACCAGCTGGGGATTACATCTAGTGTGCTAGGGGTGTTCGTGGGTTTGCGTGCAAGCTGCTGGATGAGGGGGCTCCAAAGAACCCCCATCGGGAGCGTAGTTGGCAAGCCAAGGGGTGGGAATGTGGCCCAAGGATCTGAGGGCACTGAGTGCCCAGCCCCCATCAGCGTGTGACACCTTGCCAGAGCCCTCCCAACAGTGCTACTGTCCAGCTTGCAGACACCCCGGGGGAGGCTTCCTGGCCAGCTTCCCCCAAAAGGCGGGCTTGGATCTAAGAGCCCGAGGTTGGCTGACAGAGCAGCACCCCTACCTGATGTCGTGTGGGAGGCAGGACTGGTCCAGGCTGTGCTGAATCACTGCCAGCTTACACAGCGTCTTCAAGCTAGGGCCTATGGAGAGAGGGCATACAAGGTCCAACTAGGGCCAGCGTCCAGGGGAGGTGGGACTGCTCTCGCCTGGGCGCAGGGGGGCAAAGCCAGGCCCCAGCTCAGGGTCCTGATGAACTACCATGAGCAGCAGCCGTGCAGGTGGGATGGCCTGGACCTCTTAACATAAGAGCAGCCAGACTGGGTCAGACCAAAGGTCCATCTAGCCCAGTGTCCTGTCTGCCCACAGTGGCCAATGCCAGGTGCCGCAGAGGAAGTGAACAGAACAAGGGAATCATCACGTGACCCCTCCCCTGTCACCCACTCCCAGCCTCTGATAAACAGAGGCTAAGGACACCATCCCTGCCCATTCTGGCTAACAGCTATTTATGGACCTAATCTCCATGAATGTATCTAGCTCTGTTTTGAGCCCTGTTCAAGTCCTGGTCTTCACAACATCCTCTGGCGAGGAGTTCCACAGGTTGACTGTGCATTGCAGGAAGAAAAACTTCCTTTTGTTTGTTTTGAATCTGCTCTCTATTAAGCTACTTGTGCAGCCTGAGGGGGGCAAACCAGACACTGCACCTGCATGGAGGAGGGCCGGCCTGCAGGAGCTGCAGCCTTGCTCCAGGCCTGGGCACATGCAGGTCAGCGTCTAGATCTGTATTTAGGGCTCAGGAGTGCCAAGCTCCAGTGGGAGCTGCAGGACACACGGTGCTTTTTAAGGCAGATCACTTAGTTAGGAGTCTCAGTGTGGCCATAGGAACTGGCCATCAGGGCCCAGGGCTGAGATCTGGCCATAGGAGTGTGGGGCAGTCGAGGGCAGCAGGACACGGCCACGGTGAGGAGATGCTCACGTACTGAAATCGAGGATGTAGAGGTCCGAGTGATCCATCAGGTCAAATTCGTCCCCCATTCCTTCCTCCGGAGACGGGCTGTGGGAGCCAATCAGAACAGTCAGTCACTGCGGCAGTGCCCCCACGTGGGCTGATGTTGCTCCGATTCCAGAGGCTAGGGACCCTGGTCCTATCAAGCTAGGAGGGACTGAACAGCAGAGCTCAGTGATCAGGGGCTGGTCTCACCCCCACAGATCCTTGGCATTTAGCGTCCATTCCTGCCACTCCACTGAGGGGAGCCACATCCCGACCCCAAGCTCTGCCCCAGCCTCTGGACTGCTCCACGGCCCGTCCCTCCTGTGGCCTTTGCCTAGGGCTCAGCTGGCTCCCTTCCCACTCTCCTCCCACTGCCAGCTTTGCCTCATTCTCCCACATCAAGGGTCCTGTAGCCCTCTCCTCCCCACACTGTCCTCATGTGGTCACCTGGGTTCCTCTGTCCCAGTGACACTATGCCTCGCCGGGCTCCATTTGCTCCTGCCTCTGCAAGTCTCTTGGCTGGCCGGCCACCAACTCAAGCACCGGGGCAAAAAGCAAACCCCCTTTCCTAGGGAACCTGTCCTTCCCCTGCCCACCACAGCCAAGAACCTCCTCCCCGTTAGCATGAGAGTTAGACTGCTCAGTTATTGGGCCGACTGCCAATGCCTGCTGGTCCTTCCTCCACCTCATCGCGGAAATCCCAGGCGCTGGGTCTGCTGCAGCCCTCGCTGGCTACCAACTGTGGGAGCTGCAGGAAGAATGACTTTCTCCAGTTGCTGTTCCAAGCCTATTACCCTCCCAGGCCAGCACTGGCCTCCTGCCTGCTTCTTTCAGGCTCCTCATTTCCTGCCCACAGCTCCCCCACGAACCCGCCCCTCCACTTTGCACCCGACTCCTAGCAGAGGTTAAAGGTGCATGAGGAATGTGCCTGTAACAGTCGCTCCTGCTCCGCCCCACACCCCCGGATGGGACAGCCACAGGCAGAGTGCAAGAGGGTCCTGCACAGGGCGGTGAGCGTGGCTGGCTCTTCGCAGACTAGTCATTGCCACGCTCCAGAGCTCAGAGCACACACAAGCCGGCCCCCAACAGCAGCCCAGGGCAGGGGACCAGCAGCTCTCGCTGAGCAAGGAGCACCCTGTGCACGCTGGGAAGAGCACTGGGCTGGCAGAGAATAGATTTGTTTGCACAAGCATCTGACCAGCCTTCCCCAGCTTCCCACTTCCCCAGCAAGCCAGGCTCCTTGTGTGGCTCCCACGGCAGGCGGGCCGGACATACCAGCACCAGCTGGAGGACTCGTTACCACAGCAGGCCAGCCACACACCCCTAGAGGGCGGCTGACGTGGGAGCAAGAGAGAACAAAATGGAATCCAGGGCTGATCTTGGGTCATGTAAGAGCAGCAGCATTTCTAGGGCCTTCTCTGCAGACAGGGGCCCGCTGTGCTAGGAACCCTGGGTAGCGAAGCTTGATCGACGCTGCCGCTGTGGGAGGCAAGCCTCTAACGTGGGGCTCTCTGCAAGAACAGTTGGCAGCCAGGAATCTGAAGACCACAGAGACCAGCCAGTCTCTGCTTAGCCCCAGGGCAGAGGCGGGGGGGGGGGCGCCACAGAGAGCACTGGACGAGCAGGGACTGCTTGGGTTCCTGCTCCCTGCCGCACTTCTCCTGGCAGGCTCTTGTACATTTCAAAAGCAGAAGCGCCTGCAGTGGGAACCGGCACGAGCGGAGACGGATTCTGTCCCCCCATTGTGCCATTCCCCGCTGCACCTCTGCCTCCCCTGCCCCCCGCAGAGAGATGGAGCTGGGGGAAACTGGCTTTGCTGGTCCCCCCCAGCACCAGCTCCTGCTCTCCCCGCCACTGCCTCTCTCTGATAAAGGCAGGAAGGGGGGGAGGGGGAGAGCGACTAGCCAGTCGACTGGCCGATAAGCATTTGCTTGTGGGAGAGTCGACAAGTCGCTTACATCGAGCGGAGAGCTGGATTCTGGGGTGGACGCTTGCTGCTTGGGTTGCAGAGACTCTGCAGGCAACAAGGAAACAACATTTTCTTTTCTTGCAGCTCACAGGACAGAGAGCACTGGCCCTCACAGGGATGAAGTCATATTCAGAGAGCCAGGCACTTCCAGAGGGAGAAAGGCTGCTCTCGTAGCCCTCCCAAAACACAGGCCAGTGAAGCTGCTGAGCTAGGAGCTATGAGGGCTGCTCTAGAGCCCGTGAGGGGGCTACCCGCACACTGCAATTCTGCAGCCCTCTGAATCTTACGGGAAAGACTTAACTATGAAAAGCTGGACTCTGCAGACTCTAGCGAAATGCAGCTGAGTGAGACATCCCTAAGTAGCTAGGTGCCAATGCGCCTCATGCAGAGATCAGCCCTTGGCCCAGCCCCTCCTCCCCAGGAACAGCTGTGCTCGGCTCCCGCTCAGAACCTCCCCACCTTCCTCAGCAGCAACCGTGAAAGTGCATTTGCCGAGTACCGGCCCTGCTGCTCCCATTGCCCTTCCCAAGCTTCCCTGGCTGCTCATAGCACGTCATTGTATAGGGCTGTCTGGGTCTCACACAGCTCCTCTTCCCAGTTACAGGCTATTTCAAGACACATTTCACCCTCTCCATCCAGATCCCAAAGGGGGGAGCCAGACAGAAAGTCATTCGGCTGGAAATGCTCCTGGCTGTGATCAGCCGGGCACTGGCAGTATGAGTCATTCGAACACAGACACAGCACGGGTAGTTGTGAGGCCGGAGTGGGTAAAGGAAAGGTACCCAACGAGCGCTACCCCACTTCCCTCCAGCCAGGCTCCGCTCATTTGGAACCTGCACTCGATGGCTGTTCTGTGACCTGTGAAAGGGGAAGTTGTCATTTCAGGCCGGCTCCTAGCAGGCTGGCACCCCTGGCTGCATTCTCACTGGAAAACGCGAGGTTTCAAACCTTGGAACCTTTCTCCTCACTGACCAGAGGCACGTTAACGCAGGACACGCTGTCCCTACCCCTGGCCTCTGAATAAGCACAGTGCCCTCTCCATGGCCAAAAGCCAGTCTCAGATGTGGGACATGGCACGTAAGAGTCAGTCGACAAGTCCCGCTCCAGCACGGGATGGGGTGTTTGACGTCATCCAGACTCCGCAGGCTGCAGCTCACCCAGATGGGCACTGTGAGATCTCAGATGAGCATCGGAGGCAACGTCTGCCAGCCTCAGGCCTTTGTGCACGAGGATCAGAGGGCTGGTGAGGGCCCCAGGCAGAGGGGATGCAGGACGTGGAGGCAGCCTCACCCCAGCACCAACCAGAGCAGCAGCCATATTCACTGACACAGCACCTGTTGCTGATGGATCCCATCTGTCTGAGTTCAGGGAAGGGCCCTTTCATCCCACCGCAGTGTGGGGGTTTCATAGCCGGGATAATCTAATCTTATTTCACATCCGTGTCACAGGAAACCCTAATGCAGCCCTTATCTGGCAGAGGGGCAGCTAGAAGGCCCCATGGCTGCTGAATTATCACCAAACCCGGCGGGGCTAAGGAACGCCTGAGTTCAAGGCCAGGAGAGCAGCTAAGGGACGAGATATCAGTGTGAACAGACCCCAGGAAAAGGAGTCTCAGGGCACATCCTCCTCCCCTATCAGCCAGATGCCTGCAAAACTTCCTGCTTCAGGCCCCAGCTCCCATGTGGCCAGGCTTCTGAGCTGCTTCCTACACCCCTGGACAGTGTGGGCAGAGAGCAGAGGCTGGAGAAAGCTGGGGGGTTCCTGGATACACACAAGCACCATGTAAAGACCACCCCTCCCTCACACCCAAGGTCCTTGGGACACTAACATATTGGAGGGACTCTGCTGTGGCCACACTGTAAGCCCTGGGGCCCAGAGACAGGGCCAGCAGGGACGGCTCTGCCTGAGCTCTGCCTGTGTGAGGGGCAGCCAGAGCACCATGCCAACCCCTTGTTCTTGGAAAGTCCCCGGTTACAGGTATTCGCGCTGTGGCAGCAGGGTTGCCGTGGGATTGTGTGGGGCAGCTCTGGGGAGATGGAGACAGCCTGTGAATTTCTGACTTAAGCACCTCGCCTCTCACTGAGACGCAGAGAAGAAACTCAATGCCTGATCCACCCTCTCTGCCCGGGGCTGCCCCACAAGCCATGAGGCTCGGACGCGGGTGGACGTAGCGTGGGAGAGCCAATGTCTGAGTGGACATGGCTGAGCTCTGGGGGACGCTGCATTTCCATGTAGTGTCTGGAATATGCTGGGCAGGAAGGGCACAGACTGGATGGGGTGTGGGGATGCGCCGGATACACTGCCTGCCTGGCCCAGCTTCTGAAGGACTACAAGAGCCCGTGAGCCCTGCAACAAAGAAACAGCAGCCATGGCTGGAAGAACAGTCCTTGGAAGGGGAAGGACAGACTAGAAATGGGCTTCACTGTCCCCTCACCGGGAGCCTGCCCCTTCTGCCACGCAGCTGGCAAGAGGCTGCCTGCTGTTATTGTTTCAGCTCGCTTCTTTAATCCCTTCCTCTGGGCTGAAACTTTATCTCTGCCCCTTCTCCCCACTTCCTGGTGACCTGCAGCCGACAATGCAGACTGTAGGGAGCTCTCCATTTACAAGGACTTCCTGGAAAAATTCTTATCAAGCCAGCCAGCCAGCTCCAGAACACACCTGATAACCGCCTGCAGGAAGCGAAGCAGCCCCTCAGCGGCTCTGAGACGGGGCCCAGCAATCCCGACCTGCCGCGGCTCCGCCTAGCCCCCGAAGTTCAGTGTGAAGGACCGGCACTTGCACGCTGCCCAAGCCCACACGGAGAACGGGAAGCAGCTGATTCTCAGTGTCTTAGGGAAGCAGTTTCCTAGCTGCTCAGCGTGAGTGGGGAGAACGGAGACAGGACTGCAGGAGCACAAACTCCGTTAGACCGGCCCTTCTGCTGAAGCCAAGCAGCTTTCAGAGCGGAGCCTCACTGCCTATGGGAGGCGCCACGCAGACTTTCCACCCCCCGCCACCCTGCTCGCTCAGCTCAGTGGCCTTGCCAATCCCACCCTGCTGCTTTGGGAAGCACTGGGGGGGCCATGGTTTCCCTCCCTCCAGCTGCGAGTTTGGAGAGTTCCCCCAAGACTCAGGGAGAAGCGACCCAGCCTCTGGCCCCGAAGTCCTTGTCTGGGGTCTGCCTCCCCGCAGTGCCCAAAGGCTCTCAGTGCACCGTGCCCAGGGCCCTGCGAGAGCCCCTGCCAGTGCGGTTTGCTCCACTGCAGGCTGGGGAGAGGCTAAGGCATTGCGGGCATTTGAACTGACACGTGGTTGCAGATCTGAAACAGGCTGCACAGCCACGATCTGTCACTGCCAGAGTTCAGAGAGCAGAGGGTCTGAGGAGGTGCTGGGGCATTTCCTTGCTTTTAGCAGCTGCTAAGTCTCTCGGCCACATCCAGCTGCCCTCCACCCTGATGGGGTCACGGAAAGTGTGAGACAGCCAAATCCCTACCTCCAGGCCCCCCCAGCAAAGGAAACCTTCGGCCAGATGCACTACTGAAAGGGCTGCACAGGAATGGTCCCCCCGCTGCCGTGCGTAGCCCTGCCAAACAGCCATTGCGATCACGTTCACAAGCGGCTCCGCATTCGACAGGTGGCAACGCTCAGCAGCAGAGGCAAGGGGGACAGAAGGGAGGTGCTCAGCAAGGGAGACATGGGTCTTGGAGAGTCACTGCAGATGAACAGACTGGTCCCAGAGCAACATGCCCTTCCCGCCCTGAGCCCCTTTCACGCAGGGCTTTCCAGGGCGCGGCCCCGCACCGCCCTTCCCCAAAGCTTAGCTCTTTCCCCTATTTACTGAAGAAACCAAGGCACGGCAAGGTTAGAGTGAGTTGGTGGCGGGGTGGACGCTAGGACCCAGAAGCTGGGACTTCCTGTCCTCAGCTGGCCACTAGGCTGTGCTGGGAGCCCAGCAAAGGGAGAAAGCGAGCTGCCCTTTTCTGCCCGGTTGGAATGTTTTCTCCCCCGCCCTGGGGAAACCAACCTGGGCCCCTCTGGGCCCAGCGTCCATGAGGGGCTGTTAAAGCGGGAAGACAGTGATCTCAGGGCTCCCTGGTGCCCTGCACCCAGCTGGAGGAAAGACTGGGGGCAATTTCAACGTTGCAACTGCAGAATGGGAAGGAACCGGCTTTTCTTTTCTTGGTTCCACGTGCAGGTTGCCATGGGGAGAGCATCGACATTCATGGGAACTGATCCAACAGACGGCAGGGGAGGAGTCAGGGCGTGGCCCATCCCACTGAGGATTCAGAGTCCTCATCCTTCCATCAAGGCAGGGGCGGCACCTTTTCAAACCCAACCACCAAACTACAGCACCATTCAGCACACGTGGCACGGAAGGGCCCTGTAAGAATGCATGAGTCAGGGCAGCGCTGGGGGCGGGGAGCACTGGAGCTGGGGGGCTCTGGGCAAGGGGCTGGATGTGTGGGTGGACTCAGGGCAGGGGATGAGGATGCAGGAGTCAGGGCAGTGGCTAAGGAGCAGGGAGGTGTGGGGGTTCATGGGAGGTCTGGGGGGCTTACCAGGGCTGCCTGTGGCAGCAAAGATGGGGAGGGCACAGTTTCTGGACCCCACTGGCATCTCCTCTGGGGGAGGGGGTAGACAGTGGTTTCCAGTGCCCCCGGCATCTCCTCTGGGGGGCAGTGGTTTCTGGCCTCCCCCGATGTGTCCTGCGGTGGCGGGATGCTGGGCTGTGGTTCTCAGTTGCCCCCACCCCGTTTCCTGGCGTTGGGAGGGGGACTCTG
Organism: Pelochelys cantorii; assembly: GCA_032595735.1. NCBI lineage: Eukaryota > Metazoa > Chordata > Testudines > Trionychidae > Pelochelys > Pelochelys cantorii. The sequence goes on from CM064328.1 coordinate 191,026,047, forward strand.
TGCCCCCCTCCCTCCCCAGTGTCCCTTGGAGGCGGGGAGGCCACCAGGCCACAGTTCACGGCCCTCCAGTTTTTCCTGGGGCTGGGGGTTTGCAGCCCCCCCCCCCGACATGTCCTGGAGAAGGGTTGAAGCTGGGGCCAGGGCCATGCGGTGGCTGCCCGGCTGCTCCTGGGGCAGGGCTGCATGGCAGGCAGCAGCCCCGTGTGCTGGAGCTGGAGCCCAGGCCATGGTGCGGCTGCTCCCGGGGGGCTCTAGCTCCGGCGGCCAAAAGAGCCGTGTTTGGCTCGTGAGCCATCGGTCGCTGACCCCTACATGAAAGGCTGAGGAGCCCGTTGGTGCTTCGGACACACACACACACACACCTCTCGTGGGAGGAGCACAGTGCTGGCCTGGCCGGTTCGGCAGGGCGCACCGCAGTGCCGTGCCTTAGTGTGAGCTGGAGGAACCGGATGGGTCAGACATCGGTAGATGCACAGAGTTGCCCCTTGAGAGGTGCTTGGCCAGCGAGGGACAAGTGAAAAAGGGGGCTCACGTAACTGGCTGACTCCCGGCTTTTCAGGGTTGAAATGAGCAAGCTGGCAGGCACACAAACGACTAGCTCTGTGGGTTAAAGAGCCCCTGCCTATGCCATAGGGCAGTGTGAATCTGGGGTGCGACTAACTGGTGAAGGGGTGAGCAGGGAGATGAGATGTTAGTGCTGGGGTGGGCAGTCAAAAAGTGGTGGCCTCCCAGGGTTAGCTCCTGGCAGGCCACCGCCGCCATCTTTACCTGCGCCTCCGCAGGCAATCGCAGCTCTCATTGGCCGGGGCTCGTCGTTTGTGGGGGCCCAGCAGGGCCTAACCCTAGCAGACTAGATCCAGCCCGCCGGCTGGTATTCACCCTGCCCTGTTCTAGCGGGTGGAGAGAATCTCCATTCTCACAAGTCGTCTGTGGCCCAGTTCAAACAGAAGCTCGGTGCGACGAACCAGAGACATGTGTCGGCGCAGGGCCCCTCCCTCCCCACCACACACATTAACAACCCTGGCAGGAGCCTAGAGCACTCACAGGCAGGCAGGGTGTGGACATGAAGGGGACGCTCAGTGGTCCAGGGGTACAGGAGAGGTTTGAAGGACCATGTCTGCCACCCTACTCACATCCTCCTCGTTCAGCCTCCTCCCCGACAACAGCCCATGAATCCAGGCGCATTTCTCCTCCAAGCCTGATGAACCAGCCCCCATTGGCCTCCTCAGGGCATCAGAGCCCTACACCAGTAACTGACAGCAGCCCGCCTCTGCCACTGGCCAAACCCTGAGCTATCCAGCTGAGACGCACAATTCCCAGGGGGCCAGAGGGGTGATGGCTTCATGGAACCCCTTTATGTGAAGGGAGGGGAGGGAATCTGGGGAAGCAACGTAAAGCAGGAACTCTCCAGCAGAACGCCCACAGCCCAGTACTCACCTGGTCCCCCCGAAGAGGATGATCTTGTCCCCCACTCTACAGCAGCACTGCCTGCGGCGAGGGCAGGGCCCTTTCCCCTTGGGGTCAATCTTCTTCCAAGAAAAGGATACTGAAGAAAAACCCACAAGTCTGTCACAGGGCTCAGCATGGGAAGCGAGCAATCCGCCCGGAGCCCTGGTTAAGGGTATCGACAAGGCTCCTGAATTGTAGGGTTAGACAAGCGCAGGGCCCTGCCACGCTGGTCCCAACACTCGACCAGATGGGAAGAGTAGGGATGTGAGGCAGCGTGCAATCCAACAGCCATGTAACCACATCGCATTTTAGCGGTTACATGACTCTTCGATAGTCCCCGGAGGCGGGGCCGGCAGCCAACACGCCCTCGGCCCCACTCCCAGGCAGCCCCCTGCCACTCTGTGCTACCGCCCCTGTCAGAGGCGGGGGCAGGCAGGAGCTGGTCCGCGAGGGAGGCCGGTTTAAAAAACCAGCTCCCCGCGCAGACCAGCTCCCACCTGACACACAGCAGCGTGGGGTGGCAGCAGCCCCTGTCCACGGGGGTGGGGCAAGCTCCCCACAGACAGGGGCTGCTGCTGCAGAGCCAGCTAAAAGCCAGCTCCTGCCTCTATCACAGGGAGCAAGGGGGAGGAATGCACGTAGTTGACAGGGTAAGCCCAGGCTTATCGGTTAATGGTGTAGTCGTCTACACGCTGACATCCCTCGTCGAGAGCAGCCTTCCCATGGCCCCCTCCCACCACAAGGAGCGGAGCATTCCTCTGTGGACACTGTATTCAGAAGGCCTTATTCCAGTGCAGAGGAGAGGCTCTCACTGAGCTCAATCTGTGGGAGTCAACACATTACGCAGGTTGGAGTCTCTTGCAGACACCCCATCAGGGTCACTTGGATGCTCTCTGCCAGTGACTGACCCGGGGAGGCCACCCAGCCTGCCAATCTCACTTTGTTCATTCAGGCAGGAAACCAAATTCCCATCCCTCCCCTATTCCAGGGGAAGCAACAGAATGCTGCACCCAGCGGGGACCTGGCCATCTCGCCACACAGTTCTTTGGGTTCAGAAGGCTTGGTTCAGACTTGCCAGAGACCAGCCTCTGGCTGCACTGGGGGAAAGGGCTGAGAAGAAAACCCTGAGCAAGCGACCGGCCAGCATCCCCTCCCAGCCATTCTCCTGAAACACACCCAGCTTTGCAGTGCCATCTGCTGACAGCTGCACTCTGCACAGCCCGTTCCCACAGGACACGCGTGCTCCTCTGAAGGCAGGACAAACTGCTGGAGAACAATGAACTGGAGCCTGAAGGCTGCAGAGCCCTCATTTAATGGGATGGCAAGGACAAATCGGAATGGATGTGTTGCTGGGGCTCCTGGAGATGGCGAATCACTCAGGAAATTGCAGCTATTAACCCCGTTCAGCACCGCACGCAGTATCCACAGATGTGTCTGAGGAAAGCAGACTGCACGTTGCTGTCCCTCAGACAAGTGCTTAGCACGTCTTTAGGGGTTCCAGTGCTGCAAGCACTCTGCAAACATGAATCCAGCCCCACCACGCCCCAGGAGGTTGGACAGCATCATCCTCTGCTACAGATGGGGGACTGGAGGCACAGTGCAGAGATCTGCCCATGGCCGTGGGCTGAGCTCCACTTCCTGACTCCCAGGTGCATGCTCAGACCACTAGAAGAGCGGTTTGCAAAACGAGCTCTTTCTTGGTCTGCAGAATTAAGTCTTTTGGTATCAAAGCAGCAGAGGGGCTCGGTACTGGGAGGGGTCGGACCAGAGTTCAAAGTGAAGGGTTCCCCTGTGCTGAAGCCATGATCTCCCCTTGTTCAGATTAGCTTGTTTCTGGACAGTGCAGTGTGCTGCCACCAAGGGGGGGATGGACCCCGCTTCCCGGCTGGAGGTGCACGGCAGCATTACTCTGCTCTCATTGGTCTCTGGCAAAGTGACGGGAAGCCAGAAAAGGCACAAGTTGATTTATCCCAGCAATGTCACTGCCAGATTGTTGACTGCGTGTATCCATTTGGGTGGGTATTCACAAGCTCTTTGGGGCCCGGACAGTGCCCTCCAGGAGGAGTGCATTACCTCCTGCATGGGGCCCCAGATCACAGCCAACAACCTAGGGCACTACCACACTTCAAATAAAGGGAGAAAAGTTTGAGCCGAAATACCTGGGTCAAATTTCCAGAGATCATGGAAGTGTCTGTTCAAGCGTGCGTTGTAGCCACCAAATATATACAACTCCCCATTGTAGCCAACTGCAGGAAGCAAGGAGAAACGTCAGCACACACAGCCTAGAACCCAGCTGCACCAGCCTCCCAATGATGTCCCGGTTACTTCCCTTCTTACAGGCCCTCTTCACGCATGAGGCAGCATGCAAGGCTCTTCACCTGCATGGGACTGCACCATGCACTGGCTTTCCCTAGGACACGTCAGGTACATCCCCTGCATCCCCCCTTCCCCCCAGAACTAGACACCCCTTCACGCTCCAAGGGGCCAGGAAGGCTGCACAGCCCCCCCCCCCCCCCCGCTTCCCATCTATCTCCCACGGCCCTTGCTTCCGGGAGGGAGACAACTCACATGCAGAGTGGCTCCGCCTGCCTTCGGGCAGCAGTGGAGTAGGAGGGGAGTCCAGCCAGGAGTTTGTTTCAGTGTCAAACACTTTGATTCGGTTACAGTAGATCTCGTTGTTGGAGTGGAAGGGCCCAAAGCGATCGGCTCGGCCACCAAACACGTACATCTTGGTGCCAATGATGGTGGCCGAGTGGAAGTCTCTCCAGCGAGCTGGCGTGCCCTGGAACAGCACAGGCTTCTGGTAAGAAAACCAAGGAAAACGCAGACTGCCCCACAAGGTGAAATCCCCGGGAGGGAAACTGGGACTGGGGGGCCAGGTTTAGCGATGAGCCGCCAGCCCACAGAGAACGTTCGCGTGAGGTTATGACCAAGTGAGACAGAAGCTACAGAGCAGGTACATGCCACCCCCTGAAGGGTAGCCAAGGTGAAGGTTTCGATGAGGGCCAAACGGATAAACAGAAACTGACCTTCGCTTGGATTAGAGTCCACGTCATACTGCTGGTATCCAACTTGTGGATGTCATTTGAGAAGCAGTCAGCCTGGAAGAGAGTCCAATTCCCAAACAGTTAGGCAGACCAGGACTTCATGGCCTTCAGGACACCAACGGGGCCTAGAGACCTGGAAACTGGCAGTCCACTGACTCGCGCCCGATTCCCTGCACAGGATGGACAGTGAGGCTGCTGCCCGTGATTTCTCACCCCCAGTCAGTCAGCAGCTGGGCCCAGGCCTGGTTTACCAGACAGCATTCCCATTCTGCACTGAACTGGGAGTAATTAGGAATTGCCTGGTGGGCGTCTCTCCTGCGCTCACCACGGTCCTGTCAGAACGCTCTGCAAGCCGGAGAGCCTCCAGCCAACAGCCGCACAATCACTCACTACTCTTGGCTGCCCAGCCATGCTGAGCACACACGGCTCTCGCGCACTTCAAATGGCAGTTCTGAGTGCTCAGCACTTCTGTGCTAGGCCCCCGTGGCCTGGGAAGATGCTTGTGCGAGCCATGTGGGAAGTCTGTGGCACAGTCGGTTTCTCCAGAGTCCCAGACCAACTCCTAAACTACAAGGCTAGCCGAGTGCTTCCTGCAACTCCACGGCTCATCCAGTGTCACATTCCGAACTTGTCACAAGTGAGGCCAGGGTTTTCATGACAACAGCCTCACTCACTGTCCATGCTGTGCAACAGACAAGAGACAGGGGCCACCTAGTCAGAGACTGCATCATAACGCACAGGAACAAAGGGGCAGAACCAGAGCAGCCAGGCAATATTAATGCTGGTAATTCCTAATGCAAGCGCTCGACTGTGTTACACCAATGGCCTTTGGGTGCAATTTAGAAGGACTTTATAACCAGAGACCCACAAGTTCCTTGTACAACTGCAGTGACTCCTACACATAAGTCATTAGCAGGATCTGCATCCAGGATCATCAGCTCCACAGTATGATCCTCTAGCTCAAGTTAGTCCAGCCACTTGGCTAACTAGTAGCAACAGCAAGCTGTTTTCTAGCTAAGCAGCCTTTACAGCAGGAGAAGAAAACGCACTTGCTCGCGTTACACATAGCCATGCACACGGAGCTGGCAGAAGCACACTGCTGCTCAGAATGAGTAAAGAAACAAGACTTGTGCCGAGTTGCCGTTCCCAGCTTGTGCAATCTCTTCTGTAAGAGAGGAGGGCCCCGGGGAGAATGGAACTTGCCAGCCTGCAAGGGCAGAGGTAGAAGAACTTGCTAAACAAGAACAGAACTTCTGAGAGCCAAAACCAACTGTGCTGCTCTCCTGGCTCCCAGACCAGCACACCTGCCCTTAGGCTACCAGCACTTGAACATTTTCCTGGGGGGGACTCAGCAAGGCTTGGGACACGTCTGCGGCAGCTGGAACATGCAGAGTTAAGCAGCACAGAGTAAGTTCTACTGCACAAATACAAGTGGACATTTTCCATGGCTTAGACCTTGGCCAAATTAGCTGGAGTGTCACAGGGTTGGCAAAAGCACCTTTCCCTTGGACCCTAGAACAGACGTCAGTTTAGAGACTTTGCTCCAAAACTCGGAAGTGCTGGGTTTGTTCTCACAACCAGGTTAACTGGTTTTGCTTATTTTTTCCACACCAGCCCCAGGAGCCCTAAAACATTCCAGCTGTAACACCTACAATTTGACAACGTTATTGGGAACTAAAAGCAGGGGAGCGTGCGGGAAAGCACTCAGCAGGCTTATATACAGGTGCGCCTCTGTTCGAGGAGTAGTAGTCCGGGTACCGGGACAAGCTGTTAGAGAGCAGGATTACCCAGGTGGTGCCAGACTTCCCCAGACACACACGTTATGCCAGAGACCACCTACCAGCTGCTCATAGCCGCCAAAGATGTACATGGTCTTTCCCAAGACACAAGCAGAGTGCCCATCTCTTGCTCCTGGGACCATTCCAGAGACCTTGGGTGTGAACCACCTGTGAGTACCTAAAATAGAGACAATGGGTGTTAAGAGCAGACACCAAACGGCGGAGTAGGGATGGGAGAGTGAAGGAGAGCACCTCTTGGGAAGACATGAAAGCCACCACCTTCCAAAGGAGAAAGCCATCTCCTTCCCCCCTGCCCAACACAAATGTCTGATGCTGTGTGAGAGCCATCCACCTTGAGCGATCGTGGGAAGCTCTCTAAGGCCAGGCTACCCCACAGACAGGGGTCTTGTGGAATCGACATTCTGGGGCAAGCCCTGCTGCTTCCCGGGACAGTGATGCTACATTCGGTCTATGTTTTCCACAAGCCCGAGTACCCCAGTCAGCACAGTTCTCCTCAGGGCACGTATGTTTTCGATCGGACGCAAAGCTCATCTGACCTGCTCCTCAACTGCGCTGTTGTGTATCTTCAGCCTCCACTGAACTTGCAGTGACAGTGCAGAACCGTGCAGGGAGCATCTGAGACACTGCCACGGAAGGCAGCCAAAGCGCACAGTACTCTAGAGCCCAGCAGAGGACCAAAGGTGGATTGCTTGCTTGCGTCGGTGGATAGTCGCTGTCGAGTGCATGTGAGCCCTGGTCACCTCCCCCCGAATTATCGGCCATTCCCATCATCGCAGCACTTGTCCCACTCGTGTTCACCCTTGTCCCAGCCTTCCGAGTTTCCACCTTGCCTGCCTCCCGTTCTCCTTTCCCACAAGTCCATCTGCTTCAGTAATTACAGTCAGACCCCTTCAAGAAGGGCTCCTGGGTCTGCAATCTGTGGAGACTGGGTCCTGTCAAGGAACTCTCCAAGCCTAGTTAAAAGTCTTCTCCATGTGGGGCAATGTGAAATGGAGCCAATGCAGGCACATGTCCTTTATATGGTGATACACCTCTCTCAGAGCTGGAAGGGACCTTGAGAGGTCATCGAGTCCAGTCCCCTGCCCTCACAGCAGGACCAAGTACCATCCCTGACGGATTTGCCCCAGATCCCTAAATGGCCCCCTCAAGGTTTGAACTCACACCCCTGGGTTTAGCAGGCCAATGCACAAACCACGGAGCTATCCCTCCCCCCACGGACAAGCACAGAGAAGCTGTGGAGCAGCGGGAGGATCCCCTTCGTGCTGCTGGCAGCCAGCTGCAATGCTTATTTCAGGAAGTGGCAAAATTAGGATCTGCTCAACACCCTCCAACGTCCCTGACCTTGGCCTCCAGCCACAGATATGTGCCCAGATTCCAGCTGGCGCTGAATGAAGGGGCCTGCTGGAAGGCCAGTGCAAGCCACAGGGAGAGGGTAGGCAGGGAGGGAAAGCGAGCCTGGCTCCCACCGCAATTCCTGCCGTGCTTGGGGCCACTTCTAAAGCCAACCAGATGAAAAGCCCAGCCAAAAGCAACCTCCGAAATCAGAGTCTCTAAGGCCTAGGACACCTGATCTAGGCCACACCTGCACCCCCATTGGTCAGCGTAGCCCTGTGCCCGGCAGTAGTCCCCAGGGCTTTGTCTAATCGGAGGTGACTCATGCCATAAGCCTCCACCACTTCCTTTGACTGAAGCAGGACTGGCAGTGCCCACTCTCCAGGGCTGGAGGGGAACTGGCACATGTGCACAGACGGCTGGACAGGGCTGCAGACTAAAGCAGTCGCCTGAGGTCTCTCCATCAATGTTCACTTGACACTCCTGCTAACTCGATTTAGCTGGCAGCTGTGCCGGGCCAGCTGCCACAGGCCCTTTGTGTCTGCAATGGTTTGATATGGCTGCTCCCTCCAGCTGGGTTAGTCAGAGGAGACAGCGCCAGCAGAAACTTGCTGAAAGGGCCCGCCCTGCAAGACATTCCCTCCAGTCCTCCAAGGACAAGCAACTCATCTCTCTCTAACTTCTCCCCCAGACAGTCCGAGTCCTGCTTGTTTCCACATCCCTCCCTTTGCCATTCTCCGGGAACCCCTCCTCTCCTGTTCCCCAATGCCCTCCTCCTGCTCTGCCCCACCAGCTGTGACAGTCACCCCTTCATGGCTTCCTGACTGTGCCCAAGCACTTCCCACTTACCCCCCAGGGCTCCACACAGCTTTGAGACCAGGCCTGCCTACTGCCACTCCCCCACCCTGTTCACTGCAACTTCTGGAGCCTCTTCCTGCTTTTGTCTTTGCTCCCTCCTGACACTAAGGGCTGCCGAGAACAGCAGCTTCCCTCTCCTGGAGTGCCCGGCATTCACCCTCTTCGGGAGCTCAACTGCCCCCCCACCATTTCCGCAACAGTCATGCAGAGAAGTTGCTCACAAGAAAAGAGAGCTGAGAATTTAGTGAAGACAAAAGGGAACTTAACGCATTCAGGAGTCAAATGAATTTTAACTTCCCATTAGAAAAGAGCTAAATAGCCGTAATTCCTAGCTCAGACCCAAACATGAATACATCCAGTGCTGCTAAGCTAGCCAGAGAGGCTCCCAATAAAAGGCTGATTCCCAGCCTTCGGCAGTATTTCTCTAGAGGAAAACGCTCAGCCATCACTCCATGGGGACCCCAAAGCCAGCTGGAGGGGGAACTGTCTTGGAGAGCATTCGAGGTGGGAGCAGGGTGACAAGCTGGCACTTACTGACATCGAAGGCGTAGAGGACATTGCAGGCTCCCTCAGTGTCGTTACGGCCACCCCATATGTAGATGGTATCGTCAATCAGCACTGCTGAGTGCCCATACCTCATGTAGGGCACCTCCCTCACGTGGTCCCGGCTGTTCGTCCACACTGGCGGCAGCTTGGTCCAGCGCAGAGACACTGAAAGCAGAAGCCCCAGACTGTGACTTTGGTGGCTTGCCCAATTCACACCAGCTGTCAGGTGTTGCATGGGTGAACACATGGAGAGAGCAGCATGCGTATGGGAGTGAGCATGCACAGATGTGGACAGAAACACTCGCAGTTACTCTGCAGCTCACTACGGAGGGGGAGGGTTGCGCTCTGGTAAGCAAGTAAAAAGCCTAATTTGAACAGCTGGTAACTATAGAGCACACAGATATGAAAACCTCTGGGGAGATTAGTGGGTCTCCTGGCCACCAGGGAGAACAGGGAGCAACTGACGTGGCAGAGAAGCCGAGTGATTTCTCTGCCCCAGATTTCACCATGCAGGGCGTCAGAGGAGACAGCTACAGCAGCCAGTTCTAGTCCGGTAATAGACGTGGAGCACCATCAAAGACCAGTATCGGAGAGTAGGGTCTGGAAAGACTGATCAGCGGCAGAACAGCAGAGCCCCTAGGGCCAGATGGTAGAGAAATGACTGTACCTAAGGCTAAACATACCCTGAGCACAGCAGGTTACAGCACCGTAAAGCACCAGTGTACACCAGACTACAGCGCTAGGAGCCACACCCCCAGCATAGTTAGCTACTAAGTGGGTTGTGCCCACGAAAGCTCATGATCCCATCTAGACTTTGTGTTAGTCTCCAAGCTGCTGCAGGACCATTCGCTGTCTTGTAACTTTCTCCTCATGGAGGTGATGTACAGCAGTGTTTCTCGGGGCACTTGAGACACGTCTGGGGGGGTGTGTCAACACACTGAAATTGGGAGAAAACTGAATTTTTGTTTTGAGTTTTACAGCGCTTGCTTTATTATTTTTGTACTTTTTACACCTGAAAATGTCATCTCCTGCTCACAATTAAGTTGTTTAAACAAATGTGTTGCAATGATCGAAAAAAATTGTGTGTCTGAAAACTGTAGGTACTGTACTGGGGGTACTTATAGTAATGTTTTTTGTTTTTAAAGGGGTACTTTATAAAAAAAGGTTGAGAAACACTGATCTACAGAACACGCTCCCAGCGCTCCCGCGTGGCCACACTGCTGTCTTGAACTGCCTCAACATTTTCAGTGCAGACAAAGCCTGAGCTAGGGCTGTTTCTGGGAGCAGACCAATGAACCCAGCTTCAGTACCAGGTAAATCAGATGAAGTGATTAGATATGGAATTGTGGTGAGCAGGACAAGGGGGAAAGGAGCGACATGGCAACATATGGAGAGGACGATTCCTGAGGTAAGTCAAGGCTAGAGACATTTGCAAAGGACCTCAGAGGGACCAACAAAGCTAGGTGAATGGGCAGCAAAATTCACTGACGGCAAATGCAAGCGGATACTCATTGGAAGGACTAATATGAACTACTCACGGACCTCTAGCTTATTACTGGCTACTTGGTTTCCCAAAGATGTGCTGTGAGGATGGGTAAAGCAGGAGCACCGTAAGTTGTCCAGAGACCTCAAAGACTGCCTAGTACAGTGGCTCCCAACCTTTTCCAGCATACGGACCCCTTTTCAATCTGTTAACATTTTACGGACCCCCCAAACAATATACAAGTATTTATTAATGGCAATACATAAGTGTTTATACACTGCACATTTATTTTAAGTTCTATTTTCAATTCTCCATGGACCCTAGCCCAACTACACTCTTCCTGCCTCTCTTAATAGCTTTTGAACGGTTAGAGCAGGGTGATGTATTCACGTAACATGATCACGGAACTAAATATTTACTATATATTTATAATTACACAATAGATGAATATGTATTCATTAAAATACATAAGTGTTTATACACTGCACATTTAATTTCTATTTTCAACTTTCTGCTGACCCCCTGCAGTACCATCATGGACCACCAGGGGTCCGCGGCCCACGAGTTGGGAATCACTGGCCTAGCAGATTCTTCCCTTCCCCTTGCTGCTGCTCAGGGCACAACCCCCCTCCCTTCCAGTCACAAGGCAATTACAGCTGCCCCGCGGACGAGGAACTTCAGTGCATATCTGGATGCGTTCAGCAGCATTTAACGTGGCAAGTTGTTCGTTTCCAACTGCCCGTTTGTCTGCCTTTGCGCTCCGTTTTGTCACCCCCTCTCTTCAGTTCAGTTGCTGAGCAAAACAAAGAGCAGCACCATGGTAACCGTCAGCTCTGCATTGATCAGCGTCTTGGAACTCCTGTGGGGCAGTGCCATGACATCAAGACGTACAATTGCCTCCAGTGCCCTCACCCCAGGGCTCCGGATACAACCCTACTCTGCCTGATGGGCAACTGCAGCCTCACAAAGGTATCACTCTGGGCTAGCCCTGCACCTGCAGATGTGTTTTCTAGGGGAAGAGGCGGCAATTCACAAGGATTGGTGCTCTGCAAGCCAGTCTCCATGCAGAGCAGCAGTGGGTCGGTCTGTCTCACACTTGGCCTGCATCCCTTCAAGAGAAATGAGTGCTGGAGAATGCAACCTGACAACTAAGGCACGGGAATTCCAGCCTCCGCCAGCCTGGCAGCTGCAAGGACGTAGCGCACTTACCCGCATTAAATACGTGGACATCAATCTGCCGCAGAGTCTCATAGTCTTCACCAGAACAATACCCGCCAAAGGAATACACTTTATGGCCAACAGCCACGGCAGCGTGGTTCACTCTCCGGGGCCCACCTTCCAAGTGCACAGTCCACCGTAACATTCCCTTCTGTGAATGATCTATCCTGCAAAGCTCGAGGGTGCTATAGCCTCATGCCCACAGGGGTCCCACGCTGGGCTGAAGCCACTCAGTTCTGCAACAGAGACAGAAAGCAATGCTCAGAAGACAGATCCCCACTCTGCCTGCGTGCCCGCTACAAGACAACACTGCTCTCAGGTCAGCAGCTTGCGCGCTGGAGATTTTAGAAGGTACACACAAAGGGTCTTTCCACCTTGGTTTGGGATAGGGGTATCTGGGACTAAGTCCCTCAGTAGATACAGAGGACGTACAGGGAGCCTGCAGGCCACTGTTTCTGGGGGAGGACGTGCCATTTCAGACACTACAGAATAGGACATATGCAGAGAACTTCAACGTGTCAGAGTGGCTCCAGGGAACTAGATGGCTCAGAGGATGCAGAACCTCTCCTCTGTGGTCCCTAGTCCAAAACCAGGCTTCCAACCTATGTGAAGTCTCCCACAAATACCAGGCCCAATCCACAACATTGACTGGCTAGCTCTTCTAAGGGTTACATTGCCCAAGGAAGTAACAGGGCACGCTGATGTCACAGTTCACTTCCCCAACTGCCTCCTCTTATTCAGTGACTCTTGAAGGCTGCCCAGAACGGGTTACACGTCTGCCGCTACAGCAGCTTCTCTCCCTTACCAGCAGCACAATGAGTGAGTAGTATAGCAGAGGGGCGGGCAGCAATTTTTGACGAGGGGCCACTCCAAGATTTTGGAAAGTGGTCGAGGGCTGCACTCTTCCGTGGTATTAATGGAGGAGGTGCAGGGTCTGGGATGGAGGCTGGATGCAGAGGGAAGCTTGGGGTAAGGGACGGGGGTGCAGGAGGGAGAGTGGGGTCCAAGAGGGAGTTTGGGTGAAGGAGGTGGTTGTGACCTAGGGCAGGAGACCAGAGTGCAGGGGTTTGGGATGTAACCTAAGGTAGAAGGGGACTGTGATCTGGGGCAGGAGATTGGGGTGCCAGATCTGGGAGGGAGTAAGGCTGCAAGAGGGGGACCGAAGGTTTGGGTATGTTAAGTGGGGGGGAAGGGTTGGGGTGCCAGAGAAAGGCTGTGGCCAGGACACTTACCAGCCAGCAGCCAAACCAGCCTGCCTGCCGGCCGAGCTAAGGCAAGCTTACAACGTTCCCCAGCCAGCCTGTCTGCCTGGTCATGTGCTTCAGTGAATAACTGAGCCAAGGCAAGGGGGCATGGCTCTTCTTGGCTGCCTGTTATTCAACAAGCAGTTCCCATTGGCTGGTTTCTGGCCAGAAACCAGCCAATGGGATTGTGCTGGGAGCAAGGGCCGTTTCCTGAAGCTTCCCCCCTCCCTTCCAGTTTTGAAACTGGAATGGAGCCCGGCAGCCGCATTTCTGCCCAGCACGTGGGGCAAGCAGGGAAGCGTGCCTGGGGCTCCCGCTGCCTCCGCGGGCCGGATGCAGCCTGTGAGCTATATTTTGCCCAGGCCCAGTATAGCACGTTCAATTTAACTGCAGCAAAAAAAAGAGTGTCACCAAGAGACTGAAAATGTAAACTAAACAAACTAAAACCATTAACTTCTCATGACGCTTGGTGTATTGCTTGTAAGACATCCTGTGAGCCCAAGAGGTTAAGCTATGTATTTGCCAGCCTGGCAGCCCCTTCCCTCTCCTGATCACAATGAAGCAGGAAACACTCAAGGAGCAAATGGGCCTTGTGGGTTGTCCTTGCCCCACCCGGAAACATTTGGAACGTCTGATGGTCTTCTTTGATTAGCTGAGGTTTTCTCTCACCCTGAGCCCAAAGGAAGGCTACGATGTGGAGGGGAGAAGAGGGGAAGGAAAACAGGGAAGAAAAAAGGGATTGCAGATCGCATTTTTCTTCCAACTCTGACCTGCCTGGTACCCATTGCTTAGACACAATAAGTTGAAAGCAGCCCATAGCCCTCCTATGGCAATCCAGAGCATGCTGTGCATTTGAACAGCACACAACCTGTTTGGCAAACCCCCAAGTAGCACGCTTGTGGGAAATTTTTCCATTCACTTTAAATTTTTTCCATCTTCAAACTGAGCAAATGCACCAGCTCTTATGGTCCCCAACACCATGATAGGCAAGTATCGGACAAACACGGTTTATTCTCAACATCCTGTCTCATAAGAAAGTGGAACTCTCCCTGTCTTATGCCGGGGAACAGAGGCTCTGAGCAAATTCTTTAACCTTTTAAGTCATGAGCGGTGAGAAGATTGAAGCAGGTTAGGTAGTCTGTCCAAGAGCGACTAGAAACCCTACTTCCATCCCAGTCTGTATTAAACACAAGCTTAGCAGAAGGGACTCTGCTTGAGGGTGGGTTTGAAGTGTGACAAGAGAAAACTTAGAAAGTTTCAGCCACAAGATGCTTCAAAAAGTTTGAGCAGGAAGTTACACTGAAAATTGGTCCATAACCTTAAGCATGGTAGGAGCTACCAGTCAACTATTACACAAAGGCACAAGAATGCTACACAATAATACCAAGCATTAAATGAACACCAGTAGTAATTAGAGACTTCAGCCATTTTTCTCTTCCCAAAATTATCACGAGCAACTTGGACCTCTAGAATTAGGAAGCCAACAGAATTCACTCCAAGTGTTTCCACTGCCTTACAACAAGGTCTCCACCTGAAGCCAAGACATTTCCGGAACAATTCCAAACTTCAGCTACGTCAACAGTTTCTCTTCTCACCAGCCAACTCCTGTTGTATAAGCTCCCTCCGAAGCTACAGCACATCCCTCCGCAAGCAGCCATGGTGACTGCTAGGGTCACCTTTGGACGAGTTTGGGGATTAAGTCTAGTCATTCAATAGCCATGAATGGCTTAGCCCACATTCCTAGGGGACTGATAACCACACTTCAGCTGGATTGGCCTTATTGGATTTAAATGGTCAATTGCTGCAGTACATGGGCCTATAACCACCTTGTGCCCGGCTGAACAGAGGAAGCCTCATGCCTTGCACCTCTCTCATCAAAGCAGAAGAAAGGTGGGAAGAACTCCAAAGGCGTGGAAATCTGAACTTTCCCATTGGCTATTCTGGCCTGATCGACATGTAAGGCAGAGACCCATTTATTAGCGGCACACATACCAGTCTCCTCTCTGGAAGTACTCTTAGTGCCTTCAGAGCCCTCTCCTTGATCTTGATCTGAGCTGGGCTGAGGTTGGACAGATCCAACAGCGTCCATGGAGCCATCTGAGTTAGCTGAGTGCACGGGGAACACGCTTTTTGCTTTAAGAACCTTTTCGTCCTCCCCCTCCCCCCGACTGACCCACCAGAAGAACAGCACCTGTCACTTTAATCTTGGTGGCACAGATACCGTCCCCAAAAGGATGGTAGCAAATCTCAGAGCCCAGGTCAACTGACCCAGACTGGCAGGATGGGGCTAGAAATAGCAACACAGGCATTCTCTGTCAGGCTGCAGTCCAGGCTTTGAAACCCAGTGAGGGTCTCAGAGCCCAGATTCCAGATTGAGCCTAAATGTCTACATGGCTATTTTCAGTCCTGCAGGGTGAGCTCACGCCAGCCAACCCAGGCACTGAGATCTGCTGCCAAAGAGTCTTCTTTTTTGGGGGGGTGCAGGGGAGGGGTGAGTATAGGAGACAGAGTAGACGGGCCTTAGATTTAAAGAGACTCCAACTCACACATTTCACCATTTTTCCTCCCTTTTCCATCAAAAAGTAAGGTAGATGCAAGAGCAGTAGAGAACCTAGACACACAAGCCTGCCACAGCACGTGCCGCAGTCACTGAACGTATGAAAAGCATGACCATACAAAGGCCATATAGGTTGCAACCGACACTTCTGAACTCTCTTCAGACTGCCTGGCACACTGTACAGTAGCAAAGGCTGAAAAAGCACAGTTTCTGGAGCTGTATTTGATAGTCCAGTATGTTGTCTGTACACCCACAGTCCTACAGCATGTTGTTTTAAGCACAGCTGAATCGTAATGGACTAAAAACCATATTAAGCACCCATCTACAGCATTTGTTAATTCTTTATCCCTTACTAGGCCACAGCAAGCTGTGCTGTTTTCTAGGAAGTTTTATATTTTGTCAGGTTTGTTAATCGTTCAACACACAGTTGCACTTTGAACCTTTCTGCACAATGAAACGTGCAGCAATTTTAAAGTTAACTCTATTGCAGACAGCAGCTTTCAGCAGAACATTTTCAAGCCTATAGAGGACTGACAATCCCAGCAAATACAGCTGCATTTTTCTGGTACACGAATTTAAAAAAAGTGTAAGTAGTGAGTGGCGAGTAGAATTAGGCCACTACAAACTGCTTTTGAAAATCCCAACCACACTAGTCCTAAGCCATCCTGATGTAAGGTTACAAATCACTCAGGTCAAAGTTTTCAAACATCCTCCTAAAAAGCAGAGGCCTACATCAAAGTCAATCAGAATCGGGAGCTCATCAACTTTGAAAAGAAATCAGGCAATTTTGATTATATGACCATCTATAGGCACTCATATTTGAAAGTGTTGGTCTAAAGTTGTAATGAAAAAAACTATTCAACAACATAATATAGGCTTCATTGTTATTCATAATCGGTACTTGTATCTAATTCTTCACTCTGGTATGTATGCTTGGTTCTGTTCTCAACTTTCAAGCCTCTGACCACTTTACTAGGGATGTTAAATTTAGATTAATTGAATTTGATTAGTCTATAAGGGCGCCTCTGTCTTTGAACTATAGCAAGAGCCTTACTGGACTCTTGCTACAGTTCAAAAGCAGAAGCCCTGCAGGGAGCGTGGGACCACCGGGGCACTCCTGCTGGCCCCGAGCCTGAGCCTTTGAAATGCTTGTACATTTCAAAAGCAGAATCACAGCAGAGGCAGTGTGAGCAAAGACTCAGTCCCTGCTCACACCATTTCCACTGTGCTTCTACCTCTCTTGCCCCCCATGGAGATGGTGGGGGGAACCAGCTTTTAAGCCAGCTCTCCCCTAGTACCAGCATCTGCTCCCCCGCCCCGACTTGCTGCCTCTCTCTGATAGAGGTATCAAGGGAGGGGGGGAGCAACTAGTCGACTATCTGATAAGCATATGCCAACTGGATAGTCGACTAGTCGCTTACATCCCTACACTTTACACGTCCATTTCTATTAAATATAAGATCTTTTCAAGACCACCACATACAAGATTAACAATTAATCAATACACAACATGAGTTCTAATTTGCATAATCAACGTTCATATAAGTACATTGCAAGCCCCTCTGGTTCACACCTGGCCCGGGTCACCTCCAGGCCACACAACACACTGGAAACACTGACGAGTTGACATTGCAATGAATGCTTGATTTCTTATGGAACAACCTTGCTAAGAAGAGATATATGGAAAAACTTCTGCCCATCAGTTTCTCAAAAGGTACAGATTTGTACATAGATTTCCACAGGATCTTTCAGTAGAGACTGGCAGCAACACGAAACTATTTACTTCCGAGAGGAGACAAATAAGGTGGTGCATAAAAGACCTAGGACCATTATGAGTAGAGCTAAGGTAGACCAGGCTCTTCTATTCACCCCATTCTCCCACTCCGATACCTGTGTGACACTGAGAAGTAGCAAATTCAAAACTGACCCAAGGAAATACTTTTCCCCACACAGAGCAAGTCAAGCTAAGGGCGGTAAGCTCCACAAGCTGTCTCTGAAGCCAAAAGCTTAGGAGGATTCAACAATGGATTAACTTTTGTATGGCTAATGAGACAATCCCAAGTTACAACACTAAGCAACAAACAAGAGCAACGTTTGGAAGGGACACCAGCCCGGAAGCATCAGCATTTAAATCACAAACTGGCAAGAGTTCAGTGCTCCCCTCTGGGCAGGTTATTCCTTCACCGCCACAGCCGTCCTCCTTTCCTCGGCCTCTGAAGTGCCTTGCACTGGCCACTGTGAAAGCCCTACCACAGACAACATTAATCTGATTCAGCAGGGCAATTAAAATGGTCTGGGACATTTTTAAACTCTTTCTGGTCAAGTTTCTAGATCTTTGTAAGGGACAAGGAGATTAATCCAGAAGTGCTACTAAAAGATTCATAAGAATGAACCACTGGCATTTAATGAAAATGCACAAACTCCTTCTGCCCTACAGAAGCTCGTTGCAGCCGACACAGACCCTCAGAGTTAGCTATCTGATGCAGGAGTAACAAGGGGCAGCCCGACGCCGGAGCACAAAACACCTCCAGTACTCAGCCATAATGCACGGTTCTCGGAGAACAGTCAGCAGAGAAGCGACAAATGACAGTTTTTAGATACTCAACACTGAGAGAAATGGGGCACCTTCCTCCTGAGAGCTCGTAACATTAGATTGTAACTTGTGATCAGAAGAGTTATCAGCTTCCCACTCCAAAAACAGCTACATCTGTAGAAAACAGGCCTCTTCGATGCTCAGACTATAGAATGTGGGGGGCTATTTCTACCACCTCTGACTACAAAGCTGTTTCCAGTATATGCGGAACTCAGAGAACCAGCCCTCACTCAAGTTGTGACAGCCTAGACAAGTTGTGTGTCATTCCATTGGACGGGGCTACAATTACAGCTCTAAGTTACAGTTTCAGAACACACTCTACTGACACAATAGCTATTTGACCAAATTGGTCACAATTAGCCCATGCACCATGTCTCTAGTCTGACTGTATAAAACCAGTGTTGTTAGGAGTGAACAAAAATAGCCGCACTTTCTGCAAGTGTCAGAAATGTCACGTTTTCATTGCCCTACAACTCATTTCTTGGTTAATTACTTCAGACTTCCTAAATGTACTTCCAGGCCTAAAATTGAGCAAGAGAATTTTTAGGCCAAAAGTTTCACTGACAAACATAAGAGGTGGTCTAAACTTGAGACCAAGATGGCAACATTAGAACACCCCCGTAATACCCAGCCCAAAAGATGCAGAACCCTTTCCACCCTGGAACGAGAGCATGCAACTGAGCTGGCTTACCAAACAGGGAACCAAGGAAACAGAACCGGAAGCTACTTCTAGCCAGTGCTCAGATTTGTCTGATTGCAGAGATCCAGCCCTCTCTGTCCTTGATCCCAAAACCAGATGGGAGGACCCAGCAAGAAGCAGTCTGGATTTCCCAAGCCCCGCCCTGCTACCTCAGCCCCTGCTAAGTAGGAAGGTCGCCTCCCCAGGCATCAGGGAAATCCGCACCTGCTGTCGCTCTCAAAGTGCATGAAGGAGAGAAAGTCCCTACCGTGCTACTGCTTTAGTCCTCGGGGCTCTGTGTCCTGAGATGTGCCAGCCACAAGGTTTAATAGCACTTAAAATAGCCCCAGCCAGCTTGAAGCTGTCCATATAGACTGTTCTATTTCAGGCACATCCAACTTACCATTAGATCCAGCCACAGAGCAATCCAGCTTCTACACTGACTCCTGACATTTAGTCACCGCTTAGGCTATTTGTTCCAAAGCAGCAGAAAAGCCAGAAACCACGACTAGGTAAGCGTCCCTGGCTTTTTCAGCACAAATCCAACTACACCAGATTTGGCTACAATGGTGTTGCCAAACAGCCATTACATTTGACAACACAGATACAAGGCTCAGGGCAGGTACGTCTTGCAGCTCGGCACCTCAGAGCAGAAACACCCAAATATCCATTCAGGCAGGTATCAGCACAGCCCTGATTAGATCTCATTTCCCATCTCCTGCCCTTATTCTGGTCAGCTTCTGTGCCGGCGAATGTCAACCCTCTCTTGCCTCTTTCTTAGCTCGGTCCCACAAACACATCTGCGCTTTCTCCCGAGATTCCCTTAGGCTTGGACTATCTTCCCTTCTCCCACATCAGACAAACGCCCTCTCTCCACAACCCAGTGCTTCCCCAGTCTCTGCAGCAGAGCCTCTCAAACGCCCGCCTGACGTCCACATAAGAAGACTTCACGAAGAGAACGCACACAAGGTGCAAACTGGGAAAACAAGCAGTCTCACCAGCCATTTTCTGCAAACCTCCCGCCCACCTTGTCTTCCTTCATCATGTCCAGACACATCTCATCTAGATTGCCAGAACTTCAGGACACATGATTTCCTTACCCTCTGTGAAACCCAAAGCCTGCCTAACTATGTTGCTACCACAAATGTCCCCACAGAACCTGTGGGGCAGCTCACCTGGGCTAGAGAAGGAAGAGCAGGTGGTTTAAAACCAGGTACTGTGGTCTGATTAATTTCAACTTGGCTGAAAGATTTTGACAGCCAGTACTATGCACACACCTCAGCACACCACCTGTGGGCAGTGTTCCCTCAAAGATTTTCCAGCCATAAGCATAGTGAGTTTTGGTTTGTGCACCAATATTGAGGTCATATGCGCTGGTTTGGATGTGTGCCAACATGGCACCCAATTTATTAACACACACACACGCGTTCCCGGCCGCTGGGGCAAAAATGGCCCTCTGCCATGCATGTCCCGTTCCCAGCCGCCGGAGCAGACACCCCGCCCCCGCCATGCAGCAGGTCCCATTCCCGGCCCTAGCCATCAGAACAGGCCCAAACCCCCTGCCACGTGGCAACCCGGCCACCGGAGCTACCCTCCCTCCCACACCGTGGTCGCAGCAGGTCCCAGCCCCCTGCCCCAAGCGGCTCCCTCACCACACCATCTCAGCCAGCCCTGTCTGCCGGAGCAGCCGCCTGCCACACGAGTGTTGCTGCACAGCTATCCAGATGAGGTGGGCGGGGGAAGAATTGTTTGTGTGGCCGTGCAGGCCTGCACCTTAGTGGGAACTACGCCTATGGGCAGATCATACAAGAATCTCCTGACAACATCATCTTGCAATCTGGACAAAGTACTGGGAGCCTGATGACCCTGAATTCCAATCACAGCATTCGACTGCGATTCCCCGAGTCTCCTGTGGCACGTCCCTTCTTGTCTGCATCCATCTGCCCTTTCACAAAATGGAACAGCAATGCCCTTCCCTCTGGAGAGGGGGCTGAGAGTGCTAATGCTTAGCAAGTGCTTTCAGGATTAGCGCTAAAGTTTCAGCTGTACCAACATCCCCGAACAATGGCCACAGATATTTCTATCTCCCTGGCCTCTTCAAGAGAATCTCCCGCATAACCCATGTAATGCCCCAGCTTTCCCACACATCCCATTACAAACTTCCCTGTATCAATCCATCCCTTTCAGCCTCTCTAGCAGTTGCCAGAAAAGGTTATCATCCAGAGGACATTACGTCCCCTCACCCAGATGCCCAGGTCATTCAATGAAGTCTCGTTTGCTGTATGCTCAGAGCTCTCAGGGAATCTCTGAGGGCAGTTGTGACTGGCATGAAATGCTCAGGACTCCCACAGAAACCTGCTCTAAACAGAAATCACAAAGCCACACAAGGCAACTGAACTGCTCAAGAGAAAAACCTGCCTCCCAAATGAAGGGCAAGTCTGATCAACATGACTGGAAGTAGGGGTTTGCCAAACACCCGCTCAACCTCAACTTACCCCATTCACCTCCTGAAACCTCACTACATCCATAATTAGAACTCTCTCACGCCCACAGCGAGTACTTAGCAACATGCGGAGAAACAGGATCCCGAACTTTTGCTGTGGGGGCTTCCTTA
Organism: Pelochelys cantorii; assembly: GCA_032595735.1. Lineage (NCBI taxonomy): Eukaryota > Metazoa > Chordata > Testudines > Trionychidae > Pelochelys > Pelochelys cantorii. Next base: position 191,047,466 of record CM064328.1, read on the forward strand.
CTCGGACCAAGCAAGCAGATCCAACAGGCAAGACTGATCGCAGAACCCCGACAAAGACATCTGGCTAACAGTGAGGTTGCTCAGTCCATCAGGATTCATCAGAATTGAGGTTTTGTGGGTGCAGGGGAAACTTTAATGATTTGATGTTTCAGGTCACTGACAGGAAAACATTTCAATTAGTGTCTGATCCACCCTTCCCCAAGCCGTGAAACAGCCATGATGTGATACATGCCTATCTCTAACCATTGATATGATCTTTATGGGGACACTGAACATTTCTAGAAGAGGAGGAGTTTCAGGAATTAACAATACAAGAAACTAGCAGATGTCAGGGGTTCTCAAACTTTGTGACACCGCGACACCCCTCTAAGTTGCTCCTTACCCCCCAGGGGGGTCGGGACCCACAGTTTGAGAAACGCAGGCTCGGGTCTTTCACTCAAGTATTTTTTTTTAAATACATGAACACTGTTCATGCTTAATTTCAGTGACTGTAATTTTTAACACTGAAGGAAGATGAAGGCTGGAGTGAGGTTTCGGGGGTAAGGAGAGGCAGCGGGTGGGTGGCTGGCTTAAGGCAGAGGGTTGGGAGGAGTAGGGGGGGATCAAGGCAGGGGGAGGGAGCTGAGGTGCGGAAGTCAAGGCAGGTGTGAGCTGTGTCAGGGCAGGGGGCTCAGGACACAGAGCTGGGGGGAGCTTACTGGGATCACCTGCGGCGGCAAGGCTGACACTGCTCTGGCAGCAGCTCCTCCCATGGCAGTGCTCCCTGGCCAGAGGCCTCTTTGGAGGGACTGGGGCTGTGCTCCCTGGAGGGCAGCCCCTCCTCGGAGGGGGGATCCGCGTCTGTGCACTTGTCGGGCGCAAGTGCTGCTGCACGGCCACATCCTGGGGGGGCAGCTCCCAGCCTGCTGCTGCCCCCCGGCCTACAGCTGCTCCGGGGGGCCTTGCTTGCCCCCCTCCGTGCATCCTGCAGTCTGTTGGAGGGGGGCGACACTGAGTTCATATAGAAATGGATCGCACTAAAAGGTTCTACTAACAACTAGGAAGAGACCTGAAATTATCAGGGCTTTGCAGAAATTTTTCTATCAGTAGCCTGGCAGAGGTCAAAGGTGAAAGTGGGGTCATACTGCAAGATAACAGCAACCATATGCTTTTGAAGTGGAAAGTAAATGCCAGATTGGCTGGGCCCGGCCACGAAGAGAAACCTCCACAAGCTCCCTGAGTGGGCCCCACAAGCTCAGGAAGCTATTCTGAAAAGATGTTAATGGAGTTTTCCTATCTCAGCCCTGCCGCCCCCCATGGGGGCCAGTGCAAGACTGGTCCCTAGAGACAGACATTCTTGGTCCTAGTTTTAAACAATGGAGTAACCTCCACTTTCCTTAGGAAACTGTTCTCCCGTCAGCTCCATCTCACTCTCCAGAAGTCTTTCCTGAGATTCAGACCACATTTATTTCTTGGCTTCAATCCAAATTGACAACAAGCTGCCTGCTAGGATTCTGCAACATACACTGTCTGGCCTAGGAGATGTCGGTGTAAGAACAGACCGAGGGCCTCTCTAGATGCCTCTGAATTTGGGAGCCAAAGATGCAGACATTTAGTTTGGAAAAGGAGAGATTAAGGAACGAGAATAGCATCAAATACTTGAAAATCTGCCACAGAAAATGGAGAAAAGCTGTTCTCTCTGGCCACAGAGGGCAGGGCAAGGGGCTCAGACTCCAGCACAGCAGATTTCGACTGAAGCTCAGGGAATACTTCCACCGAGCTGCGAGCACCGCGGGACCATGGAACCGACGCGAGGGAGGACATGGAAGCTCCTTCACTGGAAGTTTTCAAAAGGAGGCTGGTGAGCCATCTGGCTTAGACACAATTCCTGCATCTTGACAGAGACGAGACTTGATGACCCTTGTGGTTCCCTTCTAACCCTGTGATTCTAAGAACAGAAATGCAAGTTCAACTACTAGAAGTCATTTCTGGGTCCTGCCCTTTCATGAGAAGGTGTGAAGAGGAACATTATCAGTCTGGGTGTGGCAGCATATAACATTATCCATTAGGGGAGAGAAAGATAACAGCCCCACCCAAACCTGCTGCTACAAAAGGCTCATCTAATGGGATCTCTACTAAGTTTTGGTACAAGAACATACAAAAGAGCTTTCATAAGCAGCCATGGCACGCACACATCTCCTTCCAGAACAGGGGACACAGCAAGGAAATACTGACCTCTGTAGTAAGATGAAGGCCTATAGCAAAAGCCCATGTAGCACAGGCCTGCTTAGAGGCCTAGCTCACAATGGACAAAACATGGCTAACAGAGCAAAGCTAAGCTGTGAGCAAGAGGCAGGCCCCTGCTCACTGAACTTGGCACAAACAGGGCTGAGAGTGCAAAACACCTAACTGGTAATAGGCCCAGGTGTAGAACAGTCATTGGTACTAGGTACCGAATGTAGAACAGTCATTGGTACTGGGCATAAGTTGAAAGCACATGGTACCACCAGCTCATTAAAAAATACCTTGGTACCCGCTCCTCACAGATACCAACCCGGGTTCACGAAAGGGTCTAAAATGACAGCACGATGGATAGAGATGATCTAATGGAACCACGAGGCACAGGGTGATGGGTGGTATCTCAGTAGCGTCAGAGGGTGTAACCTGACACGTCAGGAGTGAGGTATAACTTGTTTGTACCTGAATATAAAGTGCTATCTTGGGGGGACAGTCTCCGAATGACCTAGGGGGCAGTGGGACCAGCCACTAATTGAGTCATTCCATTGTTATGGGGTACATGTGTGTAGTGGTTCAGTAGAGTCTACTGACAACTATGACTGTACTTCGCTTAACAATAAACCTGGCCGGGTGTCTTCGATCCTTATCTGATTTGTGGTCTTTGGAGGCTCTCTTGGGGGGGGTCTGCCGTGTTAATTAAAACGTAAATCAACACGGCACACATCACCGAGCACACACGCATGCAGCCTTCTGGTTACCATCAGCGACAGAGCCAGACACCGGTCAGGAACTCATTGGGAGGACCCCGCCTGACTGACAACAACCTCCACTGAGGCACATATCAGAAAGTTATGATCCAGGAGATACATACTGACCGAGGTGAAGTGAAGATCAACAAACCTTGGTGATAGCAACTGAAACAAAAGGTCGATCCCTGGGGGTAAAAGGCATTTTGAATATCTCCACCAGTCTCCCCATCACAGCCATGGATTTCAGAAGTGGGACCATTTTCCCTCTGAAACCAACAGGAGAGAGGAAGTCAGAGGATCTGGGCTCTCACTGAAGCCACAAGTCCAATTGGATTATTTTTCAAGAAACAAATCTCTAGGTCCCACCCTTGCTCGACAGAGGGTCCTCAAACAAGGAAACCCCACAAACTGGAGGGAGGGGTTTATTGTTCCAGTAACTAAGGATCTCATTGTCAGAAATGCCCAAGTGACCACGGGCACAAGGCCCCTGGAAGTAAACACAATCACTTAGGGACTTAGAAAGGAAGGCACCACTGGAGCATCAAGTAGCTTTGTGTTTTGTTTTCCAACCCAGACCTCTACGAGACCCTTCTCAGATTAGAGAAGTAGGAGACAAGCAGCTTCCCCAGACCAGCTCCTCCTGCCCCCGTTGGACACCTTCACCATTCCTGACCACCCTGTCACCCACCCCGCCAGCCCTTACCGCACCCCCAGGCCAAGAACAGCAGTGCTTGCGGCCATCGCCAAGAGCCCAGAGACAGGCTACACGAGGACGGACCCTTGAAAAGCTGCTTCGCTGCCCCATATGCTGGGCACCGGCTCCCCCCCCCCATGCACCCCCTGCATGCCAGGCACCAGCTCCCTCCCCCTCTGCCCCCGACCCCAGGCACTGACTCCTCCCCTTTGCCCCCCCACCAGGCACCAGCTCCCCCCTCTCTGCCCCCCCCAGGCGCCAGCTCCCCCCTCTCTGCCCCTTACCAGGCACCAGCTCCCCCCCCCCCCCCATCTCCTCCACCAGGAACCAGCTCCCCCCCTTTCTGCCCCCCCCACCAGGCACCAGCTCCCCTCCTTTGTCCCCCCCACCAGGCACCAGCTCCCCCCTCTCTGCCCCCCCACCAGGCACCAGCTCCCCCCTTTCTGCCCCCCCCACCAGGCACCAGCTCCCCCCTCTCTGCCCCCCCATCAGGCACCAGCTCCCCCCTCTCTGCCCCCCCCACCAGGCACCAGCTCCCCCCTCTCTGCCCCCCCACCAGGCACCAGCTCCCCCCTTTCTGCCCCCCCCACCAGGCACCAGCTCCCCCCTCTCTGCCCCCCCACCAGGCATCAGCTCCCCCCTCTCTGCCCCCCCCACCAGGCACCAGCTCCCCCCTCTCTGCCCCCCCCCACCAGGCACCAGCTCCCCCCCCGTCCCCTCCATCCCCTACCACAGACACCAGCCCCCCCGCTACCTGCCGGGCAGGCGCGGCCCGCGGGGGGCGGGGCTGCTCCGCGCGGTTCCGCGGTAACGGCCGAGCCGCCACCTGCCAAGAGCCAGCAGCGCCGCCCGAAGGGGCTGGGGCCTAGTGCGCGTGCGCCGAAAGCGGGCCGCAGGGCAGCCTGGGTCTTGTAGTCCCGAGAGCCGCCCTCCCTGCGAGAGCCCGGGCGGGGGCTCTGCCCGCCTGGCCCAGCGCAGGCTGCCCCCACCGCTTCCCCCCCCTCCTCCCAGTGCATTCCGTGCCCCCCGCCCCATGCATCATGCCCCCCAGTCCCCAGCCTCCACCCCATCTCACCCTGCCCCCTCCACCTTACCCAGGGTACCCCCCAAAGAGCTGGCTCAGCCCCCCATAATACTCCACCCCCTCCTGCGAGTCCTGCCCGGCATGCACTGCATTGAAGGGGCAAGGAAAAGGGTCGGCCAGCTGTGTTACTGGTGAGATTACAGGTGGGGATGGCCATGATACTGCACAGTCTGTAAGGCACATGACTGCATCCCGCAGGATGACAAACAAACCAGCGTTACACAACTCACAGTAGCCCCTGCGGAGTGGGATAAACACAGACAGAGCTCAAACAAACAACTGAAACCAGGGAATCAGCATCCAGCCAGTGGTGCGGGAACAACACCCACTTGCTCCTTTCTGCCAGTGCCCCTCACCGCCCCCTACAGATGGGCTAGCACCAGGGACCCCAGGCCTGGGGGCGAGGTGAGACCCCACAGTGGGGCATGAGGGTGGAGTTGGTGGCTGAGTGGGACGCAGGGTCAGCAGTGGAGCCGCTGGGCAGCAACCAGCTAGCAGCCAGGACCCTGGCCAACAGGGGCGTGTGCTTGGGATGTCCAAAACCCAGCAGTGCTGCAGCACCCCCCAGACTCCTATTTCTTGTGCATTCAGCAGTGTGTTTCTAATGCAGTTCTACAGGGAGCTGTTCGTGTCTCTGGGCTGGTCAAGGTCTTCATTAATGATTTAGAAAAGAATATAAAACCATCACTGGTAACATTTTGCATATAGCATCAAAACAGTGAAGATGAGGTAAATAATATTAAGAGCAGGTTGATTCTACACAATGATCTAGTCTAAGTTGTCTAGGAAGAAGACTGCAGAAAGGGATCGAGGGGTCATAGTAGACCACAAGCTAAATATGAGTCAACAGTGTGATACTGTTACAAAAAAAGCAAACGTGAATCTGGGCTGCATTAACAGGAGTGTTGTGAGCAAGACACGAGAAGTCATTCTTCTGCTCTACTCTGTGCTCATTAGGCCTCAGTTGGAGTGTTGTGTCCAGTTCTGGGCACCACATTTCAAGAAAGATGTGGAGAAATTTGAGAGGGTCCAGAGAAGAGCAACAAGAATGATTAAAGGTCTAGAGAACATGAGCTATGAGGGAAAACTGAAAGAATTGGGCTTGTTTAGTTTGGAAAAGAGAAGACTGAGAGGCAGTGTTATCTTCAAGTCCTCAGTGTCAAGTCCAAGTCGAGTCTCAAGTCCCTAAAGTCACTTTTGAGTCAAGTCCCAAGTCGAGTCTCAAGTCTTAATTTAAAAAATGTCATGTCACTTTCGTACAAGCCATCAATATCGGCATTTTCAGACAATTTTTTCACCAAGTCGGTTTAACAAAATTAGCAAGTCTCACGTCGAGTCTCAAGTCACAAACAATGAACTTGAGTCAAGTCTCAAGTCGAGTCACCAAGGCGACTTAAGTCAGACTCGAGTTCAAGGGCTCTGGGAGTGACAGGGGAGAAGGGAGGGGCCGTGGGGGAGGGGGCTGGAGGGCTCTGGGAGTGACAGGGGAGAAGGGAGGGGCCGTGGGGGAGGGGGCTGGAGGGCTCTGGGAGTGACAGGGGAGAAGGGAGGGGCCGTGGGGGAGGGGGCTGGAGGGCTCTGGGAGTGACAGGGGAGAAGGGAGGGGCCGTGGGGGAGGGGGCTGGAGGGCTCTGGGAGTGACAGGGGAGAAGGGAGGGGCCGTGGGGGAGGGGCTGAGGAGAGGGCTGGAGTGACAGGGGAGAAGGGAGGGGCCGTGGGGGAGGGGCTGAGGAGGGGGCTGGAGTGACAATGGAACTACAATGCCCATAATACTTATCCACGACGTCACATCCATTGGTGAAAGAAGCATTTCCGGTTCCGGTGAGCGGGGCAGGAAATTGGGTCTCTGCGATAAGACCTGGTGAGCTGCCAGTGCTGTTAAAGGGGGCCTGGCCAGTCCGACCGCCACCGGCCTGTGGGGGGGCGAGTGCCAGGGCCCTGTGTGGGGAGGGGAAGGGGGCGAGTGCCAGGGCCCTGGGGGGGGAAGGGGGCGAGTGCCAGGGCCCTGGGGGGGGGGAAGGGGGCGAGTGCCAGGGCCCCGTGTGTGGGGGGGGGGGGCGAGTGCCAGGGCCCCGTGGGGGGGGGAATGGGGGCGAGGGCCCTGTGGGGGGGGAGGAAGGGGGCGAGTGCCAGGGCCCTGGGGGGGGGGAAGGGGGCGAGTGCCAGGGCCCTGGGGGGGGGGGAAGGGGGCGAGTGCCAGGGCCCTGGGGGGGGGGGGGAAGGGGGCGAGTGCCAGGGCCCTGGGGAAGGGGGCGAGTGCCAGGGCCCCGTGGGGGGGGAATGGGGGCGAGGGCCCTGTGGGGGGGGGGGGAAGGGGGCGAGTGCCAGGGGCCTGTTGGGGGGCTGAGCGCTGTTGATCCGCTCTCCTATAGGCCGAGGTGCTGGTGCATGGCCGCTGAGCTGGTGGCTGCATGGACAATGGGGCCTGAGCGGATCTGTCCCAATGAGCATGAGGAGCTGGGGCCGCAGGAGGTGCCTGAGGGAGCCCCAGATCCGCCCGGAGACTGGAGCAGCGAGGACCCCGAGGAGGAGGAGGAAGAGGGTGGGGACGGCTATGTCTACCAGCCCCTGAGCCAGGCTCTGGAGCCAGGGTCGTGGGACCAGGGTTCGCTGGCAGCTGAGGAGACCCCAGGCCCTGCAGAGACAACCTCTGGCATCCAGGAGCGATTGCAGGTGTGTGTGTGTGTGTGTGTGTGTCGGGGGGTGCAGGTCAGATGAGATGCGGTGTTGCCACATTGTGAGTAAAGTGATTCTGGCCTTTGTTGGGGGCTGTCTAACCATGACGTGAGTAACTCTGGCCCTCACGTATTTTGGGGGAAGCAGAATCTGCCAGCACAATGCCATGTCCCACAGTGCCCTGTAGGTGTAGGGCGGGGGTGGGGGAACCTTTTCTGGGTCAGAGGCTGCTGACCCACAGAAAACTCAGTCGGGGGTCGGGGGCTGTGGAGAGGCGGCAGGGGGGCTGAAGCACCAACATGAGCTCCCCAAAGCTGGGGGAGGCCCGAAGCCTCGTGAGCCAGATCCAGGCAACCCAGAGGCTGCATCTGGCCCCCAGGCCTTAGGTTCCCCACCCATGGTCTAGGGGCATTAAACCGCTGGAGATCATGAGTTCTAGTCCCAGCTCTTCTATTAGCTGCTGTGACTCTTCCTTGCACTTCACATCCTGTATGAGCCAGGGACTCGTGCTGCTGCCCTGGTGGCTAACATATCGTTTGGCCTTTTCCCAGACAGCGTGACTGAGAGCTTACACAAGGTGGCTTTTGGCAAAGCTGTGGAGAGCTCTGATCTCTGGTGCTTGGCTCTGCTACATGATCGACTCGTGCCTCCTGCACCCCTCCCCAGTCTTTCAGAAAGAAGTCTGTGACCCACACTGCCACAGTGTGGCTCAGTCACCTTTTAGCAGCTGGATCCCATGGAGGTTTATGGCTCCATGCTAAGCTTGTTCTTTAGGTCCAGTGGTAGAGGCTCATGCGTTTACACTTAATGCAGGTGACATTAACAGGGCGTCTGTTGTCAAATGGAATTGCTAGACCAGTCTGCTCTTGGAGGCAGCAAGAGAAAGCAAGAATCATATTGCCTGGAGTTCACATCCTGCAGCCTCTCAAGTATTTGTGTCACCTGCTGGTGACGTGCCCTTAAAACCTGTGGCAGCTGATCCTGTGGCAGGCCTGGAAGGGGGCCGTGCTGTGGCTCAGCTTTGCAGTAACAATGGGGTGATTTTATATTGCGTAATGTTGTATTGGGGGGGGGGTGTTAATGTTGGCTTGAACGTTACTTTTGTAGTGTTTGCATTCTGGTTAATTGGAGCCGGCCCTTCATGAACGGGAGGTGGCAGATTTGGGAGGTCTTTGAGCGTGCTGTGTAGGAGATTGTGTGCGCGCAAAGGGACAGACGCTGCCCATGAACTCCAGAAAGGGCAGAACGTGATTGAAGAAACATCTTTCCAGAAAAGAAGCTGCCTCGCTAAAGGTGCCACGTTAGTGCTTGGCAGTGGACTGAGTGCCTCTGAGCTTTGGTAATGAGCTGTAGGTCTCAGAGTCCCAGCCAGCCAGCGTTAAAAGTTCCCATCTAATCTTTAGAGAAGCCGGGGCGACTTCCAGGTCCATCTTCTGTGTTACAGACACTCCATTAGGCTCTGCTCTCGTTTGCAGGCTCATCAGGGCCAGGCCTGTCTCACTGTGCTTGTACGTTGCCTAGCCCAGGGGGACCCTGAGCTCAGTTGGGTTCTTTGGTGACAGCTCCTACAGCGGGACCAGAATGGCTTTACGCACTCTGAACTTGTCAACGTAGGCAGCACTGCTCGCTGCACACTGAAGGAGGGAGAAGGGGGAGTTGTTACATCAATACTTGGCGGGGGGGAGTGGGGGGTCTGACTCTTTAGGTTGGCGTAGTGAGGCGTGTGGGGCTGGGGCGAAGGCCCAGGGGGTGGATGCAGAGGGAGACCGTGTTCTGCCCGAGGGCTTTGCTGAGGATTGTGTCGTGCCCCGCAGATGCTGAGGCTGCACCTGCCGGACCCCCCTGTGGATAGTGAGGAAGAGGAGGAGGAGGAGGGAGCTGCTGCTCAGAGCAGCCAAAGTTCCATCCCTATGGATCCAGGTAAGAGGATCCCTTCCCTCTACTCCAGACCCAAGGGGAGTATGGTTGGGATGGTGAGAGGCAGCGCTCATGCTGGGCGTTGTACTGGCCCCACAAGCTGGCTGCTTGGAGGTGGAGCAGAGGTTTCAGAACCGGTGGGGCTGGGTGCTCCTCCGGCCTCATGCTCTGACTTTGCTTGCCTCTAGAACATGTGGAGTTGGTGAAAAGGACGATGGCTGGGGTGAAGCTGCCTACCCTGGGAATCCCCGCGTGGGCCAGCGAGATCTCGGATGATCAGTGGACGGCTATGGTGCAGCGAACGCTGCAGGCCAGGCAGAATCTCAGCACCTCGAGGCCAGAATTGAAGTGAAGTGCGGAGCCAGTGCCAGGTCCCTGCTGGGAGAGCTGAGGACCAAGTGCTACCCTGGGGCTACGTATGGGAGGCAGACCAGGGCCCTCGCCCCTCTGACAGGTCGGACTTGATCTCCCCCGGCACTGAAGCACTAAGCGGTTTGGTTTGTCTCCCACTGAAGCTGTCTGACCCAAAATCTGTCTCGTCTTCTCCTTTCCTCTCAGATAGTGTGATGTGTTTGTTGTGGTGTCTTCAGTAGTACTCTGCCCCACAGGAACTGGACTGCCCTCATCGGCATTGCTGGCTCGAGCCAGAGCTGTGCTAGTGCCAAAGGAGCAGAGGGAAAGGGGACTTCCCTTCTCAGCCGTGCATGCGTGGCCCCCACCCGCTGGAGAGGGCAAACAGTGGTGCTGTGCCAGATCACAGGAGCTGGAGTCTCGGGTGGCGTCTTTCCAAGAGATCCATTTTATTTAGTTCTGTACATACAGAGACAGCTGTACAAAATCCAACACTTTCATACTATTATGCTCTACTGAAAATAAAGTACACCATATGTACATATGATCTGTAAGCAGCTTAACACTTGTCTGGGGGCGTGACTGCATCGTTTAGTTTTGCTTTTCCCCTCATGATGGGCTGGGCTATGGGAGAAGTGGAAGAGGCAGCTCCAACTCTGAAGGAGGAGGGTGGGGGGGAGGGGGCCCACAGGCAGAAATCAGCGTGACTGCTAGGAAATAGGTGGTGTACAAGAGACAACTGGCATAGCAGACAGTTACCCAGGGCTGCGTACTACCTGTAATTCTGCTGACGGCTCTGCAGGGGTGCTGCATGCACCCACCCCACCCACCCACACAGGAACGAAGAGGCAGCAAACTAAATGGAACGTTAGTACTAAACGGGAGGTTCCCTGGTCCACAAGCAGATTAAAGAGAGTGATGTACGTCTGTAAGTCATCCAGCACGCAGTACTCTGCCCGGGCGGCCGTGCACAACCCAAATGGGAAGCCGTGCTGGCCTGGTTGGACATGGAGGTGGAAAGTTTCATGGCTACTCCCTTCGGACAGGAAGCAGACAGGAGCGTCCTCACCTGAAATGCAGGTACGCCCCCCCCCCCCCCCCCTACAGCCAAACCACTTCGACCTGGGTTCAGGCCATTTACGCCCCATGAGCTCGCCCCAGAGCAGCTGCCTGCACCCTGCGGATGCACTGCTGAGCTGGGCCACAGGGCGCTCACTCCATCGCGTCCTGCGAATGTTTGTTACAACCCCAAAGCCAAGGCAACTTCTTAGTTCTTCTCTTTCCAGTGCCCCAGCCCAGGGCCTCGCTTTGCCCTCCTGGGGTAGAAAGGACTCAGCGCCCTGTCCCAACAGACTCCTGCGCCCATTCCTTGCCCATCTCCAGCATCACCCCTGCCGTGTGGCCCGTAGCGGTGCTGGGCCAGGCACATGGTAAGCGGTTAGCACAGGGGTGGGCAAGCGGGTTGAGCTGGTCCGTGGACACCCGCCCACTCCCCCAGGCCACTCATGGCCAGGGAAAGCATATGTAATCTCACTCCCTGCCCTGCAAGGGGCATGGGCACTTAGAGGGAACTGCCAGATGTTCAGAACAGCTGGTGGTTCTCTCCGGGGAGGCAAAGACTTTGCATGCGCCGCCCATCCCCTGGCCAATCAGGGTCTGTGGGTGGGGAAGCATGAAGGTGTCCTAGCCCTGCCCCTTCTGCCCAAGGTCCCACCCCTTCTGGGGCCACTTCAAATATTTCTGAAGCCCCCCCCCCCATTATTGCCCACCCCTGGTTGAGCACCTGGCTCCACGCTAACATACGCACACAGTAATCAGCGAGGAGTCAGGGATGGAGACAAGATGGGAATGAGCCCACAGTGGGACGGACCAGTGAGGCTGGGAGAGAAGTGATCTCTCCAGAGAATTAAAGAACCTGCCTGTAAGTTACTGCTCCAACACGTCCCCCTGCCAGGGAGGAGGCGATGGGCATTCACAAGAACAGGAGCGGGCCAGAGTCCGGAAGGAATAGCTTCAGAAACAGAGCTCAATACGGCTGGGGGAGGGGATACCACGCAGGGTTTAAACAAAGCCGCTGCCTTTAATGGGAGCCAGGGCTGGGGGTAGCAGCAGGAGTGAGAAGCAGGGGACTAGCGCATGGGCGCCTTTGCCAATCCCACCAGGCGGTGGCCAGAGCTGGAGCAGGGGCTACACTTGGATGTGCAGAGCAGACATGATGCTCCAGGGCTCCTGTTCTGGGAGACTGCCAGCCCCAGCCACCCCCCTCAGGGGCCAGTGTTTGTTAAAGGTAGCACAGAGCTGGGATGCAAAGGAGAGCCCCGCCAGAACACCGCAGCACGCCCGCCCCTAGCCCCCTCGCTTACCCGCCCTAAGCTACTGGCACATACGCTCCTACCACTGAAGCGGCACCACTCCTCCCTCCTCCGATGCCTGCCACCAGGCCAGCAGAAAGTGAGCCTGGCTCAGGCCGCCTGCAGCAGCTACAGTGCAGCGGCAACACCCTACTCCCCATCCCCTGCCTAGCGCTTCACTGCCAGTGTTGCGCAGGGGTGAGGAGTCCACACAAGGGTCCAGCTGGTGCAGAGATGGAGCAGCGGATGCCCCCGGGAAATGGCACCCACGAGAGGCCAGCACACCTTCAGGGGCATGCAGCCACAGGCCAGAGCAGAGGCACCTGCCCCTGAAGTCTGTCCTGGAAGTAGGTGCCACGTTTGAGGGAGCTCGAGTGGAGGAACAATGGCTGGAGAAAGCGACACTCTCTCCTCATAAGAGGTTGGCTAATAAAAGCCTTTGGGGGAGGGGTGTCATGCGAAAGGAAGAACTTAATTATCGCGGGCAGTACAAAGGAAGAGTAACGATGTGCTTACATTCAAAGATGGCAGAGCGCCCCCCTTGGAGAAGGGGGGAGAGTCAGTGAAGTAAAGGAAAAGTTCAGGTTAATGTCCCTTCTCCTGCCAAGCCGGGCCAGTCAAGAGCGCAATCGCCTGCCAAGGGGAAATCCCCATGGAGGACAGTTACAACTGGACTGGAAAAAGCCCTTGAGAATTCACTGCCCTGTGACAGACTGAGCCTCTCCCAGTGGGCCTGGCTGCAGCTCGCGGCTGCACAGATGGAACAGGGGCTGGCAGCAGACAATGGTATGCGCACGGGGCCTTGGGCTGGGTGCAGAAGTGTGTGATTGTAGCCTCTGGCCAGCCGCTGAGCAGGCAGGAGGCTTTGGCCCCACGTCCCGGCAGCAGGGAACGGAATGAAGCCTGCCTGGAATGATGCACCCACGGCCTGGGGGCTCCCTGTGCAAATGCGCACACAGACCAGCTTGAGAGGGAGACACGGGAGGCGGGGACAATGGGATGAGATACGAGGTACGATGTAAAACCAACTCTCCCCGGAAGAATGAGAATGGCGTGGACAGGCACAGCTCACCATGTTCATTCCCTAGTTATACATTAGACCCCAGTGCATGTCTGGGGACCCCCAGGGGCAGGGAATGGGGGCCAGGGCAGCTCCCTAGCCCGTCAGAGCGCCTCTTGGCTTGAGGTGAGGAATTCTTCTGCTCTCTTGTGGGCCTCCAGGGCTTTTATAGTGTAGACATCCTGCGGGAGCTCCGATTTCCGGCGCAGTAAAACTTTCTCCTTCTTGATGTCTTTCAGCATCTAGAGAAAGGCCGGGGTCAGTGCTCAGCCTCAGGGGACAAGCTAACCAGGGAGCACCTCGCCTACCCCTAACCCAGGTAGCTCCAGCTCATATGCCCTGGCCTCACCGTGAGGGCAGCAGGGCTCCACCCTGTCCCTGCCTGCTTGGGAGGAATTCCGGCTACTCCCCAGAGCCCCTTGCTCTCACGACACGCACACTCCTGTAGGAGCTAAGCAGGACTCAAGGGGGGGGGGGGGGGGAGGCACTTACCTGGAGCAGAACAGCAAATGCCAACACACGTCTGAAGGGCCAGAAATCTTCCCTCATTTCTCCCCCCCCTCTTTCCACTGAGGAGTTCTTGCATCCTCCTCAGAACCATCTGGCACTGGCCCCTGGACTGGATGGGCCCTGCTCTGAGCCAGGCTGGCAATCTCTCTGTTCTTACGGAGCCACCCATGGGGAAGCGGCCGCCTCGGAGGAATGCTACCAGGGTGCTGGGCCCTGACTCACCTGCACAGCCTCCGTCTCCATCGTTTTCTTCAGCAGCTGAATGTCCTCAGCAGTGGGGGTCTCGGTCTCCATGCAGTAAACGGGAGGCAAAGGTGGGGGTGCGTAATACATGGGGTACTGCAGGCAACATGAACAATCAGGGAGTTAGGTTAGCGGGCACCTGAACTCCAACACCAGAATCCCTCTTCTACCCCACAGCGGACAGGGTCCCCCGGGAATTTCACATGCTCCCACTATAACGCTGCAGAGCTCCCTCCATCCCTCACGCCAGCACACGGCAGGGCTGGGTGCTTCCTCAGCCAGGGAGGTACCCACCCTTTGCTGGCTGAGCCGTGTGGCCTGCCATGCTCCACGCCTGGGCTGGCCCAGCAGGAAAGGGCCAGTCTCGGGCACACTCCCTACTCGGTAGCCAGGCATTTCCAGGGAACAGCTGCTCCAATGCCACTGAAGTCAGAGGCCAGCTGGGAGACTGGAGGCATCTCCACTAGCGTGGCAATGGCCATGGGTAACTGAGCTTCATGACAAGGACTGAAGCACCGGCTGCCCCCGGGGCTCCACACCTGCCCAGGACCTTCGGCAAGGGGGTGGAGCCCGCTGAGGGGTTCTGCTCTACGCAGGTCAAGTGAGCAGCGTTCAGAAGCCCAGCACTCTCCCCCGGCCATCCCTTGCAAGTTACATCATCACCTGCGGGTTCTGCCGGGCCAGCTCCTCCACCTTGTGCCACATCTCTTCTCGCTCCTTCAGCCTGAACCTCCCTCTGCAGAGACAGGGAAGAAGTGAGACTACAGGGAGGAGAGGCAGAGGCGGAAATCCAAGGGGGAAGACGGGGGGAGGGGGGGGGGCTGGAGACAGCAGGGGAGGGGAAAGGGGTCTTGAATTCTGTCCCTTACAAAAAGGAATTTCTGGGCAGAGATAATGCCTGGCAGCTGGAAGAGGAGTTTCTGGGTGGGGAGTAATGCCTGGCACCGGAGCACTGGGCAGCTGGAGGAGGAGTTTCTGGGTGGGGGGGGTAATGCCTGGCACCAGCATGCTGGGCAGCCGGAGGAGGAGTTTCTGGGTGGGGGGTAATGCCTGGCACCAGCATGCTGGGCAGCTGGAGGAGGAGTTTCTGGGTGGGGGGGTAATGCCTGGCACCAGCATGCTGGGCAGCCGGAGGAGGAGTTTCTGGGTGGGGGGTAATGCCTGGCACCAGCATGCTGGGCAGCTGGAGGAGGAGTTTCTGGGTGGGGGGGTAATGCCTGGCACCAGCATGCTGGGCAGCTGGAGGAGGAGTTTCTGGGTGGGGGTAATGCCTGGCACCGGCACGCTGGGCAGCTGGAAGAGGATGCGTGCCTGGGAAGGTTCTGGTTAGGCTCAGCGCATCCATCTTTGGGAGCTACCCAATTGCCAGCTGGGGAACAGTCGGCGGGCATGGTAGCTGGAAGTGAGTTATCTGAAGGCTCAGCTCGTGAGTTTGTGTGGAGGAGGGAAGCCTGTGGATCAGGCTAGTGTGGAATGACCATTCTCGTTCCCCACGCAAGGCTCAGGAACTGCCCAACCACATGCGAGCAGGAGCCCCTCCAGCTAAGGTTGCTCTTCAACACTGGGCAGGACCAGCAGCTTCTGAGGGAGGCACAAGAAGCACTGCAGTGGGCAAGTCATTTCATACAGCTGAAGCCCAGACAGCACCATCGGCTTATCTAATCTGACCTCCTGCATAACACGAGCCAGCACGTCACCCAGGTAAAAGAACTAGGGTTTAGCAGGCGTTCCAGAAAGGCGCAGTCTGGGTCTGAGGGCATGAAGAGATGGAAAATCCACCACTGCCTTGGCAGTTTGTTCCAAGGGTTAAATCACCCTCGCCGCTAAAAATCTGCACCTTATTGCTACATAAATGTTGTCTGGCTTCAGCTTCCAGCCACTGGTTCTTGTTCTGCCCATCCCCGCCAGGGTCACGAGCCTGTTCACACCCCATCCCTTCTCCCCGTGAAGGCATCACGCACTACGCACGTCACCTCAACAGCTGCTTTTCCATCAACTGAACAGATCAAGCTCTTGGAGTCCCTCCCTGCAGGGTGTTTCCTCCAGCCCGGGGCTCTTTTCCACACCTTCGTCAGACTGACAACACCCTTTGTGAAGCGTAGGCACCAGAACTGGACAGTGTTCTAATGTCAGGCTCACCCACGTGCACTGCAGAGGTAAAAAGCACCCCTGCCTGCCCCTCCTCCCCCTAGGTACACATCCAAGGGCCACACTAGCCCCTTCTGCCAGGCATCACGCTGGGAGCTCCTGCTCGGCTGACTATCAAGAATGAAACCCAAGAGCTTTGTCAGTTGCTGCTGTCCAGGGGGCCATCTCCCATTCTGTAGGGCCGGCGCATTTCCTGTTCCAGGACGTGACTCTGTGTTGGGCCACACTAAAATGCACGTTGTTCGAATGGGCACAGAGATCGAGGTTGCTGTGTGTCCCTTTCCTGAGCGCTACTGGCCCCTCTGGGTGTCAGCAGCAATGGCACACTCACTGCCACATCACCGTTAAAAATGCTAACAAGCACCTGCCTAGCAGAATCCCACTGCACCCCCCTTGGTCTTGGTGGGTTCCCTGTGGAGGGCTACTTGTTGACATCTGTCAGTTAGCCAGTTACTGCCTTTGATGTGGGCCCTGACACTGCAGAAGGCGGAATGACATCAAAGCTGACAGAAGGCCCGCTATGTTACAGCAAGGCAGCGACCTTTAAGGACCAAATTTGTGATCTCAGCAACGAATGAAACCAGGTTGTTTGCCCAGACCCATTTCCCACATGCCCACACTGCCTGGCATTGCAGTGCTAGGCACACGTGTGCACCACTCCCTGCGGGGAAGCTTGCCTCTGGTCAGAAGCAGATATAAATATGGATTCAAGGAGAGAGACTTCATCTCTGGGCTGTGTGGGCCCTTACGGGGGAGCTGCCAGGTGCAAAGTGGAGATCCCTCGAGATGCTCTGGGTACGGCTTGGGAAACGGGCAGCTCGTCACATCACTGCCACCATTTGGAATTACAAACTGTGACTCCCCTGTACAGCTATTTTACCTGCTGTAACATTTCCTTCTCTTAGCCAGCCAGCCAGCCTGCAGTTCACTACAGAATTGGCTGCCAGAGGGTCTTGGGGGTAAGATCGGGAGTACCAATTGATCTGGGGTGAGTGACTAGGCTCTTGGGACCAGGAGCAACCTGCTGCAGTGTGAGTTTTGGTGCAAGGGACCGTTATCACGACATCCAGTTTCCCATGGGTGGCAAGACAGACTGGAGAGTCTAAGAGGACTGCCTGTGGGACCCTGATAGGACTGGTACAGTGACCCGGGAGTTCGCCCGTGGGACTGCTTTGGTGAAATCGAATTACAGAACACAGCACCGGTTTGGGCCGTCAGCCCTGTTTTCTGACCAGCAGCCTGCGGCAGGCACTCATAGCTGTGAGGCGCTTCGGAGCGTGTCACAGTCCATACCTCCACGTAGCTACCCCTCAGCTTTGGAGGACACGTGGTCTTGAGCCTCCCACCCCCCCCGAGCCACATAAAGCCCAACAGGCCGAGGTATCAGCTACCACCAGATGCACCGTCTTAGAACCAACAGAGCTGGACCCTCTGACTTGTCTCCAAAGGTCGGACTTTGAGCAACTTTACCCCAGCGGCCTCACTGCCCCGTGAGGGCTGCGGGGGTCTAGGAAGAGCCTGGGGGAACTGCGCAGTGCTGCTCCCACACGCTGTGTGGCTGTGGGTGTGGGGTGGTCCGTTCTGCAGAGGCAGGCTCTGTGGGTAGCCATTAACCAACGTCTCATCCTTTTTTTTGAACCCCCCCGGCTTCAGTAACACCTCGTGGCAGTGAGTTCCGCAGGCTTACTACGCCTGGTGTAAACGCGTTTCTTTGTATCCATTGCACACCAGCTGCTTTCAGCCTCGCATGACATCCCCTTGTCTTGTGCTTTGACCCAAGATGAACGGGGACAGCCAACATACCTTCCCTAGCCCTGTACTCATTTTGTGTACCTCCTACGTGCCCTCTTCTTTCTAACCTAAACAGTCCTCCTCCTCCTCACTCTCGCCTCTCCTCAGTCTCTCACTGAATGAGGCAGGGTCCTAGGGAAAAAACAGCATGTGGTCACGTCACTGCAGTCTGTAGTACAATGCACAAGCGCAAGCGGGACTAATTGATACTGGCAGCGTTAGACGGGCGTTCCCCATCTTCTGAGAGCGAGACTCTGCAATGGGGAGAATGTTCTTTGACCAGGGGTTTGTGCATGCAGCTTGCTAGCTTTGAAAAACAGCCAAGCTGAAAACCCCCCCAGAAATTCCATCGTGTGGCATGAGATCGACCCCCACAGGGTCACCAGCAGGGCTGGACATTTCAGATGCCCCCCCACTGACCCCACAGCGTGAGCTAACAGAATAGCTGCGAGCGGCAGAGGACAAGGAGACACACACTTCCCCGGCAGAGGAACGGGGAGACTCGGGAATTGCGGAGCCGTATTTCTAGTGGACACAGACTCTTCTGCCCTGTCCCCTCCAAGCGGCTCTGCCCCAGGCTTGTCCCCGTCCCAGCCCCGTTCTCCTTGTGAAGAATCACGGGTCTTGGACCTGGGCCCGCAGCCAGTACTCCAGCAGCGCTACCAGCCAGCAGCAAACCCCACCAGTGGAGAGGGGGCTAGCAAAGCCTTGTTCCCAAAGAACCCCTCCACAAAGCTCCTAACTGCGGGAAACACCCAGCCCCGTTCGTTAGCAGGGAGGCACAAAGCACATCGGAGAGAGGCACAGGGCGCTGTCCAAGCAACTAGGGGAGTCCTGGGCTGGCGATTACATGGGCCCTGCCTACCTGCCTCTCAGCCTGCTTGTGATTTCTGCCCTCTATCCCAGATCCCATCTGTTCCTCACTCCAGGTCCCTCTTCTCACACCCTGCCTCTGATGTTGGCCCCAACCATGGCTTCAGACCGAGCCCTGGCCCACAGCTTGGTTCCAGCTCCAGGCACCTGACTAACCAATAGGCATGACTGCCCACGAGCTGGTCCCTGAGGTGCCTCACCTAACAGGTCCCAGCCTCCTTGCCCAGCACGGCCCAGTCCCCCTTCCTCCTGGCTTGTCATCCATTCTCCTGCCCCACTAATTCACAGTCCCAACCTTGCTCCCTGGGCTCCAGTTTCAGTGTCTCCTGGATCCATTGCCTTGGCTCTTTGCCCAGCATCCCGGCACTTTGTCCAGTCACTCCCCCGCTGATCCCCCCAGATGCTGGCTCCCAGGGCCCTAGTGCCAGCCTTCCCCTGGCACTAAGCACCAATCCCCTGCCCCAGCCAGCCCCTTTTTCCCACCCTAACTGCCGGGCCCCATTCTCCTCCCCACCCCTGCCAGGCTCTACGCCCAGCCTCCCCTGCAGGCTCCTTGTCCCCGTCCACTCTCCCCACTACTCTGCTGGGCTGGCTCAGAGTCAGAGCCAGCTTCCACCCCCCACGGCCTGGGCCCAGCCCCCGGGGGTCCTTAGCAGCAGGGGAGAGACTCTCCCTGCTCTCAGTCCAGCCCCTGGACCCAGCTCAGCCCACTGCTGCAAATGCAGGGAAAGGCCTGCTCAGGGCGGGCGAGCATGCCCCCTGCAGACAGACTCTTGGGGGCATTCGGCGGTGATGCGGGCACAGATCTACTCGGCCCCTGGGTCAAACGGGGGCAGATTCTCCCATGGGATCTCAGCTCATCAGCTGCAAAGCGCTGCTCTAGCGCGGAGCCGTCCGCACGCCAGGCAGTCACACCACCATTCCGGGGCTCTCGGCGCCCTGTGTTCTGGTAAGCGGCTGATGCCGAGGCGGTGTGTAATGGTGAATTAACCGTGTCCCTTTACACGTTCACATCCCTGGCTTAGGGGGCTTTTACACTGCAGCGGGGACCTGTGCTAGCAGAGCCATGCAGGCGGCTGGGCCAGTTTGGTTGGGGTGGCTTGCCCACGCTGCGGCCACGCTGCTGTGCGCAGTTCACAAGCCTGAGCAGCGCAAGCCAGGCTGTCCATCCGCGCTGGCGAGCACCCTCCCACTGCAGCATGGACATATCCTGAGCACAATACGCTGGGCAGCCCCCAGGCACGACACAATCCCTCCAGCCGCCGGCGGAGTGTGGACTCCTGGGAATCCTTCACTGCCGTCACTCTCGACATGGCGAAGTTCAATCCCCCTTGTTCTGTCTCCTGATCACTCTCCGATCCACCAGGGACCCTCGCCTCCCACCCCACGGCTACTTTGTTTCCTTAGCTTCTCCTGAGCAACTTGGAAAGCAAAATCACGGGTGCCAAACCCCTCTCTCCACTGCCCTTGTGATACGCTGGGAGGGCTCTGCTAGGTCAAGATACAACCGGCCTTGGCAGACGCCTCACAGGGCCCATCCTCAGACTAGCCTGGTCTACCAGCTCCTTTGCAGCTCAACCTACGTGCCAAGTGCGAGCTGTAACCCCTCCCTCTGTGCACTACCCAACTCTAAATGGCACATGCGTGTTAGCAGCTCCGTCCTTCAGCCTTATGTTCCTCCAGATCGCCGGGGGCTCCTTAATTGATCAGTTCATTCCAGCCCCTCCTCTTTTGACACCTCAATGCCCCAGACCAGTAGGTACATCTCCCTAAACATCCGCTGGGGCGAAGGCAGCAAAGAAATCACTAGGGCCCCAGTTCAGCAAAACCCTTCAGCAAAGACTTCATTTTTAAGCATGGGCTTAGCTCCACTGAAGTCAAAGGGACGCAGGCAGGCATTTCATTGCACTGCTGGATCAGGGGTTAAATCCCCTCTCCTCCACTTCTCCCCCCTTTCCCGGCTGGCCCAGCCAACCTCCCCGCTCTGTCCCAGGCCTCCTGCTTCTGACAGGACTGAGCTTTCTGCTCTTCCATGCCCACCTCTACCTCCTCGATTTCTGCCTCGCGCTTTCCTGCTCTCGTGTGCACGCCTTCCCCTTGGCTTCCCTAGGGGTCCCGCTTTGACCTGGCTGATGACTGTACTGACTTCTAGCCTGCCTGGCTGTTGCAGGCGTCTGGAACTTTCCTTGCCTGGCAAAGGAGTCTCTGGCGTGAGGTTAAGGGAGCCGAGAGGAGGCCCCTGCCCAAGACACTCACTTTTGCTTCTCTGCCTTGTACTGCTGCGTGCAGTCATCAAACAGCTTCTGGTTCATCTCCATGAACAGCTTCAGTGCGTTGTAGATCAGGCCATGGATGGTCCTGCAAAGAAGGCAAAAGGGGGACAGCGGGTCACAGGGGACGTCAAGGGGCTTGTCCCGTATCCTGCTGGGAGGGGGACAGACACTGCTTCTGCTCACAGGAGCGTGACCGGAGCCTTCCCCGAAGCCCCAGCGTGCCGTGTGAAAAAGTGAGACCCGATCCCATTCTATTGTTCCACCGGGGGCATGGAGATGTGGGCGGGCTCTCTTCGCCGTGACTGAGTTGGGGGTTCCCAACAGAGACGTCAGCAGGCAACCCCCAGGGCCTTTTCTACTGGGCATCACATAGTCCGAGAAGCTAGAGATGGAAGCAGCCAGGGCTTTGTCCAGCCCAGTGTTAAAGCTGCATGCGATGGGGTTGGCAACGTACCAGCCAGACTGTTTGATTTCCCCACATGGCTTCACTCATTTACTCGGTTACTGTGAACAGCAGCTGCTGCAGCAGCAAACTGGCGCATACACTACCTCGGGGGGGGATGGGGTACCGAACTAGCAGAGCAAGCCATCTCCTCCCCTCGTGCCAACGCCTGCATTGTGTCACGCCTGGTCCACGCCGCGCTGTGAGCTCCTGGGCAGGGACAGGGGCTTGTCTGAAAGCGCTGGGAAATAGAACAGACTGAAATGGGGCCCAGACGCAGCCCGAGCGAGGAACCGACGGGCTGGACGTCCTGCGCTCTGGCTGCTGTAAGTCACCTCACCTCTCTGCGCTCCCTCCCCAGCCGCAGAAGGACCCTCGGTGCTAATGGACTTTGGGGACAGTTTGCAAGAAAGGCACAGCTCCTAAGTTTTATTTTCGGCCGCACGGACTGAGTGAGCTGGGGAAAGGAAGGGCAGAATCTCTGTGTCCCTCAGCCCACTCTGGGCCAGCAAGGGAGGCAGAGAGAGAGATGGGGGGGCAGGAGGAGCTGCAGAAAAATGCCATCACAAACTGGAAACAGGCAGAACGGAGGATCAGATCTGTCCTGTGCTGCCCCCAGGAAAGCAACAGGAAAGCACAAGAAAGCAGACAAGGGGGGAGATCCAACAAAGGAGAAAAGACACCGAGAGCTACCGATGCTTAGGAAATGTTTTACATGCAGCAGAAAACGGCTCCGTTAGGTGGGACAAAGCACGTTTCTGAAGCATTCTGGGAGAAAGGTGGGAAAAACAACATGACGAGTGCATGGGGAGAGTATGGGTGTGACAGCAAGGCCACCCTGGCTATTTCCTTGCCTGCTGGTGAGTGTAGCATTTACCGCACGCAAAGGGAAAAAGGCCTGTGCCTCTTGTTGACTCTCGATGACGAAGAGGTGAGCGGAAGCAGAAACAGACAACGGTTTGCAAAGCTTTTATTCTGCAACCAATTTCTCTGTGCTTCACGCTGAAGCCCAGCTCCGTCCAATCACCCCCTCAACTGCGTTAGAAGGGTCCTCCTTTTGCCTCTTCTCAGTGTACAGGGAAGGCCTGGGTGCCAGGGGGAGAGGGGCTTTTCTGCCTTCTCTCCCCCCAGAAATTTCAGGCAATACCCCCCTTCCCCGGCTGCAGGACCCAAGCCTGAGCGTCTGCACAGCTACTTGTAGCGTTGTAGTGCAAGCCGGAGCTCTGAGGCTAACTGGCGCAGGTTTCAGCTTGGTGGGGAGCTTCCTAACCCATTCACCAAAGCGACAGAGGGTTCAGTCTTTTAACTGTCTGAGCCCCTCTTGAACTGAGCCAGCGAAGGGCTGGAGAAAGGAGCGGGTGTGGGAGCGTCACAAGAGGATTTGGTGACAAGCAGCAGCACTATGGTTCCTTGGGTGGTTTTCTCTCAGTGCTCCCTCCCTTACACCTGGCAGCTGGAGACACGGGTCCAGGGCATTCGCCAGCGTCTTCGTTAAGCCTCTGTGATCCATGGCTTGCGATCCACCACTAGACAAACCCGACACGCCTACCAGGCAGGCTCGAGGGCCAGGCAGCTCAGCGGACTGACTGGGCTGGCCAAACAGCCCCAAAGGCTGTACAAGAGCTGCCCAAAATGCTGGGGGTTGCTTGGGTCTTTCAGTTCTAGTACACCATCCCCTGGGTGTGAGAGCACCGCGCCTCCTCCCTGCCCCACAGCCACCAGCAGGCCTGGGCTATGCCGGGTGCCCGCACGCTCACACCCGACGGCCCCGGGCACACAGAAGGGACCTACTTGTTCCAGTGACTCTTGGAATTCTTGTAGAGGGCCGGAAACATGATGGGGAGGATCCTGGCGGCGTTGTCACTGATCAGGCTCATGATGTACTCGTTGTTCCAGTAGTACAGCGCCCGCTCTGCCACCTGCACAAGGCGAAAGCAAAGCTCTGCTGTGGCTCCTTGCACACGGGTCAGAGGGCGCGTGTGAGGAGTTAGCCAAGACCGGCCAGGCACCAGACAGCCCGGAGACCAGGTCTGCCAGCGCTCCGGGGAGCAGCTTTTCTTTGCCACCTCTGGCAACAGGCCCTCTGCCTGGAGCGAGCCAGGCTGGGTTCCCGTCCTCTCCTAGCTACATTCTGCTGCATCGACACGGAGAGCTTTGTCCTTGGGGAGTCGCATTCGGTCACAGGGCCTCAACTCCTACGGTTATACTGATGACTTGCCAGTCGGTCACATCAACAACGCTTCCCCCAACCCTCCTGCCTCCGGGCAAAGCTCAGCAAGGGCTAACAATGGAGTGGACTCTCCAGCCCTCCCTGTCCAACAGGGGCGCCCCTCTGGGTTCTCGCCGCCTCTGGTCCTTCCAAACGTGGCTAAGCACGGCCATTCGGCCTGTCCCCCACTGGTCTCCCTCCGCTCCCTGGACCATCCTACATCGCTCACGAGGCTAAGACTCCTCCCTGCCCCGCTCCACGGAGCCTGTGCCCTCGCCTCCTCACGCTATGCCTTCGCGGCACACTGAACCCAGGGGCCTGGCACTCGTGTCCCAGCCTACCCCGGGTGTGAGCCGCTCCACTGCAACGACCCATCTGTGTCACGGTGCCCTCGCGGTTTCTGCACTCACCCACATGTGCCCAGTGGGACAGCCCCCAGACCTTTATCAGAGACACTTGGACTCTGTCAATGGTGGGAGAATCCATCTGTCCTCAGTGGGACTGTGGGAAGGCATTGGGGGACTAGGTTCCACCTGGAGCTCAGGTCCTAACCCACCTCTGCAGCTGAGTAAGCCAGCCCAGGGTTAAAGCAGCACCAGACCCGGGAGAGAGGCTGGCTGTGCGGCTGCAAGCAGACCTTTGTGCTAGAACTCGCGTAAGGGCCTGGCTTACCTGTGCAGGGAAGATTTAGCCGAGGGGGGCATGTCAGCAACAGGCCCACAGCCCCCACCCCTCCTTCAGGGAAGAGAGAAGAAGCCTTATCTCAGAAACCTCGCAAACAAACCGAGCCGAGCCGAGCCGAGCCGAGCCAATGGCTCTATCGCACCAGGTCCCTGCACAGCTCCCACCGGCAGTCAGAGATTTAAGGCTCAAAGATAACACTGTGGTCAGTGGGCCTGAACACCCAGTAATCCCTGCTCTGTGTTGAGCTAGAGAATGTCTTGGAGACACACATCTGGTCCTTGGACTCGGAGCAATGGAGAACCCACCAGACCCTGAGGCAAGCTGTTCCAATGGTAGTGACCCTCAACGGTTTTATAAAAGAGAGAAAAGAGCTTTATTTCTAGTCTGAACATATCTAACTTCCCTTCCGAGCCATTCTAGCTCGGTATGCCTTGACAGATTAACAAGCCAGCTGCTGGTCACCTCTTCCCCCAAAGGCACAGTCTGTGGCCACGTTAACGCGAAGGCTCCAATGAACAGCCTATTGCCATAAGGCAGCATTTTCCTCACAGATCTTCCTACCTCTACCCCTATCCCCAGCCTGTACGGCCGAGAATCCCACTAGCCCTCTTGGCCCACAGCACTGCACTAGAAGCCCATGCTCAGATGGTTTTCCATCATGTCCCTATGACCTGTCCAGAGTCCATGCCCTCCAGGGCACACGCACCCATGCTGTCAGCGTGGCCTACAGCCTTTGCACCCAGCATCTGGCTGTATTAAAACGTGCGTTGCTCAAATGAACCCAGGTGACCGAGCGGTCCCAGTCACTCTGTGCAATAGATCTGCCCTTTTCTTTAGCGGTCATCCCACCCATGTGGGAGTCGTCCCCAAGCTTGACCAGCAATGACTTGACGATTTCCCAGGGAGCTCAATGCTAAAGGTGTTGACGAGCACTGGGCAGAGAACTGACTGCAGTCAGACCCCATCTGAGGGTTTCACTGTCAGTAACGGGGCGAGGTCTGTCAGCTAGTCAATGTGGAAGCCTTTTAAGATGGGCTGCAGTGACTTTGCACAGTGCCAATCCTTTTTAGGGGGGACTAAATCAAACGGCTCCCAGAAATCTAATCATTTTACGTCAAGACACCTTTGTCCACCAAATGTGTAGCATCATACCAAACCTACCTGACACTAACTCAACCAGTCCTATTTCCCACACATCCCATGGTGCCGGGCATTCCTTAGCTGAACTCCTGCAGGTCCTGACGCATGCCTGCTTTTGCGGGGCATCTACCTGGGTCGTGAATGGTGGAGGGCAGGGATTACTGCTTTATGCGTCTCTGTGACGCGCGTCACGCCAATGGCAAACAAGAGGCAATGCAGAGGAAGGGTGCGGAGAGGGCAACGGCTGAGTGCAGTGCCTCCCAGCTGTGTCACTGTGTGGACATCTGCACCTTCCCCTGCTCTCCTGGGGGTCCCTAAAATGGGATTAAGTGGCCCTGCAGACCTCCCATCCCCCTGTCCCCGCTCTACCCCTCTTCTATCTGCACGACGGAGGATGTGGTGCCCCAAAGCCAGGCAGTGCAAGGTCTCTCTGGTACAAGCATGCAACACTGGGAATACTCAGCAGGGAAGAGCGCCCCATTGGCTAGCCATCCCCCAGTGTTGCGGACAAGTCGATAATCCGATCTCAGGAGGACCTGGGCACAGTAACTCAGGGACACGAGTAGGGATGGAAGCGACTACACAAGGACCCGGTAAGCACAGCTTATTGGGTAGCCAAATCAGCTAGTCACCTGCCCCCCTTGCTGCCTCTGATACAGAGGCAGCAAAGGGAGAGGGGAGCTAGCTTAAAAGCCAGTTTCCCCCAGCACCGTCTCCACAGAGGGGGTGGGGAGCGGAAGGGGAGGCAGAGGCGCAGCAGGAAATGGTGCAAGCAGGGACTAAAGCAGTCCCCGCTCACGCCGGTCTGACTGCGGTGCCTCTGCCTTTGAAATGCAGCAAGAGCCCCCCCAGAGCTCCAGCTACATGTAAAAGGCAGAGGTGCAGCCGGACAGCAAGTGCCGTGCCCCGCCCCGCCCCGCTAACCGAGTAGTTGATGGATGTTCCATCGACTACTCACTTTGCTGACTAATCGCAATTTCACATCCCTAGACAGGAGGACACCGGATGGGGCCCACCTGCCACCCTGTGTCAGATCGGCCCCTGACAACAAGGGGCAGCACAAGGTACCGATGTTAGCACCTCGCTGTTGTACGCTCAGGGCTGGGACATGCTGCGTAGCTGGGCAAATGCTATCAGGGGCTTGGGAGGCCATTCACAGCACTACTTCTCCTAGACTGCTGGTCTGGCGGCTCTTTAACACCTCCTGCTTTGTGCCACCCTCGGGACTCCTGCTCACGGCAGCCACAGAATTTACCGAAGAATCCTCTGGCTACCACAAACCTGCTCCAGGACCTCTAACCGCCCCACACAGGACCCGGGCGCAAAGCGATGCCAGATGGCCTTGTTGAGCCGGGAACCTACCTGGAAGTGTGGGCTGGACACGCACTTGGCCAGCTGCCTGAACAGGGGCTCCATGACCTTCACGAACTCGGAGGGCTCGATCACATCTAGTATTTCCTCCAGCTCGTTCAGAAACATCACCTCCTTGGGACTGTGCGTTTTCGGCCAGAACTTCAGCAAGCCCACAATCACCTGAGCGGGTACAGAGAGGAGTTTGGGAGCGGCGTGCCAAGCGACTGGCACTGCTGCCTAGCACCGCCAGCCCCAGAAATGGCCCGCACATATGGACAGATGCATTCAGAGGTGGCACCAATCACTAGCTCTTTCACATCTCTCAGCCCCCCGCCCCGCAGCTCTGCCTCCAGAGGCCTCGCACAACTCTGTCCCCACAGAGCTCAGGAGGTGTTCAAGAGGGCGTCAGCTCAGTGCCTGGAATCCCAATGTCCTGGGCGGTCCCTGGAACTGCAGGACAGGAACTGGGTGAACTCTCTTCCACTGCTCTGAAGCAGCACGGCTTCCCTTCCTGCTCCTCTCCTCTCCCCCTTGTGCCCCAGCTACCTTGCCTGCCCCACTGACGGCCTCTCCAGCACACAGGCTGGCTGGGCTCCAGGCCAGGAAGCTGAAATCACCTAGGGTTACCAGGTGTCTAGTATTGGCCCGGGCAGTCCGAGATTTGCGGCTTCTGTCTAGTTAAAAAAAAAAAAAAAAAAAAAACCCGGACTTTTTCTCGGACGGAAGGCCGCTTGGGACATTCTTTCCCTGCCATGTCTGGTGGGGGCTTGGGGATTTAAAGGCGCCGTGACACTCTTTTTGGGTGTTCCCCCCCCCTTTTTTTTGGCTCAACTTTGGTCCCCCCCCTTTTTGCTCAACCAATTTTTTTCAGTGTTTTTTGTGAAACTATCTGGCAACCCTAAAATCACCCCCTGTCCTCCTCCGCATGCTTCCCCGCAGGCAGCCTGGACAGGACCTGCACAGAGAGGTGGAGCGCGGGGACCTGTGGCGGGCAACTGGAGCCCACTGTGGGCCCCGATTCCGCTGGTTTCCATCCCCACAGCTGTTCTCCTACCAGCCCTGCTAAAGCAACATGGACTTAAAGCAGGGCCTGTAAGGCGAGGTGTGTGCTGACTGCACACGGCACTGGCAGAGAGCCGGGCGCTCCCCCTGCATCCACAGCGCTGCTACGGGCCAGTCGGCACAGCCTGCACATGCAAAACTACCCACCCCGGGATACCGCCTGGGTTACGACAACCCTGCGGCCCACAGAAACAAAAGGAGGCCACTCACCCCAGCTCAGCCGTGGCAGGCTCAGTGAGCTCCTACCAGCCTGCTGTCAGCAGGGCAGAGAGTTGCCTGGCATGGGGGGCACATGCTTCCCTGACGGGGGGGAGCGAGTGGTGGGGCAGGAGGAGGCCTATTCCCGAAGGTGAGTGTAGGACAGCTGGAGCTGGAACGTGCACACGGCAGATTGGCGGCAGGCTAGTTGTCAGTGCACAGCTGTGCCAGCTCAGGTGCAAAACCACCTACGCAGCCGACATTTGCCATTACCGCCGTGTCTGTGCGTGAGCCAGCAGCCCTCTGCCAGAGCCGGGCCTGCGTGGGACAGAGTCACGGAAGGGGTTTTTCCGCACTCCGCCCAGCCAAGCAGCCTTTGCTTCTCCTTCCCGCCCTCTGGCACACCAGCATTGCTCTGCTTAGTGGTACTGCGGGCCGGCCACGCCACACCTGGGCCCTCCTTGTGCTCAACACCAAACTGCGAAAATGCCTTCAGCAGCACCCCCACTTGAAGGCAAACTCCCCCGTCAAGATTCAGTGTTCTGGGGGAGAGCAGGCGGGAGGGGATATGCTAATGAGGCAGCTGGGTAAAACAAAGTCCAACCCCTCCACAGGAGATGCTCCCCCAGGGCTAAAGAGCCTTTCTGGTCTCCAGTTTCCACCCCCCCTCCCAGGGTCTAGTGGTCTGAATTGAGACTCAAATACCCACAGTCCCTATCAACTTTTGCTGGTTTCTGCGACAGTCCAATTCCCAAGCAGCTTCTCAGGGCAGACGCTGTGGAGCCAGAAGGGGAGCTGCCAGGAGAGAGGGGCTTTGCCTTCTGCTACAGCAGGACTGGACTCACACATGACAGACACTCCTAGCTGTGCTCTCCTTGCCCACTTCTTGTTTCAAAACCCAGCCTGCTCAGACCCCAACGCCTGGCTGGCTGGGCACGAGATGCGGACCGAGTCCGGCTGTGTGTGTGTGATGTGCCAGGCGACCGCTACCCCGCTGCAGACCAGTTCCAGGGAGCGACCTGACCCAACCCAACTTATGCCAGGCCTGTCTGGAGCAGACTAGGAGTAACTCAGCTGCTAACGTGTCCAGAACCGACCTTGTGGTGTGAACTCAGGCCGTGGCAGACATGCCAAAGCCAAGCAAGGGGACTCACCGGTTCCGTCAGGCTGCTGTCCTTCTCCAAGAACTGCACAACACAGTACGCCAGCTGCAAGGGAAACAGCGCCCCGTCAGAACGCCCCTCAGGCTCAGCAGACAACAAGTGGCAAGCACACGCCAGGCAGAAGCAGCCAAGGGCCATGGCAAGCGCAGGCCAGATCAGACCTGCTCCACTGTGCGACTGGCAACCTGCAGCAGCTCAAAGCCACCGTGACGGGCAGCGAATGGTGAGCTTGTCTCCGCTAGGCCACGCAGAAGAGCCCTGGGCTTTGGGAGCCTGAGTTCTGCCCCTCATGTTGCACAGGGGCAGTCCGTGGCCACATGGTCACACTAACAAAACTGCAGAGAGGTAGATGAGTATCTGCGGCTGATAGGGACCACGGTGATCATTCAGCCTGGCCTCCTGCCTAACACAGGCCACAGGGTGTCCCGGAGCAAAAGCCGGGCCGATCTCTTAGAAAAACATCCCCTCTCCAGGGGCAAACTGCCAGGGAGAAGCTGGGCAACAGGAGAGCTCTGCCCACTCAAACGCGCGGCAGGGAAGTAACAGGAAGCGAGAGTGCATCACCCTTCAGAGCCGGGATTTGCTCACACCCGTTGCCTCAATACGGATCCTGCCTCCATATTGGTCTAAGCCAGTGTTTCCCAACTGGTGCTCCGTGGAACCCCAGGGTTCTGCTAAGCAAAAGAAAGGGTTCCGCAAGGAGTCGGCACTCCCCTACCCCCTCTTAAAGAGACAGAGCTTTTTTGCGTCAAGACTCTTCTTTTTTTTTTTTTGGCTTGACGAAAAGCAGCAGTGGGGTGGGCTTTCCCCCCCCCTTTACAAAAAAAAGCGGCGGCGGGGTTTTTTGATTTTTTTTTGGCTTAACAAATCGCACCAGGGGCCTTTTAAGGCAACCCTAGGGGTTCCGTGGCCCAATAAAATCGGGAAACGCTGGTCTAAGCACTCACGGGGGTGGGGAAGTGACCTTCAACTCTGCATACAAGGGTAGCAGTGAGTAGCAGATGAGGCCCAGTTAAAGGTATTTAGGCGCAGCTGCACTCAGTATTGCAATGCCTCCCTGATTTAGGAACCTAAATCTAAAGTAGTTTATGCACTCAGGAGTCAAAATCCCATTGACTGTCAATGGGATAGAGGCTGCTCAATCAGCCAGGCACGGCAGTGCTGGGTGCAGCAATGCCTAAAGACCTGCATAAACCTGGGCTGAAATCCTCCAGTAGCTGGAGAGGAGCAGGCCTGCCGTTCAAGCCAGCAGCGGACAGTGGAGCAGTCTCACGCTGTCCTGGAGCAAGAGGCAGCAAGTTAAGAGACTAGAGTGAAGGAGGCCAGGGACGGACAGCTCAAAGCACCCGCTGGAGTGAGAGGTACAGTTGGGTGTCGGGGGGTGACTATACAGAAGCCAGAATCCCGCCAGCAAGATTTGGGTGAATCAAGCCTGGGGGTGGCTGTAAATAAGCCCGAGCGTTTGCAGTCTCGGGTGACTGACCTGTGGGTGGTAGACGCTCAGCGATTTCACCTTGTGCAAAGGTAGCAAGACCCGGATGAGGAACATCTTGTGCTCTTCCTTCAGAGGCAGCGCAAACCCATTGATTATACTGAGGAGGAGAAAGGAGACGCATTATGGGGTCAGGTGTTGCTGAGCATGCACCAGGGCAACCCCGGCACAAAACCAGCCCCCAGCCCACACAGCACACTGACACCGCCAGGAAGCACCTGGCTTCAGGGCTGCAGTCACTAGGGCCCCAGCCCTAGGGCACCCTGCAAAGGTGCCCCACAAGCACATTCCCACCACAGGAGGCCCAATCACACGCAGGGAGGGAAATCAGGGGGAGCTGGCCCTTTAAGAGGGTTGGCGCTCAGCTGTCCCCATGCCGCCCTTGGCTCCAGGAGGAGGAGATGAATACTGCAGTGACATGCCAGGGCCTGCTGGGGCGTCTAACGAGATGGCTCGGGGTTAATGCTCTTCAAAAGAGCAGGAGGCAGCCCTGGGAAGGAGATACGGGAGCATGGCTGACGCAACAGGGCAGAAAGCCCAGCCCTACAGAGATCTCTGCGCTGGGCTGCCACCTAGGCAGGTGGGGACAAGTCCCTCCGGTGCTGCCCCTTGGCACGGTGAGGCAGTGACCTCTGACCCAAAAGGGATAGGGAGAGCGTGAGCAGAGCCCAGCAGAGGGGTGGAGTTGGGAGAGTGGCTGGGGAAGGGAAGATGGGCCCTTGGGAAGGAAGGGCTGTGCCCAGTCTGGGGAGGAGCGCTCTTTACTTGTGTGCTTGGACTCTCACACCTTAGAAGGAACAGACTTCTGTAAATTAGCTAGAGGGCTAAGTCAGCTGGAAGGCTGAGAACATAAGAACAACCAAAGGCCCATCCAGCCCAGTGTCCTGTCTCTGACAGTGGCCAATGCCAGGAGCCCCAGTGGGAACGAACAGAACAGGGAATCATCTATCCACTGTCGCCCATTAGAACATAAGAACGGCCATACTGGGTCAGACCAAAGGTCCATCGAGCCCAGCATCCCATCTGCCGACGGTGGCCAATGCCAGGTGCCCCAGAGAAGGAGAACAGAAGACAATGATCAAGTGATTTATCTCCTGCCCTTGTTATGAAGGCTAGGGCACCATACTTTATCCCTGGCTAATAGCCATTTATGGACCTAACCTGCAAAAATTTATCAAGCTCTTTTTTAAACCCTAATAGAGTCCTGGCCTTCACAGCCTCCTCGGGCAAGGAGTTCCACAGGTTGACTGTGCGCTGTGTGAAGAAAAATTTCCTTTTATTAGTTTTGAACCTACTACCCATCAATTTCATTTGGTGTCCCCTAGTTCTTGTATTATGGGAAAAGGTAAATAATTTTTCTATAATCACTTTCTCCACACCATTCATGATTTTATATACCTCTATCATATCGCCCCTCAATCGCCTTTTTTCCAAACTGAAAAGTCCCAGTCTCTCTAGCCTCTCCCCATATGGGACCCTTTCCAAGCCCCTAATCATCTTAGTCGCCCTTTTCTGAACCTTTTCTAATGCCAATATATCTTTTTTGAGGTGAGGAGACCACATCTGCACGCAGTACTCGAGATGTGGGCGTACCATAGTTTTATATAGGGGAAGTATGATATCTTTTGTCTTATTATCTATCCCTTTTTTAATAATTCCTAACATCCTATTTGCCTTACTAACTGCCGCTGCACACTGCGTGGATGTCTTCATAGAACTATCCACTATAACTCCAAGATCCCTTTCCTGATCTGTCGTAGCTAAATTTGACCCCATCATGTAGTACGTGTAATTTGGGTTATTTTTTCCAACATGCATTACCTTACGCTTACCCACATTAAATTTCATTTGCCATTTTGCTGCCCAATCACTCAGTTTGCTGAGATCTTTTTGTAGTTCTTCACAATCCCTTTTGCTTTTGACTGTCCTGAACAACTTTGTGTCATCTGCAAACTTGGCCACCTCACTGCTTACCTCATTTTCTAGATCATTGATGAACAAGTTGAACAGGATTGGTCCCAGTACTGACCCCTGGGGAACACCACTAGTTACCCTCCTCCATTGTGAAAATTTACCATTTATTCCCACCCTTTGTTTTCTGTCTTTTAACCAATTCTTGATCCATGAAAGGACCTTTCCTCCTATCCCATGACCACCTAATTTACGTAAAAGCCTTTGCTGTGGGACCGTGTCAAAGGCTTTCTGGAAATCTAGGTATATTATATCCACTGGGTGCCCCTTGTCCGCATGTTTATTAACCCCTTCAAAGAATTCTAACAGATTAGTTAGACACGACTTCCCTCTGCAGAAACCATGCTGACTTTTGCCCAACAATTCGTGCTCTTCTATGTGCCTTGCAATTTTACTCTTTACTAGTGTTTCTACTAATTTGCCTGGTACTGATGTTAAACTTATCGGTCTATAATTGCCAGGATCTCCTTTAGAGCCTTTTTTAAATATTGGTGTTATATTGGCCATCTTCCAGTCATTTGGTACCAAAGTGGATTTAAAGGATAGGTTACAAACCACTGTTAATAACTCCGCAATTTCACATTTGAGTTCTTTCAGAACCCTTGGGTGAATGCCGTCTGGTCCCGGAGACTTGTTACTATTCAGCTTATCAATTAATTCCATAACCTCCTCTAATGTCACTTCAATCTGAGTGAGTTCCTCAGATTTGTCACCTAAAAAGGCTGGCTCAGATTTAGGAACCTCTGTAACATCCTCAGCCGTGAAGACTGAAGCAAAGAAATCATTTAATCGCTCCGCAATGGCACTGTCTTCCTTGATCGCTCCTTTTATATCTTTATCATCCAAGGGCCCCACTGCTTTTTTAGCGGGCTTCCTGCTTCTAATGTATTTAAAAAACATTTTACTATCATTTTTTGAATTTTTGGCTAGCTGTTCCTCAAACTCTTTTTTGGCTTTTCTTACTGCATTATGACACTTAATTTGGGAGTGTTTATGTTCCTTTCTATTTTCCTCACTAGGATTTGACTTCCACTTTTTAAAAGCTGCCCTTTTCTCTCTCA
Organism: Pelochelys cantorii; assembly: GCA_032595735.1. NCBI lineage: Eukaryota > Metazoa > Chordata > Testudines > Trionychidae > Pelochelys > Pelochelys cantorii. Next base: position 191,081,178 of record CM064328.1, read on the forward strand.
CTGCCTTTTTAACATGGCTGTTTAGCCATGGTGGTTCTTTGTTAGGTCTCTTACTGTGTTTTTTTATTTGGGGTATACATTTAAGTTGGGCCTCTAGTATGGTGTCTTTAAACAGTTCCCATGCAGCTTCCAGGGATTTTAGTTTAATTACTCTCCCTTTTAGTTTCTGTTTAACTAGCTTCCTCATTTTAGTGTAATTCCCCTTTTTGAAATTAAATGCCAGAGTGTTTGACCGCTGCGGTGTTCTTCCCAACACAGGAATATTAAAAGTTATTATATTGTGGTCACTATTTCCAAGCGGTCCAGTAACAGTTACCTCTTGGACCAGATCCTGCGTTCCAGTCAAGACTAGGTCGAGAATCGACTCTCCCCTTGTGGGTTCCTGTACTAGCTGCTCCAAGAAGCAGTCATTTAAGGCATCAAGAAATTTAATCTCTGAATCCCGTCCTGAGGTGACATGCACCCAATCAATATGGGGATAATTGAAATCTCCTATTATTACTGTGTTTTTTATTTTGGTAGCCTCTCTAATCTCCCTTATCATTTCAGCATCACTATCACTGTCCTGGTTAGGTGGTCGGTAATATATTCCTAATGCCATATTCATATTAGAGGAATGAATTGTTATCCATAATGATTCTATGGAACATTTTGATTCCTTTAGGATTTTTACTTCATTTGATTCTATATTATCCTTCACATATAGTACCACTCCGCCACCCGCACGACCTGTTCTGTCTTCCATTCCCAGCTTCTGACAAACAGAGGTGGGGGACACCATCCCTGCCCAGCCTGGCTAACAGCCATTGATGGACCTAATTTCCATGAATGTATCTAGCTCTTTTTTGAACCCTGTTAAAGTCCTGGTCTTCACAACGTCATCTGGCAAGGAGTTCCACAGATAGACTGTGCATTATATGAAAAAATACACCCTTTTATATTTGTTTTGATCCTACTACCTATTAATTTAATTTGGTGATCCCTAGTTCTTGTGTTATGGAAACAAGTAAATAACTTTTCCTTATTTACTTTCTCCATGCCTGTTACGGTTTTATAGATCTCTATCCCATCTCCCCTTAATCTCCTCTTTTGTAAACTGAAAAATAGCAGTTTTAGTAATCTCTCCTCATACAGTAGCCATTCCAAATCCCTAATCATGTTTGTTGCCCTTTTCTGAGCGTTTTCCAATGCCAATATATCTTTTTTGAGCTGAGGTGACCACATCTGCATGCAGTATTCAAGATGTGCATGTACCATGGACTTACACAGAGGCAATAGGATATTCTCTATCCCTTTTTTAAGTATTCTTAACATTCTGTTTGCTTCTTTGACTGCTGCTGGACATGGAGTGGATGTTTGCAGAGAACTATCCACAGTGACTCCAAGATCTAATTTTGTCCCCATCATTTTATACGTGATTCTGTTTTCCAATGTGCAGTACTTTGCATTTATCAACGTTAGAATTCGTTTGCCATTTTGTTGCACAGTCACCTAATTTTGTGAGAGTCTTTTGAAGCTCTTCACAGTCTGCTTTGCACATAACTATCTTGAGCAGTTTAGTATCCTCCTGCAAATTTTGCCATCTCACTGTTTACCCCTTTGTCAGATCATGTATGAATATCTTGAATAGTATTGATCCCAATATGGACCCCTGAGACACCACTAGTTACCTCTCTCCATTCTGAAAATGGACCATTTATTCCTTCCCTTTGTTTCCTGTCTTTCAACCAGTTCTCAGTCCATGACAGGACCTTCCCTCTGATCCCATGACAGCTGCCTTTGATTAAGAGCCTTTGGTGAGGGACCTTCTCAAGGGCTCTCTCGAAATCAGAGTGCACTATATTGGGGATGTAAGGGAGTAATCGCCTAGTTGACTACCCGATAAGCCTAGGCTTACCAGGTAAAGTCAACTACTTGCATTCCCACCCCTCCTGCTGCCTCTGTTTCAGAGGCAATGCCGGGGGGGAAGGGCAGAGCAGGAGTCGGTGCTGGGGGGAGCCGGCAGCAGCCCCTGCCCCCCGCAGCTGCCTCTGGTAGAGGAAGCAGTGCAGGAGAGGCGGCACCACGGGGTCTGCATTTAAAATGTAGTAGGAGCCCGGCAGGCAACCCAGCTCAGTCCCAGCTCGTGCCAGGCCCACACCCTGCTGTGGTGCTGCAGTCTAAAAAGCAGTAGGAGCTGGGGGGCAGGCTGCCTGGCTCCTACTGCCTTTTAAATTGCAGAGCCGCAGCGGGGTTTGGTCCCACACCTGCGAGCCGGGACTGAGCCAGGCTGCCTATTGACTAATCGAGTACTTGATAAAAATTCTGTCGACTACCCGATTAGTTAAAAACCCGCCTCTTTATATCCACTGGATCCCCACTGTCCACATGCTTTTGACCACCCTCAAAGAACTCTAGAATAGTGAGGCATGACTTCCCTTTACAGAAACTATGTTCACTTTTCCTCAACAAATTATGCTCATCTATGTGTCTGACAATTCTGTGCTTTACTATAATTTCAACCAATTTGCCCAGTACCGACATTAGACTTACTGGTCTGTAATTGCCAGGATCACCTCTAGAGCCCTTTTTGAAAATTGGTGTCAGGTTAGCTATCTTCTCGTCATTTGGTACAGAAGCTGATTTAAAGGGTAGGTTACAAACCACAGTTATTAGTTCTGCAATTTCACATTTGAGTTCTTTCAGATCTCCTGGGTGAATGCCGTCTGATCCTATTAAGTTTATCAATTTGTTCCAAAACCTCCTCTAATGACACCTTAATCTGGGACAATTCCTCAGATGCGTCACCTAAAAAGAATGGCTCAGGTTTGGGAATCTCCCTAACACTCTCAGCCATGAAGACCAATGCAAAAATTCATTTAGATTCTCTGCAATGACCTTACTGTCCTCAAGTGCTGCTTTAGCATCTCAATCATCCGAGGGCCCCAGTGGTTATTTAGAAGCCTTCCTGCTTCTAATGTACTTAAAGAATATTTTGCTATTACTTTTTGTGTTTTTGGCTAGTTGCTCTTCAAATTCCTTTTTGACCTTTCTAATTATATGTTTTCACTTCATTTGTCAGAGTTTATGCTCCTTACTATTTTCCTCACTGGGATTTAACGTCCGCTTTCTAAACGATGGCTTTTTATCTCTCACTGCTGCTTTTACTTGGCTGGTAAGCCACGGTGGCACTTGTTTGGTTTTCGTACTATGTTTTTTAATTTGGGGTATACATTTAAGTTGGGTCTCTATTATGGTGTCTTTGAAAAGTTTCCATGCAACTTGCAGAGATTTTACATTTGGCACTGGACCTTTTCATTTCTGTTTAACTAACCTCCTCATTTTTGTGTAGTTCCCCTTTCTGAAATTAAATGCCACAGCGTTGGGCTGCTGAGGTATTTTTCCCACCACAGGGATGTTATAGTTAAATTACATTACGGTCACGATTTCCAAGCAGTCCAGCTACAGTCTCCTCTTGGACCAGATCCTGCACTCCCCTAGGACTAAATCAAGAATTGCCTCTCCTCTTGAGCGTTCCAGAACCAGCTGCTCCAAGAAACAACCAGTTAAGGCAGGGGTAGGGAACCTTTTTGCGTCAGGGCCACTGACCCACAAAAAAATCAGTTGGGGCCACACACAAGTTAGAAGCAAAAAAGAAAAACCAAACCCTCACTGACATGGCTCCTGATTGAGGAGAAAGACTCTCCCCACATTTCCCTCGCATGCCAGAGCCTAGAGGGGCCCAAGGCCAGTAAATTCCCCATTGCTGGGCGGGACCTCCGAGCCTCGAGGGCTGGATCCAGGCAAGCCAGGGGCCGCATCTGGCCCCCAGGCCTTAGTTTCTGACACCTTAAATCAGGGGTGGGGAACCCATCTCTACATCCCAGAAACTGAGGCAGCAGATGGACCCGACAGCAGATTGAGTAAGCTCCTGCTACACCACACCACACACTGGGCTGAGTCCCACCTTGCTCGAAGCCCTGAGTCTAACGCAGGAGGGGAGACATGCCCTTACCTGCCCAAGATCTCCAGCAGCTCTGCAATCCCATTGTGATGCTCTGTTTCATAGATAAACCTGAGAAAAAGGGACGAGGATGGGAGAGGAGTCATTGCCTAGCACAGGACACAGCTCAGTAGGGAGAGGGGGAGCATCTCTGAGTACCTCCCAGTAACAGATGACGGAGGATTCAGGGAGAGGACGGTATTGGCCACGCCGCATGACGTGCTACACGAGGAAGGGTAAGGGATCGGCCCCAACTGAAGGGTGGGCTGCTTGGCAGCATGATGGGGGAAGAAAGCCCGACCATTTCCTACATCAGGCAGAGACTTGCTGTGCTGCCCAATCCTCACTACCCTTGTGCCACAAGGAAGTACCGTCCTCCCATCCGGGGCCAGGGCCTGACTCGGCCGCTCACTGGCAGGATCAGGAACAGAAGGAATGCTCCAGCTGGGCTTCCCCGTGCTGCTGGGCCTGGCAGAGTGGCTCACCTGTAAAATATGTTGTTGATCTGCCGCCTCACATACGCTCGCAGGCCCAGGAACTTCCCGTAAATCCGGTGCAAGATGGTCTTCAGGAAGTCTCGCTCCCTGGGATCTTCGCTGTCAAACAAATCCAGCAGCTGTGGGTGGTAGGGACGTTAGATATCGATTAACTGAATAATCGTGTAACAGTATCAAAATGTAGTGGTTACATGCTTATTTGATAGTCCCGAGGGGGAGGCTGGCTGGCTGGCAGCCAGCGAGCTCTTGGCCCCACTCCCGGGAAGCCCCCTGCCACCCAGCACTGCTGCCTCTGTATCAGAGGCAGCAGCACAGGGCGGCAGCAGCCTCGTCCGCAGGGGGCTGACCTCCCCACGGACAGGAGCTATGCTGGAACCTCAATGAGCAGCCTCTGTCTGCAGTGAGCCTGGGCCCACCATGGACAGAGGCTGCTCCCCCCACGCTGCTGCCTTCCCACGGTCAGGCACATTTAGCGTCACTAGCAGCTGCTCAGGCTCCTGCAGCAGAGCCAGGCTCCTGAGTTGCAGTGCAGACGTCTGTCTCGCCTCATGCGGTTCCTCCCGCAGGCCAGCTGTAGGGCAGGGCCACCCTGGCTGCTCTCCCTGCCCCCAGGGCCCTTCTCTTGGGAACCAGCTTCTAGAGTGTTTCAAAGACAGCGACCCAGCCCTGAGCACGCCCCAGTGCTCCCCCGGCGAGGGCAGAAAGGAAGGCTGAGCCGCCTCCTACGCACCCCCTTTGACAGGGCCATGGGGCCGCTTGGGCAGCGGTTTGCAGCGGGCCGGCCAAAGGCCCCTTCACAAAGGCAGGGGGGAGGGGCAGCTAGAACTACTTACTGACAATACAAACTTCTGGTCAATGTATTTCTTGGCTACATTTGGCTGAAAGTCGGGCGACTCCAGGAACCGCAGGAAGAATTCATACACCAGCTGTGGAGAGCAAGGGTTGGGTTTTATAAAAAAGCTTTACTTAATTCTTCATGTTTTACGCCTGCCAGCCATGTTCCTTTTCCCACGTGATCTGTAAAAGGCTAGAGATGCGCCAGGCGGCTTGCTACAGCTGGAGCCACCAGTACGAATGTGCCAGGAAACAATTAACCGTTTAATGTGCTAACAGGGGAGACGTTTTCTGAGCATCAGACCCCGAGCCCAACCCCCACCCCTACGTACACTGCACCAACGGGTGATTGCCCCACACAGTTACAAAACTGCAAGCTCACTTCAGCTTCCAGCCACTGGCTCGTCTCCTAGATCAAACAGCCCTCTGCTAAGAGATAGCATCTCTGTGCGTGGGCACTTGCAGAACCTGCCTGATCTGATCAAGTGCTTTGAACCGGCTCTTGGCGCTGTTACTGGGTGACTTTTTATTGCTGCTTCCACGACCCTTTCCCAGCTTTCCGTAGGTAGCCGTGTCCACGCCCGAGGAACTCTGGCGTGGCGGGCACCTAGAAAAGTCTGTGCTCACGCCTCTCTGCTGAAGGGTTTGCTCCCACTTGGTTTGGCTCAGAATGATTTTTGGCCGCGGAAGCGTTAAGGCAGTGGTGCGGGTGTCCAAGCACAGCTCTCATGGGACCAGAGGGGCCCCACCCAGTGAGGAGGCCTGAGCTGCCCGGGGAGGCAGTGACAGCGCTGGCTCCCCTCCCTCAAGGGAGCGGCCTCTCACCCTCCTGGGCCAGAGGGATGGAAGCAGAGGCACGGAAGCAGAGGCACAGGGCTTCTGAGAGAGAAAAAATAAAGGGGGGATTCCCAAGGGTGCCAGACCAGCTACGCTCCTTGGGAGAGCCATTCGTTCCCAGCCCACGCCAGCACGAGGCGGCACTCGCTCCCAGCAGGCTGCCGAATCCAAGGCCTTGCTTCCTAAGCTGACCCCGCCCCCCAAGGAAAAGGAGGGTAAAAGTATCTGCAGGGAGAGGGAAAGCCCAGTCCCTTCCCTCCCACTCCTGCTTCTCGGTGTCTATCACCTGGCCAGGTGGCTTCCCACTCCATCGAGCCGCCATGCCCTGGAGAGGAGGCTGGCAGCCTCTCTCTTACCTGGAGGTGCGGCCAGGCAGCTTCCAGGGTGGGTTCATCCTCCTCGGGGTCAAACTCCGCTCCCGTTGGGTTGGACGAGGGGGGCAGAGTCCGGAAGAGGTTCACTGAAAACTGAGGTGAGCGAGAAGGCGGATGGGTGATCTTTCCATGCCGTCCCTTAGGTCACCGACACGGGCATTCCCCCAGGGCCCAGTGCCCCACCGGAGGCCAAAGAGTTACAGCTGCCGGGCTGACCTCCCACCCCTGCAGCGCTGCGTGTGCTGCGCACAAACACCCTTGGCTGCTCTGTGCCTACCTGGTCCCCATCCTCCGAGCACACCCACCAGTCGCTGTCTGCATGGCTAGGAAGGGTCCAAAGGGGTCAGGGTGCCATGGTTTCCCCAAGCAAGTTACTCTCCCTCTCTCCAGCTGCCCACAATTACTCCCCTCACTACTTCCAATGCCCAGGCATGCAGACAGAAGCCTCTGCCAGTCCTGGCTGCTCTGGCACCTGCTGGGGGGCGCCCACCGAAAACCGGCCACGCTCCTACCATGATGACCGCTTCCGGGTAGATGGCCTCAGTGACGACGTCCCGGTTGTGCGTGATATACTCCACCATCTCATTGAGACCCGCTCGCTTCACCTCCTTGAACTTCAGGTCGCTGAGCGGGTCGGAGATGAAGTCGAAGAGGACACAGCATTGTCGCAGCTTCTGTATGAAGAGCTCCTCTCGCTCGTGGGGGGGAGCATCTGGCAGGGACAGCGGAACAGGGAAAGGTTTCGAGCGCCTTTCTACACTGCGTACACAGCCCCCACTGCTGCCAGCCCCATCGTGCACGGTGCCGATCCTCCCGGGGGCAGGGTTCTCCCCGCTCTACACACGGGGAACTAAGGCTCCGATTGATAAGCCCTTGTCTGCACTGGAAAGGGTTACCCCTTATACAGATCTAGTTATTCTAACAGACACCCCCCCCATATTCTGGGATACAAGCAGCTTCCCCAGCAACACTAGTTCAGCTGAAAAGAACCTGTTATGCTGCAGGAAGAGTGTCCATGTGCGGGGCTCATTTATCACAGCCTGCGTAGTTGTCACCTCCTCTTCGATGTGTCTACACGCCCATGGCCGTATGCAACTCGAGTAGCCACAGCAAGCTCGCTTTAATCTAGCTGGCTGTGGGACTGGCACAGTGAAGCGGACGCAGCGTGGGCCAGCCCCATGGCAAACTACCAGCATTCTGGCAAGCTGAAGCGTGTGCTGCCACCACTTCCCCATGCTAGCTAGAGGAAAGCCAGTATGTTCACTGGAGCTGCAATCACCCTGTGGGATTGCAACACAGACCCGCCTGGGACAGCACCCTCCCACAGGGAGAGCCGAGCCTTTTGCAGGTCAGGGCCCCACCTCTAGCCTGCCTCTGCATTCTGGGAACATGCGACTTGTGGCTGCGAGCAGGAAAGGGAGGCAGGTCCCTGCTCCCCCAGAAGCAGCGAGATCTAAAGAGGACAACAGCCCACCGGGGGGCAAAGGGCACGCAAGGGAAGGCCACTGTGGTCTGGCTGGGATCTACACCGGGGTTCCCAGGCGAGAGGGGGCTGAAAGCAGGAGAGCGGCCTGGAGGACGAACGAAGTAGGATGTGGAGGACTCTGGTGCTGCATGGGGTCCCAGGCTGAGTAGGACCCAGACTCTCCTACCCCCGCAGCTGCATCACCTTTGGAGGGGGGGGAGGCAGACAGCCTCACAGTCAAAGGGAGGAGCTCTGTAAACCTCTAGCACCAAGGGGAGATGCTCTGGACACTCGAGGGAGAAGCCTACGGGTGCAGGCTGGCACTGGAGAGCTGTGGCTGGACCTGCTGCAGCTCCTGTCCCGCCGGGAGAACACTCCTGGGGCTCACTCTACTTACTGGGGAAGGGGGGGGGCTCTTGCTTTGCCTGCAGGGCTCAGCTCCCACCTCGCACACCACTCAGTACTGCCATCGTTTGCTTGCAGCTCCCGTCTGTCTACACTCTTGTGTCATCTCCGGGGCAGGGGCCATCTCTGTTCTGTGCTGGCATAGCGCCTAGCGCAGGAGGGACCCTCGGCCCTACGGTAACAAACCACCCGCTACCCTGCCACCAGAGGGGGATGAGAGCAGCACGAGGACACTGTGACATCAGTGCAGCCAGACAGCAATGGGCCAGGAATACTTCCCCAGGCCCGCAGGGACACCTCCTCTGGAGCGCCTCGCTGGGGGCTCTCAGCCCCAAAGGGCTGAGGAAGGGAAGCTGCTTTCACGGCGGTACAGTGGGCACCAAGGCTAGCATGACTGTAGCTGGGCTGTCTCCAACGTGACCGCCGACCTGTGCAGATTCTGCTCTGAGCCACGCAGAGCTGAGACGTCACAGACGCGCCCTCTCCACCCCCACCTGCCGGGCCCTTACCTTTGAGGGCAGGGAGCTTCTGCAGTTCCCGGTTTTTGCTCAGGTTGAAGCGGGAGGAGCTGTGCCGTCGCTCCTTCTTTACAATCTGGGGCCCTCCAGAATACTTGATCTTATTCAGCTGCGTGGGCGGGGGGGTGCTGTTACTGGGACGCTTGTTTGAGGTCGGTGGCGGCGGCGGCTGCTGCTGCTGGACCTGACAGGGGAGACCAAGGAGAGAATAGGACAACCCAGAACCCCAGGTCTCGGCGCTAGTAACCTGAGATACAAGCATGTGATGGGCTGGAGTTTCGCGGGTTACTTACCATGACTAGACAGCCTCTTCTTGGACTGAAGAAATCTAGACACGGTTCTTTTGGGGAAAAAAAAGCCTTTTTCATAAGAACCCGTACTCTAGACTGCGGGTTCACTTTGGAAATCCCTTTTTCGAAACAGCGATCGGACACAAATATGCAAATGAAGCACAGGATATTTAAATCCATGCTTCATTTGCACTTTTGATTGGGCTCATTTACAACCCTCTTTCGAAAGAGGGATGTAGTCTAGATGAGCCCTAAGTGGAGCACTTTGTATTTGTCCTTATTAAACTTCATCCTATTTACCTCAGACCATTTCTCTAGTTTGTCCAGATCATTTTAAATTCTGACCCTCTCCTCCAAAGCAGTTGCAACCCCTCCCAGCCTGGTATCATCTGCAAACTGAATAATCATGCTCTCTACGCCATCATCTAATTCACTGATGCAGACCAGACCCCTGTGGAACCCCGCTTGTTATGCCCTTCCAGCATGACTGTGAACCATTAACAACTACCGTATTTTAGCGAATATACCCCGCATTTTTTCCGAATTGAGTAAAAAAAAAAAAAAAAAAAAAAATCATGTATACCCTGCGCACGAGTATAACCCGCAGGGTATACAAGACTTTTATTTCATACTGTGCCGGGGTATATTAGCTAATTTACGGTGCTGGGGGAGGGAGGGGATTATCCAGCCTAAACGCCCCGGTTCCTGTGGGAACTCACCGCCCCGGGTCCTGCGCAGCTGCCAGCCTCCAGCCAGGGGAGCACTCATCCCCCTGGTTCCTGAGCAGCCGCAGGAAGTGGCGGGGGAGCGCTCATCCCCCAGGTTCCCGAGCAGCCGCAGGAAGTGGCGGGGGAGCGCTCATCCCCCTGGTTCCTGTGGCTGTGCAGGAACCAGGGGGATGAGCGCTCCCCCGCCCGGAGGCTGGCGCTGCGCAGGAACTCACCAGGTGAGTAAAAAAAATATTGTCTACCCCACACCCGAGTATACCCCGTGGGAGGGGGGGATGCGGGGTTTGTAAAAACGCATATAATCCCTGGGTTATATGCGCTAAAATACGGTACTCTCTGAGAACAGTTATTCAGGCAGTTATGCACTTGCCTTACAGTAGCCCATCGAGGTTGCATTTCCCTAGTTTATTGGTAAGAAGGTCACGCGAGACTGTGTCCAATGCCTTGCTACAGTCTAGGTATCCCATGTCCACTGCTCCTCCCTTATCCACAAGGCTTGACATCCCACCAAAGAATTCTCGTGTCAGGATCAGGCCCTCTGTAGGCTTTGATTTAACCCCGACCCTAACCTCAGGGTCTTGCTAGGCCTGTAAAACTCCAATAAAGCAGTTAACCGGATAAACGTTATGTTAAACTGGTTAACCACTCACACAGAGTGGGCGGGAAGGGGTCGCGTCAGCCCCCACCCTAGCCTGTGGTGCTGCTCCTGCTGGGCTGGGCTCGCCGCACACGGGCTGGAGAACCCCCTGCCCACGGCAGGCCCCTCCAAGCTGGAGCAGCCCCTGGCCGTGGCAGGCAGGGGGCTGCTGCAGCCTGACCGCTTAACCGTAACCGGTGGGCATCCCCCTGTAAGGATGTAAGGGTGGTGCTGATCAGTAAACTCGTTAACCATCCATATCCCTAGTTCTCACGCTGATGGCCTAACCGCCTAAAAGCAACCCTCTGGCAGGATGCACAGCCGGGGAGGGGGCTTGCTCACTGCCTTGCTCCCCGCCTTGCTCCCCACCCCCGCCCTGACTGGACCCAGCCCAGGTGAGCCAGCAGGAGGGAGGGCACAGACAGGGGCTGGCCCCTGCAGAATGGCAGGGCTCCACTTGAGGGGCGCCAAACAATTCCACCCCAGGGAAAGGGGGGTGTCAGGGTGGTGCTCTGCATGAGGAATGGGGGAAGTCAAGAGGGGAGAAGCAGGGTGGGTGCCCTGCATGGGGAGCAGGGGCAGGTGAGGGTGGCAGGAATAGAAAGGGAGCTGGCTGGGAGCTCTGCATGGGGATCAGAGGGGGGTCAGGGATAGAAGGGGTGGGATTAGTGTTCCGCACGCGGAGCTGGAGGCAGGTTGGGGGTCAGGAATAGAAGGGGGTGGGGTGGGTGCCCTGCACAGGGAGCTACAGGGATGTCCAGGGCGGGGAGGGGAGGGGGAGACAGGGCTGGAAGGTGGGTGCCATGCATGAGGAGCTGGGGGAGTCAGGGCCAGAAGGTGGATGCCCCCTGCACAGGGAGCTGTGGAGTATGCGGGGCGGGGCAGGGGGAACTGGGTTGGAAGGTGGGTGTCCTGAACAAGGAGCTGGGGGACATTGGGGAGGGGGTCAGGGCTGGAAGGTGGGTGCCCTGCATGGGGAGCTGAGGGGTAGATTGGGGCCGGAAGGCGGGTGCCCTGGACAGGGAGCTGGGGTATGTCCTGGGGGGGGGGAGGGAATGATCAGGGCCAGAAGGTGGATGCCCTGCACAAGGAGCTGAGGGAGATGAGGGGTAGATTGGGGCCGGAAGGCGGGTGCCCTAGACAGGGAGCTGGGAGATGTCAGGGAGAGGGTCAGGGCTGGAAGGCGGGTGCCTTGCATGGGGAGCTGGGAGAAGTCAGGGAGGGGGTCAGGGCCAGAAGGCAGGTGCCCTGCATGGGGAGCGATGCAAAAGGGGTCCTGGCTCTCCCAATGGAGGATGCTGCTCTGAGCCCCACCCTAGTTACCCCAGTTCCTCCTTTCTCCCTGGCCCGATCCAGGCACTGCAGTGGCCACTCCAAGGTCTCCACATCCCGCTCCCCCCTCCTCCTGCAGCAGCCACGGAGCCGTAGCCAGCCTGAGCCCCCAGCCTGGCCCCGGCAGCACCCGCACCGGGGAGGAGACACCATGCAGGGCAAGTGGAGGACAGCTGTGTGGCTGGGCCACTGAGCACCTCCCTGGCAACGTGGGCAGCCAAACGAGCTCCCTGCACAAGACACAAGTGAGGCAGTAGCCCCTAACACTGCCGAGCCAGCCCGGGCTCCCTGTAGCTCGAGCACTGCTCCTGAGCGTGTCCCAGCAGCCCGTGCCCCTCCAGTCCAGTCTGCTGTAGCTGCAGCACCCGCGCAAAGCAGAGCTCCCTTATTTGTACGCCAGCACCTCCGACGGCCCCAGTGCATGGGGTGTGTCCAGGCATGTCCCGGGACAGCAGCCTGCCGCAGCACTTGCAGCCTAGGGGCCTGCCTCTTGTGCCTTGTCAGAGAGGGGGAGAGACCTTTCTGTGCAATCAGCAGCCATCGCCCCAGCCACTGCCGGAGCCCTGCCTGCAGGACGGCACATGGAGCTCCTGAGAACAGGCCTCTGGGGAGAAAGTGCAGCGGGACGTGAAGGAGCCGCCGCAGAGGTGGCGGAGCGCGGCCTGGGTGCCCAGGCGAATGCTCCAGGGAGCGGCGCAGAGAGGTACAGAGGGTAGCCAAGAGAAGAGAGTGGAGACCCCGTTCCCATAGCTGAGCCTGAGGGAGGGCATAAAGGGGCAGACAGGCAAGATGCAGGAGAGAATGGGAGCAGGGCCCAGGACCAAGCCCAGGCAGAGCTGTGCAGAACTGGAAGGAGAAGGGAGGCCTGGGAGCCACGCGAGCCGAGGTGGAAGCAGTGGCAGTAGGTGCAGCGGGAGCTGGCCAGAGCACAGAGGCGCTAATGACCAGGCCGGAGAGATCCCCCAGGGCGGGCTGGCAAGCCAGACACAGGGGGGGGATTGGGGCTGAGCAGGGAGAGGCGAGCAGGGCAGCAGGGGAAGTGCTGAGCGGTGGAGAAGGACAATGGGAGCAGAGAAGAGCTCACAGCCGGACATCAAGGGAGACATGTGAGAGGCACCTGGATGCCAGGCTGAACTGAGGCTGATCTGAGAGCTGTCAGGGCAGAGGCAGTAATTGACGCCCCCAGAGCAGATGAAGTCATGGGAACAGCATGCGGAAGGCAGACACACACGGTGAAGCGAGGGAGCCAATGGAGACCCTGAACGAACGGCACAGGCAGGACTCAAGCTGCAATCCCCAGATGCCTGCAGCAGAGAGGCGGAAGGAGAGGAGGGGGCAGGGAGAGGCAAACGGGCCAAAGGAAGGTTGGAGATCAGGGCACACCAGACTGCTCGCGAAGACGAATCCCCCGCGGAGGGAGGAGTGGGCGAGGGAGGCAGTGGGAGCAGCAGGAGGTGTGCCAGAGGACTAGCGGTTAGAGCGCCCCTTGGAGGTGGTGCCTCAGGGGGGCAGATGCCAGGCGGGCACACGACACAAGCTGGCAGCACGTCCTCACAGTGCCGGCGTGTTGCAGAGCAGAGCAGGCCAGCAGCAGATGAGAGATGATCCATGCAAGGTGCAGCAGGCGCATAGCGGGAGATCCTGAGCCATCGGGCAAGGAAGAGGGCACAGCACAAAGAGCCTCCGTGGTGCCCTGCTCCCTTCCCAGGCACTCAGTGCTGCAGGAGGGGGAGCAGACATAAGGCGAGTGGGCGGGGGGGGGGAGCAGCCAAGCAGGATGCCCATTTAGGCGAGTGGCTGCTCACAAGACACCAGCCCTTCCCTTCTCCCCTATCTGCCAAAGCCCATTTCAGGTCAGTTAAAACGTCCCTTTCCTAACAGATTGCCACACAGGCCGCTGCTGGAGCGGTCTCCGGGGCTGCCTGTTTGCCTCTGGGGTGCGCTGGCCCACGGGACTGTGCCAGGAAGCTATTGGGGGTGCTATTCCAGCACCAGGTTATCCCTGAATGTCGCTCTCTCGTCTGACTCCATTTGGGACGCCATCCAGAGTCCCCAAGTTCAGTTCTCCCCCAGCTAGGCAGACCTCGGAACAGGCTTCACAACCCACCGGTCTGAACAGACACTGCTAAGGAACTTAAAAAGCAGGGAGCTAGTTCATGCCCTTCACACAGGGCAGAAAAGGAACCGGAGTCCACATGACAGGCCCCTCAGAGGGGGACGTCCCAGGCAGAAACAAGGAGGACCACAGATGGTCTTAACCCTGGAAACACTCTGTGGGAGGCAGGGCAAGAAACACTACTTCCAAAGACACCTGAAACCCACGGGACCACCCTTCTCACGTGAAGAAGGCACCTGGCACTAACTGCGCAAGCAGGCTGCATACAAACAGGTCTCATTCAGAGTCTGAGAAAGGCCCTGCACCTTCTCTACTCCTGCTTCTCCTGCAGAGGGAGGGAGGCGTCGTGTAAGGCTTTCCACTCGGGGAGACAAAAAGCAGCAAAGCTTTGCTGGCTAGAGAAAAAGCCAATCGAGGCCTCCTGTCACCCCACTGAACTCCCCTCTGCACAGGTGGGGCTCTATGCAGCTCAGGCTGTGGACGGGGGGGGGAGGGGGGGCAGTTTGCAGTTCTGCCTTCACATGGCTCTGAAAGGCTTTAGGGGAAGCTGCATCAATAAGGCCTTCGGCCCCGGGCTGATTTCTGACTCTCGGCAGCCCCTTCCCACGCTGGGTTTGCTGGCAGAGCCAGCCCATCGGGGCCCCTCCACCCACTCATGCCTGGGCCAGGTGAGGTGGGATGCAAACTTAGAAAATGACTCACTGCATTTTCTACTGATGTCTCCAGCCTCGAAAACACAGCAGGCACAGAGAGATGGCTGAAGCTGAGAGCTTGTCACTTACTGCACAGAGATGTCCACCTTGCCAAGCCTTCTCTCCAGGTGAACACAGCTCAGCCGCAGGCTGGCTCTGAGAAGAATGAGGCTGGGCACTCATCTAGCCACATAAGACAGACTTAGACCCTCCCCTTTACGGCTGCTAGGCTACTGCCCGCTGCTTTAAAAATGCAGGTCAACATGAGACTCACAGGGCATGTGGGAGTGGCTGCTTCCCTTCTCCTCCCAGAACAGTCTCCGTACTCCGGCCCAGAGGCCGTGCCAGCCACAACCAAAGCTACCCTTATGGTCTCCACGCTCACCCCTCCTCTCAGACCCTCTCTTCTCCTAGCCAGACCCTCCCTCCTCTTCAGGGACTTCTCTGTGTCCACAGATAAGCCCCAAGCCCTCCACCTACTCTTCACCCTGGACTCCCACAGCCCAAGTGTCACTCTCCCACCCAGACCTTTGGGGTGAGGGGCAGCTCCTCCTCCCTCCTCCATGCTTCCCACCTACCCCACCCACTCCAGCTGGTGGCTGACGGCTCTCCCCACTGCCCGTGGTGTGCAACCCTGCCTCACTGCTGCTGCAAGTGCCAGCACTCACACTTTTCAGCCCAGATTTGCCATTGGCCCCTTCTTCACGGACTCCTCTTCTCCAGCCCTAGGAGCTGACATCTCCTGCCCCTACTGACATGCACGTCCCCAGCCCTAGTGCACCCTTCGCCAATCAGCTGCACTCTCCAGGGGCCTGCAGTACCGAGTCCCGTAAAAATACCTATGCAGTGCATGAGACAGCAACTCCCACAGCAACAGGCAAGCCCCTGGGTCTCAAGAGTTGGGAATCTCCCCCCTGCCCTCTCCTGAGCAGCCGAGTTAATGTCTCCTCCCTCCTAAGATGCTGGCAAGCCTCCCTCCCTCTTCCAGGCCATTAACTCTTCCACCCACCCACTTCACCTGCCCCTCCCAGACTCCGGCTAGAGATGAGTAACGCTCACCTCCTCCTCCCATCTCATATTAATCATTAGCAGCGGCATCTCCTCCTCATAGATCTACGCTGACGCCTTCTCCCTTCTCCCATTATCAGCCAGTCCCTTAAGGAAACCGCTTCTCCAGAGGCCCCTTTCTCTGCCATCTCCCCAGATTTACTCCCGCGACTCCTGCCGCCCATCACTTCTCTTTCTGAAGAAAATAGGCACCTTAAAAATCCTTTTGCCAATGCCACTAAGTACTGCTGCTTGACCTTTGATGCTTTCCTCTTAGATCAGTGACCTCCTGCCCAGGTAGAAATGAATGCAACCTCCCCTCCCCCCCCATCACTAACATTGGTGAATGTTTTGAAGGGCTGGTGGGTAGATCTGCTAAAATTCACAGGGGGAAGTCCTGGTCTGCTGCATCTCTGCCAATGTCTGCCGGAGCTGGGCTTTTCTATGGACAGCCTTATCCTGATGGGAAAATCTTTGTTCCACATGCAGAACCTGAAATTCTGTTTCGGAGGCAAGTGTGGCTGCAAGTCACCTGCTTCTTCCTGCAATGTGGTGGGAGGCCACAGGGAGACCAGGAGCAGCAGGGCTGCCCTCTTGCTCTATGCTGTCGTCATTTAAATGTCTACAGATCCCTTCAAAACAGGAAAATCCCCCCCCCAAAAAAACCACAAAAGGAAACAAAACTTCTCTTAAAAAACACCTAACCAGCCTTACCAGTCTCAAAGCAATCACGGACAAACTATGAAAGGCCCAGTTAGTAGGGCAACATTCGAATTCCACATCTTCCCATTCACACATGCATGGACACTTCACTAACCCAAACCCCCTTTTGCCTTCCAAAAGAAGGATCTCCTGCAATGCACACCTCTCCTTCCGTTCACCACCTAATCCATCCTCCAAATATTCAGGCAGTAACAACGCGTGAGGGATGGCTGACTTGCCAGCATGTCTGCTGACAGCTCGGTCTAAACGTTTCTGAGCGTTACGATTAGTCACTTTCTTCCCTGGAAGAATGAAGTAATTTGATCCAAATTAAGAAAAGAATGACAACCTGTCAAGAGCCAAGTACTCAGCCCATGCCTTATCCGGGCAGCCTGCCTCCAAGAGTAAGAGTGCACAAGGGGAAGAAGGGTTCGACGGAGCCTTAAGGTAACCCTAATGAGACAGAGGAAGAAGAAACGCAAGGGAGGAACCAACTTGCCTCTCCCTTCTCCTTGCCTTATTACCAAGGAGAGCTGACATTCTACCACAGGGAGAGCTGAGTATTTGCGGGGGGCTGTTTTTAAACCATTCTAGGGCTCTTCTACAATCACAGGAACCATCATTTATTTGCCTTTTGGGTCTCCAAAGGAAGCTTGTGAGCAATGCTATTTATACCCTCCTATTGCATCACTTGGTCCTAAGAACGCAGCCCCGCGGGGGAACTGGCCAGCATTCATTCGGTAGCTTCGGATTGTTGTTGGCCACCTTTGTGTTAGAACACAGGAGACTTGCGTTCTTCTGTGCAGTGCTGGGGGATCCAAGGAGCAAGGCTACTGTGCAAGAGACAATGCTGACCTCCCACGGCTTGCCTCCTTCTAGCCAGGGGAACGACGGAGGGAAATTGTTTTTAAAACGGTACCCACGCAAAAAGGGGAAAACCCAGCCAGGGAAAGAAGTGGGGAGCAACTGGCTGAGACTAAAATGGACAGGAGCACACAGATCACTAAACAGGAGTCCCCAAGGCAAACAGCTCTAGCTTCAGAGTCTGTTTTGAATACACCTCAGTTTAGGCATAAGCTTTAACACTATCTTCAGAAGGGGCCACGACTGTCACTAGAGATGTTGCTTGACCTCTTTATACATTTAATATGTTAATCTGTCGGGGGGGGGGGGACTTCTAAATCAATATTCTGTTTTGATTACACACAGTCCCACTTAATTGCTGACTTTTTACCCTTCCTCCCCTCGCTAAATTTAAACAAGTCAGCAACCTCTAATTCCCACGTTCGAGTCGTAGTGCGACATTCCAATTAACCAAGAACAGCACCTAGCACACAAGACTTCTCATCAGACTGCGTTAGACTGAGATGGAAGTGAGGAGAGTCTTGTCTGAAAAACTAAATTACTGGAAAAAAAATAAGTAGGCCTTCTCAGCTAGAGAGTAAAATGCTTTCCAGAGGCTGGACCTATCTCGAGAGTCCAAGACAACCACCTTCCCAAAACATTCATACGTGCCAGGGTTCCTGCTAATTCTGGAAAAACTGGGTGTTAATATGCAACATTATTTGTTATAGCAAGTTACCCTTTGTTGACACTATTCTGGATGTGTCTATCTTGGCAGCACGAGCGCCCAGGGCAAAGAATGCTCCGAGTAGCACTTTTAATATAGAATGTGTGTTAGCATATGTTAGACCTTCTCTGGCTGACAGTTAGGGTGTTACAATAGTGAGAAATTCACTTCCTCTAGTACCTTCTCCGTATCACTCAAATCCATCACTATTCTCCCTGTGCTTAATTTAACTCAGATGTCAATTTAGCTCATCTTGTGCACGCCTCCTTCTCCCAAGCAAATGGCATGAATGCGACCACGCCAGCAATAACGGTTTGGGCCATACCAAGGAAACTTCTGTTCCAGTCACGCTTCCTTCTTACTGCTAGTTTTGTGTCTCTTCTTCTCTCCACTGTTCTTGCTCTCAGGGCAGGCTTCACTACTGTATTCGAGCCCATCCTTACAGGTGGCTCTGGAATCTGAGCTCCCCTTCAAGTCTCTATTTCTATAGAAGGCCACAAGATTCTCTTCTCACCCTCTGTCTTTTCCAACTACCTTCCCGCTGCAGTCAGCCTCTATCTTTGGCCGCAAGTACCACGTTATATATGATTCCATAATTGGCTGCTTCCAAGACATTATTCAGCAGAGCTGTGGGAGACAATTTGAACAAGAGATGCCATACGAGAGGGGAGTTGCACAGGTGTGATGCTTTGCAAGATGAATGCTTACCTCCTCTGAATTCTCTGACCCGCCATCCTTACCACCACCACCACCACCACCACCGCTGCTGGGCTTTGTGGTGCTTTTAGCAGACTTTGGAGGCTCCTAGAACAACAAGGAGAGGGCACATTCATTGGCCTGTTCAGTGAGACATGCGTTTCCCTGAGCTTGGCCATACTGCTCTGCTGTTCAGACCACAGGGGTGTGAATAGCAGTGCTTTGCACATCAAAGGGCTACTCTGTAAACTCCCTGCATGGACATTGAGGGCACAAACTAAAAGGTTCCTACTTCACGTTAAGATAGCCCTCTTCAAACAGGGATAGGTTAATGCAAACTAGGAACCTTGTAATTTGCTCGCACAGCATCCCTTGCGGCTGCAATCTCCCCTCATCCCCTGTCCCAACTGCAGTGCGTATCTGCTTCAGTTTTTCATGAACTGTCACAGAGATGCCACTCCAGCGATAATCCATGATCTATGCCTCTTGCAATGGGGGCTCCCAGAGACACCACCTACTATTCACAGTGGAGAACACGCCTCCTAATTAAGATTGGGGCATCCCAAATGTCCAAATACTACATACATCTAGTCTTTTCCCAGCCAATCTGACTCGACAATCCACCCCCTGCAGTATGGGAAGCTGTCAACGTCCCAAGCAGAACCAGGTTACAAGAATACTGACACACTCTTGAAGGTGCACTCAGTGGACCTGTACGTGGCCCATCACAGATGGGTAATGCAATGCCAAGAGAGGAGAGCAGCTGGGGAATTCATTTTGCTAGTTACAGCACAAACATTCTTGATGCTACATGTGGCTAAAACACCAGGCCCACAAGAGGGCATCCGACAGCAAAAAAGGTGCAAAGAATTAGGCAATACAAGAGTCACAAAGGGGTTGCAATTAAGTCATGAACACCCCAGAGACAATGGGAAAGGAGGGTCCTGAAGAGTGAGTGTGGGGGAAGAAACAGAGCAAGGGGGAGGGACAGGAAAAGAAGTGGGAGAGCTGGGATTGGAGAGACGTGGGACGAAGGTGAAGTAGAGGAGAGAAGCCAGACGAACAACAGATGTGCAGCAGCCAGGAACGCGAGTGCAGCATGCTGCCTGCAAGACACCTGTGCCTCATGCATGGACAGTATTTTCACTGTACATGGCCAGTGCATGGCAGTACAGCTGTGCTGTGGTGTCATAGCAACACATGCACCAGATGTGCACAGGCCCCAGCAGCGTGTCGCATGAGGGTTCCTGCACCATGACTGTGCAGGTGATACGAGCCTGAGTCGTGGCAACATGTGCACTAACCACGTCCCGCTGGCTCATGCCCTCGCCACGGCACTGCATGCAATGCTGCAGCCCAGCAAGTGCCTGAGTCGTGTCACCACTAACATGCCCCGTGCAGGGATCGCACCGTGCCCCTGGAGCCGTCGCGTCTTTTTACGCCAGACGTGCCTGGGCTGTGTCACAGTTCACAGGCAGGCGCGGATTTATACCTGGGCTGCCTCATGCCCATCCCAGGGCACTATGCTCTAGAACAGCTCCCCTCTGCATGCCTTCCTCTCCCTCCTTCCTTACCCCCCACCGCCCCACGCCACCTTCTTACTTAACCCCTAAGCCGCCTGCAACATAGGACCCACTGCCCCATGGCCTCGTCTGCCCCGACCCATACCCAGCTTGCTCTTTTCACCCTCCCCCCTCCCATAGATCCTTGACCCCCCGTTCCCCAGCCCCATAGCCCCACGCCCTGCCACCCTCCAGCCCCTTTGCCCTATAGCCTGTTTTGCCCCTCCGCCCCCTAGCACCTTTGCCCCCTCTGTTCCCCAGCCCCCGGACCCCCTGTAACCCTTCTCCCCTCGCCCCACAGCCCCCTGCCCCACACCCAGCCGGGCCCCGCCCCCTTCCAGCCCCACGGCCCAAGGCCCCCGCGCCCAGCCCCACCGCCCTTTGTCCCCAGCCCCCGCAGGCCCCGCCCCCGCCCCTGTGCCGGCGGGAGAGCCCGGGGAGGCCGCGCTGCCCCGGCCCCACCTTCTCCTTCTTCAGCTTGTAGGGCATCCCGGCTTCGCTCGGCCCGCTCGCCGCCGCCGCCTCAGCCGGGCCCAGCCGCCTCCCCGGCCCAAACCTGCCTAGCAACAGCTTCGCCGCCCGCACGCCATTGGCCAGCGCCGCAGGCGCGGAATTTCCTCATTGGTCGCCTGCCGCGCAAACCACGCCAGCCGCCGCCGCCGCCGATTGGCTGGAGCGCGGCGCGGCCCCGCCCCCCCACGGGCCAGTGCTCGACCGGAAGGAGCGTGGCCGTGGCAAAGAGAGGGGCGCGGGATAGCCAGGCGCACTTCCCAGGCAGGGCCACGTGACCCCCGCCGCGCCGCCTAGCGGGCGGGAGGGGAACAGGTCTGTGACAGGGCTTGCAGGGGAGGGGCTCTCCCAGGAGAGCAGGGGGCTCCAGCCATGGCACAGGGGCCTGGCAGAGCACAGCATGCCCCCCCTTCGCAGCCCCCACGTGCCTGCTGACACTTGGCAGGGCTGAGCAACCATGCATCTGCCCGAGGTGCTCCCCCACTGGCTGTGGCTGGGCCCAAGCATGGGCACAGGCAGTGGGGGGGAGCTGCAGCACCCCCAGGATTTGGGCACATACCCCTGCTGCCTAGGTTCCTGGGCCTGCTGTTCCCCAGTGGCTCTGCTTCCTGACCCGGATCTGCTCGGCTGCTGTCCCCATGCACAGGGGCTCGGGCCTTGGCCCAGCTTCCAGCCCGGGGGCTCCGTTCTGGCCCCCGGTCCTGTTCAGCAGCTGTCCCCATGCAACAGGTCTTGGCGACTGGCTCTGGGTCTTGTTTGGCTGCTGACCCCACCACCTGGCCCCGCATAAAGGGTGACGCCCAGCTACTGGGCCTGGGGTCCTGGCCACCGGCCTCATATGCCGGGCCCCGGCTGGCAGCATCAGTTCTAAGGCGTGGTGAGGGGCACAGACAGAGGTAACAGGGGTGCAGCTCAGCACCCCACCTCCCACTCCAAAAATTGTTTCCACATCGCTGGGTCCAAGCAGGAAGCCCTCACCTCCTTCCATCCACCTGGTCCTGTCCACTCTGGGGCTTAGGTCGCTGTCGCTGTGTTGCTCAGGGAGGTGGATTTTTTTGCAGTTATTTCCAGCCCTGGAAGCCAGGGCTCAGCTGCCACCAAGGATACTTCAGTGCTGCAGGATTACAGGCCTCTGTGTTTAACTTGAGCACCTAAGGTGTGAAAACTACAGCTGGCCCTATCCATGCTAGGATTGTAATGTCCCCCAAGGGTCTGTCCTGGGACCCATCCTATTCAACTTATTTATAAATGATCTAGAGAAAGGGGTGAACAGTGAGGTGGCCAAATTTGCCAATGATCCTAAACTGGTCAAGATAGTTAAGACCAAAACAGACTGTGAAGAGGTTCAAAAAGATCTCACAAAACTAGGTGATTGGGCAACAAAATGGCAAATTAAATTTATTGTTGATATATGTAAAGTAACGTGTAACCACCACCAGGCAGATCTGCATCTGTGACCTCTGGACTTAGTGTAGGAGCTGCTGCAGCTTGAACTATAAAGCCAGCTAGTTGTCAGCTTAAGCTACAGAGCTCCCTTGTTCTTATTGCTCACTGTAAGTGGTCTAAGTATTTCTACATGGGATAATGAACCACACTAGGTATGTGGCATACAAATACACATTGGAAAAAATCATCCCAACTATACATATAATATGATGGGGACTAATTTAGCGATAACTACTCAAGAGAGAGATCTTGGAGTCATTGTGGCTAGTTCTCTGCAAACATCCACTCAGAGTGCAGCGGCAGTCAAAAAAGCAACTAGAATGTTAGGAGTCATTAAAAAAGGGATAGAGAATAAGACAGAAAATATCTTATTGCCTCTATATAAAACCATGGTATGCCCACATCTTGAATACTGCATACAGAATAATGCCTCATCTCAAAAAAGATATATTGGCACTGGAAAAGGTTCAGAAAAGGGCAACAAAAATGATTGAGGGGGAAGGGTCCCGTATGAAGAGAGATTAAAAAAAATGGACTTTTCAGCCTAGAAAAGGGGAGACTAAGAGGCGATATGATAGAGGTCTATAAAATCATGACTGGCGTGGAAAAAGTGAATAAGGAAAAGCTATTTACTTGTTCCCTTAAGAACTAGGGGTCACCAAATGAAATTAATAGGCAGCAGGTTTAAAACAAACAAAAGGAAGTTGTTCTTCACTCAGCGCATAGTCAGCCTGTGGAACTCCTTGCCAGAGGATGTGGTGAAAACTAGGACTTTAACAGGGTTCAAAAAAGAGCTAGATACATTCATGGAGGTTAGGTCCATCAATGGCTATTAACCAGGCTGGGCAGGATGGTGTCCCTAGCCTGTTTTTCAGAGGCTGGAAATGGATGACAGCAGAAGGGTCATGTGATGATTCCCTGTTCTATTCACTCCCTCTGGGTCCTGGGCATCGGCATTGGCCGCTGTGGGCAGACAGTGGGCTGGATGGACTTTTGGTCTGACCCAGTCTGGCTGTTCTTATTAACCAACTCTTTTTTGAAACTCACCTTTTCCCCTAGAATAGTCCTCATCACGGAAGCTCCCCCAAAACAGCCTGGGTAACCGCCTACCTTTATTCTGGGTCAGATGCCTTTTGATCAGTGCTTACTTCTGGAAAAAAGCACCTTTACGTGTCCACTAAGCTGCCTGGCAATGTCTGCCACAAGTAGGATCACACTGGTTGTCTCCTGCTGCGTGAAGGAAAAGTGGGTTAAGTACAGTCCTAACAAAGACAAGGCAATTGTGGCTTTAACATGCATTCGCAGATTGAGGTAAAGGCAAGGAATTTTGATCTAACGTTGTAACAATCTGGCTTTTCTGTAGCCATGCTGGAAGGCCTGTGGTAGGCCTAAATCAAAGCGTTCTTCTGCAGCCAGACTGAAGAGCAGCAGTCATTAGCTGTAAAGTCTAGAACAGCGGTTCCCAAACTTTGCCAGATGGGGACCCATTTTGACAATTCAGGAAGACTTGGTGACCCAAGACAATTAAAAAACGGTGTGTGGGGGGGAGCAGAGCCACCTGGAGAGACAATTGGCGACCCTTTTGAAATGTAATAGCGACCCATATTTGGGAAACCCTGGTCTAGTCACATACTCACATTCCATCTATTTTGTATTAAAATAGTGTCACATCAGACTGTGAGAAGGGGATTTTGTCCTGATAGCTCCCCCACTGTCACCAGTTAAAGAAGCAGATCTCAGGGCGAGTAAAGAAAGCTTAAGTAACACCATTCTGTCTGGCAAGAAACTGCTTATCAATAATGTTGTGGAATCCGCACTCTATGATTAAGTATCCTTACTTTTCTATCGTTTGTCTGTGTGATCTCTGTCTGGTTTGTAACTGTTTCTGTCTGCTGTATAATTAATTTTGCTAGGTGTAAATCAAGTAAGGTGGTGGGGTATGATTGTTAAGTAATTTTGTTATGTTTCGTTAGTAAAATTATACTAAAATAATTGGTTACGGTCTGGCTAAGCAGAACTCAGGTTTCATTATATAAACTGGGGTCCAAGAAGGAGACCAGGAAGAAGATCGGAAGTAACAGAAGCAGAAGAAAAGAAGCAAAAGGCTGGAAGAAGACCAAAGGGAGACAAGGAACACTAAGGAAAAGGGGGAAGACCTGGAAGAAGAACTCACCTCCGAGACACAGCCTAAGACCAGACCGTGACGTGCTGCAGCTAAGATCCAGAGAGACTGACCTTGCCTGGCCAACAGGGGAAGTCTGCCTGTACCAGGATTGGTGAACATGACACTGTGTGCTTAGCATAGGCATGCGCACGGGGTGTGCCGGGTGTGTCCAGGCACACCCTAATGTTTCAAAGGGGGCATGAGCCCCGGGGAGGGAGGGGGGGCCCGGGGTCGGGGGCAGCGCGGCTGGCCCCAGGGAGGGAGGGGGGGTTGAGGTCGGGGGCAGCGCGGCTGGTCCGGGGAGGGAGGGAGAGAGGGGGCCCAGGGTCGGGAGCAGTGCGGCTGGCCCGGGGAGGGGGAGGGGGGTCAGGGGCAGCGCGGCTGGCCCGAGGAGGGGGGGCCCGGGGTCGGGGGCAGCGCAGCTGGCCCCTGCCCCCCCCCCAGAGCTGCTTCCCATCCTCTCTTCCCCCTGGCCCCCTTCTTCCCCCTGGCCAGTCCCTGCCCCCCAGCCAGTCCCTTTCCCCTCCCCCCCCGCCCACGATCAAGTGTGTTTTTTTGGGGAGGGTCTACGTGGCAACACTACGAGTTGGACCCGGTGCAGGCACCAAGTGATGGGGACTGCCGGAACTTTGGGAAGCAGAGACTGCGGGGTGGGGCTTTGTGGCCCAAAGGGGGCTGAGAAACCTAAGCCAGACAGAGTAGGGGGAGCACCAGAAGGGTGACAGTAAGGGCGACCCTAGAACTCTGTTACAGACCAGCTGGCGGCTGCTGGAAGAGGAGGGAAAAAAAGTGGGTAAGGGCCAGAGAGGAAGGGGCTTGTGCTGAGGAGAGGGGGGCAGGTCAGGAGAAGAAAGGGGAAGACACCAAGGGACAGGGTGTAGGAGAGAGAAATGCCAGGGAGCCAAGTGGAGACAATGAGGAGAAGGGCAGGAGGGGAGGTGTCAGTGGGAGGGGGGACAGGATGATGCTGGGAGAGGAGAGGGTAAGGGCATTGGGGATAGAGGGGGGAGGGGGAGGTGCTGGGAGAAGGCTTGACAGAAGGGGTGGGCATGAGGAAGGCGGGGATGGAGCAAGGCATGTGTGAGGGCACAGGGGCATGAGGGGAACAGAGGCAGAGGGTGCTGAGGGGGTGGGCATCAGGGAAAAAGGGGGCAGGGGCAGTGAGGGAAGGGGGAGGCACCAGGAGGGTGCAGGGGTAAGGGAAGGTGCAGGTGCCAGGGGATTCTGGGGGTGAAGCAGAAGGGCAGACACCTGCAGGGGAGGGACCAGCACCAGAGGAGAGAGGCAGGGAAGGTGTGTAGAGAGGGGATGAGGAGGGGTAGCTCACATGATCAGAGAGGGGCTACTGGAGGAATGGGCACAGGGGGGGAGAGAAGGGCTGGTGGAGGGGGGCAGGTCTCAGGAAGGCTGAGGGCAGTGAGAAGGGCAGGAGTCAGGACAGCAGAGGTGGGTGAGGGGTTGGGGGGGCAGCAGGCACAAGGGGAGCTGATGGAGCAAGCGGAGGAGACCGAGCAGCAGAGGGGAAAGGTAGAGGTTCAAAAGATATTTATTAATAACTTGGGTGCCACAGTGGCACATGCAAACAAGCCACAAACTCAGTACTGGTGCACAACACAAAATTTATTGTGCTCAGGGGAGGAAACTCTTAGAGGGGATACTTCCCCCCCCAGCCTCTCCACCCCCCTGAGTTAATGTCACACACATTGGGTTAATGCAATTGCAGGATAGTTGCATGAGGGGGGTTTGGTGAGGGCCAAACTAATCCCTATTGGTAAGAGGATGGTGGGAAAAGTCTTTGGGGGGGGGTTGTCACATGACGCCTTTTACTTCTGGTCATGTGTCCATATTGCCCCGAAAGTGTTACCTCCAGAGGCCTGGATAATGGGGGTCAGGGGTGTGGCTAATGGGGGTCAAAGAGTACATTTAAAAAAAATTCTTTGGGTGCACACCCTAATGAAATGTGCTGCGCACGCCTATGGTGCTTAGCATGTGTATTCTGCTTGTTTGGGAATTGTCAATCAATAGAGGATAAGGATATTATTGTGTGAGGATCTTTCAGTGGCTAAAGATCCTGCCAACCTGCAGGAAGTTGCGCCCTGAGCCCTAGGAATTGGGTAAGGGTGGCTGTGTAAATTAACAGGGTTTCACCTTGAGCCCTAGGAACTGGGTAAAGGTATGTGTCCCTACAGTGTGGAAGGGATAGAGAAATTTGTGCGGGTAACAATGTGTTAAAACTACAACTGTGGGTACATTCATCTGCCCCCCAAAAAACCCACATCTTGCCAATCCTTTTAGTGTTAATATTTGGTAGACATGCCAGAGTTGTTACAGGAGTGTAATCAGGGATTTCACTTAATTTAATAATATTACCAGAAACAGCATGTTGTGGGAAGTGTAAAGATGCTCACTTCGTAATGTGGCAACACCCTGTTAAATAGAGATCACAATCTTATTACAGCACAGGGTTTTTCTAGACAACAGCTCATTTGTAAATGCATTAAAACTTCCTAGATGGATGGGTAGTAAAAACAAGCAAACCACAAACCCTACCGCTAGCTTGAATTTTTTCATGTGTCAATTACAATGTGTTACTTAGCACATAGTAAAAAAATATTGTTTTTCCCTAGTAAAGACAGGGCCTTTATGTCCTCAGAAGGCGTTTGAATGCTTGGTGTACGAGCTGGGAGTGTCAGTGTTACAGACCACATACGCTTCCTTATGGAAAGGCAATATGGAAAGGCAGGCAGCTCCAAATTACGCAGGAATTCTAGGCCATGAAAAAGCTTCCATTGCATGCAAAACAATGTCTGATAAGATGCATCTGTAGGAATGCTTTAATTAGGGCTGTCCCTAAGTGGGTGCAACCCCTGCTCTGCCCCTCCATCCCTTCCCCCAAGCCTTGCCCCTGCTCCACCCTCTCCCACTCCTATTGCACCCCTTCTCCAAAGGCCCTCCCCCGAGTTACATGACCTGGGGGATTGCCTGAGGGGGGGCTGGCATGAGGCAGCAGCCGGGGTCAGGCATCCTGCACTCACTGCGGTGGCTGGAAGCAGAACAACCCAGCCCCAGCCACATCCCCTCTGCTCTGCATAGCCCTGTTATCACTCGCAAGGCATGACCCCTGCTTCTGCCTTGTGCCAGGCTGCCCTGGGCCCCATGGGTCCCATCCATAAGACAGCTAGGGTGGCCCCCACAGGACGGGATGAGACAGTTCTGGCTTTAATTCAGGTGTCACCACTGTTGAGCACTAAAGACACAGCGACAACCACTCAAATCATTACACTATTTTCTAGGAAAGGAACATTTTTCTGGCTGAGTTCATTGGAGAGTGTTGTGATTGGTTTCACCCACAGTGTGTGCCCTTACATGATCAGGACTTGCACAGAAAAGTGATGAGAGCAACACACCTGTCATGCCTGGGTGAGCCCTTTTCACAAAGATGTTGCTTCACACACCTTGTCTGTCTCCCGTGCCCCAGGCCGCAGATAGGGAGGGAATGGGTGTGGCCATGTGGGGTTTAGAGGGAGATGGTGAGGCTGAAGGAATGTGGTGGCAGAGAAAGAACATGGAGGCCGGCTGATGGAAGAGAAACAATCACACGAGGGAAAATATTGGGTGGAGGATAACAAAGCCACTCTCGCCCCCCCTAATATCTCAGTGCTCAGCAGAACCCCCTTTAAAAATGCCTAGTTGGACCAACATCTGCTAAGTTGGGCAGGTGTTCCAAGCAAACCCTGCGGGCTCCCCCATGTCAGTGCGATGTGGCATTCCATGTGCTTTGGGAAAATATGCTTAGGGACTGAACATGCCCTGAGATGCTAAGAGAGATTAGAGAGGCTATCAAAATAAATAACTCAGTAATAATGGGGGATTTCAACTATCCCCCCATATTGACTGGGTACATGTCACCTCAGGACGAGATGCAGAGACAAAATTTCTTGATACCTTAAATGACTGCTTCCTGGAGCAGCTGGTACAGGAACCCACAAGGGGAGAGGCAATTCTTGATTTAGTCCTGAGTGGTGCACAGGATCTGGTCCAAGAGGTAACTATAACAGGACTGCTTGAGAATAGTGACCATAATATAATAACATTTAACATTCCTGTAGTGGGAAGAACACCTCAGCAGCCCAACACTGTGGCATTTAATTTCAGAAAGGGGAACTATGAAAAAATGAGGAGGTTAGTTAAAAAGAAATTAAAAGGTACAGTGACTAAAGTAAAATCCCTGCAAGCTGCATGGACATTTTTCAAAGACACCATAAGAGAGGCCCAACTTAAATGTATACCCCATATTTAAAAACACAGTAGGAGAAGTAAAAAAGAGCCACCGTGGCTTAACAACCATGTAAAAGAAGCAGTGAGAGATAAAAAGACATCTTTTAAAAAGTGGAAGTAAAATCCTAGTGAGGTAAATAGAAAGGAGCATAAACACTGCCAAATTAAGTGTAAAAATGTAGTAAGAAAAGTCAAAAAGGAGTTTGAAGAACAGCTAGCCAAAAACTCAAAAGGTAATAACAAAATGTTTTTTAAGTACATCAGAAGCAGAGAGCCTGCTAAACAACCAGTGGGGCCCCTGGACGATCAAGATAGAAAAGGAGCATTTAAAGACGATAAAGTCATTGCGGAGAAACTAAATGAATTCTTTGCTTCAGTCTTCACGGCTGAGGATGTTAGGGAGATTCCCAAACCTGACCTGTCCTTTGTAGGTGACAAATCTGAGGACTTGTCACAGATTGAAGTGTCATTAGAGGAGGTTTTGGAAGTAATTGATAAACTTAACAGTAACATGTCACCGGGACCGGATGGCATTCGCCCTAGAGTTCTGAAAAAACTCAAATGTGAAATTGTGGAACTATTAACTATGGTTTGTAACCTATCCTTTAAATGAACTTCTGTACCCAATGTCTGGAAGATAGCTAATGTAACGCCAATATTTACAAAGGGCTCTAGAGGTGATCCCAACAATTATAGACCAGTAAGTCTATCATCAGTACTGGGAAAATTAGTTGAAACAATAGTAAAGAATAAAATAGTCAGACACATAGAAGAACATAATTTTTTGGGCAAAAGTCAACATGGTTTCTGTAAAGGGAAATCATGTCTTACTAATCTATTAGAGTATGTCTACACTAGCTCATTAATTCAAGCTAGGTAGGCAAATCAGGCAACTGGAGTTGCAAATGAAGCCCAGGATTTAAATATCCCAGGCTTTATTTGCATGTTCCCGTCCAGATGCCATTTTTAAATCCCCCTTAGTTCGAATGAACTGCCCGCGGCTACACGCGGCAGTTTAAAGTTAATCCGAACTAAGTCCTTAGTTCGGATTAACTGTTACACTTCATTCCACGAGGAGTAACAGTTAATCCGAACTAAGGACTTAGTTTGGATTAACTTTAAACTGCCGCATGTAGCCGCGGGCAGTTCGTTTGAACTAAGGGGGATTTAAAAATGGCATCCGGACAGGAACATGCAAATAAAGCCCGGGATATTTAAATCCCGGGCTTCATTTGCAACTCCGGTTGCCTGACTTGCCTACCTAGCTCGAATTAACGAGCTAGTGTAGACATACCCTTAGAGTTCTTTGATGGGGTCAACAAACATATGGAAAACGGGGATCCAGTAGATATAGTGTACTTAGATTTCCAGAAAGCCTTTGACAAGGTCCATCACCAAAGGCTCTTATGTAAATTAAGTTGTCATGGGATAAGAGGGAAGATTCTTTCATGGACTGAGGACCGGTTAAAGACAGGAAATAAAAAGGTAGGAATAAATGGTAAATTTTCAGAATGGAGAGGGTAACTAGTGGTGTTCCCCAAGGGTCAGTCCTAGGACCAATCCTATTCAATGTATTCATAAATGATCTGGAGAAAGGGGTAAACAGTGAGGTGGCAAAGTTTGCAGATGATACTAAACTGCTCAAGGTAGTTAAGACCAAAGCAGACTGTGAAGAACTTCAAAAAGATCTCACAAAACCAAGTGATTGGGCACCAAAATGGCAAATTAAATTTAATGTGGATAAATGTAAAGTAATTCACATTGGAAAAAATAACCCCAACTATACATATAATATGATGGGGGCTAATTTAGCTACAACTAATCAGGAAAGAGATCTTGGAGTCATCGTGGATAGTTCTCTGAAGATGTTCACGCAGTGTGCAGTGGCAGTCAAAAAAGCAAACAGGAAGTTAGGAATCATTAAAAAAGGGATAGAGAATAAAACGGAGAATATCTTTGTAGAAACTATAGAAACCATTTCATATTTAGCTAGAAGCCACTTCATATAACAGAAGCCATTTAAGTTTCTCGCTTCTGCACGTACACTAGAAAGTTAACTGACCTTCACCAATGTGAGAAAGGCCAGGAGGATGGGCTGTTGGAATGTGTTAATGAACTATTTTGAGCTGAAGCTCAAACTCCCTAAAAACCTGTTTCTTTCTGTGCTGATAACAATTTCTCTTTGGTTTGTTTTGATGGAATGCCCTGGCATCAGACTTGTTTGGTTAAGGGTATAAAATACTAGGATTGATTGTATTAGCCAGCCTCACTGGGCCCGGCTCTGCTGGGACCACGTTTGGCTCTCTTTGCTTTTATTGGCCAATAAAACTGTCTGTTTAGCCGCGTAAACTGAGTGAGGTTTTTGCTTCAACAATTTGGAGGTTCCACCGAGATTCCTAACACGCCACTTGCCCGTATGGACGGACCGGCACTCCACTTCCAAACCTCTCAGAGCACTCAATAGAAGGTAAGGGGATACCTGTTATGAAATCTCCTGGTGAGGGCTTAGGATTTGGAGTGACAGCCGGCCATTGGGGATAAGGGGAGCTACGGAATTCAATTTTGTGGAGCGGCTAACGTTTTGTCTGTCTGTGTCTGTCTTTGTCTGTTAGGCCTGTCTTATCTGTCACAGTTCCAAAAGGGCACACTGGTGTCTCTAGTGAGGCAGCCATGCGCTGGACCCTCTGTGTTCGGACGCTAAAAGCCGGTGTGGTGCCATTACACTCTCTCGGCACACGGAACTGTGAGAAAGCTTTGTTGTCTCTCTCTGTTACTTGCGGACGTAGTACTGACCTCTGAGGCTAACCCCAGGCCATAGTATTTTCCCATTCCATCAGGCTGTCTGCAGGCGCCAGGACGTGGTGTTCTGTCGGGCTGGGGGTGGGTGCCGGAAGCCCCTGTGAGCGGGTGGATTTTGGTCCAGCGTCTCACAACAAAAAGGGGGGGGGATCAGTGCGAGCAGGTGGATTCTGATTTGGTGACTCGCAGAAGAATAGTGTAAGCAGGCAGACTTTTGGTTCGGTGCCTTACAGAATCTTTTAAAGCGCACGCAGAAAATGGGGGTAGGTCAGTCTACAGGAATTCCAGTGCCTTTATGATAAGTGCCTTCTGGTATAGGATCCTAATGAAGTCTGATATTAAGTGCCGGGTGCCTTAGGGCAGCGCCACTTAATAGAAACCCATGGGAATTGGACAATAAAGAAAGATACATCTAAATGTGGAAACTGTAGAAAAAAAATGTGTGTGGAAAATGAGTATGAATGTAATGAGTGAAGTATGAATGCCGCTGCATAGGTCTGAGACTTGAGCTGATCCCAGCTGCACCAGGGCTCTCCCACGAGGGAACTCTGAACACAAAGGGGGGGGGCAGCTGAACCTCGAGACTCAGCAGATATGTGAGGGAGTGACGACTCCCCTTATTTCATGAGCTGCTAAGGTCTGACACTCTAGACCCGGCAGACTCTTTCTTTGGAGTGTGTAAAGTTAGTTTAGGTGGGGGTTAGTCTAAACATCCCCCCACACTGCCGAAAGGCACCCCTGTGTACTACATGTACGTGCATAATGGTCCAAGGACCTGTAAGCATTTAACAAATTGGAAAAGAGGAAAAATTAAAGCCCTGAGGGATAAAGTGAAGCTCAGAAAAGCAAAAATCCGCCCTGCAGTAAGATAGGTAACTTACAAACTTGCTGCAGAGCCTCTGTGCCAAAATAATGCACAAGAAGGGGAAAAAAAAAGAGATTTCTCAGTTGGCACACCCGTATCTACCAAGATTGGAGGGAGGGGAAATTCGGCACAACATCACCCCTCTTTATAACACATACACAGATAGGGAGGAAACACACAAAAAAAACCAAACTGAAAGGAATTAGCTCTTCCCCTTGAAAACATGGGCTCCTGTAACAAACTTGCCGATCCAAAGCAAAACACCAAGTATAAAATAAGTTTAACAGTTTAAGGGAAGTGTGCCTCCAAATTCTAAGGAAAAAAAAAAGCAATATTGTAATGTGTAAGAAGAAAAAAAAACTGCTTTAAAAATGACTCCTTGTTTCTTGCAGCCTCTTTTAATCATCTACGCAAAGAAACAATCAAGTTTAAACATTTGGTTACAGACACTTTGTTAAATCTATTACAGGGAAAATAAGGAATTCTACTGAAACTTAATTGGTTAACTGCATAAAAAAATAGAATCTATACATTGTAAATTTGTAAAACCTGCACCCTAAGGGTTAAATGTGTCTTCCAAGGAAACTAATTATTGTTTTAAAAATCCAAGCCCAGAAACTTCACGGTATTTCTGTTCAAGGCTGAGTTGATAGCACTTTTGGCTTGCTTTCAGATCCAAGGTTGTGTGTGTCTGCAAACTGCCTGTCTGTTCTGGAAGGGGGGGGGGAGGGGGCACTGTCCCCCATAAGTAAGCCTGTAACATTGTATATGATTCTTTTCAGGAAAAGAAAACCTTTTTGCTTGCTGAAATAGTAACTAGCAAGCACCTTGTTCTAAGAAAAAGTTTCTGTGGCAGTAAATCATTTGAAGCTTCACACATTAAAAAAAAAAAAGCCTGGTCTGCAGTACAAGAGGGAAACTGAGGCATGCCACTTTTAACTTAATAATTAAACAATGAAGTAATGTACTCAAACCCTCTGAAGCTGGTGTGCAAAATAAAAGCATACCATTGGGTAACAGCAGGCTGATCAAAAATTAGCAGAAAAAAAGAAATCTGTAAAGAAAAAGTATTCTAAAATATAATGCACCACCCCAATGTGGGTAGAAATGTTTTCTTTGTCTTTCAGATCATCAAAAAGTGCTAATATCAGTTGAAAATTAACTGAAGAAAAAATCATGGTTCTGTGTCATGACATAATAAGTTTGTGTTCTGTGTTCTGTCCAGATTTGTCTTGTGTGTCTTAATTGTGATATATGTATTTCAAACATTGTTTTTGTGTACAATATTGTTGTTTTAATGAAAAAAAAATTTAAGTACCTTGAATAATCTTAACTTTGTGCTTTACACAGATGGTTTTTTGCTTTTATAATTCTAGTGAAGTTTTAGTAGCAGGCTATGCAGTTTGTACTGTTTGGAATGTAGCAGAATCTGCTCCTGTACTTGCTGTTTTTCCCTTCTCTCCTACCATCGCCAGCTCCTATGCTGTCTCTTTCACAACTGTCCCTCCTGCAAAACCACGCCCCAGAATCGGAAAAGCAGGAGTGGAGACTGGCAGGGTGCACCTTGCACCCAGACCACTTGTGGTGCAGCTCTGATGGCCGCATTGTTGCCCCAGTGGTCTTGCTACCTCACCTTGCCTCCGTGCTCCATGGATTGTCACACGTTGGCAAAAGGTGGGGATGGTAGCCACCTTAAAAGAAAATTGGTTTGCTCCCAAATTCTCCCAAGCAGCCAAAGATTACTGTCTGGCTTGCACTGTCTGCCAAGCCCACAACGTGGGTAAACCTGTAAAGACAGTTCTGGCAACCAGACCTCTGCCTTTGGGACCATTTCTGAATGTACAGATGGACTTTATTCAATTGCCTAAATGTCAGTCTTTTGAATAATGTGCTGGTTATTGTTTGTTTGTTTCTGAGATGAGTAGAAGCTTATCCCTGCAGGAAAACTGATGCCATCACAGTGGCAAAGAAACTTCTAAATCATTACATCTCATCATGGGGAATACACCTTGTGATCTCCAGTGATAGAGGTACCCACTTTACTGGACAAATTGTTCAAAAACTGGCAAAGTACTACTCTATCAGACAAGCACTGCACTGCGCGTAACACCCAGGAGCAGTAGAGAAACAAAATGGAATTTTAAAAAACAAACTTGCTAAAATATGTGAAAGCTCTGGCTTAACTTGGGTAGAAGCACTCCCAATTGCCCTAATGAGCATGAGAGCCACTCCTAACCAGAAAACTGGACTCAGTCCACATAAAATCGCATGTGGCCGACCTATGAGACTGTTAAGCAGCCCAGAAATTGACCTGGCTGATGCCACACTTGTTAAAGGAAGCATAGTCAAGTATTGTCAGGAACTTATGAAGTGTGTACAGTCTTATCATTCACAGGTTAAGGACGCCTTCCAGGAGGCCCCGACTGAGCCGTGCCATAAACTACAACCAGGAGAATGGGTTTGCGTGAAAGTTCACCAGTGGAAGACTGCCCTGAAACCCAGGTGAAAGGGTCCCTACCAAGTCCTTCTGACCACCCATACTGCTGTAAAGTGCGAGGGATTGCCCACCTGGATTCACGCGTCCCACTGCAAACTGGTTCCAGCCCCTACAGAGGTTGGCCCCAACAAGGAGCACTGCAGACCTGGTACCAGAGACCCAGGTCCAGAAGCAGACGGAAATCACCGCAGACCTGGTACCAGAAACCCAGGTCCAGAAGTAGATGGGGATCAGCGCAGGCTTGGTACCGGCAATCCAGGCCCAGAAGCAGATGATCCTGAGAGACCGTGGCCAAGGTACCAGCTGTGGCCCAGAAGGACCTGCCAGCGATAGGTGAAGCAATCTACGAAGTCCTGAAGAACAGCCAGCATGAGGCTGGACAAACAATTCATGTTGAGCTTATGCTTAATCTTGTTTTTAATACCTAGTAGTTATAACCTATATGGTTCAAATGTATTTATGCTTTTAATGAACCAAGTTTCCCAAGAATTTAATTCCACAGGTTGCTGGATATGTGCTCACAGTCCTGTACATTCAGAAGGAGGCATTCTAATGATTCCAGTCCCACTGAACAACACTCAGATGAATGGCCCATTGTTTAGTGAACTGAAGCCAAATGATACTTGGCAGGATAAAGGGTTTACTAGCCCAGGGTATATCCGCCTAGCCCTGACCCCAATTGGAGAGTACTGCTGGACATGTAATGGTTCAGGAGCCAGGGTGGGAAAAAGCCAAAACCGGATGGCCCTAGACTATGTCCTAGCTAGTAAGGGCGGCGTTTGTGCCTTAGTGGGAAAAGAATGCTGTGTGTATGTCACTGACACCAGCAAGGAAGTAGAGGAAGATGCCTTAGAGATTGAAAGAACTGTGGAAAGCCTAAGGCAGGAGGAAGACAGGACCCTCTGGGGGGTTGGTTGGGAGGCTGGTTTGGACATGTGGGAACTTGGATTTTGCAAGGTGTAGTTTTAGTATTAGCTATATTCTTTGTGTTTATTTTTGTTTCTAGTCAATCAATTGCTGTATTTCTTGTATTCTGAAAAACACAAGACAGACCCTTACTAAAGGGAATGTGGAACTCATGATGTTAAAATATGATGAGCAAGAAAGGAACAAGAGATGTACATAAATGCTTTGATAGAAATGGAGGCATGAAATGGTTTCAAGGTTAGCCTTTAAAAGGCTAAAAGGGGGGAGTTGTAGAAACTGTAGAAACCATTTCATATTTAGCTAGAAGCCACTTCATATAACAGAAGCCATTTAAGTTTCTCGCTTCTGCACGTACACTAGAAAGTTAACTGACCTTCACCAATGTGAGAAAGGCCAGGAGGATGGGCTGTTGGAATGTGTTAATGAACTATTTTGAGCTGAAGCTCAAACTCCCTAAAAACCTGTTTCTTTCTGTGCTGATAATTTCTCTTTGAAGTTTGTTTTGATGGAATGCCCTGGCATCAGACTTGTTTGGTTAAGGGTATAAAATACTAAGATTGATTGTATTAGCCAGCCTCACTGGGCCTGGCTCTGCTGAGACCACGTTTGGCTCTCTTTGCTTTTATTGGCCAATAAAACTGTCTGTTTAGCCGCATAAACTGAGTGAGGTTTTTGCTTCAACATCTTATTGCCCTTATATAAATTCATGGTACGCCCACATCTTGAATACTGCGTACAGATGTGGTCTCATCTCAAAAAGATATACTGGCATTAGAAAAGGTTCAGAGAAGGGCAACTAAAATGATTAGGGGTTTGGATCGGGTCCAAAGGAGAGGAGAGATTAAAGAGACTGGGACTTTTCAGCTTGGAAAAGGGGAGACTAAGGGGGGATATGATAGAGGTCTATAAAATCATGAGTGGTGTGGAGAAAATGAATAAGGAAAAGTTATTTACTTGTTCCCTTAATATAAGAACTAGGGGCCACCAAATGAAATTAAGGGGCAGCAGGTTTAAAACAAATAAAAGAAAGTTCTTCTTCACACAGCGCATAGTCAATCTGTGGAATTCCTTGCCTGAGGAGGTTGTGAAGACTAGGACTATAACAGGGTTTAAAAGAAACAAAAGACAGAACTATGTAGCACTTTAAAGAGAACTAGATACATTCATGGAGGTTAAGTCCATTAATGGCTATTAGCCAGTCTGGGTAAGGAATGGCGTCCCTAGCCTCTGTTTATCAGAGGGTGGAGATGGATGGCAGGAGAGAGATCGCTTGATGATTACCTGTTCAGTTCACTCCTTCTGGGACACCTGGCATTGGCCACTGGTCGGCAGACAGGGTACTGGGCTGGATGGACCTTTGGTCTGACCAGGTATGGCCATTCTTATGTTCTTATGAGATAAGGTTCATGCAAGATAGCTCGTGTGAAGTCTCATTGGAAAGGGGATGAATTTCTGCCGGGGAGTATCCCGTTTGTAGGCGTGTTGCATGTTTGTGTTTGAAGTTAAGAACGTTGACTTCTGTATCTTGTAGTTCATATTTGCTGCCTTGGGTCACTCCTAGGGCTGATGCCTTAGGGACTACAATGGAAAAGCCTAACCGGTCTTAATGGCCCATCAGCTAATACAATGGACCGTGAATGGGCTTGGCCTTCCCAGGGGATGTTCCATATTGCTATTGACTCCTGGTGACCTGCAGGTCTGCGGGGAGGGGGAACTGCCTTGGGGCCCAGGGCTCCCAGGTCCTTTAAGTCGCTGCAGGAGTGCTGCATGGCACCAGCTGAGTGGCTCTAAGGGATATGGGGGGCTAGCATGGCAAGCTCTGGGCTGGCTGTCCTGGCTCTGCCCCTTTCACCTGAGGCCCTGCCCCTTCCAGGAGCACAGAGCCCGCCCCCTCCCCCACACCTTGTCCAGGGGCCTGGCCTGGCTGTCAGCTCCCCTGATCATTTGGTACTAACCTACTCCTTGGTCTGATGAACTGTTCCACCGGGACGGGGGAGGGGAAGGGGGGAGGGAGGAATCAAACAGAGGTGTCTCACTATATGGAAATTCCGTGTAAGACAGGGAAGGAAAACAATGATTGTTTTCAGCTTACTTCACTTCTGTCTCCCCACCCCAAGGAGGTACTTGAAAACACCTAGAAACAAAAGGACTGTAACTGAAAGGTTGGGGGAAGAACTGCTGGACCCAGGTCTATGGATCTGTGACGGGCCACTGGCGACCCGCACGCGGGAGCACGGGGTGAGGTGGCAGGAAGCCGCGACCCCGGCGGCAGTGCCTAGACGCCGCGGCTTTGCGGGGAGCGGGAGGCGGCGCCAGAGCCTTCCCCCGCAGC
Organism: Pelochelys cantorii; assembly: GCA_032595735.1. Taxonomy (NCBI): domain Eukaryota; kingdom Metazoa; phylum Chordata; order Testudines; family Trionychidae; genus Pelochelys; species Pelochelys cantorii. The sequence goes on from CM064328.1 coordinate 191,119,280, forward strand.
TGCGCAGTCCCGCAACGGCAGGCCCCGCCCCTTGCGTGCATCCTCAGGGGGCGGACGCGCTGAGTGATGGGCGGGGGGAGGCAGGCGAGCCCGCCACGTACCAGGCGGGGCGGGGCTACGCAGGCACGTCATAACCGGCGGGCCGGTTCAAAAGGCCCGCCGGCGGCGAGGAGGGAGGCAGCCACCGAGGCTGGCCCTGGAATGCCCTGGGTCGGGGTCGGGTCGGCGCCACCCCCAAGGGTGGTCAGCGTGTGGACACCAACCCCCGGAAGCCCAGGACTCCCGCGGAGAGCTCCCATCTCCGGAACCACGACCGGACCCCGAGTGGAGATGTCCACCGAACCGAGCATCCGAATCACGGTAGGCCCCGGAGACCTTTCGGTCAGGACCACGAGACTCACAGAGGGGAGGAAGCAGCCCAGGGTGGGGCCCTTTTGGCGACTGTGGGCAGACGTGTTGAGGGAACGCATCCCATGTTTGCCATGCAGGGGACTAGTGGACCCCTGCACTTAGGGCCCCGGTCTGGGACCCGGAGGAGAGGGTGGGCCTGGATCCCTCTCCCCTCACACCACCCCAGGAGCCGGTATCGGCGCGGCTCTGCGAGAGCAAATCCACCGAGCATCAAGGGACAGAGAGGCCCCGATTGAGGGGGAAGGATTCCGGGTTCGCAGATCCCCGACTCGCTGGAGTGGGGTGATCGCACCCAACGGCGCTGGTACAGGACTTGACCTGGCGACTGGCGACCCAGAGTTGGGCGTTGGGGTCCGCTGAGCCCCCCTGCAGAAGGACAGGGGGCGATCGCACCCCAAAACACATTCACAGGATCTCTGGCCTGTGAAGGACTCCACCTTTGGCTTTGTCTACACTTCTAAGATTAAAGTGCCACCGAGGAGACACTTTAAGGCGGAAGTATGCTCATGGCATTCTGTAGGTAAACCACATCCATGAAGTTGCTCCCAGCACTAGACGCCTGTTTACACTGGTGCTTTGTAGCGTGGTATCTTGCCATGCACGTGTATGTGTTTTCATACTCCCAAGTGAGATGTTTACAGCACAGTATCTTGCCAGTGTAGACAAGCCCTCAAATAATGTCTACAATGAGAAATTATTAGCTGTAACCAGTTTTTTTTAGCGAATCTAGCTTAGACCGCATGCTTTGTATTGTTTTCTTAGCAATCTGCTTTGTTCTGTTTGCTATCTCTTTAACCACTTTTCGTCATTAATACTTATTTCTTATTATACTATAACCCAGATTATTTAATTTCCACCTGGGGCAGAAGCTTTGCCTACCTTCCTCCACATTGAGGAAGGAGACGAACTTCATATCACTTTGGGTTTGTACCCCAATAGGGGTGGACATTGCATGCTAGGGCGAGTCCCTTACGCTGAGTTGTCGCAAAGCTGATCTCAGTGTCTGTGCTGGTGCTGGCCTTTCCTGTGAGCTTTGCTGGAGCAGGCATTAATGCCTGGCTCAGCAAGAGAGAGGGGCCCTGCCTGGCAGAGCATACTGACTCAGTGCTATCTCAGCACCTCAGCTGGCATCCCAGGGGCTCCAACCTGTCACAATCAGTCTGATTATTTTCTCCAACACAAAAAAGAGATGCCTTGGGATCCACAGACATGTCTCCCCCTGGACACAAGCAGCTACTGATCTGTCCTGCATCACATCTGCGTGAGGCCAGCTTGGGATGCCAAACTGAATCTGAAAGCGCAGACAGCGATGAGATTTGGGGATATTGGAGGTGCTACAGTCGAGAAAGAGCCCTGTGAAAATGGGCCCCCACTGTGCAGGAGTCAGAGAACGGGTACTCCTCCCCCCACAAGGATGGCTGGCAGAGGAGACTGGTTTTTTGCATGCATTTAGCATAGATTAGACAGCAACTAGCTTCCATTATAAAGCTTGGCTTAGCCCGCCTATCACTTGCTCAAGGCCTGGTCATTGTTTTCCTTTGAACTCTCGTCTGCCATTCAGACAAAGGGGCTGCTGGCTTGGCAGATTGTGAGTTGGGACAGCTGCTTCTTACAGCTCACGGCTCCCTTCCCCTGACTCACCCCATGTGTTTATTAGACCCCCTCTCTCATCCCTATTCACACTAGACTGGCTGCAGGGTTAGGGCCATTTCTTTGTCCTGCATTTGTGCAGCACCTAGTGCAATGGGGCCCATGTCTTCCCCCAGTGTCTGGGCAGCACCTAGTGCAACAGGGCCATGGTCCAAGGCCAGAACTGCTGATGTGGGCTGAGGCTACAGGCAAGCAGCTTGCAAGGGAGGGAAGCTTGGCACTAGGCTGAGAGGCGGCTGTTGCCGGGTCTGTAATGAGCTGCTCTATTCCTGCGACCACTGGCTGTGCAGAGAGCAGGGGCTGTTCCGGTCAGGCCTTGCCAAGGATCTCTTCTGCCCTTGCCCTCCCTGGTCCTGGCTTTGGTGGGACGCTCTGTGCTTGCGCTCTGTGATGCTCTGCACTCGCTCTCCAGGGCCTTGGCTCTGGCAGGGCACTTTGCACTCACCCTCGGTGACAGAGACTGGCCTGTAGCCAAGCTCCCCAGCTATCATTTCGAGGGTTGACAGATTCTTGTCCCCGTCAGATAGTTATTGCACTTCTTCTGTGGCTGGGAACCCCGAGATGCACACTCACACCATAGGAACTCCTTCATATTTACAAATAAATAATTTATTAATAGCAAAGTCAGCAAGTCAGATAGAAATATGCCTGCAGAAAGTACATTGGAACATCCATGCTTACACTGTTCCTTGCAGAACAACCCGGAACATTAGCCATTGTCTTCCTCAGTACTGTCACCTTTCTCATCTTCCCCAGTGGCCATCTCTCTTATCCCTCCCCAGAGCGCCATATATCCCCTGCTGCCCTGGGATGCCACTTTTATAATATGTTATGCTGACGTTACCAGGCCTGATGCATAGTCAGTGGGGTTCCCCCCTCTTCCTTATTTGTATTTCTTCCCTTTACCAACGTTAAGGTGCCCTTTTCCATAGCTTAGTATCAATTCATTGCCATGGCAGCTTTGCAGTTGGATGTTCCATCCCAAACTTTCCAAAAGCTGGTGTCAGTTCATGTTCTGTGGTTGGCTGAGGTCATTATGGACAAAGCTACCCCTCACATCCTACTTCCAGCTCTCCACAACTTGTGGATTACCTAAGTTTATCAATGCCGAAGTTAGCCTCATGTTAACTGCTAAAGCCAATGGCCTACAGGATACAACCCTGTAGGTTCTTTGCAGACTACAATGCAAAGCAGTGAGTATAATAGAGGTTAGCTGTGCATGTTCTCTCCAGGCTGTGCACTCGCTCTCCGTGGTAGAGGGGCCACTCTGTGCTCGCTCTCCATGGCGTTGGCTCTAGCAGGGCACTTTGTGCTCACGTTCTATGGCCTTGGCTCTGTCAGGGTGCTCTGCACTCATGCTTTACAGAAGAGATTGGCTGCTAGGCGCTCTCTCTCCATGGTCCTGGCTCTGCTCAGATGCTCTGCACTTGCTCTCCATGGGGCAGATCTGTGTTTGTGTAACCCACACACCTAGTGTGGTTACTGAGCAATGCAAGTGGTACCTAGACCACAGCAATAGTTAAGATCAAGAGACCTCTGCAGCATGGGCTGGGAGCCAGCTGGCTTTTAGCTCAGAGGGTAGAGGCTCCTATAGTCTGCTTCAGAGGTCCCAGGTTCAAATCCACCTGGTGGTGGTTACATTTGCACTCTATGGCCCTGGTGGGATGCTCTGTGCTTACTTGCTATATTGCAGAAGCACAGCTCTTCACTTGCACTCCATGGTCCTAGCTCTAGCGGACCACTCTGCACAACCTGTCTTTGATGTCAAGGGGGCGCTCTGCCTTCCCTCTCCGTGGTGCCAAGGCACTGCTCTGTGCTCTGTCTCCAAGGGCCTGGGTGTGGTGGGGCACACTGCGTTCACTCTCTATGACAGAGAAAGGCACTGTTGTGCTGGGTCCCTCTGCAAATCGCTTTCAGTGGACCTGGCTCTGGTAGGATGCTCTATGTGTGTTGTCTATGGTTCCAGCCCTGAGAAACTGCTCTACGCTCTCTCTATGGGATTGGCATGGGCAGGGAGCTCTGCGCTTACTCTCTAGAGTCCCAGCTCTGTTCCATAGATAGTGAGCACAGTGCACCCCCCAGAGCCAGGGTGTAGAGCGTGAAGGCAGCCTGCCTGAGCTAGGACCATGGAGAGCGAGTGCCCCCCCCCCCTCGCAGTTCTGGCACTAGCAGGGGGCTCTGCACTTGCTCCCTGTGGGCGGCTCCATGGCCCTGGCTCCAGCTGGCCGCTCTGTACTGGCTCTCTATGATCCTGTGTCTGGTAGGCCTCTGCGTTGGCTCTCTATGGTAGCAAGGGACACGGCGGGGGGGCTCTACACTGTCAGTGGTCCTGGCTCCAGCAGGGGTCTCTGTGTTTGTTCTTTATGGCAGAGAGGCACCACTCTGCACTCCCGCTCTATGGCCTTGGCTCTGGCACAGCGCTCTGTGGTGCATTCTCTATGGGAGAGCCTGGGCCGCTCTCTCCAGCGTCCTGGCTCTGCGCGCTCTCTATGGTCCTCATTGTAGTGGGGCACTCTGCACTCGCTCTCTATGGTAGACAGGCGCCCCTCTGCGCTTGCTCTCTATAGTCCTGGCTGCGGCGGGGCGCTCTGCGCTTGCACTCGCTGGTCCCTGGTCTGGCGGGGTGCTCTGTGCTCGTTCTCTATGGTAGACAGGTGCCGCTCTGCGCTCACTCTCCATGGTCCTGGCTGTGGCGGGGTGCTCTGCGCTCGCGCTCCGTGGTAGACAGGCGCCGCTCTGTGCTCGCTCTCTATGGTCCCTGCTCTGGTGGGGAGCTCTGCGGTCGCTCTCTATGGTCCTGGCTGTGGCGGGGCGCTCTGCCTTCACTCTCTATAGTAGAGGCCGGGCGCGCTGCGCTCGCTCTCTATGGTAGACAGGTGCTGCTCTGCGCTCGCTCTCACTCGTCTCTGCTCTGCCGGGGCGCTCTGCGCTCACTCTCTATGGTCCTGGCTGTGGTGGGGTGCTCTGCACTCGCTCTCTATGGTAGTCGGGTGCCGCTCTGCACTCCCTCTCTATGGTCCTGGCTGTGGCGGGGCGCTCTGCCTTCACTCTCTATAGTAGAGGCCGGGCGCTCTGCGCTCGCTCTCTATGGTAGACAGGTGCTGCTCTGCGCTCGCTCTCACTCGTGCGGGCTCTGCTCTGCCGGGGGGCGCTCTGCGCTCACTCTCTATGGTCCTGGCTGTGGTGGGGTGCTCTGCACTCGCTCTCTATGGTAGTCGGGTGCCGCTCTGCACTCCCTCTCTATAGTCCTGGCTGTGGCGAGGCGCTCTGCCTTCACTCTCTATTGTAGAGGCTGGGCGCTCTGCCCTTGTCCTCTATGGTAGAGGGGCGCCGCTCTGTGCTCGCTCTCTATAGTCCTGGCTCTGGCGGGGCGCTCTGCCTTCACTCTCTATGGTAGAGGCGGGGCGCTCTGTGCTCTCTCTCTATGGTCCTGGTGTGGCAGGGCGCTCTGTGCTCGCTCTCCATGGTAGAGGGGCGCCGCTCTGCACTCGCTCTCGCTGGTCCCGGCTGTGGCGGGGCGCTCTGCGCTCGCTCTCTATGGTAGAGGGGTGCCGCTCTGCGCTCGCTCTCGCTGGTCCCGGCTGTGGCGGGGCGCTCTGCGCTCGCTCTCTATGGTAGAGGGGTGCCGCTCTGCACTCGCTCTCGCTGGTCCCGGCTGTGGCGGGGCGCTCTGCGCTCGCTCTCTATGGTAGAGGGGCGCCGCTTTGCGCTCGCTCTCCATGGTCCCGGCTGTGGCGGGGCGCTCTGCGCTCCCTCTCGCTGGTGGCGGGGCGCCGCTCTGCGCTCGCTTTCCATGGTCCCGGCTGTGGCGGGGCGCTCTGCACTCGCTCTCTATGGCAGAGGGGTGCTGCTCTGCGCTCGCTCTCGCTGGTCCCGGCTGTGGCGGGGCGCTCTGTGCTCGCTCTCTATGGTAGGGGGGCACCGCTCTGCGCTCGCTCTCTATGGTAGAGGGGCGCCGCTCTGCGCTCACTCTCCATGGTCCTGGTTGTGGCGGGGCGCTCTGTGCTCGCTCTCCATGGTAGAGGGGCGCCGCTCTGCGCTCGCTCTCGCTGGTCCCGGCTGTGGCGGGGCGCTCTGCGCTCGCTCTCGCTGGTGGCGGGGCGCCACTCTGCGCTCGCTCTCTATGGTAGAGGGGTGCCGCTCTGCACTCGCTCTCGCTGGTCCCGGCTGTGGCGGGGCGCTCTGCACTCACTTTCTATGGTAGAGGGGTGCCGCTCTGCGCTCGCTCTCGCTGGTCCCGGCTGTGGCGGGGCGCTCTGCGCTCGCTCTCGCTGGTGGCGGGGCGCCGCTCTGCGCTCGCTCTCTATGGTAGAGGGGTGCCGCTCTGCACTCGCTCTCACTGGTCCCGGCTGTGGCGGGGCGCTCTGCACTCGCTCTCTATGGTAGAGGGGCGCCGCTCTGCGCTTGCTCTCCATGGTCCCGGCTGTGGCGGGGCGCTCTGCGCTTGCTCTCTATGGCAGAGGGGTGCCGCTCTGAGCTCGCTCTCGCTGGTCCCGGCTGTGGCGGGGCGCTCTGTGCTCGCTCTCTATGGTAGAGGGGCACCGCTCTGCGCTCGCTGTCTATGGTAGAGGGGCGCCGCTCTGCACTCACTCTCCATGGTCCTGGTTGTGGCGGGGCGCTCTGCGCTCGCTCTCTATGGCAGAGGGGCGCCGCTCTGCGCTCGCTCTCCATGGTCCCGGCTGTGGCGGGGCGCTCTGCGCTCGCTCTCGCTGGTGGCGGGGCACCGCTCTGCGCTCGCTCTCGCTGGTGGCGGGGCGCCGCTCTGCGCTGCCTCTCGCTGGTCCCGGCTGTGGTGGGGCGCTCTGCGCTCGCTCTCGCTGGTGGTGGGGCGCCGCTCTGCGCTCGCTCTCTATGGTAGAGGGGAGCCGCTCTGCGCTCACTCTCCATGGTCCTGGTTGTGGCGGGGCGCTCTGTGCTCGCTCTCTATGGTAGGGGGGCACCGCTCTGCGCTCGCTCTCTATGGTAGAGGGGCGCCGCTCTGCGCTCACTCTCCATGGTCCTGGTTGTGGCGGGGCGCTCTGTGCTCGCTCTCCATGGTAGAGGGGCGCCACTCTGCGCTCGCTCTCGCTGGTCCCGGCTGTGGCGGGGCGCTCTGCGCTCGCTCTCGCTGGTGGCGGGGCGCCGCTCTGCGCTCGCTCTCTATGGTAGAGGGGCGCCGCTCTGCGCTCGCTCTCGCTGGTGGCGGGGTGCCGCTCTGCGCTCGCTCTCTATGGTAGAGGGGCGCCGCTCTGCGCTCGCTCTCGCTGGTCCCGGTTGTGGTGGGGCGCTCTGCGCTCGCTCTCGCTGGTGGCGGGGCGCCGCTCTGCGCTCGCTCTCTATGGTAGAGGGGTGCCGCTCTGCACTCGCTCTCGCTGGTCCTGGCTGTGGCGGGGCGCTCTGCACTCACTTTCTATGGTAGAGGGGCGCCGCTCTGCGCTCGCTCTCCATGGTCCCGGCTGTGGCGGGGCGCTCTGTGCTCGCTCTCCATGGTAGAGGGGAGCCGCTCTGCGCTGCCTCTCGCTGGTCCCGGCTGTGGCGGGGCGCTCTGCGCTGCCTCTCGCTGGTCCCGGCTGTGGCGGGGCGCTCTGCGCTGCCTCTCGCTGGTGGCGGGGCGCCGCTCTGCGCTCGCTCTCTATGGTAGAGGGGCGCCGCTCTGCGCTCGCTCTCGCTGGTCCCGGCTGTGGTGGGGCGCTCTGCGCTCGCTCTCGCTGGTGGCGGGGGGCGCGCTCTGCGCTCGCTCTCTATGGTAGAGGGGTGCCGCTCTGCACTCGCTCTCGCTGGTCCCGGCTGTGGCGGGGCGCTCTGCACTCACTTTCTATGGTAGAGGGGCGCCGCTCTGCGCTCGCTCTCCATGGTCCCGGCTGTGGCGGGGCGCTCTGCGCTCCCTCTCGCTGGTGGCGGGGCGCCGCTCTGCACTCGCTTTCCATGGTCCCGGCTGTGGCGGGGCGCTCTGCGCTCGCTCTCTATGGCAGAGGGGTGCCGCTCTGAGCTCGCTCTCGCTGGTCCCGACTGTGGCGGGGCGCTCTGTGCTCGCTCTCTATGGTAGAGGGGCACCGCTCTGCGCTCGCTGTCTATGGTAGAGGGGCGCCGCTCTGCACTCACTCTCCATGGTCCTGGTTGTGGCGGGGCGCTCTGCGCTCGCTCTCTATGGCAGAGGGGCGCCGCTCTGCGCTCGCTCTCCATGGTCCCGGCTGTGGCGGGGCGCTCTGCGCTCGCTCTCGCTGGTGGCGGGGCGCCGCTCTGCGCTCGCTCTCTATGGTAGAGGGGCGCCGCTCTGCGCTCGCTCTCGCTGGTCCTGGCTGTGGTGGGGCGCTCTGCGCTCGCTCTCGCTGGTGGCGGGGCGCCGCTCTGCGCTCGCTCTCTATGGTAGAGGGGCGCCACTCTGCGCTCGCTCTCGCTGGTCCCGGCTGTGGTGGGGCGCTCTGCGCTCGCTCTCGCTGGTGGCGGGGCGCCGCTCTGCGCTCGCTCTCTATGGTAGAGGGGTGCCGCTCTGCACTCGCTCTCGCTGGTCCCGGCTGTGGCGGGGCGCTCTGCACTCGCTCTCTATGGTAGAGGGGCGCCGCTCTGCGCTCGCTCTCCATGGTCCCGGTTGTGGCGGGGCGCTCTGCGCTCCCTCTCGCTGGTGGCGGGGCGCCGCTCTGCGCTCGCTTTCCATGGTCCCAGCTGTGGCGGGGCGCTCTGCGCTCGCTCTCTATGGCAGAGGGGTGCCGCTCTGAGCTCGCTCTCGCTGGTCCCGACTGTGGCGGGGCGCTCTGTGCTCGCTCTCTGTGGTAGAGGGGCACCGCTCTGCGCTCGCTGTCTATGGTAGAGGGGCGCCGCTCTGCACTCACTCTCCATGGTCCTGGTTGTGGCGGGGCGCTCTGCGCTCGCTCTCTATGGCAGAGGGGCGCCGCTCTGCGCTCGCTCTCCATGGTCCCGGCTGTGGCGGGGTGCTCTGCGCTCGCTCTCTATGGCAGAGGGGCGCCGCTCTGCGCTGCCTCTCGCTGGTCCCGGCTGTGGCGGGGCGCTCTGCGCTCGCTCTCGCTGGTGGCAGGGCACCGCTCTGCGCTCGCTCTCTATGGTAGAGGGGAGCCACTCTGCGCTCACTCTCCATGGTCCTGGTTGTGGCGGGGCGCTCTGTGCTCGCTCTCTATGGTAGAGGGGCGCCGCTCTGCGCTCGCTCTCTATGGTAGAGGGGCGCCGCTCTGCGCTGCCTCTCGCTGGTCCCGGCTGTGGCGGGGCGCTCTGCGCTGCCTCTCGCTGGTGGCGGGGCGCCGCTCTGCGCTCGCTCTCCATGGTCCCGGCTGTGGCGGGGCGCTCTGTGCTCGCTCTCCATGGTAGAGGGGAGCCGCTCTGCGCTGCCTCTCGCTGGTCCCGGCTGTGGCGGGGCGCTCTGCGCTGCCTCTCGCTGGTGGCGGGGCGCCGCTCTGCGCTCGCTCTCTATGGTAGAGGGGCGCCGCTCTGCACTCGCTCTCACTGGTCCCGGTTGTGGCGGGGCGCTCTGCGCTCGCTCTCGCTGGTGGCGGGGCGCCGCTCTGCGCTCGCTCTCTATGGTAGAGGGGTGCCGCTCTGCACTCGCTCTCGCTGGTCCCGGCTGTGGCGGGGCGCTCTGCACTCGCTCTCTATGGTAGAGGGGTGCCGCTCTGCGCTCGCTCTCCATGGTCCCGGTTGTGGCGGGGCGCTCTGCGCTCCCTCTCGCTGGTGGCGGGGCGCCGCTCTGCGCTCGCTTTCCATGGTCCCGGCTGTGGCGGGGCGCTCTGCGCTCGCTCTTTATGGCAGAGGGGTGCCGCTCTGAGCTCGCTCTCGCTGGTCCCGACTGTGGCGGGGCGCTCTGTGCTCGCTCTCTGTGGTAGAGGGGCACCGCTCTGCGCTCGCTGTCTATGGTAGAGGGGCGCCGCTCTGCACTCACTCTCCATGGTCCTGGTTGTGGCGGGGCGCTCTGCGCTCGCTCTCTATGGCAGAGGGGCGCCGCTCTGCGCTCGCTCTCCATGGTCCCGGCTGTGGCGGGGTGCTCTGCGCTCGCTCTCTATGGCAGAGGGGCGCCGCTCTGCGCTGCCTCTCGCTGGTCCCGGCTGTGGCGGGGCGCTCTGCGCTCGCTCTCGCTGGTGGCAGGGCACCGCTCTGCGCTCGCTCTCTATGGTAGAGGGGAGCCGCTCTGCGCTCACTCTCCATGGTCCTGGTTGTGGCGGGGCGCTCTGTGCTCGCTCTCTATGGTAGAGGGGCGCCGCTCTGCGCTCGCTCTCTATGGTAGAGGGGCGCCGCTCTGCGCTGCCTCTCGCTGGTCCCGGCTGTGGCGGGGCGCTCTGCGCTGCCTCTCGCTGGTGGCGGGGCGCCGCTCTGCGCTCGCTCTCCATGGTCCCGGCTGTGGCGGGGCGCTCTGTGCTCGCTCTCCATGGTAGAGGGGAGCCGCTCTGCGCTGCCTCTCGCTGGTCCCGGCTGTGGCGGGGCGCTCTGCGCTGCCTCTCGCTGGTCCCGGCTGTGGCGGGGCGCTCTGCGCTGCCTCTCGCTGGTGGCGGGGCGCCGCTCTGCGCTCGCTCTCTATGGTAGAGGGGCGCCGCTCTGCGCTCGCTCTCGCTGGTCCCGGCTGTGGTGGGGCGCTCTGCGCTCGCTCTCGCTGGTGGCGGGGCGCCGCTCTGCGCTCGCTCTCTATGGTAGAGGGGTGCCGCTCTGCACTCGCTCTCGCTGGTCCCGGCTGTGGCGGGGCGCTCTGCACTCACTTTCTATGGTAGAGGGGCGCCGCTCTGCGCTCGCTCTCCATGGTCCCGGCTGTGGCGGGGCGCTCTGCGCTCCCTCTCGCTGGTGGCGGGGCGCCGCTCTGCACTCGCTTTCCATGGTCCCGGCTGTGGCGGGGCGCTCTGTGCTCGCTCTCCATGGTAGAGGGGAGCCGCTCTGCGCTGCCTCTCGCTGGTCCCGGCTGTGGCGGGGCGCTCTGCGCTGCCTCTCGCTGGTCCCGGCTGTGGCGGGGCGCTCTGCGCTGCCTCTCGCTGGTGGCGGGGCGCCGCTCTGCGCTGCCTCTCGCTGGTGGCGGGGCGCCGCTCTGCGCTCGCTCTCTATGGTAGAGGGGCGCCGCTCTGCACTCGCTCTCGCTGGTCCCGGTTGTGGCGGGCCGCTCTGCGCTCGCTCTCGCTGGTCCCGGCTGTGGTGGGGCGCTCTGCGCTCGCTCTCGCTGGTGGCGGGGCGCCGCTCTGCGCTCGCTCTCCATGGTCCTGGTTGTGGCGGGGCGCTCTGTGCTCGCTCTCTATGGTAGGGGGGCACCGCTCTGCGCTCGCTCTCTATGGTAGAGGGGCGCCGCTCTGCGCTCACTCTCCATGGTCCTGGTTGTGGCGGGGCGCTCTGTGCTCGCTCTCCATGGTAGAGGGGCGCCGCTCTGCGCTCGCTCTCGCTGGTCCCGGCTGTGGCGGGGCGCTCTGTGCTCGCTCTCTATGGTAGGGGGGCACCGCTCTGCGCTCGCTCTCTATGGTAGAGGGGCGCCGCTCTGCGCTCACTCTCCATGGTCCTGGTTGTGGCGGGGCGCTCTGTGCTCGCTCTCCATGGTAGAGGGGCGCCGCTCTGCGCTCGCTCTCGCTGGTCCCGGCTGTGGCGGGGCGCTCTGCGCTCGCTCTCGCTGGTGGCGGGGCGCCGCTCTGCGCTCGCTCTCTATGGTAGAGGGGCGCCGCTCTGCGCTCGCTCTCGCTGGTGGCGGGGTGCCGCTCTGCGCTCGCTCTCTATGGTAGAGGGGCGCCACTCTGCGCTCGCTCTCGCTGGTCCCGGTTGTGGTGGGGCGCTCTGCGCTCGCTCTCGCTGGTGGCGGGGCGCCGCTCTGCGCTCGCTCTCTATGGTAGAGGGGTGCCGCTCTGCACTCGCTCTCGCTGGTCCCGGCTGTGGCGGGGCGCTCTGCACTCACTTTCTATGGTAGAGGGGCGCCGCTCTGCGCTCGCTCTCCATGGTCCCGGCTGTGGCGGGGCGCTCTGTGCTCGCTCTCCATGGTAGAGGGGAGCCGCTCTGCGCTGCCTCTCGCTGGTCCCCGGCTGTGGGCGGGGCGCTCTGCGCTGCCTCTCGCTGGTCCCGGCTGTGGCGGGGCGCTCTGCGCTGCCTCTCGCTGGTGGCGGGGCGCCGCTCTGCGCTCGCTCTCTATGGTAGAGGGGCGCCGCTCTGCGCTCGCTCTCGCTCGTGTCCCGGCTGTGGTGGGGCGCTCTGCGCTCGCTCTCGCTGGTGGCGGGGCGCCGCTCTGCGCTCGCTCTCTATGGTAGAGGGGTGCCGCTCTGCACTCGCTCTCGCTGGTCCCGGCTGTGGCGGGGCGCTCTGCACTCACTTTCTATGGTAGAGGGGCGCCGCTCTGCGCTCGCTCTCCATGGTCCCGGCTGTGGCGGGGCGCTCTGCGCTCCTCTCGCTGGTGGCGGGGCGCCGCTCTGCACTCGCTTTCCATGGTCCCGGCTGTGGCGGGGCGCTCTGCGCTCGCTCTCTATGGCAGAGGGGTGCCGCTCTGAGCTCGCTCTCGCTGGTCCCGACTGTGGCGGGGCGCTCTGTGCTCGCTCTCTATGGTAGAGGGGCACCGCTCTGCGCTCGCTGTCTATGGTAGAGGGGCGCCGCTCTGCACTCACTCTCCATGGTCCTGGTTGTGGCGGGGCGCTCTGCGCTCGCTCTCTATGGCAGAGGGGCGCCGCTCTGCGCTCGCTCTCCATGGTCCCGGCTGTGGCGGGGCGCTCTGCGCTCGCTCTCGCTGGTGGCGGGGCGCCGCTCTGCGCTCGCTCTCTATGGTAGAGGGGCGCCGCTCTGCGCTCGCTCTCGCTGGTCCTGGCTGTGGTGGGGCGCTCTGCGCTCGCTCTCGCTGGTGGCGGGGCGCCGCTCTGCGCTCGCTCTCTATGGTAGAGGGGCGCCGCTCTGCGCTCGCTCTCGCTGGTCCCGGCTGTGGTGGGGCGCTCTGCGCTCGCTCTCGCTGGTGGCGGGGCGCCGCTCTGCGCTCGCTCTCTATGGTAGAGGGGTGCCGCTCTGCACTCGCTCTCGCTGGTCCCGGCTGTGGCGGGGCGCTCTGCACTCGCTCTCTATGGTAGAGGGGCGCCGCTCTGCGCTCGCTCTCCATGGTCCCGGTTGTGGCGGGGCGCTCTGCGCTCCCTCTCGCTGGTGGCGGGGCGCCGCTCTGCGCTCGCTTTCCATGGTCCCAGCTGTGGCGGGGCGCTCTGCGCTCGCTCTCTATGGCAGAGGGGTGCCGCTCTGAGCTCGCTCTCGCTGGTCCCGACTGTGGCGGGGCGCTCTGTGCTCGCTCTCTGTGGTAGAGGGGCACCGCTCTGCGCTCGCTGTCTATGGTAGAGGGGCGCCGCTCTGCACTCACTCTCCATGGTCCTGGTTGTGGCGGGGCGCTCTGCGCTCGCTCTCTATGGCAGAGGGGCGCCGCTCTGCGCTCGCTCTCCATGGTCCCGGCTGTGGCGGGGTGCTCTGCGCTCGCTCTCTATGGCAGAGGGGCGCCGCTCTGCGCTGCCTCTCGCTGGTCCCGGCTGTGGCGGGGCGCTCTGCGCTCGCTCTCGCTGGTGGCAGGGCACCGCTCTGCGCTCGCTCTCTATGGTAGAGGGGAGCCACTCTGCGCTCACTCTCCATGGTCCTGGTTGTGGCGGGGCGCTCTGTGCTCGCTCTCTATGGTAGAGGGGCGCCGCTCTGCGCTCGCTCTCTATGGTAGAGGGGCGCCGCTCTGCGCTGCCTCTCGCTGGTCCCGGCTGTGGCGGGGCGCTCTGCGCTGCCTCTCGCTGGTGGCGGGGCGCCGCTCTGCGCTCGCTCTCCATGGTCCCGGCTGTGGCGGGGCGCTCTGTGCTCGCTCTCCATGGTAGAGGGGAGCCGCTCTGCGCTGCCTCTCGCTGGTCCCGGCTGTGGCGGGGCGCTCTGCGCTGCCTCTCGCTGGTCCCGGCTGTGGCGGGGCGCTCTGCGCTGCCTCTCGCTGGTGGCGGGGCGCCGCTCTGCGCTCGCTCTCTATGGTAGAGGGGCGCCGCTCTGCACTCGCTCTCGCTGGTCCCGGTTGTGGCGGGGCGCTCTGCGCTCGCTCTCGCTGGTGGCGGGGCGCCGCTCTGCGCTCGCTCTCTATGGTAGAGGGGTGCCGCTCTGCACTCGCTCTCGCTGGTCCCGGCTGTGGCGGGGCGCTCTGCACTCGCTCTCTATGGTAGAGGGGTGCCGCTCTGCGCTCGCTCTCCATGGTCCCGGTTGTGGCGGGGCGCTCTGCGCTCCCTCTCGCTGGTGGCGGGGCGCCGCTCTGCGCTCGCTTTCCATGGTCCCGGCTGTGGCGGGGCGCTCTGCGCTCGCTCTCTATGGCAGAGGGGTGCCGCTCTGAGCTCGCTCTCGCTGGTCCCGACTGTGGCGGGGCGCTCTGTGCTCGCTCTCTGTGGTAGAGGGGCACCGCTCTGCGCTCGCTGTCTATGGTAGAGGGGCGCCGCTCTGCACTCACTCTCCATGGTCCTGGTTGTGGCGGGGCGCTCTGCGCTCGCTCTCTATGGCAGAGGGGCGCCGCTCTGCGCTCGCTCTCCATGGTCCCGGCTGTGGCGGGGTGCTCTGCGCTCGCTCTCTATGGCAGAGGGGCGCCGCTCTGCGCTGCCTCTCGCTGGTCCCGGCTGTGGCGGGGCGCTCTGCGCTCGCTCTCGCTGGTGGCAGGGCACCGCTCTGCGCTCGCTCTCTATGGTAGAGGGGAGCCGCTCTGCGCTCACTCTCCATGGTCCTGGTTGTGGCGGGGCGCTCTGTGCTCGCTCTCTATGGTAGAGGGGCGCCGCTCTGCGCTCGCTCTCTATGGTAGAGGGGCGCCGCTCTGCGCTCGCTCTCTATGGTAGAGGGGCGCCGCTCTGCGCTGCCTCTCGCTGGTCCCGGCTGTGGCGGGGCGCTCTGCGCTGCCTCTCGCTGGTGGCGGGGCGCCGCTCTGCGCTCGCTCTCCATGGTCCCGGCTGTGGCGGGGCGCTCTGTGCTCGCTCTCCATGGTAGAGGGGAGCCGCTCTGCGCTGCCTCTCGCTGGTCCCGGCTGTGGCGGGGCGCTCTGCGCTGCCTCTCGCTGGTCCCGGCTGTGGGGGGCGCTCTGCGCTGCCTCTCGCTGGTGGCGGGGCGCCGCTCTGCGCTCGCTCTCTATGGTAGAGGGGCGCCGCTCTGCGCTCGCTCTCGCTGGTCCCGGCTGTGGTGGGGCGCTCTGCGCTCGCTCTCGCTGGTGGCGGGGGCGCCGCTCTGCGCTCGCTCTCTATGGTAGAGGGGTGCCGCTCTGCACTCGCTCTCGCTGGTCCGGCTGTGGCGGGGCGCTCTGCACTCACTTTCTATGGTAGAGGGGCGCCGCTCTGCGCTCGCTCTCCATGGTCCCGGCTGTGGCGGGGCGCTCTGCGCTCCCTCTCGCTGGTGGCGGGGGCGCCGCTCTGCACTCGCTTTCCATGGTCCCGGCTGTGGCGGGGCGCTCTGTGCTCGCTCTCCATGGTAGAGGGGAGCCGCTCTGCGCTGCCTCTCGCTGGTCCCGGCTGTGGCGGGGCGCTCTGCGCTGCCTCTCGCTGGTCCCGGCTGTGGCGGGGCGCTCTGCGCTGCCTCTCGCTGGTGGCGGGGCGCCGCTCTGCGCTGCCTCTCGCTGGTGGCGGGGCGCCGCTCTGCGCTCGCTCTCTATGGTAGAGGGGCGCCGCTCTGCACTCGCTCTCGCTGGTCCCGGTTGTGGCGGGCCGCTCTGCGCTCGCTCTCGCTGGTCCCGGCTGTGGTGGGGCGCTCTGCGCTCGCTCTCGCTGGTGGCGGGGCGCCGCTCTGCGCTCGCTCTCTATGGTAGAGGGGTGCCGCTCTGCACTCGCTCTCGCTGGTCCCGGCTGTGGCGGGGCGCTCTGCACTCACTTTCTATGGTAGAGGGGCGCCGCTCTGCGCTCGCTCTCCATGGTCCCGGCTGTGGCGGGGCGCTCTGCGCTCCCTCTCGCTGGTGGCGGGGCGCCGCTCTGCACTCGCTTTCCATGGTCCCGGCTGTGGCGGGGCGCTCTGCGCTCGCTCTCTATGGCAGAGGGGTGCCGCTCTGAGCTCGCTCTCGCTGGTCCCGACTGTGGCGGGGCGCTCTGTGCTCGCTCTCTATGGTAGAGGGGCACCGCTCTGCGCTCGCTGTCTATGGTAGAGGGGCGCCGCTCTGCACTCACTCTCCATGGTCCTGGTTGTGGCGGGGCGCTCTGCGCTCGCTCTCTATGGCAGAGGGGCGCCGCTCTGCGCTCGCTCTCCATGGTCCCGGCTGTGGCGGGGCGCTCTGCGCTCGCTCTCGCTGGTGGCGGGGCGCCGCTCTGCGCTCGCTCTCTATGGTAGAGGGGCGCCGCTCTGCGCTCGCTCTCGCTGGTCCTGGCTGTGGTGGGGCGCTCTGCGCTCGCTCTCGCTGGTGGCGGGGCGCCGCTCTGCGCTCGCTCTCTATGGTAGAGGGGCGCCGCTCTGCGCTCGCTCTCGCTGGTCCCGGCTGTGGTGGGGCGCTCTGCGCTCGCTCTCGCTGGTGGCGGGGCGCCGCTCTGCGCTCGCTCTCTATGGTAGAGGGGTGCCGCTCTGCACTCGCTCTCGCTGGTCCCGGCTGTGGCGGGGCGCTCTGCACTCGCTCTCTATGGTAGAGGGGCGCCGCTCTGCACTCGCTCTCCATGGTCCCGGTTGTGGCGGGGCGCTCTGCGCTCCCTCTCGCTGGTGGCGGGGCGCCGCTCTGCGCTCGCTTTCCATGGTCCCGGCTGTGGCGGGGCGCTCTGCGCTCGCTCTCTATGGCAGAGGGGTGCCGCTCTGAGCTCGCTCTCGCTGGTCCCGACTGTGGCGGGGCGCTCTGTGCTCGCTCTCTGTGGTAGAGGGGCACCGCTCTGCGCTCGCTGTCTATGGTAGAGGGGCGCCGCTCTGCACTCACTCTCCATGGTCCTGGTTGTGGCGGGGCGCTCTGCGCTCGCTCTCTATGGCAGAGGGGCGCCGCTGGCGCGTCGCGCTCGCTCTCCATCCATGGTCCCGGCTGTGGCGGGGTGCTCTGCGCTCGCTCTCTATGGCAGAGGGGCGCCGCTCTGCGCTCGCTCTCGCTGGTCCCGGCTGTGGCGGGGCGCTCTGCGCTCGCTCTCTATGGTAGAGGGGCGCCGCTCTGCGCTCGCTCTCGCTGGTCCCGGCTGTGGCGGGGTGCTCTGCGCTCGCTCTCTATGGTAGAGGGGCGCCGCTCTGCGCTCGCTCTCGCTGGTCCCGGCTGTGGCGGGGCGCTCTGCGCTCGCTCTCGCTGGTGGCAGGGCACCGCTCTGCGCTCGCTCTCTATGGTAGAGGGGAGCCGCTCTGCGCTCACTCTCCATGGTCCTGGTTGTGGCGGGGCGCTCTGCGCTCGCTCTCCATGGTAGAGGGGCGCCGCTCTGCGCTGCCTCTCGCTGGTCCCGGCTGTGGCGGGGCGCTCTGCGCTGCCTCTCGCTGGTGGCGGGGCGCCGCTCTGCGCCGCGCGGCTCTATGGCGCTGGCGGTGGTGCGGCCCCTGGAGGCCCGGCCGGCCGAGCTGCCCGCGGGGGGCGCGGCGGTGCTGCTGGCCCCGGCCCCGCTGGCGGCGCGGCTGCGCGGGGCGGGCGGGCCGGCGCTGGTGCTGGCGGTGCGGCCCGCGGGCCGGCCCGGGGCGCAGCCGGCGCTGCTGAGCGCGGCGCTGCTGGCGGCCGGGCCGGGGCCGGGGCCGGGGCCGGGCGGGGCCGAGCTGTGGCTGCGCGGCGGCTGGCGGCGGCGGCTGGGGCTGGCGGCGGGGCGGCGCGTGGCGCTGTGGCCGGTGCGGCCGGCGGCGCTGGGCTGGGCGCTGCGGGCGGGGGCGGGGCCGGCCCGGCGCGGGGAGGCGCTGCCCGGCGCGGGGCCGCCGCCGCTGGTGTCGCGGTTCGCGCGGGCGGCGGCCCCGGCCCCGGCCCCGGCCCGGCTGCGGGCGCTGCGCGGGGACCCGGCGCCCTGGGGGCTGGCGGCCGAGGCGGGGGCGGGGGCGGGCGCGGCGCTCTGGGTGACCCGGGGCGGCCTGCGCGGCCTCGGCCTCTTCCAGGGCGAGTGGGTGCGGCTGAGCCGGGAGCCGCCCGGGCCGGGCGGGGCGCACCTGGCGGCCGTGCTGGCCCTGCAGCCCCGCTGGGACTTCCCGCAGGAGCCCCGGGAGCCGCCGGAGGGCGCGGCCGTCATCCCGGCCGGGCTGGCCTTCAACCTGGCCTGCGACCCGCTGGGCGGGACCCACCTGCTCGTGCAGGTACCGCCGGGGCGGGGCGGGGCGGGGCGGGGCGGCGGGTCCCCGGGGAGCAGGGATGCATGGGGCTGGAGGTGCCCGAGCCTGGTAGTGGGGCGGGTGGCAGGCGGCCTCCCGGGCATTGCGTTGCTGGAGAAGCCTTTGGGCCCGAGGGTGGAGGAAGGTGAGGTACCTGCACGGGAAAGGAATGAGCTGGGCAGCTGGCTCTTCAGGTGGGGCAGCGACAGCGGGTGGCCGCTAACGTCCCAGGTGCCGCCGATGCTTGGTGGGAGCACTGCACTGGCACCATCTCCAGCCGCCTGGGGAGGAAGCTGCTGTCGTCTTCCTCCCCTTGGCTGGAGAAAGTAGAGCAGGTTTTCAGCACCGTGGGGCGGAAAGCGGGCTTGGCATGAGTGCACTGTAGGGTGTTACCATCTGGAAGTTGAGGGTAAGTGAGGCATAACTTCCTAGTGATGGTTCAGCTGCGTTAGGACTCAGTGGGGCCATTGTTTGCATTGCAGAGGTATGGGGATGCTCCAGGTATGGAGGAGACAAAAGGAAGTCGGTCCTTGCTATCCATACCACCCTTTGCAAAGGAGCTGCACATAGAAATCGTCTCCTCCCCAGCCTACAGCGCCAGAGGAGTCTATGACAATATTCTTCACCAGCACTTCCAAACACCCAGGTTAGCCTTGTGGTAAAGCTGACACATTACTTCTGCCTCTTTAGTTGCTCTAGGAAGAAGGGAGCATCTCAGAGCCATGCTTCACCGCTGCCTCACAGCGAGCAGGGCAGCTCCAAAGTACCATGGCACAGTTGACTAAGCCCTTTAATGCTCACTAAGAGTGATCACAAACGAACCTGGGAACGTCTCATTGTGCTGCCTGCTTAACTCGGCAAAATAGCTGCAGTGGTCCCCAGCGCGGTTCTCGTGGGCGCCATGGTGCCCACCGGGGGCATTTATGTGTGCCCGCCTAGTGACCAGGGCCGGCCCGAGCCATTCTTGCGCCCTGGGCACCCGGTGCATGCGTGGCCCCCACCCCAGGCACACGGCGCATGTGCGGCGCCCGGCAGCCCCAAAAGGTTGGGGACCACTGGCTTAGGGGTAGTACCGAGAGCTGTTCTCCACTATTGATCTGCCCTACTTACCTCCAAGCTTCCTCAAGCTCTTCCTTCAAATCATTCCTCAGGACTCAGTCCCATAACATTTAACCAATTAACCAATTAAATGGGAATTTACATCCCTGCTGAGTTTCCTTTCCCCTGCCCCCCGCCTTTCCTCTTGCTCAGCTAAAGGTAGCGCTGCTGATTGAGTGACTGTTTCTCACTGGTGTAATATTCTGGGGGTGTGAACCACTGCACAACCTGACAGAGTTGATTGTTCACCATGCCTGTTGCTTTGTTGCAGGATAGTCCAGGAGGGTGATATCCTCTGTGTTCCAACTGCTGGACATCCAGAGTTTTTGGAAGGAAATTCAGAGAAATTTCTTAGGTATGCAAAGATCTCCCTTTGCTTTTTCAGGTGGCAGTTATAAGAACTGCTTTTCCCTTCTTTCCCAGTTGAAGCCAGGCAATAGAGTCTGTTCTGATCTGTCCCTGCAGCTCAGAGTTGGTCTATTATGGGACTTGTGGGGGTGGTTTGGATTAAAAGTTTTGGTTGGATTTTTAGTGGGCATGCACTTACCCCTTAGCTCAGCAAAGCCACCCTCAGAGAGAAACTGGTGGGGAAAAGAGGATGGGAGAGGAGCAAAAGGGGAGGGAGGTGTGCTCTGCAGCTTTTCCACGACAGAAAAGCCGATTGAAGTAGACATTTGGGCCTAAGTAGGGATGTTATAACAGTATATCCTAAGGTGTGAATTTAAACCTCAGTAGTTATGCTGGTCTGTTTCCCCATGCAGACATTTCTATTCTGCTGTGAGGGGGTGGAGGGCTTTTTTGATTTAGTGCATCTTAGTTAAGTGGCAGATGCCAGCAGTTGCTGGACTAAATGTATCTTCACTATATGTACACAAGCCACTGCATTTAAAAGCTTTTGTCTGTTCACTTTAAACTGAAGCCTGATAGGAAGCATCGAAAGTGGTTTTGTTACTATAGAAACAGGTAAACACTGCCCTCATCAAAACGTCTAATGATCCCTTTGAAATATTTGCAATCGTTCCTGTTAGTTTGGTGCCTGTCTGTTATTTCAAGACATAAAAGTGGGTTTCTATTTGACTCAAAGCGTCACAACCGCTATCCAACAGGTAAAACAAAACCAAAGTCTGATAATGGTAAACAGATATCATTGAAATGTAATAGCATTGGAGACAGCGTCATTCATCTTCTTGTTCCTGGTGATCTCTGTCAAGAGAGCCGGAGTTACCACATGCTTTACTGCCTTAGCACGCACGCACCTCTGTGCCGAGTAGTGGTTCTGTCTACGGACACGGTTGTGTGTGCGCAGTGGAGCGCTTTTTAGACTAGCCAAAAGACACTTTTAAAATACATGTGGATAAAACAAAAATTTTCGGGGGGGTTTTAATGTCAAAGAAGCACATTCTGGAAGCAGACTTGTTTCTCGGGCCCGATCTAGCTACCGACCTATATTGGTATAAGCGTGTCACTCGGGTGTGCAACAGCTGCGTCCTAGAGATGGAGTTATACTGACCTAACCCCCATGTAGGCAGTGGGTTTATTAAGCAACAGAATGTGCAAAAGGCTCAGAATACTTCAGGACAGATACTTCCCCACTGTCTGCCAGTTGAGAGGGAAGAGGGGACAGTCTGCTTGTGTACTGGCGTGTCCTGGTTTGTTATGTGTGTAACCAGGGGGCCTAGAGGCCTCTGTTGCCTCCAGGTGATGAAAAGCTCACCCTGCTTTGGAGGCCTCGGCTGTGGGGATTCAGGCTGCTTCTCTTTGTCAGCTGGCCGGAGCTGTACTTCAAGGTGAAGAGGATCGTAGGAGCGGTGGAAGGAGAGCAGTCTCTGGGGTACCTGGCTGACATCCAGAACACGTCTCTGTACCTGGTAAGGTAGCAGCGGGAGACAGGAGGGTACACGGGATGTACGAGGGTCAGATTGCATTGCCGGGGTGGCAGAAGGACACTGCATGACGAAGAAAGGGGTTCCTGGCTCTGCTCCTGGGATGGGTGCTGTAGGCAGTGCTGGGTGGTTTGAGTCGATGTCCCATGTGAGTCTTTCTTGCCTTGCAGGCAGGCTCAACTAACAGCGCTGTGCCCTCTTCCCCGAGCCGCCATGGCCACGGGCTTTGGAGCAGCCTGTCTCCCTCCGGGCTCTCTGATGTGGTAAAGCAGCTCTGTGATGCTCTCCGGCCTCACCTGAGCAGCAGGTGAGGTCTTGGTGTGGCCCAGCTCCCTTGTCTGGGGGCTGCCCTCTGCTGTGAGGCTGTTTTGTGCGGTGGGCTGGGCGCTGGTTGTCTTTGGCTCCCAGGCTTTCTGGGGTGTCTGCTCAGAGAGGTGCGGCGGTTGGGAGCAGAATCTCTCTGGCGCTGGAGTCTCCCTGCGGTGGCAGTGGTGTGCCAGCAAGTGAGCGGGGCTCGGGCGCTGTGGGTGACGGATTGCTACCTTTGCGTTACAGGGGGACTGCACTCTGTGCAACAGGCAGCGTTCTACTGGCAGGGCCCAGTGGCGGGGGGAAAACGACGGCTGTGCGAGCTGCATGCAGCTGCCTCGATCTCCATTTGTTCAAGGTAATTCCTGTAGGTGGGTCGCAATGGGGGATTGGTTGGTTGGGGGACTTACCACGGGTAGAGAATCCCAGGAGTTTCCTCCAACACAGGCGCACAGTTGTGAATAAGCAAGTGAAACACCGCCAAAGAGCCGCTGTCTCTCGCCCAGACGCTGCTCTGCCTTTGGTCCCAGCAACTCCCCCATGTTCCCTCCCTGGTTTCCACACAGCCTGTTTCCCAACCCCATGGAAGTGCACCCAGCACCAGCACCCCTGCCCCTCCTTATCTCCAGAACTGAGATGCCAGCGAAGCGTCATGTGGCGGAGTTTGGGTGGCTCCCAGAATTTGTGTTGGTAAAAGCTCCCATTCCAGACTCTAGGTGCTTGAATGTTTTATTAACCTCTCTCTCCCCTCCTTTGTGTACGCACACACGGTTCTCATGACTCAGCTGCTGTGGTGATGGGGGCCACACACATACCTGGATGGACATAGCTCCCAGTGTGTGTATGTCCCCAGCACTCGGCTACCGAGGCACTGTGGGCATCGGGAAGTGCTTCTCCCCAAAGTGTCTGTACTCTCCAAAGCAGGGTCCCTGGCTGCTGCCAAAGGAGAGTTATTGGCCCGCGCTGAGCCATTCCTGAGATGCAGGGGGCAGAGGGTGTTCAAAACAACAAAATCTGGTCAGCTTAAAAAGCAAACGATTTCCCCCCTTCTCTCCAAACTGGCTCGCCCTCGGAACTTTGGTTTGTGCCATTTCGGAGCCGTGGAGCAGCTCTAGGACTCTGGGAGCGGTCTAATGGGATGGCTAATTCCGGAGCTGTTCTCCGTGGGAGCTGGGGACGAACGCCCATTGTGTTTCCTGGTTGTCTTTGCCCATCCAGTTCCTCAAAAGCGTTCAGGCCAGGCACGGGACCCCGAGACAGCTGGCAGCAAAGCCGCCTTGCCCATGTGGGTTTCCTCTGGTGCAGGGGAAACTGCAGAGTGGGTTTGTCCAGCTGTGGTGTGGGGTTCATCTGTACTAATGCTAGGAACGTGGCCTCACTATTCAGATGCTCGGTGTGGAGCAGGGGCGGGGGCGCTGGAAGGTGAGAATGGCTTGGTTCGGTTTAGTGGGGGGGGGTTGTGCTGTGCAGCTGGCAGTGTCCCCCCCGTCCCTCAGGCTCATAGCTGTGAAAGGGAAACGGCCCGCAGCCACTTCCCTCAGCAGTGGGCGGGGGGGCGGGGGAGCAGGGAGCCTGCCTGAGACTCCCCACTGCATCTGCAGGCTGGATGCGGTGGCTTGGCTGCCTGAATTCAGCCTGCAGGCTGTATTTTGCCCAGCCCTAGTACACGCAGATGCAGCCATTCATAACCCCCGTCTGTAGCTGTCTCGGAATGACCATTGCCTTCGCAACGTGGCTCAGCGCTCCTTCGGCCTACAGCAGAACCTCTGAGCGACAGGCGCCGTGGGAACGGGGGCTGTTTGTGACTCTGCAATGTTCAGAACAAAAGGTTCTGGTGGTGCTTTCAAACGCTTGCTGCTGAATGCCGACCGAAGGCGGCTTTGGAACGTCACTCTGTGGCAGAAAGATGCTGTGATGGGCCCAAGGTACAGCCCGCCCCGTGGCCGTGGTCGAACCGGTGGTGAAGCAGGGTGTTGTAGGCCGGTGGCCAGTGTAGTTCCCTCTGGGAGAACTGCAGGCAGAGGCCTGTCCTTGGAGATCCCAGGTGCTGCTGGCCGTGAGTGGGGACATCCGCCCAGCTGGGAAATGGCTCCGTGGCGCACGCAGTTGGGCAGGAGTCCCAGGGCTGGGGCTCAGACGTGTCTCTGGCAAAGCAGACAGAGCTGCTAGCGCCGGAGCCTGAGGCACCGGGCGTCAGAGCTCTCGCTCCAGGCCCTGCAGGCTGTAGCCTTGGGAGACGCCTCATGGAACTGCACAGGCAGATTGGGCCTGGGTCCGTGCTCTCCTGGCCCTTAGCGAGGCAGTGGGAGCACTCGGCTCTCAGAGACAGCTCGTGCGGAGCTGGAGCGGGAGGAGTTTGGTCTCTCTCCCCATCACCCAGGTTTTCACCCACCATCATCTCCTTCCCTGCAAAGACGGCTTAGTCGCTCCTGCCCCTCTCTCCTAGAGACAACACACCCCTTCGCACTGACACTCCAGTTGAGAGTCACCCCGCCGGGATTCAGTCCCGCCCACAAGGCCTGAGCTCCCCCATTAATAACAGTCGTAACTTCTGCTGCGCAGCCTGCGGTGCCTTTCTGTTCTCTCCCTCCCGCCCCTGCCTCCTCTCTGGCAGAGCAGCCCTGTGTGAAATGGGAAAGTAACACAGGCTACTTGTGTTACATGCTCCCTCCCCGTTGCCGGCCTGCACTCTGCATTGCAGCCTGGTAGCTCTGACCCCAGCCGGGTATCTGGAGACTGCCTGGTCCATTGAGCTTATTCTGCTGCGGCCTGATGGAGCTCCAAGCACACTCGGCATGGGAGCGGTGTCCTTCCCTTACGCCGTTGTCCCCATGCGGGCAGCGCTGGTGGAAGTGTCCAGCATTCTGCAGGGCATGCTGGGTCCTTTCTGCAACCCCTCGCTTCTGGCTGCATTTCCCACTGTGGTGTCGCCCACCAAGGTCACTGGTTTCCCTTCCCTCCCTGGTGGCTGCTTTCAGTGTTTGATGTTTGGTCAGAGCCTGGGCCCGTGGGCACCTCTCGTCTTCTCTGCCTGCTCCTGCTGTCTTAGAATCATAGAATCCTAGGGCGGGCAGAGACCTCAGGAGTCATCAAGTCCAGCCCCCTGCCCAAAGCAGGACCAATCCCAACTAAACCAACCCAGCCAGGACTTGGTCAAGCTGAGACTTAAAAACCTTTAGGGATGGAGATTCCACCCCCTCCCTAGAGAACCAATCCCAGTGCTTCCCCACCCTCTTAGGGAAATAGCTTTTCCTAATATCCAACCTAGACCTCCCCCACTGCAACTTGAGACCATTGCTCCTTGTTCTGCCATCTGTCACCACTGAGAACAGCCTCTCTCCAGCCTCTTTGGAACCTCCCTTCAGGAAGTTGAAGGCTGCTATCAAATCCCCCTCACTCTTCGCTTCTGCAGACTTAACAGACCCAAATCCCTCAGCCTCTCCTCAGAGGTCATGCGCTCCAGCCCCCTCATCATTTTGGTCGCCCTCCGCTGGACCCTCTCCAATGCGTCCACATCCTTTCTATAGTGGGGGCGGCCCAGAACTGGACACAATACTCCAGGTGTGGCCTCACCAGAGCCAAATAAAATGGTATAATCACTTCTCTAGATCTGCTGGCAATGCTCCTCCTAATGCACCCTAATATGCCATTAACCCTCTTGGCTACAAGGGCGCCCTGTTGACTCATATCCAGGTTCTCATCCACCGTAATCCCCAGGTCCTTTTCTGAAGAATTGCTACTGAGCCAGTTGGTCCCCAGCCTGTAACAGCGCTTAGGATTCTTCCATCCCAAGTGCAGGACTCTGCACTTCTCCTTGTTGAACCTCATCAGATTTCTTTTGGCCCAATCCTCTAATCTGTCCAGGTCACTCTGGACCCTCTCCCTGCCCTCCAGCATATCTACCTCTCCCTCTAGCTTAGTGTCATCTGCGAACTTGCTGAGGGTGCAATCCATCCCCTCATCCAGGTCATTAATAAAGATGTTGAACAAAACCGGCCCTAGAGCAGATCCTTGGGGCACTCCGCTAGAAACCGACCGCCATCCTGACATCAAGCCGTTAATCACTACCCACTGGGCCTGACAGTCTAGCCAGCTTTCTGTCCACCTTGCAGTCTATTTAGCCAATCCACATTCCCTTAACTTGCTGGCAAGAATATTGTGGGAGACCGTATCAAAAGCTTCGCTGAAGTCAAGGTATGTCACATCCACTGACTTTCCCATGTCCACAGAGCCAGTTACCTCATCATAGAAGCTAATCAGATTGCCCTTTGTGAATTCATGTTGGCTATTCCTGATCACTTTCCCCTCTTCCAAGTGCTTCAAAATGGATTCCTTGAGGGTCCCCTCCAAGATTTTTCTGGGGACTGAGGTAAGGCTGACGGGTCTGTAGTTCCCTGGATCGTCCTTCTTCCTTTTTTGAAGATGGGCACTACATTTGCCTTTTTCCAATCATCTGGGATCTCTCCCAGTCTCCACAAGTTTTCAAAGATAATGGCCAAAGGCTCTGCAATGACATTTGCTAACTCCCTCAGTACCCTTGGATGCATTAAATCTGGACCCATGGATTTGTGTATGTTTAGCTTTTCTAAATAGTTCCTAACCTGTTCTTTCCCCGCCGAGGGCTGTCCACCTCCTTACCATACTGCGTTGCCTAGTGCATTTGTCTGGGAGTTGACTTTGTCCGGGAAGACAGAGGCAAAGAAAGCATTGAGTACTTCAGCTTTTCCCACATCATCTGTCACTAGGTTACCTCCCTCATCCAGTAAGGGCCCCACACCCTCTCTGCTCACCCTCTTATTGCTAACATGCCTGTAGAAACCTTTCTTGTTCCCCTTCACATCCCTTGCTAGCTGCAATTCCAATTGCGCTTTCACCTTCCTGATAACTCCCCTGCATTCTCAAGCAATATTTATACTCCTCCCTCGTCATCTGTCCAAGGTTCTACTTCTTGTCAGCTTCCTTTTTGTGTGTAAGCTCACCAAGGATTCCCCGGTAAACCAATCTGGTCGCCTACTGTATTTCCTTTTCTTGCTGCGCATTGGGATGACCTCTTGTGGGGGAGTTGGCCAGATGGCTCCAGGTGCCTTTTTCTCTCTGCTTCTTTTTGCCCGGCCCAGCTCCCATGTTCCTCCACCTTCCTGGGTCTCTTTCTCCGCTCTCCCGCCCGGGGCCTGGCTGCGCCCCCTTCGCACACCTTCTGCCTTGGCCTGAGTGGCCAGCTGCTGCCTCTTCTCTCTGGTGCGGGGCCTTGACAACCCTGTGAGTGTCCAGCTCTGCCAGCTCCTTGCTGGGGATTTCTTACCCAGCTTGCTGCTTTGTCCCTCTGCAGGGCTTGCCCCCCGGGCCTCAGCCCCCTGCAATCTGTGCTCTCACTTGGCCCCGGCAGGTGGACTGCGTCAGTGTGTGCGGAGATACCAGTGGCGCTACCGAGACGAAGCTCCGGTCTGCCTTCACCCAGGCCGAGCTCTTCCGGCCGTGCGTGCTCCTGCTGAAGGACATAGAGGTCCTGGGGCGAGACCGAGATGGCCTGGGAGAGGACTCCAGAGTCGTCGCCACTCTACGGCACCTCCTCTTGGACAGGGATGCTGGATCGAGGTGTGGCCCCTCCCCTGCAGGTTGCCAGCTTGCACCTGTGGGATTCTTCGGTCTCTGTCTGGGGAACCCGCATGGCAACAACCACCGTTGTGCGTAGGCCCTGGCTCCTGGGCCAGCCCATTGGTCTGTGGAGTCATTTTCCAGCCTGGCTGAGTTTATTTCTAAAAGCCTCCACTATTCCCCATCAGAGTAGCCCTGCCCTGTGGGGAATGAGGTTTGGCCTCTGGGGCTGAGGGGGTTCCTGATTTAGTTCCCTGGGTTGGCTCTTCTGGGACATTCGCCCAGATGCAGCATCTCTGGGGTGCGGCAAAGCCGGGGCTGGCACTGGGGGACACCGGTGTGAGCGAGGGCGGGTAGCGGGAGCTGTGAGGTAGGCCGCTGGCATGCGGGGCGGGAAGATGTGATGTCACGGGCAGGGGGTCCCTGTGGCATGTGCCTGCCGGTGCTGTGGGGCAGAGTGGGGTGGGTTGCACTGGGCAGGGCAAGGAGGGGGAGTGACCCAGGCTGCACTCAGAACTGCAGCTCTGCTGGGCCCGACAGGCCCGTGCACACAGTAGAGCTTTGGCCGGGTGGCGGGGGTGCTGTTGGCGGGTTCCCTGCCATGTGCTTAGCAGCTCTCGTTTCTCTTGTGCTTGTGCCTCAGCGGGTACCCTGTCCTGGTGGTTGCCACCACGTGCAGGCCTCGGGACGTCCTGGCAGACGTGCAGACGGCGTTCCTGCACGAGCTGACGGTCCCGGCCCCTTCGGAAGAGCAGCGGCGGGCCGTTCTGAGCGCGCTCACTGCCGGCCTTCCGCTGGGCAAGGATGTGAGCCTGGCCAGACTGGCGCGGAGAAGTGCGGTGAGTGCGGGGGGAGGGCGGCCCTGCGTGGGCTGGGCAAAGGCAGCTGTGCTGAGCTCCGCTGACAGCCCATTGGTGTCGTCCCCCGCCCCCCAGCCTGCGCAGTCCGGTGCTTCCCCTCGTGAGACGGGCAGCTCCTTTTTCAGAGAGCAAGGCGCCAGTTTCCGTGTCCTGCTTTGCCTGTTCCACTGGCCTGGTCCCCGAGGGAGACGCTAACCAGCAGCTGTAGCAGCTGGCGCGCCTGGCTGCCTCCCGTCTAGGCCTCGCTGCTCACGGACTTGCTTGACTTCAGGCTGCAAAGCTTCTTCCGGGCGCGCCCTCTGCTTTCCCACGCCCAGCCTGGCCTAGAGCTCAGCTTGGCCACTGCTGCTTTTTACGAGGGGTTGAGCATGCTCCCGGCAGGCCTGTCGGCGTTACGGGGGGAGACACGGTGCCATGCAAACCGCATGGTTGCAGGCACAGCTGCTGCGGCGACGACGGGCAGGCAGATCACCCATGCAGGGTCAGGCCGGTTGGGAAGGGGTCAGGCATGTCGGGGTGCTGCATCGCGGGAGCAGTCTGTGACACACAGGCTGCGTGGCATGGCTGGGTTTGTGTTGCTGTTGAAGCCACGTCATTAATGTCCCTGGTTTTAACTGTGCGCTTCAGTGTTGCGGTAATGTAGAGGATTTGCATTGAATCTCAAGGGGGCAAGCCTTCAGAGGGGGTGTTCATAGACTGCTGTGCACCTCCCCCCCCCCGTTAATAGAATTGTGCACCCACACTTGCCTTTGGGGTTACTGCAGCTGTGTGCTCACCTGGTTTGCCGAGCATGGAAATGGAGTGATTCCCTATGCCAGGCTCAGCACCCAGTTGCGTACACACATGTCTGTGCAGGTACCTCCACCTGACCGACAAGGAGTCTGCCCTTGGTTCCAGTGCGCACAGAGGCACAGATGCTCTTCGCCATTGGACTTGGGTTTTCTTTCTGTGTTTGCAGGGCTTTGTGCTGGGAGATTTCTGTGCTTTACTGGCCCAAGCCAGCCGGGCGGCGTGCAGCAGGATATTAACCTCAAGGTGAGGAGAAGGGCCTGTGGGTGATCATCTGTGAATGTGCAGCGTGCCTGCTTGTATCCAGAACATTCATTATTGGGAATGAAAAGCTCCAGTTCTGTGGGGGGAAGATATGATTTTTATCCTCTTTTCTATGGGAGGTGGGTGCTGTGCAGTGATTGTGGCTGTGATCGATGCATAACCATGGCGGAGACATGGCAAAGACTACATGGCAGTGGGGACAAAGTGCAGTGAGGGAGATGCGGTGACTGAGCAGTTACGGTGCTGGTGCAGCGAGGGAGACACAGTGACTGTGCAGTAATGGTGCTGGTGCAGTAATTGTGGCTGTGGTTGAGACGGCCCAGTGAGGGAGATGCAGTAACGGTGCTAGTGCAGTGATTGTGGCTGTGATTGAGACGGCCCAGTGAGGGGGAGACAGTGACTATGCAGTAACGGTGCTGGTGCAGTGATTGTGGCTGTGATTGAGACGGCCTAGTGAGGGAGATGCAGTAACAGTGCTGGTGCAGTGATTGTGGCTGTGGTTGAGACGACCCAGTGAGGGAGATGCAGTACTGAGCAGTAACGGTGCTAGTGCAGTGAGGGAGATTCAGTGACCGTGCAGTAACGGTGCTGGTGCAGTGATTGTAGCTATGGTTGAGACGGCCCAGTGAGGGAGATGCAGTGACTAGCTGGAGCGAGGTTGGGACAGTGCTAGAGCGGGGGCAGTGAGGACCGTGCAAGGACTAGCAGGGTGGGGACAGCGCAGGGAGAGAGGAGCTGTTTGTGGTGAATTGTGCGTGTGAAGAGAACGGACTTGGACTCTTCTCCTTCTCTCTGGCCAGTTTCCCAGGGGGGCTGAGTGAGGACGAGGAGAGAGATTTTTGTGCTGCTGGGTTCCCGGTTCTCGCGGAGGATTTTAACGTTGCGTTGGATCAGCTGCACGAGGCTCATTTGCAGGCTGCGGGAGCCCCAAAGGTATGAACTCGTGAGCAGAGGGGGAAAGGTACAAGGCTGAGGGGTTTGTGCAGCCTGCTCTGTCAGTTTGAATTCCCGACCCCTTCCCTCGGGCCATAAAGCCGCACGTCAGCAGATCGGCACTCCCAGAGCTGGGGCATCTGAAAAACATCTGATCGGCAGCAACCACGCAGGGGGACCTCCCCGGTGGCACTCCACAGTCGGAGACCAGCAGCCTGCATGCCGGGCTGCGACTTCCACTCCATGCCTGTGCGGCATGTTCGCTCTCGGATCAACACGTACAGGAAAACGACAAACCCGCCCAGTCCCCCGTGGGGAACGCTTTTCACAGAGCAATCACCCTGGACCTGAGCTTCAATGGAAACTGCACAGCCCCTTCCAAAGACGGGGCTCTTAAATTCATAGCTCCGCTAGACACGAAACACCGTGGCCTGAGCCGAAAAGCTGCATTTATGGGTCCTTACAACAGCCCGCAGCCCACTACGTCATTGCAGCGACGGGAGGGGTGACAGCCGGCCGCTTCACCGGGAGCCACAGTCTGTTCCTCCCGGCGCCGAGCTGTGACCCTGCGCGTTGGTTCCCCAGCCCCGAGGGGAGCTCTGTGCCATGGGAAAGCTGGTCCCACAGAAGATCTCCCCTCCCCTACCTGGTCTCTCCCCTGGCCTGGGGGGGACCTGGCTACGACACTGCCCACAGGGATGGGAGCAGTCCCGTGGCCCTGCAGCTGGGCCCCTTAGCGACGTGTTTGCCGTTCCCATGGCCCCCCGAGAGCCGGTGTCTCCCTGCCGCGGTGGTTCTGTATGGAAAGCAGGCAGCGGGCTTGGCATGGCGCAGCAGGGCCCCATCGTTTCCTCCTGAGGGGAAGGTCCTTTCGCTGCACTTTGGGAGGGAGAGGGCAGGAGTTCCAGCAGGGCTGCCCTGACCTGAGGCGGTTGCCTCAGGTGCCAAATGGGGACGGGAGGGTGGGTGGGGGTGCCACGAGGACCCAGAGAATTGAGACCTTTCAAAGTTTGGGCCCAAGCGAGGGGGATGGGGGCGTCATTTGAGCTCCCCGCCTCAGGTGCCAAAATGTTGTGGGCCGGCCCTGAGTTCCGGGTGGGAGTGGCCCCTGGAGAGCGGGGGGGGGCAGGGGGAGGCAAGTGGGAGAAGGCACAGCCTGGGGAGGAGATGGAAGGAGGGCGTCCTGTGGCGAGGCAGGGCCAGGGCATCAGTCTGATGTGGAAGGCAGGAGGAGCCAGTGAAAAGGATCTGCAGAATGGGTGACCTGGCCCACAGCAGGGTAAGCACAGGCTGGGGCGAGGGGATTGGTGCGGGGAGGGGCCTGGGCAGGGGGACTGGCAGGTGGGGGAGGCCAGGGCAGGGGACAGGGCGTGGGGGCTGAGCCAGGACAGGGCAGAACAGCAGGCAGAGGCGCTGTGTGTGACGGAGGCGTGGCGTGCAGGGCAGGAGGGCCATGGAGGCAGGGGAGGAGGGACTGGGAGCGGTGGAGGAGTCTGAGCCAATGGGCTGGGGCGTGGGGATGTGCTCAGATCAGGGGCATGCACAGCGCGCGGGGAACACGCGGGGTGGGTGTCGCAGGCCCCGTCGGCACAGGTGCCCGTCGGCACAGCCGCCTGTCAGAGCGCTGGCGCTGGCGACTGAAAGCCTGCCCCGGGCTGGGGGCCAAGGGGTGACTGGGCTGTCGCTCTCTCTGCAGATCCCTGCTGTCACTTGGCAGGACGTGGGCGGGCTCCAGGAGGCGAAGAAGGAGATTCTGGACACCGTCCAGCTGCCTCTGGAGCACCCCGAGCTGCTGTCTTGGGGGCTGCGCCGCTCCGGCCTCCTGCTCTACGGGCCTCCTGGGACAGGGAAGACCTTGCTTGCCAAAGCTGTGGCCACTGAGTGCACCATGACTTTCCTCAGGTGCGGAGGGGCTGGCCTTTCGGGGGCAGGGTGCTGGGTGGGCGCAGCTCCTTCCACGGGGGAGCTAACCGGGTCCCTGTTCTCTCCCCTGCAGCGTGAAGGGGCCTGAGCTCATTAACATGTACGTGGGGCAGAGTGAGGGGAATGTGCGCGAAGGTGAGTGGAGCTAACGGGCCATCGGTCGCCTGCGGGTGCCACGGCTCACCCCGCCCCAGGGCCTGCCTTGTCTGTTTACACAGGCCTGCCTCTTTGTTTCCTGGCATGCCCGTCTCGTTTGCATGTAAGCTCCTTGGGGCAGGGGCTGGCTGGGTTTGTGCAGCACCTAGCGCAAGGGACCCTGCTCCATGGTGAGCTGTAAGGCACCTACTAAGTAACCATAATGATGGGCAGCCTTCCTGGGGTGCGCTTGCAGGGGTGCCCTCTTCTCTCTCTGCTTTGTGCCTGGCATCATGTGCTCGGAGTAGCTCTCCCAAGCCACCTCCTGCCCCACAGCCGTGGGTCTGGCCTGTCACGTCCCAGGTGGGCTGGCAGTGTCTCTGCAAAGTGGGGTGTAACGGTGCATCCCGCTCTGGGCTGCTCGTTCG
Source organism: Pelochelys cantorii (assembly GCA_032595735.1). Classification (NCBI taxonomy): domain Eukaryota; kingdom Metazoa; phylum Chordata; order Testudines; family Trionychidae; genus Pelochelys; species Pelochelys cantorii. Next base: position 191,151,674 of record CM064328.1, read on the forward strand.
CTGGGGGGCTCCCAGGGGGCAGTTCTCTCTGCACGGCCCTGTCCCGGGTGCCCATGTGCTGCTCGTGTCTCCTCCCAGTGTTCGCCAGAGCCAGGGCAGCTGCCCCCTGCATTATCTTCTTTGATGAACTGGATTCCTTGGCACCCAACCGTGGGCGCAGCGGAGACTCGGGCGGCGTCATGGACAGGTGAGTGCTTGCTGCGCCCTTCTGCATTGCAGCTATCTTGCGATCCAGGGTGATTTGATACAAGCTGGGCGTGTGAGAGAGCCCAGCTGGGCCCAGCACCCAGCTTGGCGGCAGAATCTCCCCCAAGCTCCTCCCTCACTGCTTCCCTGCTTCCCCCAGTCCTCTTGTTCTCCGCCATGGACTTGAGACCTGCGTTCTCGCTGCCCCACACGTGGACCATCCTTATCTGTTGCTGATCATCAGGAGCCATAAGGGCCTCCAGCCGAGGTCAGGCACTCCTGGTGCTGGGCCCAGGGCAAACACTTAACATCATAGAACCCTAGGGCTGGAAGAGACCTCAGGAGTCATCGAGTCCAGCCCCCTGCCCAAAGCAGGACCAGTCCAGGCCAGGGCTTTGTCAAGCTGGGGCTTAAACACCTCTAGGGTTGCAGATTCCACCCCCTCCCCAGGGAACCCATCCCAGTGCTTCCCCACCCTCTTAGGGATATAGTTTCCTAATATCCAACCTAGATCTCCCCCACTGCAACTTGAGACCATTGCTCCTTGTTCTGCCATCCGTCCCCATGGAGAACAGCCTCTCTCCAGCCTCTTTGGAACCCCCCTTCAGGGAATTGAAGGCTGCTCTCAAATCCCCCCTCACTCTTCTGCAGACTAAGTAAACCCAGTGCCTCAGCCTGTCCTCATAAGTCATGTGCTCCGGCCCCCTAATAATTTTCATTGCTCTCTGCTGAACTCTCTTCAATTTGTCCTCATCCTTTCTATAGCGGGGGGCCCAGAACTGGACACAGTACTTCAGAAGTGGCCTCCCCAGTGCTGAACAAAAGGGAATAATCACTTGTTTAGATCTGCTGGCAGTGCTCCTCCTGATGCACCCTAATGTGCCATTAGCCTTCTTGGCTACAGGGGCACACTGTTGACTCATCTCCAGCTTCTCAGCCACTGGAATCCCCAGGGCCTTTTCTGCCAAACTGCTGCGTAGCCAGTCGTCCCCAGCCTGTAACAGCGCTTGGGATTCTTCCGTCCCAAGGGCAGGACTCTGCACTTGTCCTTGTGGAATCTCATCCGATTTCTTTTGGCCCAAGCCTCCAATGTGCCTAGGTCACTCTGGACCAGCGATGGGCAATCTAGGCTAGTCAGTGGGTTGCATGAGTGACCTTCCTTCATCTCAGTGGGCTGCAGGGTTATCATAACCAAGCTGGTCTCCCGGGACAGGGCAGTTTTACTACGGCGCTTGTATACCTAGAATTTGCAGAGGGCGCCCATTGACCCGTGGCAACGCTGTGATTGGATGCAGGGGGAGCGCCCGGCTCTCGCAGCCAGTGTTGTGTGCAGTCAGCACGCACCTCGCTTCACGTGCCCTTGCTGTGTGTGTGTCACTTAGCAGTGCTGGGAGGAGAAAAGCGAAGCGGACAGAAACCAGAGGAACCTGGCAACCCTGCACGTGGGCAAGGGTAAATAACATGTCTTATGGGCCACACGTAGACCCCGATGGGCTGTAGGCAGCGTATCTGCCTCTCCGCCCAGCTTCCTGCCGTCCGCGAACTTGCTGAGGGTACAGTCCATCCCCTCGCCCGGGTCACTAAGGAACAACAGCGACATTAATGAGCGTACTGAAACAGCAGAGCCAGCTTCACGAGTTTCCTGCCTGCCATGGGCTTCTCTGTCCCCCGCCCGACTGTTCTGCCATTTCCTCCTCACTGCTGGGCGTTATTTGCGTGCTCGGGGCTCACACCCAGGCAGGCTCAGTCAGGGTCAGCTTTCAGGCTGCTGTGCAGAGATGTAGAAAGACACAGTCCTTGCCCCCACAACCCCCTCTGCTGAGCTCAGACCCCCTGCTCCTGTCTTGTCTCTTTCCCTCTTTGGGCTGGGAAGCGCGTCAGGGCATGGATTGCTGAGAGCAGCACTGTGCACCCTTCACACGTCAGCAGGGCAAGCGCAGGCCTGACTGCCAGTTCCTGCAGCCCAGCGGGGTGCGGCAGGAGGCCTGGGGGGACCATGTGCCTCTGACAGTGTAGGGGGCAGAGGGAGGGGTAACTGGAAGTGCTCTGCAGGAGGTGTGCCTGGGCTGGGCCTGACGAGGCAGCCCCAGGCTGAGGGTAGCTTCCCGTGTCTGGCTTCTGCCTGCGGGCCTAGGAGCAGAGACTGCTGGCTGGAACAGACGCAGCAGGGTATCGACAGGGCTGCTGCGGCTGCATCTGCCACACACAGCCCGCCTGTGGCGCGAGGTGCACGTGGGTCTGACTGACAGCAGTGTCTTGCCGGTGAGCTCACTGCGCAAAAGTGCCCCGCGGGGCAGGTTCATCAATGCCAAGGCGAGGCGGGCCCATGGGGATTGTTGAGTCTGACCCGCTGGGTAGCACAGGCCAGCGGCCTGCCCCCAAGTAATCCCGCGAGCAGAGCGTTAGAAACACACCCAGCCTTGGGATAAAACCTGCCAGGGAGGAGACTCCACCCCGACCCTGGGGAAATTGTTCCGATGGTGATTTCCTCTGACTGGTACATGTACACCGCCTTTGTCTGGCTTCGACTGCCAGCCCCTGCATCACGCTCCGCCTGTGTCTCCTAGGCTGCAGAGCCCATTTTTACGTGTTTGTTCCACCGGTAGATACTTACCCACCATGATCCACTCACCCCTTTCTCTTTGTTACACCCCAGGCTCTCGATCTCCGTATGTGTATCACGGTCAGGCAGGTTTTCTAACTTTGTAATCATTTTTGTGTCTCTTCTCTCGCCCCTCTGCCATTTATCAGCATCCCTCATGTACTTTGGACAGCAGCCCTGGCTACGCTATTCCGGCAGCAGTGGCACCAGTGCCAAATGCAGAAGTAAAATAACCTCTCTGCTCCGGCATGAAATTCCCCTCTGTATGCTTCCCAGGACCCATTAGCCCTTGTGGCCACAGTGGCACTGAGAGCTGATTATCCTGTGTGACCCCCAAAGCTTTTCCAGGGTCCCGGCTTCAAGGTGTAGACACTTACATTTAGCCCATTTGAAAGGTGTATTGTTTGCTTCTGCCCAGGTTACCAAGCAACCCAGATCACTCTGAATCAGTGACCTGTCCGCTGCATTTTTTACCACTTCCCCAGCTTTTGTGTCATCTGCAAACTTTGTCAGCGATAATGCGGTTTTCTTCCAGATGGCTGAAATGTGAAATAGCCCAGGGCCACGAGCCAGTCCCCAGGAAATGCACCCGTTCGATAATGTTTCCTTGTTTACAAGTACTGTTTGAGACTTCTCAGCATTTAATCTGTTTAATGTGTGCCTTGGTAATTGTCTGTCATTCTAGTTTGTTAATCTGAACCTGCGGCAGTGCCGATCCCTGACTGTACGCCATTACGAGTGTTACCTTTATCAGCCCAATTTATAATCGCACCGAAAACACGTACCAGGCTCATTTGGCAGGATCCAGTTTGCATAAAGCCATGTGGATTGGCATGAGTGATCTTACCCTGCTTTAATTCTTTATTACTCAAGTCCCATGTCAGCCAGTCTGCTGTCTTGCACAGGATCGATGTCAGGCTGACAGAGCTATAATTACCCGGGCCCTCCTGTTTAACCTTTTTAACTATTGGCACCTTAGCTTTCTTCCTGCTCTCAGCTGTGATTCGCAAGCCTCTCCGCAGGGAACGTGATCCACAGACATGTGTGTCTGTCAGTCTATGGCCCCGTCACCAGAGCACTTCACAGACACCAGTGTGTATCTTCCCCACATGCCGGGGGGCAGGGCAGCAGTGGGAATGGAGGCTGAGAGAGATTATGGGGCTTGCCGGAGGTTACACAATGAGTCTGGCAGAGCCAGGAATGGGCCTTAACCACAAGGCCACTTGTGTTCTTGCTGGTCTTGGGCTGTGCCCTGCTAGATAGGCCTGTGGGTCTCAAGGGGGGCAGGTAGTGCCTCTCCGGGGCAGCTGGGCAGGCACGCTGTAGGTGCTGGGTGAACCACAACGCTACACGTTCTCTCTCGTCTGTTTAGCTTTTATAAACGTGGGGCAGTGATTGTCTCTTGCAGCGAGTCTGCGCCATGCCCGGTGCAATGGGGCCTTGGTCTGAGCTGAGGCCTGCAGCGCTGACCAGGTGGGTTTCCCAGTAACTCCTGAGTGTCCGTCCCTTTCTCCTTCCTCTCTTGCCCTTGGCAGGGTTGTCTCCCAGCTGCTAGCAGAGCTCGATGGGCTTCATTCCACCAGAGACGTATTTGTGATCGGTGCCACCAACAGACCTGACCTCCTGGACCCAGCGCTGCTCCGGCCTGGCAGGTGTGCGGCTCGCAGCTTGCTGGTACACACGCAATCAGTTCTTGCCCACACGTGGCAACAGGCTCCCCAGGCAACAGCACGGGCTCTGGGCCCACGGGGCGAGTGGCTGTCGGGGGGGCCGTTCCCAGGGCAACGCCTCGGGCTCTGGGCCCACGGGGCATTCCCAGGGTGTCACCTCGGGCTCTGGGCCCACGGGGTGAGTGGCTGTTGGGGGGGGGGGCATTCCCAGGGTGTCACCTTGGGCTCTGGGCCCACGGGGCGAGTGGCTGTTGGGGATCAAGTGCAGCCAGTGTCACTGTTCCCGTATCACTGTGCCCAGCCCCTTTCCCTCCTGTGGTGCGTTACATTCGTTTGTCGCTTTTATGCTGCAGACTTCTCTGGGCAGGGCCCGTGTCTGTGTGTGTGGCAGGGCCTGGCATGACACAGCCCCAGTGCTGACTGTAGCCCTTGAAGGCTACCACGTGGGGACATGGGGGCAATTGATTTCCTGCTGCTCTCCTGCCTCTTTGGTCTCACCTGGCAGCATACGGGGAGCAGACACAGGCTGGGGCGTTCGCCCTGGTGTGCGGGGCTCCCCAGCCACCGCAGAGCTGCCGCAGGGTCCTGCACAGCTCCTCTCCTAGGCATGAGCTGGAGGAGGGGCGGGGCAGCCGGCTACCGTGGCTGGCTCTTGGCCCATGGCGCTGTTGCAGCCAGTGCAGAAGCTGGAGGCAGGACAGGCTGAGAATCGGGTGCTGTAAGGCCAGTAGTGTCTCCGCAGCTCAGCGTGAGAGTGCCACCTGGTCACACTGGTTACAAGGAGCTGCCACCCTCCCTTCACCCTCTCCCCCCCCCCCCCCGCAGAGGGCCCTGGGGGCAGAGGAGGGGCGGTCTGCTTGGCTGCTGAAGTAGGTTTTCCTTGACTGGCTCTTGCCCTGCCCTGCCAGGTTTGACAAGCTGGTCTACGTCGGCATGAACGAGGACCGGGAGTCTCAGCTGCGGGTGCTGAGCGCCATCACCCGGAAGTGAGTGTGTGCCCGGCTGCCGAACAGGCCGCGTCCGCACCTCGCTGTGCGGGTGTGGGCAGGCGGGCCGGCAGCCTCGCCAGTGGGCAGAGCTGAAGGCAGTTCGTACGAGTCCCGGTCTCCAGGCTTTGGAGCTGGAACACAGAGGCGCCCGGGCAGAGGTGGAATCGGTGCCCAGGGCTCACTGGGCAGCACTGCTCCCTAAGCTCTCTAACCCCTGGGGTTGTGTCGGCCTGGCTGGCTGGCGGCAGGCTGTGCCAGTTGTCAGGCCAGGCAGACACCCCTGCAGCCCGGCAGAGGAGGGGAGACCGGGGCAGGAAAGCCCTGCGGCAGGGGGCTGGAGCAAAGCTGGGCCCTGACTCCGTCCAGGCCTAGATGAGCTCCCGCCGCCTCTTCGGCTCCAGGCTCCCCTTCATGCCCACCGCCCCCTCCTGGCTGAGAGGCCAAAGAGACGTGTGGGGGTATAAGGCAGCTGCACTCAAGGGCCGGAGCCTTGGCAGGAATGCGGCTTGACACTAGCTGCGGCGCTAGCCCTGTGACCCAGGCCCCACCGCCCTGCCCTATGGAGGCTGTGGGTTGTGACGTGGCAGTGCTTTGCCCTGCTGCGCACAGGCGCCAGGGAGTCCGGGCAGCGGGCCTCCCATCGCACTCTGGGGATTTTCCAGGGCGTACAGCTGAGCGTTAACCTGTGTGGAGGGGGCTTAGTTCCCTCATCCGGCTTGGGAACGATCACTGCTGCGCCTTCCCGCTCAGGCCAGGCACACGCTGGCTGGAGAAACTAAGCTGCGTTGCTGCGAATCGGGGCCGTACGAGCAGCAGCCTGGCCGTGTGGCTGGCACGTCGGCTGGAGGGAGCGTGGGCCTGTTGCAGTGGAGGTCGCTTTGAAGGGGGTAGTTATGGAAGCTGTCATCTGGGAGGCGCGTGCAGCCGGGAGCCAGACCTGCAGACTGATCGACAGGTGGGAATTGCCCTGCGGGAGCCAGACTCCGCTTGTGATGTGGGCCAGCCGGGTTCTTGCAGGAGGTGAGCGAGCTGGTCAGTCACGTGGCAGAGGCTGTGATTGTGCCGTGGTTATGGCAGAGCCTAGAGGGGCCCGCACAAGGAGCAGCTGAGCTGGGGATCCGAGTCCTGGCTGCATTCAGTGGGTCTAACTGCTGGGCGTTTCCCCTCCTGGCAGGTTCAAACTGGACCCTTCGGTGAGTCTCACCGGGGTCCTCGAACAGTGCCCCGCACAGCTGACGGGCGCAGATCTGTACGCGCTCTGCGCAGACGCCATGATGGGCGCCGTCAGACGGAAGGTGGACTGGATCGAGGAAGGTAGGAACCCGGCGCCTGCTTGTGTGCTGCGTGGAGGTTAAAGTCACGGCAGAGGAGTGATGCAGAACCGGACCCTGCGGCTTCCCCGGGAGGCTGGAAGGGCAGCGAGCTGTTTGGGGTGGTGGGGAAGGGTTCCCTCAGGTCGGGAGGAGGCGCCTCCAGGGGGCACCAGGGGGGTCGGATATAGGGAGGGCACCTGGCCTTGGCTGTGCTTGGTCACCCGGCGATGGGAGTTTTCCCCCTCCAGCCAATTGCTCTTGTACCAGTGCCTTACACGAGGTCAACAGACATTATATAACTGGCTGGAGATGGACTCTGCCCTGCCCTCTTGGCGTTCAGCTGCTTCCACCTGGGCTCGCTGGCTTGTTTGTTCCCATTCTTTGGCACAAGGCTGCCGCGCAGTCATGGGTTTGGCACCAGGCTCTGAGAACAGTCCCACCAGGCTCCTTCTTTCTGATCTCGGCAGGGTACCTCAGAGCCCCAAAGCGACCAAGGGCTAGTGAGACGCATCTGTGAGCCGTGCTCATACAGCTTGGCCATGGGACTGCAGCCCCCGTTTGGGGTGGGCGGGACCCTGAAATGTCTGCAGGAACTCATGCTGCCAGAGTGAGGAGCAGTGTTCTCTCTCCCATCTGTGGCTCCATCTACACTGCCTCTGTTTTGCGGAAGAGGCAATGCAAACGAAGGGCTCATTAGCAACTTCTTGTGCTTCATTTGCATATTTTCTACCGATGCTTTTGCAGAAGAGGTTTTTGCGCAAAAAAAAAGCAGGGTAGGCAGGTCCATTTTGTGCAAAAACTCCCTTTTGCTCAAGTACCTGTAAACCTCATTTTTTGAGGAATAAGGGATCTTGCACAAAAGGGTTTTTTGCCCAAAATGGGCCCATCTGCACTGCTTTTTTTTTTTTTTTTTGCACAAAAACCTCTTCCACAAAAAGCATCGGAAGAGAATATGCAAATGAAGTGTGAGAAGTTGGTAATGAGCGCTTCGTTTGCATTGCCTCTTCCGCAGAAAAGAGGCAGTGTAGACGTAGTGCACGTGTGGAATAAAACGTTCTGTGCACCAAAGCATGTGCAAATGTGCAGCACCCATAGAAACACAACCCTAGCTGTGGACGCCCTGCTGATCAGCTGTGCAGCACTGGAATCTCTGCTGAGTGGCCGCACGAGTGCCCAGCTTACAGGGAGCCCTGATGAGGTGGTCTCTGCGCTCTGCTGTTGCCCCTCATTGTGCTTGGCACCCGCCACTCTGCACCTTCTCCCTGGGGAAGGCTGAAGTGGAAAGGGCTGGCTGGGGAGAGGCATGAGCTGCCCCTGTGCTCACTGGCAGGCAGGCAGCACCCATGTGGATGGGGCGAGGGGGGTTCAGAGGTTTGCTGGCTCTCAGCATTCCACAGTCACTAGGCTCCTCCCCCCCAAGGCGTAGGCTGTAAGAAAACGAGATGGAGGGTTCTCGTGTCTTTCTGATTTCGGAGCCTGCAGGCGGCACTGGGGCCAGAGTTTCAAGCTTTTCTCTGCAGCCATGATGATTCGAAATCACAGAGCGGAGAGTCGCCCAGACATGCAGGCTATGTCTATGCTGCAGGCTTTTTGCGCAAGAACGGCCATTCTTGCGCAAAAACTTGCGGAGCGTCTACACTGCACGCGTGTTCTTGCGCAAGTAAATTTACAGTAACGCATCAGAACAGAGGGCTTCTTGCGCAAGAGTTATTCCTTTCCCCACGAGGAACAAGCCCTCTTGCGCAAGAGGGCAGTGTGGACGGGCAACGGGTTTCTTGCGCAAGAAAGCCCTATGGCTAAAATAGCCATCACAGCAAGAGAGTGTCCACACTGCCATGGACGCGCTTGCGCAAAAGCACATGGACACGCTGTTTGTAAGAGCTTTTGCACAAGAACTCTTGTGCAAAACAGTTTTTGCACAAAAAGCCTGCAGTGTAGACGTAGCCACAGAGTTCCAGAATATTCGGCTACTGACCATCCCCCTGCCAGTCACGGCAGGACGCCCTTTGCCCTCTGGGGAAGCTGTCCCATCTCCCTGCAAGGCAGGTTCCTAGGCTGGGTGGTTTTTGTTACGCCACGATTCTGAATGGGAGAGAACGTCAGAGGGGGGCCCGGAGGGGCTGGAGGCAGCCAGGCCGGGCCGTTCCTATAGTGTAGGCAATAGGGGGTGGGGCAGGGTGAAGGGGGAGCCTTTAACAACTGGTGCCGAGTCAGGTCTTGCCTGGCCAGGGGCAGCTCCCTGGGCCATCTGTGCTCAGCTCCCCGTGTGCCTCTATTCCCCAGGGCTGGACACGGAGAGTTCGGATCTCGTTGTGACCATGGAGGACTTTGGACAAGCTGCCAGGAGGCTGCAGCCGTCCGTGTCGGAACAGGAGCTGCTCCGCTACAGCGCCATCCAGAAGAAGTTTGCTGCCTGCTAGCCTGCAGCGGGAAGGGGGGAGCTGCAGCTGATGTGGCGCAGTCCGAGCAGCAGAAGGGTCGTCGCCTGCTGGCCCCCGACTCCCCCGTGGACGTGGCACAGCATTTAGCCATGGAGTTGAGGCTGGCGGCAGCCCCGCTGGGGTTCGTGCTCCTCTTCTGGCCCTAGCCCGTTTCCTACCTGTTTTGGGTGTGCCACGGCCTGGCCCCTCCCTCCCACGGCCACCATCCCACCCGTGAAGCTGGTGGGTGAGGCAGGGGCTTTGAGGTGTGGATCGCAAGGGGAAGGGATACGCCCGAGCCCCGGAAGACCTGCAGTGGCCATGGCTTGTCCTGTGACCCCTCCAGTAGGATGGTTGGATGGTTCTGGAACTGGCCACGACTCTGGGCCCAGGGGTGCTTTGTCTCCCAGGACTAAAATGCCTCCCCCTTCCCAGAGCTGCCCTGGGATAAGTGAATTAGCAACTGCCTTAGTCTCAGGGTTGGGGGTGCCTCAGTGCAGGAAATGGCCTCGCAGCAGAAGCTGGGCTGGGCCCTGTGTTCTGTGCTCTGTATGGACTCTGCTCCCTGGGGCTCTTGCCCCTCTCGCCATGGGTGGATGTCCCCCTCCCCCCCCAGCAGCTGCTTGTCCCTGGGCTGTGAGCCATGGTGCAGCAGGGTGGATCTCTCCCTGGGCGCTGGTGCTGATCTGAGAGCTCAGCTGCAGGGAAGCTGGGAGCACCAGAGCCATGGAGCCGTATCTCTGGGCGGTAGCAGCAGCGGGGCGCTGTCACAGCTGGGAGGGCGTGTGTCAGGGGGACCAGGGGAACTGGACAGTTCTGGGAAGAGGTGGGGTGGGGGGAGGGGGGGCCACTGGGGCTTTGTAAGTATCGGAACTGTACCGTGTCAAGCAGCTACGCCTGATGTGCCAGTGCAGTCACAGGGCCTGTCCCAAGGGGTGGGGCTGTACGTGTTTGGGGGCAGGTCTCGGCCTCTGTGCCTGCAGGGTGGGAGATTCACACCCCCTCTCCCTGGGGACAAGCCCAGCATGATACCTGGCCCCACTGGAGGGCAGAAGGGGCGCTCCTACCCAGTGTGAGGCCTTTCTTGTGACACGGTAGCCAGATGGGCATGGGGGGAGGGGGCTGCTGCTTTCCCCTGCTGCCTGCTCCCCATCCCTCGGGCAGCCAGGAACAGGGCAGGAAGGGAAACCAGGGGCAGGGAGGCTGTGTGGGGTCCTGAGACACATGGGTCACCCAAGAGGCTGCTGGATGGTTTGTGAGCCCCTCCAGCCAGCTCCCAGCACGTGGGCACTACACAGGAAAGCGGCACCGCCAGTGGCACCCATCCGCACGGGCTGACCGGCCCTGGCTGTAAATTGTGTACAGGGGCGTTCCAAATAAAGGGGAGAGCCTGGTTGTCTTCTTGGCCATGTCTGGGCACTTATTGACCCGTCAGCAGCTTCTGGCTTCAGCTGGGGTCAGGTGTTCCCAGGGAGCTGGCCAGGGGCCTGCCTGGTCAGGCGCACAGCAGGCATACTGATTCAGCCCACGAAGCAGCCTGTGCCCTCCTGCCAAGCCCTGCTCTGTGTTGCTGCCCCCCATGGCCCTCTGGCCAATGGCGAGTGGGTTGCAGTGGTAGCTTCTTACGGGCCTGGCGGGGAGCTTGGGTCTGTGCCCAGCAGCCTGGGCCAGCAGCTCCTCTCCAGAGCAGGCTGCCTGGGCTTACAGTGCCTGGCCCCCGCTTGCCATCTCATAGCAGCCCTTCTAGTAGTGGGAGCCCAGCAACCTCCCCTTGGGGCGCCTGGCTCCCCGGTGTGGGCTGCACTTGGCACCCTCCTCAGAGCCCGCCACGGACATTTGCCTCCCCTGCTGCCGTGAGCCCAGGCTGCTGGGGAGAGGCACCGTGCTGGGCACAGCCCTTGAGAGTGGCCTAGATACTGCCCTGGGCAGGGGCCTGGCTGTGCTGCACCCAGCCCGCCCTTTAGGCTGCCCTCCCCCCAGCCCCCATGAGCAGCTCCTCACATTTGCCCCACTTTGGCAGCAGCTGTGCCTGGGGCTGACCCTGGCCAAGTGCTCTCCACCATCCCCTTCGTCATTCCCACCGCACCCTGCCTGGGGGGGGCGGGAGCTCAGGCCCAGCGCCTGGGGCTGGCCAGCAGCTGCCTCCCCAGGCCAGGGCCAAGCTGTTGGCAGGCAAGGCTGATCCCCCCCCCCCCCCCCCAGCCTGGAGCGGCCGCCCCTGCTCTATTTGAAACCCAGGAGTGGGTGGGCGTCTTGTGGGAGGGATGACTAGCCCTGGGGGACAAATAATGACACAGTTGGTCAGGGATGCGGGCCACAAGGGAACCGGCCAGGGACGCGGAGCAGAGAACCCCAGACAGCGCCCACTGCTCTGCAGAGCTGTCGCTGGAGCCCGTGGCCGCCGCCAGAGGAACTCTGCCCGGATACATGAAGCCAGGGCGGACCAGAAACCCGCTGGCAGTGGTTTCCCCACTCGCGCCATCTGCTTCTCGCGCTCCCTCTCCTCGCCCCACGTGGCTGCTCCTGCTTCAGCCATGCTGCGCTGCCCCCTTCACAGGGGTGTTGGGCAACCCTCCCGCCGGGGAGCTTGCCCAAGGGGTGAAACTCTCCAGCTGCTGCTAGCGCCTGGGCCAGGCCCTCACCCCCTCCTCCTTCCCAGAGCAACCCCGCTCTCCCAGCCTCCTGGGCTGCAGGGGAGGGAGCATCATGCTGTGCCAGGAAGGGGCCAGGCCCTGGGCCCATAGAGCTGGGTGGTTCACAGAGGCCCTGCTGCCCTGGCTCCAGCACTGCACTTCCAGGACACCCTGCTCAGGACCTTCAGCTGGGTGGGGGTGCAGAGTGGCAGTTCCGTGGTGCCTCTCCCCCCCCCCCCACATCTGCAGCGACAAGCATGCAGAATGGCCCAGTGGGTGGAGCGCTCACTGGGGTCTGCTCCAGCCTCCCAGCACAAGCTGGGCTGGGGCACAGGGGCCCTGCCCTGCCTCACGGGTGGAGCAAAGGACAGGCGCTAAGCTGGTCCAGTGATGCTGAGAGATCCCCGTGACCGGTACCCGCAGAGTCCTGCCCACCCCAGCCCCGCCGCAGAACAGACATGCAGGCCCACGCACACTGGGAACTCGCCACGAGCCTTGTTTCCCTCTCCTCACAACGGGCCCGGAGAGCCCGCGACAGCCCTGAGCAACGGACGACCCCCCACCCACCCCCATGCAGCCTGAGTGACAAGTGAGAGAAGCAGAGCGCGACCAGCAGCACGGGCCCATCTAGCCAGCCACAGAGCCTTTCTCCGGCCTCACACGCAGTTCCTGGGGCCGAGGCCCCCCTCAGCCGCCCAAGCAGAGCGCCGTGCCGCTGGGGAGATGGAGAAGCGTCCACGCGGCCAGGGGCGCAGCACGGCCCGCGGCGCAGGGAGCCCTGGGCGGCGCTTCAGCCCGTCTTCTTCACCACGTGGATGAAGTAGCAGGGGGTGTGGGCCTGGCCGGGCTGGAAGGGCTGGAAGTCGCCCAGCACGCTGTGCTGGCACTGCCCCATGAAGGCGTTCTTCAGCAGCTCCGTGAAGGCCTCCAGGCGGTGAGGGTAGTAGGAGAGACGGAACTTGCTGGAAGACAGGAGCAGAGCCGCACCGAGGGGCTGGGGCAGGCGCCGAGGAGGGGGCGCCCGCGTGACCCCACCTGGAGCTTGCCGCGAGCAGCAGAGGGAGGCTGGCAGGGCTGCAGCCAGGCCGCCCGGGGCCGGTGCTTCTCGGCAGCCCGCTGGGCAATGCGGGACATGGGCTGCTGGGTGCACCCTATGCCCAGATGCCTTGTGCCCACCTGGCTCGGCCCCCCCACCCCCTCCTTCCCCAGCCAGCACTGACCTCAGTTCTGAGGCCTCTGGCTCCTGGGCCGGGACCTGCAGGGTGTAGTCCAGCGTCACCATGTGGGGTTTGTTGTTCACCAGGAGCACGGAGGTGGTGATGTCCTTCGTCAGGTCGCTCTGGGGGAGGCGCAGAGATGCTACCACCGCCCGCTGCCCCAGGCTTGCTGGGAGGCGTTAGCCCCCCCCGTTCCTCTTCTACACAGGCAAGGCCCAACGGCCCTGCTTGTTCTGCCTCACGTACGCCCCTGGGGATTGTGGGGGGCACCTGCCGGCCCAGAGCCGCGCTGGTGCCTCGTCCCGCTCCCCCACTCGCCTCCGCCCTGCTCTGTCCCCAGGCCACGCTCCCCCTCTGCAGCCTCCCCCTCGCCCTGCTGCAGCCTCCGCTCCATCCGCACCTGTGACGCCAGTCGGCCCAGGCCCCCCACTTCCTCCCTACGCCCTGTCCTGGGTAGCCAGAGCTGTCCCCTCCCCCCACACCGACCCCGAGTGCCGGTCAGCCCCTCTCCCCCCACCAGGGCACCCCAGAGCAGCGCCCCTCCCGGCTGAGCCCCCCCGGGGAGGCCCGGGCAGCGACCTTGTAGTAGATGTTCTTGCCCGGCGGGGCGCAGCCCGTGGCCAGGATGTAGTCGTAGTTGCGATGGTCGATGACCATGAGGCCGCCCGGTCGCACCATGCTCGCGATGTTTTTCAGGGCCAGCTTGTGGTCACTCTGGTCGCCTAGGCGAAGGGGCAGGATTCAGCCACCCCCGGCTGCGAGGCCCCGGAGCCCGTCCCCCACCCCCACCGCCCCGGCATCCCACTCTGTCCTGAAGCGGCGCTGACAGAGGGAGGGGAGCGGGGGGGAAGGGGGGGTCTCTAGGGCCCCCTTTCCTGGTGGGAGACAGGTGGGCCCTGGCACAGCCCCAACCAGCCACTCAGGAATGCCCTCCTGGAGGGGAGCAGGCACAGCCAGCAGACCAGGCCCCCGGGAGTGGGGGGTGGCGGGCGTGCACGGCACAGACAGGCCATACTGGGCTGCTAGCACAGGGCAAGTTAGAGCAGCCCCAGAACCCAGGAGGAACCGGCTCTTCTCTCCCTCGGGAGTCGGGAACTTGGCTGGGCTCCAGACAGAGCCTGCATATGGGCTGGGAATTGGCCTCCTGCTGCCATCCAGGGGCGGTGGGCACAGGAGAAAGCTGAGCAGCCTTGTGGCCGACCCATGCTCTGCCCCCAGGCCTCTTCCTGTTTCCCGGGGCAGTGCCCCGCACTGGGGGCAGAGGCGCGACCGACCAGGCATTCTGGGGCTGAGGGAGGGGAACCGAGATGGGGGGGCAGTGCAAGTAGCTGTGCGGAGGGAGGGGGCCTCTGGGCTTAGCTGGGAGGGGCTGCCTAAGCCTGGGGTTCACCCGCCACCCCTGCTGCCGCCCCTGCATGGCCCCAAGCAGTCCATGGGATGGGGGCTCCCTGCGCCCGGCAGCTGCCAGGCGCATCCCTGTGTCTGGCCCTCAGGGCTCTGGCGGCCCCGCAAGCAGACCCGGCTCACCCTTGAAATCCGGCAGGTGCGCAAAGGAGTTTCCCAGGCAGATGACGGCGTCGAACCCGTCGCCCGGCTTCGGCAGGTCCTTGTCCAGGGTGAGCCAGTTGGCCTCCTCGATGACTGCGCCACACAAGAGCTGGTTACACACACACACGCATGCACAGACCCACACGCATGCACATGCAGACCCACCCATGCTTCTAAAGGCGCCCCCAGGCACTAGTAAGCTCCCGCGGGCTGGGAGCAGCACCACCAAGGCCAAAGCTGGGCCATTCGCTACCCCGGGGGGGCTGCGGGGGATGGGGTGGAGAGAGGGCGGCACAGGAAAACCAGCCCTGCAGCATGTGTGACCTCCCCGCCCCCGCCCCGCCCGGGAGAGCCATGCACAGCAGGGAACACCTGCTGCTGATCCCACGGCAGGGACATTAAAGGTCCCTGGGAGAGGCCCCCCCCCCAAGGAAAAGCCACTCACACCTGGGAGCGAACACAGACCCCCCCTCCCGGCCGGGGAAGCCTGGAGGAGCTGGCAGCAGGCCGGTCAGGCAGTTTGACGGGATGTGCCGGGATCAGCAACAGCAGCCCCACGGACTCTGGTCTCCCACCGAGAGGCGTCACCCCCCAGTGCCAGCAGGGAGCGGTTCTGCCACCCAGCCCCAGACACAACCAGGACGAGCTCAGCGCCCAGGAAATTAAAGGCATCTCTGTGGCATCGGGATAAGACACACAACTCGGGCCTCTCCCAGCCCGTTCCCCACCCCAAAGCAATCCAGGGGCGGACGCCGCAGCTGGTGCCACGTGGCCACGCACGCACCCCCAGGCGCGGCGCCTACCCCACTTGTCAAAGGCCTCTTCCTTCCGCCGGTTCCACCGCTCCTTCAGGGCGTACTTGAGCATCTTGTCACTGGCGTCAACGCTGGTCACGCTGAACCCTTCCTCCACCAGCATGATGGAGTCCACCCTGCCGAGAGCAGAGCAGAGAGCGTGACGCACCCACACGGCGCGGGCTGCCTGTGGGCCCACGCCAGGGGCATCACACAGATCCCATGGAACGGGCCCCTGGAATTCTTGGGGAGCCCGGGGGGGGGGGGCTGAAAGCGTTCCCCTCTGGCCTGGGGGTTCGAACGGGTCTCACAGCCAGGCGCTGCAGTACACACACAGGCAGGGTGTATGGGGCTCTCACCCCCACATGGGGCAGGAAGGGATCCAGGCGTTCCTGCCTATGAAGTAGGGGGATTCCC
This sequence comes from Pelochelys cantorii, assembly GCA_032595735.1. Lineage (NCBI taxonomy): Eukaryota > Metazoa > Chordata > Testudines > Trionychidae > Pelochelys > Pelochelys cantorii. Next base: position 191,167,463 of record CM064328.1, read on the forward strand.
GCACCCACGGCAGAGATGGACAGAAATGGCGCAGACAGGGATGGGGCTGGACAGGGATCGTACGCACAGGAGGAGCTGCTGCAAACATACGCTGAGGGGGGGTCACACACAGGCATGGGCTGTCAGGGATCTCACACAAGGGGGGGGTCCCACGCACAGGGGGGCTATAGGAGGATCTGACACACACACCCGAGGGGAAGGGGTGTCCCACGCACTGGGGGGCTGTAGGTGGATCTGACAAACACACACCCAGGGGTCCCATGCATGTGGGGACTGTGGGGTATTCTCTCACACACAGAGGTGGGTGGGTCCCACACATGCGGGCTGTGGGGGGCTTTGACACACACACCTCCCCAGAGGGTCCCATGCACAGGAGGCTGTGGGGGCTCTGACACACACACAGGTGGGGAAGGTCCCACGCACGGAGGGGCTGTAGGGGGGCTCTGACACACACACGGGGGGGTCCCACGCACGGGGGGCTGCAGGAGGGCTCTGACACACACACAGGTGGGGGGTCCCACGCACGGGGGGGCTGCCTGGGCTCTGACACACACACACAGGTGGGGGGGGTCCCACACACGGGGGGACTGTAGGGGGCTCTGACACACACACAGGTGGGGGGGGTCCCATGCACGGGGGCTGCCGGGGCTCTGACACACACACAGGTGGGGCGGGTCCCACGCACGGGGGGGCTGTAGGGGGCTCTGACACACACACAGGTGGGGGGGTCCCACGCACGGGGGGGCTATACGGGTGCTCTGACACACACACAGGTGGGGGGGTCCCACGCACGGGGGGCTGCTGGGGCGCTGACACACACACAGGTGGGGGGTCCCACGCACGGGGGGGCTATACGGGTGCTCTGACACACACACAGGTGGGGGGGTCCCACGCACGGGGGGCTGCTGGGGCGCTGACACACACACAGGTGGGGGGGTCCCACGCACGGGGGGGGGCTGTAGGGGGGCTCTGACACACACACAGGTGGGGGGTCCCACGCACGGGGGGGGCTGTAGGGGGGCTCTGACACACACACAGGTGGGGGGGTCCCATGCACGGGGGGGGCTGTAGGGGGGCTCTGACACACACACGGGTGGGGGGGGTCCCACGCACGGGGGGGCTATACGGGTGCTCTGACACACACACAGGTGGGGGGGTCCCACGCACGGGGGGGCTATACGGGTGCTCTGACACACACACAGGTGGGGGGGGTCCCACGCACGGGGGGGCTATACGGGTGCTCTGACACACACACAGGTGGGGGGGTCCCACGCACGGGGGGGCTGTAGGGGGGCTCTGACACACACACAGGTGGGGGGGTCCCACGCACGGGGGGCTGTAGGGGGGCTCTGACACACACACAGGTGGGGGGGTCCCACGCACGGGGGGCTGTAGGGGGGCTCTGACACACACACAGGTGGGGGGGTCCCACGCACGGGGGGCTGTAGGGGGGCTCTGACACACACACAGGTGGGGGGGTCCCACGCACGGGGGGGCTGTAGGGGGGCTCTGACACACACACAGGTGGGGGGTCCCACGCACGGGGGGGCTGTAGGGGGGCTCTGACACACACACAGGTGGGGGGTCCCACGCACGGGGGGGCTGTAAGGGGGCTCTGACACACACACAGGTGGGGGGGGTCCCACGCACGGGGGGGGCTGTAGGGGGGCGCTGACACACACACAGGTGGGGGGGTCCCACGCACGGGGGGGGCTGTAGGGGGGCTCTGACACACACACAGGTGGGGGGGTCCCACGCACGGGGGGCTGTAGGGGGGCTCTGACACACACACAGGTGGGGGGGTCCCACGCACGGGGGGCTGTAGGGGGCTCTGACACACACACAGGTGGGGGGTCCCACGCACGGGGGGGCTGTAGGGGGGCTCTGACACACACACAGGTGGGGGGTCCCACGCACGGGGGGCTGTAGGGGGGCTCTGACACACACACAGGTGGGGGGGTCCCACGCACGGGGGGGCTGTAGGGGGCGCTGACACACACACAGGTGGGGGGGTCCCACGCACAGGGGGGCTGTAGGGGGGCTCTGACACACACACAGGTGGGGGGGTCCCACGCACGGGGGCTCTGACACACACACAGGTGGGGGGGTCCCACGCACGGGGGCTCTGACACACACACAGGTGGGGGGGTCCCACGCACGGGGGGCTGCTGGGGCGCTGACACACACACAGGTGGGGGGTCCCACGCACGGGGGGGGCTGTAGGGGGGCGCTGACACACACACAGGTGGGGGGGTCCCACGCACAGGGGGGCTGTAGGGGGGCTCTGACACACACACAGGTGGGGGGGTCCCACGCACGGGGGCTCTGACACACACACAGGTGGGGGGGTCCCACGCACGGGGCTCTGACACACACACAGGTGGGGGGGTCCCACGCACGGGGGGCTGCTGGGGCGCTGACACACACACAGGTGGGGGGGTCCCACGCACGGGGGGGGGCTGTAGGGGGGCTCTGACACACACACAGGTGGGGGGTCCCACGCACGGGGGGGGCTGTAGGGGGGCTCTGACACACACACAGGTGGGGGGTCCCACGCACGGGGGGGGGCTGTAGGGGGGCTCTGACACACACACAGGTGGGGGGTCCCACGCACGGGGGGGGCTGTAGGGGGGCTCTGACACACACACAGGTGGGGGGGGTCCCATGCACGGGGGCTGCCGGGGCTCTGACACACACACAGGTGGGGCGGGTCCCACGCACGGGGGGGGCTGTAGGGGGGCTCTGACACACACACAGGTGGGGGGGGTCCCACGCACGGGGGGGGCTGTAGGGGGGCTCTGACACACACACGGGTGGGGGGGGTCCCACGCCCGCGCGGGGCCGCTCACCCGGTGCCGCAGGCCACGTCGAGCACGGCCCGGCAGCGGTGGCGGCGGAGCAGCGCCAGGAGCCAGCTGCGGTACTCGGCCGTGCGGCCCCGCGTGTCCCCGATGTAGAGCTGCCAGACCCGCGCCGCCCGCCCGTCCGCGTACTGGTCCGGCAGCCCCTCGGCCGCCACCCCCAGCGAGCGCGTCCGGTAGATGCTGTCCACCATGCCGCCGCCGCCCCGCTGCGCCCCGGCCCCGGCCCCGGCCCCGCTGCAGCCCGGCCCGCCCCTAGCGGCGCGCTGCGGCTCCGCCCCGGCCCGGCCCCCGTGCGCCCGCGGGCCGCGCTCCGCCTCCCCCGGGCCCGGAGCCCCGGCTCCGCCCCTGCCCGCCAGGGCGCCCGCCGCCGGCTTCGTGCGTCTACTGGTGGTGCACACCCGCACCCCAACATTTATTCTGCACACGGACGGGGGGCAAAACCCCACGCGTGGGTGAGAGGGGACGTCGGGCCGGAGTAAGTGCCGGGGACAGCCCTGCAGAGCGCACCTGTGAGACCCCAGCAAAGAAGCTACCGGCCACCACGCATTGCACTTACGGGGGCTGTTCCTGGCCTTACAAGTTCACAACAGAACTAGCCCGCTGAATAGTTCCCTCTTTCCTTTCTCCAGTAGGCCCCTGCTGGTGAGAATCCCGGCGGTGATCTGCAGGCACTGGCCCCCGCCTGGAGCCCTGGCTTCCAAGGGCTGGGGTGTGCATAACTTCAGGAAGACCCTTGCCGCGATTCCCCAAAGCCCCCAAGCTGTATGTGTAACAGTCTTGTCAGGCACATTGTTCAGTGCTGTACCCTCCTTTGGAGTTCACAACATTTCCCAGGGCTCATGTCCCACCTCCCTTGGGAGGTTACATTCAGTCCCAGCCCCCCAGAACACAAAAACCATTCATGGCATACAATGACCCCAAACCTATTTACACAATAAATAAGGTCTCCCAAGGATCTGGCAAGAAATTGCCATCGCGGTGGCACCAACTACTAGCAATACACCTTGTTCTAAGAGTGGCCCTTGGCTCTAGCTTGGGCTACTTCGGTGTGGTCCCCCACAGGGACTCTGCTCCTGTCCCTGTCAGATAGCCCAAGGGCTGCAGGGGGAGGTGTAGGAGCTGGGCCAAGTCTATAGCCACTGGAGGCTTCCCTCCTGCAGCAACCTGCATGGAAACTGGAGGGTAGGGTCTTTTGCGCAAGAAGGAGCTGTCTACATTGCTCCTTCTTGCGCAAAAAAGCCCCCTCCGTGCAGAGCCGTTCTTCCTGAAAATAAGTGGCAGAACGGCTCTGCACAAGAGGGGTTTTTTTGTGCAAGAAGGAGACGTGTAGACAGCTCCTTCTTGCGCAAAAGCCCGTGCCGCCAAAATGGCAGCTCATTAGGTATGCAAATGAGGCACAGCAATATTCATCCCTGCAGCTCATTTGCATATCTTATTGCACAACAATGTGCAGTGTAGACATAGCCCAGGAGTGGAAAGGGAATGGGACAGAGCCTGCCTCAAAGTGCAGATTGTGGCACCAGAGGTTTTTGGGGACAGCACATTCAGCCCTCAGGCCACAAAGACTAGACACACCTGGCCTGAGCTCTTGGATCCAGGTAACCGGTGTGGGGAAATCACAGCCACAGGGTTTGTAATCACCTGTGCTTAGATCTGTTGTCAGTCTGTACAGGTTGCCTTTCAGTTCCACACTGGCTCTTTGCTGTTCCTGTATTAGAGACAAAGCATTTGCCTCCTCCGCACCTCCTTCCCTTGAGAGTCTTGTCCAAAGAGGCAGCTGTCTGGGAGCTACTGAGGCCGGGAGGTTCCCTCACCTCCCTCATTCCATCCTCCTCAACTACCCCTTTCCCCTCCCTGCAGCCTCAGCTGTCTCTAACTTTCCAGGGAGCCCCATGGCTTATGCTTTGGAGACACATTAGGGGAGGGTGGCAATACTAGGCCAGCTGCCTGCTCAGGGCTCTTCCAGCATGAGGACTGGCTCCCCATTCCGGCTCTGTGTGTCTCATTAGCAAACGAGAGCTGGAAGACCCAGGCGAGGAAGGCAACCCTCGAGGATGGCATGGGGCACTTGTGGAAGGGGGATGTAGTAGGGCAGGACAGCACTACCGTAAATTTAGGATTCACTGGTGTGGTGTCCTGGCAGCCCTCCTGCTCCGCCAGGGATGATAAACGTTCAGCTGCGTGCATTTTCATAGGCTCCCTCAGTACATCGCTTCAGCTCTGCGCAGGGAGCTAGCACGAGAGACGAGCCCCACAGCCTTAGATAAGATACAAAGGCACCTGCGTCAGGTTTATTGTTGAACGAAGTACATTAATGGTTGTCCATAGCCAGATGGCCTCCGGGCCCCTGTGTATTTATACCCAGGACAATGGACATGGGTGAAATCCATATTATCATCCCCTAGGCTAGCCAAAGAGTTAAGTCATAGTACCCCAATATTTATAGACAGAAAAGAGCAATCTATGACACACATGGTACATATCTTATGCACTAACGACATGGTTAGTACCTCCCCTTGGACTTTCCTCCAAAGTCTTCGCTGCCCCTTGTTCTGCTTTTACTGGTTTCAAACTATTTTATCATGTACACAGGTGGGTGTCCCTGTACTGTCCTGGTAGCAGGTATCTACCTACTTCGTGTGCTTCTAGCCATGCCAGCAACTCTAGTGCTGAGACACACTGCAGGCAAACATCCACTTTTGACATGTCAACATATTGCGTAACGGGACATTCTCATATCTAGGAAGGTGGCCACAAAACAGTGTTTAGCCTACTGGGTGGCCTTCACCTAAGGCCTTCCAGGCAGGCAGTCCCAGAAGCTTTTAAACAATTCTGTTTCAGTTCTTCCAAAAGGGATTTTTTCCAGATCTCCCTTTCCCTGACACACAGCAGGCTTTGGCTTGTTCCACTTTGGGACTTTTCTCCCAAAATAGTTTTTCATGGGAAGGAATTTCTATTTCTCGGCCGACTGTAGCAGAGCTTCTGTTTGCAATGCGTCTCCCAGGCGTCTAACTCCCCTTCTTCCGTTGCACGAGGGGAAGTATTCACACTGGTCCGACAACCTCATTCTTAGAGCGGTGTCAATTCATAAACCCCACAGGAGACTAGGAGTCAGGTTTCTACTGTCCACAGACTGAGAAAGGGCAATGGCTTCAGGACAGGCAGGATTCCAGGGTACATCTCAGCACCTTCTCCTCCCCACTCTTCAGAGTAGTTGCCCATTTCTGAGCTAAGTTCAGACCCTTGCTCTCTTGGCACCACAATGGCTGCTGCCCAATGGTGGATACACACCGGATTAAGGTTCAATCCCAGCAGGGAAGAGGCGAGATCAGCGAATACACTTACACAGAGCCAACTGTTAACAACATACTTGGAGTTTATTTCAAAGTAACTGCAAATAGCATACAAGAACAAAGTCAGGAGGAAACTATGCAGCCGTTTGCCCGATTCCCATAGGACCACTGGGCCCTAGGTGCACCACCGAGCCCTCATACCCAAGAGCTTGCAATGGAGCGATAGGGCCCTAGCTGGTTAAGACTCGCAATGTTGCCAGCTGGGGAGGCAAGGGAAGAGTTAATAGAAGCACCGTACAGAAGTCTTCCTGCTCCGTCCCCACGAGCTGGGTTTTGTAACGCCGTCCAGCCCACAGGACTAGGCTGGTATCAGCCACAAGCCTGTTCGGCTCAGCACCTGCCTGCTCTAACTGCAGACAGGGTCCAATGGGCATAAGACACCCCTGCAGGAACATCACCCCCTAGCTCGCTGCTGTGGCCATGTGCAGGCCCTGCACCCCTCCACGCTAGCGTAACGCTGCCGCTGTGTCCCCGATGGATTCAAGCGCGTCAGAGGCAGGGTCCCGCACCGTGTGGGGCTTGCTTTGAGCAGGCGACAGGCTCGGCGGGGCAGCGCTGTCTCTACATCCATCCTGGGGCAGGCCCAGTTTGCTGCACAGCTCTTGCTTAGGAGCCAAGAGTTCTGTCAATCTGAGGGAAACCCTCTGGAGCTCCTGTTCCATTTAGGGTCCCTGAGCTGCTGCCTCCTTGCACCACCCCTCACAGAAAGGTGTCAGCTGGCGTCATGCAAACGGCAAGGTGGGCCCAGGCACAGCGGGGCCGTCACCCCAGCTAAGCAGCCGCCAGCAAAGAACATGACACCTGCCCTATGCTGGCCAGAGCAGCGAACACTCCTCCCCCTGCAAAGCGGCAGGGGACTCATGCAAACATGCCCCCGGAGCTCACCAACACTGCAGGAAGCCGACAGGGCTCAAGGCCAGCTGGGCGCCTAGAAGCCAGGGGGTCCGTAACAAAACCCAGCTTCGGTGGCAGGGCTGCAGGCTCCAGCAGCTTTACTGGAGGGCTGTCTCTGGAGAAGGCCCGCACAGCACTCCCCTGTGGTCTCTGCTTCCTCACGGGGCGAGTGCTGCACTTGGCCAGCTCACATGGCCATGAAGGGCAGGGGCTGGAGGCACAGGGGGCTGCACTGCAGCGCTGTGTGCATGCCAGGGCCAGGGGGGGGCGGGGGGGCTGGACAGCCTGCCCAACCCCGCACGCTGCGCTGGGAGCCTGGTGCTGGTGATCTCGGCAGAGGCAGGAGCCCAAGCAGCAATTTGTACTCAGGACCGCTCCCGAGGGGTCAGGAGCCGTAGTGTTGACATTCCACTGGCATTTCCAGACAGTCACGCAACGCCCTGTGTACTCACCGCTGCGGGCAGCCTTGGGCCCATCTCCAGGCAGGGTCTAGTGTAGGCAGGGTTGGGGCAGCAGAGCCAATGCCCTGGGGTAGCAGCTGGCCTAGCACAGCTCGTTGCTACCTGTAAAGGGCCAGTCGACCTTCCTGGGAACGGGCACGCCCTGGCAAACTGCACCTGCAGTAATTTTCTATGGCACCGGGTGGGGGGGGGGGGGGAGAGCGCGTTCTGCAGCCCTGGAAAGGGGTCTGGGACAGGCTCTGGCAGGTGCCGATCAGCAGTGCTGCAGTGTACACAGGAGGTAGCTGCATTTCTGGGGCGGGGAGGGGTGTGACTGCTTGGCTCAGACACCGCCAGGATGGGTATGTTAGACACGCCCAGAGTGCAATACAGGAGGGACTGCGGGGAGTGAGATTCCCTGAACGGGCCGGCCCCACTGCACCCCCACCCCCAGCGGATCGTCTAGCCCAACAGGCTTCGGCACGCGTGTAATTCCACTGTCACCCTCACGAAAGGCAAGACCTTAAAGCGCACCAGAGCCAGAAGGTTCTCAAGCAATGACCCGGAGCCAGCTTCAAGCAGGGGCCATCAGCTCAGAGCCTGAGAGTGAATATGCAACAGAGGCAGTGTACTTGCAGAAGAATCCTGTTTCAGAGCAGGGCGTTTCAGGCAGGGGATGCTTGGTACAGATACATGGGGCATCCCGGGGGACAGAGCTCAGGGGAGGAGGTGAGAGGCTGCCGAGTGCAGCAGGAAAAGGTTCTCCACAGATACGAGGATCAAGAGGCAGCCCCATTGCAGAGAAATTCTGCCACAGGGCTGGGGGCCGAGACCATCTCACCACCTCTAGCGTCTCTTCAGAGAGAGGAGGGAGAAGCCATGTGTGGCCCCAGAAGGAGGGGACCCCCTGCAGTGCCAGCTGGTTAGGAGAGCCCAGCCGTGGCAGCATGGCTGCGGTTGGGCGATCAGTTCCTGCGTGGCAGGAATCGGCAGGAGGAAAAGCCAGCCTGCTTTGGGTGGGGGACCAGAGGCCTCGCTGGGAGCCCCAGTTGCCCACTTAGGATTTGTAGTAAGGCGACCCTGGTTCTCAGACTGCGGGTTGGGAGCCCAGGGTGGGTCAGTCATGACCCTGTTTTAGTGGGGGTGCCCCAGCTGGCATTAGATTTGCTGGGGATGAAGGCGGAGCCCCACACCTCAGGGCTGGTGTTCCCAGGCATCCTGCTTGAAGCTGGCACCCTTGGGCTTTGGTCCCTGTGCCGGGATCATGTAGTAACTTTTGTTGTCAAAAGGGGGCCGGGGAGCAGCGAAGGCTGGGAACCCTGCTCTAAGGGAGCCACGGCCCATGGAGCCTAGGAGCCAGAATGCAGGCAGGAAATCTCCCCTGCCCTTCCAGAGCTCTTGCACAGAGCCTGTCCCCATCCTATGGGACGCACTGGCCGGGGGGACCGTTCTGCAGCTACTGCTGGGTGCCCCCACTCCTCTCTGCCAGCCACATGGGGATACTTTTTTACGTGCACCACCGACAAACAAAACCGGGGAGGGGGGGCGCTCTGCTAATCAGCTGGCAGCATTCAATCCTCTCTGCACGAGCCCACAGCCTGCAGGGAACACCGGCCCCCACCCAGCCAGGAGCAGTGACCTGCACGCCAAGGCTGCAGCCACTTTTCCCCCGAGCAGCAGCCACCCATTCTCCACTGTCACTTTACTAGCTCCCTTGTGTCACCCTTCAGTACCCCCATGCACCTCGGAAGCCTTCCCATCCTGCAGGGCAGAGAGTTCCTGCCTGGCAATTACAAAGCAATGCCCTAAGGCTGGCCCTTCATTTGGGTCCTGCCCAGGGCCTCTGCTGTGGCCGTGGGAGGCGGGTGGAGCCCTGCACCGCTCAGCACCGGTCCCCAATGCACCGCAGCCTGTCGCCCCCCTGGACATTGCTGGCTGGCCAGCCGCAACCCCGCTGCAGCCCTTAGCAGGAGGCGTGTTAGTGCTGAGAAGCAGATACCGCTGCCTAGCAGTAGCTGAGTGCCTGCGTAGGTGAAGAGGCCAGTCCCACACCCGGCGTGGGACAAGGGGAAGCCACATTATTGTCAAGAGAAAAACGAGAGGCAAGGCGGCTGCGTGGGGACGAGAAGGGCGAAGGGGAGCTGAGAAGAACCGTCCAGCAGAGCAACCGTGGGCAGCCACTTGGCTCTGGATTTGCCTGCCCAGACCGCCAGAAAAGGCCATGCCCTCGCATCGGGTAACAGACTTCCACATGCGGCTGCCGGCGCTGCCCAGAACGGAGAGGACAAACGCTCCTGTCACAGCAGGTATTCCCATTCATCCCCCCTGCCGTACCGACCCCACTGCTGCTGGGGCAGGTGGACCGCACTGCAGAATTACATCACAGAAGGAAGTGCGATAAAGCTGCCTGGCTGGGGGAAAAAAAAAAAAAAAAAATTCTTCCAAGCTGTTTGAGGGGCAGGGGCAGGGGCAGGGCCAGAGCCAGGGCCCCGCATCACAACCCTGGTAACCCCCCCCGAGACACCTGGGGTTTTCTTTGACTGGAGCCTCTCGGGTCACACATCGGGGCTGGTGCCCGGGAAAGGGAAGCAGCAGTCGCTCACTGGCCTGCAAAGCAGGATCCGCCCCACCAGTCTCAGCCCGTGGGAACGTTCTGGGACACGCGACCCACGCGGGCGAGACGCGAGCGCACTCGGGAACACGCCTGCTCCCCCCAGAGCTGCCATCTCAGCGCACTGCAGCGCCGAGAGCACAGCTCAGCACAGCCGGCTGGACCAGACCTAACCCCACTCCCAAGCAGGGGTCCCCATGTGCTTTGATAAGCGGTCGCACTGGCGGGATGCTCCCGGGCATGCACAAGAGGGGCATTCAAAGAGAGCTGGCTGTCACTCCAGGCCATGGTGGGTCCTGCCTCGGGGGTGGGGGTGCAAACATCTACTGGCACTTTCAGAGAACGTCAACACCTAGCAAAGCGCTGCACAGAAAACACACCCGAGTCTCTCCTGCAAAGCAAGGAATGCAGCAGCGACAGCACGTCCTAGTGCAGGCAGCACAAGCTAGATCAAAAGCAACAGGGCATTAGCAGAGGGCCCTCTCTCTGCAGCACCAGCCCAAACTGTACCCAGGAAGTGCAGTGGGACTGCCTGGCATGGGGGAGGGGGAGCCAGGACTGAGCCCAGCCTTCTGGAATAGCGTGTCCTGGCCTACAAGCCACTGCCACGTTGCCTGCTCCAGCTGCAGAAAAAAGCCACGGGCTCCTCCGTGAGCCAACCAGCTTCCCTTCCCTTCCCTCCCCACCCCGCGCCCAGGCAGTCAAGCTGGGCAAGAGGCGGCAGGGGAGAGGAGCAGAAAGTCTCTCCTGCTGAAGGCAGGACCCGCACTGTCCAGGGAGTATTAAGGAGGGTTGAACAAGCTCCACATACTCAGGAAGGCATCTCCTGTCCAGCCCAGCTGCCGTGTGCGCACAGGGGCTCTGCTGGCCCCATTTACCCCACATCTGCGATCCAGGCAGTGCTGCTGCTCACGGCAATACTTAGCTATGGCAAGACCGGCCGAGATCTTCACCCAACAGGGACGGGCTGCCGCCCTTGGAGCAATACATTAGAAGAACTCTCATTAGTTTCCCTTCAGTAAATCGGGTGGCGGGCTTGAGAGGCGGTACAGTCCCCAGAGCGCATCCAGTATCCCAGGTGTCCAGAGCATCCGCAGGCAGACTCACAGGCTGTCGTAAGGACAGCGGCGTCCCAGACGCTACAGCTCGTCAGCTGGACTGTGCGCAAGGGATGCTTTCGGCTGGATCTCCTCCTCCTCCTCCTCCTCCGAGCTCCTTTCAGCATGTGGGTCCGGGGGGCTTTGTGCTTCCTTCACCTTGTTCCTCTTTTTCTTCTCTGCCGCCTTCTTGTTCTTGCCACCTTTCTTCTTGGTCGTCTTCTCCCCGGACATCGCTACATCTCCCTTCTTGCTGGACCACTGCTCTGCCAGGCAGCCTGCCGGGACGACACCACAGAGATAAGGGAAGAGGGAAGCAGTCAGCTTTCCTCTCCCCACCATGCAAGCAAATGATAGTAATAGGGAGCAGGTTTAAAAACAAAAGCAAGTTTTTCTTCAGGCAGCACATAGTCAACCTGTGGAACTCCTTGCCAGAGGATGTTGTGAAGACCAGAATTAACAGGGTTCAAAAAAAGAGCTAGATAACCTAGAGGTTAGGTCCATTAATACTTATTAGCCAGGATGGGTAGGAATGGTGTCCTTAGCCTTTGTCAGAGGCTGGAAATGGGTGGCAGGAGAGGGATCACTTGATTCCCAGTTCTGTTCATTCCCTCTGGGGCACGTGGCATTAGCCACTGTCGGAAGACAGGACACTGGGCTGGATGGACCTTTGGTCTGACCCAGTGTGGCCGTTCTTATAGCCTCGCTCATGCCCACACTAAGATAACGTTTCAATGCTTTTCAGGCTCCTCCGCCACACCCATCACCCTGGCATCGGGGTGTTCTGCCCCTGCTTGGAGGCCAATGCCCCCTTGTATCTGCTGGGGTCAAACTCACTCGTGTCTTTCCCTTTCAGCACATGGTTCGCACAGAGAAACTGAGCCAGATCTTCCTGCTGGTGATGCCTGTACCAGTCCTCGATCACGTCTTCGAATTCCTCCACCATCACATCGCACTAGTGCGGAGAGAAAGCACAGTCCCGCTTACCCTCCTGCCAACCCCACAAGCAACCGCCGCTCCAGGACCAGCAGCCCACCGAGCAAGCTCTCTCCGAGCTGCCTGCGCCCAGCAGCAAGGCACGCTGTACCCCCGCCATTACAGTGCACCGCAGCCCCCCCTCCCCCAAGCCAGCACCGCCTGCACGGTACCTGCTTCTTGAGGTCAGCCACTTCAGCCGAGGTCTCGTTCCACAGCTCGTAGGGGATGTCCATCACCACTTTCACCCCCTTGTGCACCAGGTTGTGCAGGGTTTCAAAGGTCTCCGACATTCCCTACGGAGACGCAGCCACGCGAGTGAATCCCCCTTGGGAAGGGGCAGAATCCCAGCTCCACTCGCACACAGCTCCCGCATGACCGGCCGGGAACTCAGGGAGAGAGGGGAACTCACACCCAGCTCCCCTGCATGGGAGCCAGCTCCGGGCTCTGCAGGAGGAGCAGCGTGCCGTGCCTGTGCCAGGCAGTGTGAAGGGGGAAGCCTAGGGGCAGAGCAGCCCACTCACTTCTCAGGAGGGCGTCAGAGCCTTGCTTTACCTTCTACCTCCCCAGCACAGTATCCTGCAGCCCCAGCTGGAGTGGGCCCTACTGTGCTTGCCGCCCTACAGACAGCCCCTGCCAGGAGAGAACGTGCCACCAAAGATGCCCAGCTGGAGGAGGAGGAGGGGGGGGAGCGAGGGGAGGCCAGGACCCTTATTAGACGTTTGTGCTTCCATGACCGAGTGAACATGGGACTTTCCTCCAGGCAGCAGACACGCTGGAGGATTCCCTCTCAGTGTCCTGGTGCGAGAGGGTCTAGAGGGAGGGTTTGAAGGGGGGTGGGGCGGCTGCCGGGTTCAGTCCGGGGAGGGGATCCATGCACAAGGGGTGGAGAGGGAGAAGCTGCATCCCTGGTGAAGTGGAGGGGGAGGGTCTCACCAAAAGGTCATGCTGCTTGTTCTCGGTGGGGCAGGGGAGGAGGGAGTCAGGCGAGGGACCCAAAGAAGGGGGAGGCATCGGAGCGAGGGTCAGAGAAGGTCCCAGTGGCCCTGTGTCAAAGGGCTGGCGCCCCGTGGGAGCAGAGCCGGTGCTGGCCCTGATGAGGCCTGGTGGTCTGAGCAGGGAAAGAGGCGGGATGTCAGCAGCGTTCCAGAGGAAGCAGCGGCAGGACTCGGACATGAGCGGAGTGGGGACTGCTACAGGGATGGCCTGAGGCTGACGTCGCCGTGACGTAGGGCACAGCAGCCGGCTCCCCCATGGCTAAAGCCACAGGTCACTCTTGGCTCACGCAGCCCCTGCCTCTTCCACTACAGGTATGATCCAGCCGGAGGCTGCGCAAAATGCCTTTGGGAAAGGCAAACTCCACCACCTCCTCGTGCAAAGGCCTTGCCAATGTCCTGACTTCACAGCTGCCCCTGCCCCCCGGCTAGGGGATCCCCGGCAGGCACAGAGCAAATGCACAAGGGGCAGCTGGGAGGATGGGCCAGCCTGAGCTTTCACATTTCTGGACCAGCGATCTCCACCTACGCTCGGAAATAGCACCGTTCGTCCGCATCCAATCCCCAACCGAAGGCAAATGCCACTCAGCACACACCCATTACACGAGGTGGCTTCCCCAGCCCATCCGGAGCACCCCCTGCTCCAGCCACAAGCACAGGGCTGCGACACCCCTCAGCCGGCTTCCCGGTGGCATGCTACTCACCAGAGGTGCTATGGGGAGAAGATGAAACTAACAAGTTGAAGGATCGGGGCGGGGGGGAGGAGGAGGGATAAGGTAGCTTCCGCCAGGAGCTAGTTCTATGCCTGGGCAGTCTGTCTCAGGCGCAGAGCAAGGACACTAACCTCGATGCTCTTGGCAAGGCCAGGCCTAGAGGAGATGGGCTGGGGGCGTCGGACCCGAGCCCCAGCAAGAGGGAATGAGCGACGGGACAAACCTTCGCAAACCTGTTACTGCCAGTTCTCTCTTTGTGCAGATTGTAGTCCAACAGCCTCTTGCAGATGGTCTCGGTCACCTCGATCAGTCGGATGTCCCTGCCCGGATGAGAAACTGGTGAGAAGGGGAAGGGTTTAGTACTGCTCCCCGAGCAAGGTACCTCCTGCTAACGGGGCTAGAGAAACTCTAGCCAGAGGACCGAGCCTTCTCTCTAGCGACAGACACCACAGCAGGGAGCTGGGGTGACGGCTCGTCTCTGCAGCTACAGGGGTTTCTACCCGCTTGCCGGTGCTGGCCCTGGCTCGAAAGCGCCACGGTTCAGACGGTATCAGCCTCGCCATGGCAGGCGTCTGACCGACTGGAAGGCACTGCTTGGCTTTCTCCAAGCACCAAAGGGAGAGGCCCCTGCTGACCTCCAGCTACTGTAGAGGGGTGGGGGCTCCCCCTACCTCCATCAGGCTATTGAAAGGAAGGACGGTCTCCTCCACCACCGCGTCCTGGCAACTGTGGGAGATCTAACAACTGCACGCCTCCCCACGGGCGCCTGCAAGGGAGGCGTGGGGAGACCTCTCTGTTGCTGAAACCTCCACCACAGCCTTCATTTCCTGGGTCCTTATCCCATTGGGCCAGCACCTGAGCCGGCCCCTGCTGCCCGGCACTTTGCCGAGCAGCAGCAGAATGGCACGAACATTCGAAGGTGCACGTCTGCCCCCCAAAGGCCTGAGCGGCAGCTGCAAAACCTCCTCTGTCTGGTCCACGCTGCTGCACGTGAAAGCTCTGAGCAACGGACTGGAGCTGGGTGCTGTAGACTCAGGCAATTCACATCCGGCAGGTCATCTATGCAATCTTGAGGGCTCAAAAAACTTAACGTACAGCCCCCAGCTCAGACTCCAGGCACCCCGCACAAATTCAAGGACCCATCAACCTACAATATCTCACTGGTGCCTCAAGTTGTTCATCCACCATTGTTACTGTAACACCCATGAGCAGAGCAAACAGAGTGTTTACTGTGTGCGCGGTACCCTGTGTACACAGCAGCCTCCCTCATTCACCAGAGCCAGTTTCCTCTCTCTGTACCTCTATTTCCTCAAAATGGCAGGGGAGAAAAACATCTGGGGAGACGAGTGGGCCAAGGTGGACTCATGGCCTGGCTGTTCTGCAGCTGGAAGGATAATGTCACGCTTGACTGGATAGACCCTCGGTATCTGACTGGGCTAGCACACGACATACACACACACAGCCACAGCAGCCGAGGCAGGCTAGCTGACCAGAGTACAGACTGACGGTTGTGGACAGGCTTGAACTTGGGGCAGCTAGCCGGTACTGCCACACTCACTGCTGTTTGTAGCAGGCTATCTTGATCAGCATGAGCATGGGAAATCAGCTGTGCAGCCCCAATATAGAGCTAGGTTGGGGGCCAGGTAACATCTCTAGAGTTCTTCAAGCGACTCGATTTCAAACGGATCGTATGCTCCAGAACAACGACATGCAATTAGAACATTCACAGCTTCCCACATCAGCTCGACTGCCTCCTCCCACAGGAAGACTAGCTGCTGAGGGATTCTCCCGCGGGGAACACACTGGGTCTGTTTATCAGTGCGCCCCTTCTCAGAGGCCTGCGAGAAAAGGTGGCTTTTGTAGCATGTCCAGAAGTTCACAAGGCCTGGCTGTGGCAAACCAAGGGCCGTGAAGCTATTTTCAAAGTCAACAGGTTCTCAGAGAGCTTCCTGCCAGGAGCCCCTGCCCACTTACACTTCAAGGGCTCCGTCCTGAGCACCTCTGCTGATTGTGGCACAGCCATGTCCCAGAGGGGGGCACGGGGGCCCACACCATTGGGGGTTCTGTAAGTTACAGTCACGACTTTGAACCCCACCCAGAACCATACTGCCAGCCAGTGCAGATCCTAGAGCAGCAGACTAGTGGGTTACCTGTGCAAAACACCTTCTATGGAGCAGACAGGTGCCTTGTTTAAGCTTCAACTCAAACTGTCTCTATATGCAGCCACAAGAGACACTAATGGCCTTGACAAAAATCAAGACTAACAGTAACGACTGCAGAAGAGGGTCCATGGAAGCAGAAATTCTGCAGAAAGTGAAGGCCTGGGCCCCTCCCCCTTGCTAAGAAAAGCCTCACCTTGGCAAGCGTATGTTCCAAGCCCTATTAGCCGAGAGACTGCCTGAGGGCTCCGGTCAGGACCGTGTGTTCTGCAGCAGTAACGCGCCCCACAGAAGCGTGCGTCAGAATTCCAGCTCTTCCCTGCTCAGCTGGGAGGGTTAGTAACCCTGAAGAGGTGAGCCGAACGTACCTAGTGCAGTGACATCTGCCCACGCGGGCAGAGTCTGAAGCAGGTTTAAGGAAGCGCGCCACTGATTTTGCTGGAGTTGAATAACGACTATTTAAATTCTAACTTAGGCTCCTACTTCCCCTTGACCCAGCCCATACAGTTAGCCTAAATCCCCAGATGGCCAAAGCCACCATAAACTTCTCTGCCTCAGCTTACAGAACCCTCACCTTTGTCTGCCAACTTCTACAATGAGACAGCTGAGGCCCATTGGAAATGTGTTGGGAGAGCGTAAGAAATGGAATTTAGCAGCAGTGACCCTGGCCCAAAGAGCTGATGACCCAATTAACATTCATTAAAAAAGTAGTAAGAGAAGCTGCCAGGGAATTGCCAGAATTCTGCAGAGTGCCAGCAGCTGAACCTCGGTCCAGCTTCCAGCAGATGATGGAGATCCTGCGTTAGCCCTGTCCAGGACTGCTAAGCTCAAAACCAACTTCTGTGACTTCGCTTTGGAGCTGCGATTCTTGGTAACATGCAGAGCAGCACCACTGCCCTCAAACCCAGCTAGGGGCTCAACATGCATCGTACCTTGCCCACACGAACAACTCCAGACAAGACATAAGCAACCTTTGCCCCAAAGCGTGGTAGGTGGCCGGACCACCTGCTGCTCATAAGCACTCTTTGTGAAAGCATTTATTAATCCAGGGGCGCAGCAAAGACGGCCACTGTGTGATTCACTTACGATTGCGTGTACTTGATTCCTGATCCCTTTCCATCTAGAAAGCCATACTTTGTGTCAATCACCTCCTTCGTCTTCCCAGTTTCCTCAAAGGCAGATTTCAGCTCTACTGCCACATATTTACACACTGGAAAAGAGAAAACAGAAGCAGGTTAGTGGGCACACTGAACTGTACTGCTCTCCTAAGGATCTGGCATGTTTTAGGTACAAGTCGGTCATTTCCAGCAAGTCAGGGCATTTTAGAAACAGATGCTTGGAGTAAAACATGCTGCTAACTAAAGCACCCACTGTAGCTTGCTTTTAGGGAACACTAATTATTTGACACACAAAACCACACACCCTCCAGCTACTGTGTCTGGGAGAGGGAATTTTTATTCCAGAGGTTTTTGGTTGATAAATCAGCAAACTATTGTGTAACTGCTAACCAAGAAACACTTCAGTCAGTGCTTAATGGTTCTACCCCCCCAGAGCAAGCAGTTCACTCATCTCTGGAAGAGCATCTTTGCGGGCAGGCTTGCAAACCTAGTGAGGAGGGCTTTAAACTAGGTTCGTTGGGGGACGGGGACCAAAGCCCTGAGGTAAGTGAGGAAGTTGGATACTGGGAAGAAACACAAGGAGGAATGAGCAACAAGGGAGGACCCCTGATTCGGATGGAGAAGGTAGGGCGATCAACTGGTTATTTAAGGTGTTTGTACACAAATGCAAGAAGCCTGGGAAACAAACAGGAAGAATTAGAAGCCCTGGCCCAGTCAAAGAACTATGATTTGACTGGAATAACGGAGACTTGGTGGGATGACTCGCATGACTAGAGCGCTGTCATGGAAGGGCATAAACTGTTCAGAAAGAACAGGCGGGGGAGAAAAGGAGGAGGAGTTGCATTGTATGTAAGAAAGCACTATGATTGCTCGGAGCTCCAGTATATAGAGGGAGAAAAGACTGTTGAGAGTCTATGGGTTAAGTTTAGAGGTGGAAGCAACAGGGATGATGTTGTGGTTGGTGTCTGCTATAGACCGCCAGATCAGGTGGATGAGGTAGACGAGGCTTTCTTCGGACAACTGAGAGAAGCTCCCAGATCACAGGCCCTGGTTCTCATGGGCGACTAATCACCCTGACATTTGTTGGGAGACCAATACAGCAGTACACAGACAATCCAGGAAGTTTTTGGAGAATGTTGGGGATAACTTCTTGGTACAAGTACAAAAGGAACTGACCAGGGGCCATGCGCAGCTTGACCTGCTGCTCACAAACAGGGAGGAACTAGTAGGGGAAGTAGAAGTGGGTGACAACCTGGGAAGCAGTGATCATGAGATGGTAGATTTCAGGATCCTGACCAAAGGAAGAAAGGAGAGCAGCAAAATACACACCCTGGCTTCAGAAGAGCAGACTTTGACTCCCTCAGAGAAGCGATGGGCAGGATTCCCTGGGATGCTTACATGAAGGGGAAAGGAGTCCAGGAGAGCTGGCAGTATTTTAAAGATGCCTTATTAAAGGCACAGGAGGAAACCATCCCGATGCGCAGCAGAAAAAGCAATTACAGTAGGCGACCAGCTAGGCTTACCGGGGAAATCCTTGGGGGAGCTTAAACACAAAAAGGAAGCTTATAAGAATTGGACAGATGACGAGGGAGGAGTATAAATATATTGCTCAAGAATGCAGGGGAGTTATCAGGAAGGCGAAAGTGCAATTGGAATTGCAGCTAGCAAGGGATGTGAAGGGTAACAAGAAAGGTTTCTACAGGCATGTTAGCAAAAAGAGGGTTATCAGAGAGGGTGTGGGGCCCTTACTGGATGAGGGAGGTAACCTAGTGACAGATGATGTGGGAAAAGCTGAAGTACTCAATGCTTTCTTTATCTCTGTCTTCCCGGACAAGGTCAGCTCCTAGACAAATGCACTAGGCAATGCAACATGGGAAGGAGGTGGACAGCCCTTAGTGGGGAAAGAACAGGTTAGGAACTATTTAGAAAAGCTAAACATACACAAATCCATGGGCTCGGATTTAATGCATCTGAGGGTACTGAGAGAGTTGGCAAATGTCATTGCAGAGCCTTTGGCCATTATCTTTGAAAACTTGTGGAGATTGGGAGAGATCCTGGATGATTGGAAAAAGGCAAATGTAGTGCCCATCTTTAAAAAACGGAAGGAGGACAATCCAGGGAACTACAGACCCGTCAGCTTTACCTCAGTCCCCGGAAAAATCATGGAGGGGATCCTCAAGGAATCCATTTTGAAGCAATTGGAAGAGGGGAAGTGATCAGGAATAATCAACATGAATTCATGAAGGGCAAATCGTGCCTGACCAATCTGATTAGCTTCTATGATGAGGTAACTGGCTCTGTGGACATGGGAAAGTCAGTGGATGTGATATACCTTGACTTTAGCAAAGCTTTTGATACGGTCTCCCACAATATTCTTGCCAGCAAGTTAAGGGAGTATGGATTGGATAAATGGACTGTAAGGTGGATAGAAAGCTGGCTAGACTGTCAGGCCCAACGGGTAGTGATCAATGGCTTGATGTCAGGTTGGTGGTCGGTTTCTAGCGGAGTGCCCCGAGGATCTGTTCTAGGGCCGGTTTTGTTCAACATCTTTATTAATGACCTGGATGAGGGGATGGATTGCACCCTCAGCAAGTTCGCAAATGACGCTAAGCTAGAGGGAGAGCTAGATATGCTGGAGGGCAGGGATAGGGTCCAGAGTGACCCGGACAGATTAGAGGATTGGGCCAAAAGAAATCTGATTAGGTTCAACAAGGACAAGTATAGAGTCCTGTATGTGGGCTGGAAGAATCCCAAGCATTGTTACAGGCTGGGGACCAACCAGCTAAGTAGTAGTTCTGCAGAAAAGGACCTGGGGATTACAGTGGATGAGAAGCTGGATATGAGTCAACAGTGTGCCCTTGTAGCTAAGAGGGCTAATGGCATATTAGCAGGGCTCGACAAATCACTGAATCTACTCACCCATGGTGGGTCTTGCGCATGCGCAGTGCGGGGCTGGAGAGTAGATTTTGCCACCGTTTGTCAAGCCCTGCATATTAGGGTGCATAAGGAGGAGCATTGGCAGCAAATCCAGAGAAGTGATTATTCCCCTTTACTCAGCTCCGGTGAGGCCACATCTGGAGTACTGTGTCCAGTTCTGGGCTCCCCACTATAGAAAGGATGTGGACGCATTGGAGAGGGTCCAGCGGAGGGCGACCAAAATGATTAGGGGGCTGGAGCACATGACCTATGAGGAGCAGCTGGGGGATTTGGGTTTGTTTAGTCTGCAGAAGCGAAAAGTGAGGGGGGATTTGAGAGCAGCCTGCAACTTCCTGAAGGGAGGTTCCAAAGAGGCTGGAGAGAGGCTGTTCTCAGTGGTGACAGATGGCAGAACAAGGAGCAATGGTCTCAAGCTGCAGTGGGGGAGGTCTAAGTTGGATATTAGGAAAAATGATTTCCCTAGGAGAGTGGTGAAGCGCTGGAATCAGTTCCCTAGGGAAGTAGTGGAGTCTCCATCCCTAGAGGTGTTTAAGTCTCAGCTTGACCAAGCCCTGGCTGGGTTGATTTAGTTGGGATTGGTCCTGCCTTGGGCAGGGGGCTTGTGACCTCTTTGAGGTCTCTTCCAGCTCTATGATTCTACGGGATATTTCACACAACATCCGCCACTCTCCCCACACACATTTTGGTCTGATTCTCCCCCTGCCCTTACCACTTCCCCAATCTACAATTCCTGTTTTTCAGCACAGAACTTCCCCAATAGCACCAAGCTTTGGCTCTTTCATGTTCTTGCTTAAATGCCTTGCGTGGTGGCGCATTCCCCGACCCCCACCCCTCTGGCCGTGTAAGCCCTGACCACTGCCGTGAGAAGCAGCAGTTCCCTTTTCTCACTGGGCATTCCCCCCCCCGCCACGGGGCTCTATGAGCCGCAGGCAGCGACGCGCGGAGGCGGCGCCACAAGTGAACGGACTGGGGCAAGTCCTGCAGGGTTGGGTCCCGCTGTCAGCATGGGAACTGCGGGCCCCCCCCCCCTTTCCGCCAGGGAAACCGTGGACCCCTTCCCCGTGCACAGGGCTGGGGCCCCCTACAGCCCCACAGGCAGCCAGGGTCAGTGCACTGCGACCCCGCCCTGTCCGCTCCCCCCCCCACTCATCCCCCGACCCCCTCCCACACTGCAACCCCCCGCCCCCCCGCGCACAGGGCTGGGGGCCCCGACAGCCCCACAGGCGGCCAGGGTCAGCGCACCCCCCCTCCGCCCCCCCCACTCATCCCGCCCCTCCACCGCACCCCCCCCCCGCGCACAGGGCTGGGGCCCCGACAGCCCCACAGGCGGCCAGGGTCAGCGCACTGCCCCCCCCCCCCCCGCGCACAGGGCTGGGGGCCCCGACAGCCCCACAGGCGGCCAGGGTCAGCGCACTGCCCCCCCATGCCCCCCCGCGCACAGGGCTGGGGGCCCCGACAGCCCCACAGGCGGCCAGGGTCAGCGCACTGCCCCCCCCCCCCCGCGCACAGGGCTGGGGCCCCCGACAGCCCCACAGGCGGCCAGGGTCAGCGCACTGCCCCCCCCGCCCCCCCGCGCCACAGGGCTGGGGGCCCCGACAGCCCCACAGGCGGCCAGGGTCAGCGCACTGCCCCCCCTCTCCCCCCCGCGCACAGGGCTGGGGCCCCCTACAGCCCCACAGGCGGCCAGGGTCAGCGCACTGCCCCCCACTCATGCCCCCCCCGCGCACAGGGCTGGGGGCCCCGACAGCCCCACAGGCGGCCAGGGTCAGCGCACTGCCCCCCCCCCCCGCGCACAGGGCTGGGGCCCCCGACAGCCCCACAGGCGGCCAGGGTCAGCGCACTGCCCCCCCCCCCCCGCGCACAGGGCTGGGGCCCCCGACAGCCCCACAGGCGGCCAGGGTCAGCGCACTGCCCCCCCCCCCCCGCGCACAGGGCTGGGGGCCCCTACAGCCCCACAGGCGGCCAGGGTCAGCGCACTGCCCCCCCCCCCCCGCGCACAGGGCTGGGGGCCCCTGACAGCCCCACAGGCGGCCAGGGTCAGCGCACTGCCCCCCCCCCCCCGCGCACAGGGCTGGGGCCCCCGACAGCCCCACAGGCGGCCAGGGTCAGCGCACTGCCCCCCCCCCCCCGCGCACAGGGCTGGGGCCCCCGACAGCCCCACAGGCGGCCAGGGTCAGCGCACTGCCCCCCCCCCCCGCGCACAGGGCTGGGGCCCCCGACAGCCCCACAGGCGGCCAGGGTCAGCGCACTGCCCCCCCCCCCGCGCACAGGGCTGGGGCCCCCGACAGCCCCACAGGCGGCCAGGGTCAGCGCACTGCCCCCCCCCCCCGCGCACAGGGCTGGGGCCCCCGACAGCCCCACAGGCGGCCAGGGTCAGCGCACTGCCCCCCCCCCCCCCGCGCACAGGGCTGGGGGCCCCGACCGCCCCACAGGCGGCCAGGGTCAGCGCACTGCCCCCCCCCCCCGCGCACAGGGCTGGGGGCCCCGACAGCCCCACAGGCGGCCAGGGTCAGCGCACTGCCCCCCCCCGCGCACAGGGCGGGGGCCCCGCCAGCCCCACAGGCGGCCAGGGTCAGCGCACTGCCCCCCCCCCCCCCGCGCACAGGGCTGGGCCCCCACAGCCCCACAGGCGGCCAGGGTCAGCGCACTGCCCCCCCCCCCCCCGCGCACAGGGCTGGGGCCCCCGACAGCCCCACAGGCGGCCAGGGTCAGCGCACTGCCCCCCCCCGCTCACCCTCGCACTTGCTGGGCAGCCGGACCCAGTCTCCGTCCTCGGCGGCGCGTCCGGGCGGGGCGGGGCCGAGCAGCAGCAGCAGCGCGGGGAGCAGCAGCAGGCGGGCGGCGGGGCCCGGCTCAGCCATGGTGGGGGGGGGAGGGGGGGTTCCACGCGGGCTGCGGGCGAGCGTCTCGTCCACGTTCACTTCCGGGAACCTACCTGCCCTCCCCGCCGGCGTCACGGCAGCGCGCCCAATCACGGCGCCGAGCGTGTCAGAGGCTGGCCAATGGGCGGGCGAGGAGGCAAGCGCCCCGGCTGTGCCAGCCAATGGGCCAGCAGGAAGCTCTGCCGCGAGCTCCGCCAATCAGGAGCCCGCTTCGCTGCCTGAGTCCAGAAGGCGGGAATTCTGCTCCCTCAGGCGGCGGGGCGCTGCCTCGGGCCGGTGCGAGGCATTTAAATGCGGGGGGGCTGTGGGCTGGGGAGGGGGAGTGTCAGTGGGGGGGGGGCTGTGGGCCGGGAGGGGGTGTCTCAGTGGGGGGGGTTCTGGGCTGCGGAGGGGGTGTCTCAGTGGGGGGGGTTCTGGGCTGGGGAGGGGGTGTCTCAGTGGGGGGTTCTGGGCTGGGGAGGGGGTGTCTCAGTGGGGGGGGTTCTGGGCTGGGGAGGGGGTGTCTCAGTGGGGGGTTCTGGGCTGGGGAGGGGGTGTCTCAGTGGGGGGGTTCTGGGCTGCGGAGGGGGTGTCTCAGTGGGGGGGGGTTCTGGGCTGGGGAGGGGGTGTCTCAGTGGGGGGTTCTGGGCTGCGGCGGGGGTGTCTCTGGGCAGGGCTGTGGGCTGGGGAGGGGGTGTCTCAGTGGGGGGGGGTTCTGGGCTGGGGAGGGGGTGTCTCAGTGGGGGGTTCTGGGCTGGGGAGGGGGTGTCTCAGTGGGGGGGGTTCTGGGCTGGGGAGGGGGTGTCTCAGTGGGGGGTTCTGGGCTGGGGAGGGGGTGTCTCAGTGGGGGGGTTCTGGGCTGCGGAGGGGGTGTCTCAGTGGGGGGGGGTTCTGGGCTGGGGAGGGGGTGTCTCTGGGCAGGGCTGTGGGCTGGGGAGGGGGTGTCTCAGTGGGGGGTTCTGGGCTGGGGAGGGGGTGTCTCAGTGGGGGGGGGTTCTGGGCTGGGGAGGGGGTGTCTCAGTGGGGGGTTCTGGGCTGGGGAGGGGGTGTCTCAGTGGGGGGTTCTGGGCTGCGGAGGGGGTGTCTCAGTGGGGGGGGGTTCTGGGCTGGGGAGGGGGTGTCTCAGTGGGGGGTTCTGGGCTGGGGAGGGGGTGTCTCAGTGGGGGGTTCTGGGCTGCGGAGGGGGTGTCTCTGGGGGGTTCTGGGCTGCGGAGGGGGTGTCTCTGGGCAGGGCTGTGGGCTGCGGAGGGGGTGTCTCTGGGCAGGGCTGTGGGCTGCAGAGGGGGTGTCTCAGTGGGGGGTTCTGGGCTGGGGAGGGGGTGTCTCTGGGCAGGGCTGTGGGCTGGGGAGGGGGTGTCTCAGTGGGGGGTTCTGGGCTGGGGAGGGGGTGTCTCAGTGGGGGGGTTCTGGGCTGCAGAGGGGGTGTCTCTGGGCAGGGCTGTGGGCTGGGGAGGGGGGTGTCTCAGTGGGGGGTTCTGGGCTGGGGAGGGGGTGTCTCAGTGGGGGGTTCTGGGCTGCGGAGGGGGTGTCTCTGGGCAGGGCTGTGGGCTGGGGAGGGGGTGTCTCAGTGGGGGGTTCTGGGCTGGGGAGGGGGTGTCTCAGTGGGGGGGTTCTGGGCTGCGGAGGGGGTGTCTCTGGGGGGTTCTGGGCTGCGGAGGGGGTGTCTCTGGGCAGGGCTGTGGGCTGGGGAGGGGGTGTCTCCTGGGCAGGGCTGCTGGGCTGGGGAGGGCGGTGTCTCAGTGGGGGGTTCTGGGCTGGGGAGGGGGTGTCTCTGGGCAGCCGGCTGTGGGCTGGGGAGGGAGCGCGCTGTCTCAGTGGGGCGTTCTGGCGCTGGGGAGGGGGTGTCTCAGTGGGGGGGTTCTGGGCTGCAGAGGCGGGTGTCTCTGGGCAGGGCTGTGGGCTGGGGGAGGGGGTGTCTCAGTGGGGGGTTCTGGGCTGGGGAGCGGGTGTCTCAGTGGGGGGTTCTGGGCTGCGGAGGGGGGTGTCTCTGGGCAGGGCCTGTGGGCTGCGGAGGGGGTGTCTCAGTGGGGGGTTCTGGGCTGGGGAGGGGGTGTCTCGTGGGGGGTTCTGGGCTGCGGAGGGGGTGTCTCTGGGCAGGGCTGTGGGCTGGGGAGGGGGTGTCTCAGTGGGGGGGTTCTGGGCTGCGGAGGGGGTGTCTCTGGGCAGGGCTGTGGGCTGGGGAGGGGGTGTCTCAGTGGGGGGGGTTCTGGGCTGGGGAGGGGGTGTCTCAGTGGGGGGGTTCTGGGCTGGGGAGGGGGTGTCTCAGTGGGGGGGTCCTGGGCTGCGGAGGGGGTGTCTCTGGGGGGTTCTGGGCTGCGGAGGGGGTGTCTCTGGGCAGGGCTGTGGGCTGGGGAGGGGATGTCTCTGGGGCAGGGCTGTGGGCTGGGGAGGGGGTGTCTCAGTGGGGGGTTCTGGGCTGGGGAGGGGGTGTCTCAGTGGGGGGGGGCTGTGGGCCGGGGAGGGGGTGTCTCAGTGGGGGGGTGTGGGCTGGGGAGGGGGTGTCTCAGTGGGGGGTTCTGGGCTGCGGGAGGGGGTGTCTCAGTGGGGGGGTGTGGGCTGGGGAGGGGGTGTCTCAGTGGGGGGGTCTGGGCTGCGGAGGGGGTGTCTCAGTGGGGGGGTTCTGGGCTGCGGAGGGGGTGTCTCTGGGCAGGGCTGTGGGCTGGGGAGGGGGTGTCTCAGTGGGGGGGGTTCTGGGCTGGGGAGGGGGTGTCTCTGGGCAGGGCTGTGGGCTGGGGAGGGGGTGTCTCAGTGGGGGGTGGCTGTGGGCTGGGGAGGGGGTGTCTCAGTGGGGGGGGTTCTGGGCTGGGGAGGGGGTGTCTCTGGGGGGCTGTGGGCTGGGGAGGGGGTGTCTCAGTGGGGGGTTCTGGGCTGGGGAGGGGGTGTCTCAGTGGGGGTTCTGGGCTGCGGAGGGGGTGTCTCAGTGGGCAGGGCTGTGGGCTGGGGAGGGGGTGTCTCAGTGGGGGGGTTGGGCTGGGCTGGGGAGGGGGTGTCTCAGTGGGGGGGCTGTGGGCTGGGGAGGGGGTGTCTCAGTGGGGGGTTCTGGGCTGGGGAGGGGGTGTCTCAGTGGGGGGGGGTTGTGGGCTGGGGAGGGGGTGTCTCTGGGGGGCTGTGGGCTGGGGAGGGGGTGTCTCAGTGGGGGGTTCTGGGCTGGGGAGGGGGTGTCTCAGTGGGGGGTTCTGGGCTGCGGAGGGGGTGTCTCTGGGCAGGGCTGTGGCTGGGGAGGGGGTGTCTCAGTGGGGGGGTTCTGGGCTGGGGAGGGGGTGTCTCTGGGCAGGGCTGTGGGCTGGGGAGGGGGTGTCTCAGTGGGGGGTGTCTGGGCTGCGGAGGGGGTGTCTCAGTGGGGGGGTTCTGGGCTGGGGAGGGGGTGTCTCAGTGGGGGGGGTCTGGGCTGGGGAGGGGGTGTCTCTGGGCAGGGTTCTGGGCTGGGGAGGGGGTGTCTCAGTGGGGGGTTCTGGGCTGGGGAGGGGGTGTCTCAGTGGGGGGGTTCTGGGCTGCGGAGGGGGTGTCTCTGGGGGGTTCTGGGCTGCGGAGGGGGTGTCTCAGTGGGGGGGCTGTGGGCTGCGGAGGGGGTGTCTCTGGGCAGGGCTGTGGGCTGCAGAGAGGGGGTGTCTCAGTGGGGGGTTCTGGGCTGGGGAGGGGGTGTCTCTGGGCAGGGCTGTGGGCTGGGGAGGGGGGGTGTCTCAGTGGGGGGTTCTGGGCTGGGGAGGGGGTGTCTCAGTGGGGGGGTTCTGGGCTGCAGGAGGGGGTGTCTCTGGGCAGGGCTGTGGGCTGGGGAGGGGGTGTCTCAGTGGGGGGTTCTGGGCTGGGGAGGGGGTGTCTCAGTGGGGGGTGGCTGTGGGCTGCGGAGGGAGTGTCTCTGGGCAGGGCTGTGGGCTGCGGAGGGGGTGTCTCAGTGGGGGGTTCTGGGCTGGGGAGGGGGTGTCTCTGGGGGGTTCTGGGCTGCGGGAGGGGGTGTCTCTGGGCAGGGGCTGTGGGCTGCGGGAGGGGGTGTCTCTGGGCAGGGCTGTGGGCTGGGGAGGGGGTGTCTCAGTGGGGGGTTCTGGGCTGGGGAGGGGGTGTCTCTGGGCAGGGCTGTGGGCTGGGGAGGGGGTGTCTCAGTGGGGGGTTCTGGGCTGGGGAGGGGGTGTCTCAGTGGGGGGGTTCTGGGCTGCAGAGGGGGTGTCTCGTGGGGGCGGGCTGTGGGCTGGGGAGGGGGTGTCTCAGTGGGGGGGTTCTGGGCTGGGGAGGGGGTGTCTCAGTGGGGGGTTCTGGGCTGCGGAGGGGGTGTCTCTGGGCAGGGCTGTGGGCTGGGGAGGGGGTGTCTCAGTGGGGGGTTCTGGGCTGGGGAGGGGGTGTCTCAGTGGGGGGGGTTGCTGGGCTGCGGAGGGGGTGTCTCAGTGGGGGGTTCTGGGCTGCGGAGGGGGTGTCTCTGGGCAGGGCTGTGGGCTGGGGAGGGGGTGTCTCTGGGCAGGGCTGTGGGCTGGGGAGGGGGTGTCTCAGTGGGGGGTGGTCTGGGCTGGGGAGGGGGTGTCTCTGGGGGGGCTGTGGGCTGGGGAGGGGGTGTCTCAGTGGGGGGGTTTGGGCTGGGGAGGGGGTGTCTCAGTGGGGGGTTCTGGGCTGGGGCGGGGGTGTCTCGTGGGCAGGGGGCTGTGGGCTGGGGAGGGGGTGTCTCATGGGGGGGCTGTTCTGGGCTGGGGAGGGGGTGTCTCAGTGGGGGGGGGCTGTGGGCTGGGGAGGGGGTGTCTCAGTGGGGGGGGTGTGGGCTGGGGAGGGGGTGTCTCAGTGGGGGGGTTCTGGGCTGCGGAGGGGGTGTCTCTGGGCAGGGCTGTGGGCTGGGGAGGGGGTGTCTCAGTGGGGGGGGTTCTGGGCTGGGGAGGGGGGTGTCTCAGTGGGGGGGGTTCTGGGCTGGGGAGGGGGTGTCTCAGTGGGGGGGTGTCTGGGCTGGGGAGGGGGTGTCTCTGGGCAGGGGGGCTGTGGGCTGGGGAGGGGGTGTCTCAGTGGGGGGGGGTTCTGGGCTGCGGGAGGGGGTGTCTCAGTGGGGGGTTCTGGGCTGGGGAGGGGGTGTCTCTGGGCAGGGCTGTGGGCTGGGGAGGGGGTGTCTCAGTGGGGGGTTCTGGGCTGGGGAGGGGGTGTCTCAGTGGGGGGTTCTGGGCTGGGGAGGGGGTGTCTCAGTGGGGGGGGTTGCTGTGGCTGCGGAGGGGGTGTCTCTGGGCAGGGCTGTGGACTGGGGAGGGGGTGTCTCTGGGGGGTTCTGGGCTGGGGAGGGGGTGTCTCAGTGAGGGGCTCTGGGCTGCGGAGGGGGGAGAGGAGAGGATCAAGTGGGGCACCCCATAGAGGTGGTATGAAATGGGGGGTGCTCCTTCACCCTACCTAAATGGTATCTTGGGTAGGTGTATCCCTATCTCTTGTTAGGGGGTTTCAGAGGGGGAGCCGAGTTCGTCTGTAACTGAAAACACTTAAGAAACAGCGAATGGTCCTGCAGCACCTTAGGGACTAACAAATGTAGCTGGCTTCATGAGCTTTCGTGGGCACAACCCACTTCTTCAGGGGGGTACAGGAAAAAAGCTCCATAATGGTGGATGGTGCATTTTACAATCTCCTTTCAGTTAAAACTGCAGCTACCTTGGTGCATGTGTGACAGGCTAACTCAGGCCGTCTAAGTGACACTATTATTGATACCTGGTTTCAGAGTTAAGAGTTTTTAAATCTTCAGTTCACTGAAAAAATATGGCTTGTTGACTTAAGCCTGGGACATTAGTAAAGGGTGGAACACACAACGGTAAACAGGAGCCCCATGCGACAACTGCAGTTTCAGCTGATTCAACTACTACTGCTGGCTGTAGCTATGCCAGCGCAGAGGAAGTTACAAGTGCAACCTGGGAAGCATGTAACTGAGCAGAACAAAGAAAGGGTGTCAAAATCCACAAGTATGATGAAAGTTACATTGAACTTGGTCTGGGGACGCTGGATATCCTCAGCCACAGTGTGTCCTAGGAGGTGAAGTTTTACCAAATGAAAGTCTACACCATCCCTTCTTCACCAGATTTAGAGACTGAACACAATTTAAAGACAAACCAGCTCAGTTTTTCAGCTGCAAACTGGAAGAGCTAAAAAGCAGTAAAAAAAAAGGCAAATTCTTACATTGGAAATGTAAATGCACTTCAAACTTCATACTTTGAGTTTGAGTGGCTAAAACATGAGAACCACACACTATTACAGGTGGTTTTCTTATACCTGCTATGAAAGCTGTGGTGAAAAAGCAGGAAAAAACCCATGATTCTGTATCCCTCCCCAATAACACTGGATCATGCTGCATTGCTGATATGGCTGAAAACATTCTCTTTCAGCTTGTGAAACACATTAGAAATAGCGATTATTATTCTATGCAATTCAACAAGTCTACAGATTTATGTAGCAGAGCTGATCTGTTGGTTCATGTTTATTATATGTATGAAAGTACCATACATGAAAATTTTTTCTCTTGTTGTCCCCTGCCTACCCAAACAGAAGAGATTTTTTCACCTCTTGATAAATTCATGAGTGAGAATAGAATTGACTGGTTGTGCTGTGTAGGGGTTTCTACTGGTGAGGCAAAATTGACTATAGGAAAGCACGGGAGGGTCGTGTTTTGAATCAAGGACAAAGCCACACAAGCCACGTGGGTGCAGTGCTGCATCCACAAAGAAGTCCTTTCTTCTCCCAGAATACTGAAGACTTATTGTCAGTGTTGTGTGATGCTGTCAAAATGGTTAACTTCATTAAGGGTCAATCTCTACATTCAAGAAAGTTCTGAGACAAAATGGGAAGTAAACGTTTGCTGTTCCTAATGAACACCAAGGCTCTCTGGCTGTTGCATGGCAAAGTGCTGTCACAATTCTTTGAGCTGTGCAGTGAGCGTCAATGTTTTTTTTTATTGACCACCTCCCCTTTGCACTGTCTTCTTGCTTGGAAGACAGACAGTAGTGACTGGTGCCTGCAGCTGGAGAGGGTGCAGAAAGGGGGCACCCCATTTAGCAATTAAAATTTTGGTAGGGACATCAGTGGTGGTGCACCTCCCGAGTGCTACCATGAGTCACCTATATGGGAAGATGCTGCCTGGCTTCAGCGATTAGCCTACTTGGCCCACATTTTTCTTGACATAGTGAGCTCAGTTTAGGCCTTCATGGCCTTAGCACTACTATTTTTGTAACAAGACAAAATCCAATCCATGATTAAGAACCTACTATTTTGGTGTAGCTACTTTCTAACTTTACTAGAATTTCTTGCAACAAATTACCATATGCCATTACGTAAGAGTGTGAACGCTGACGTTATGGAGTACTTGCAACAGCTTAGCCAACAACTTAGAAAATATTTCCCCAAAATGGACAATGCAAATGCCTGGATATGCAATCCATTTCAGTGCCTGAATATCTCTGCCAGTATGTGAGCAGGAGAAACTTTTAGACCTCTCTTGTAATGGTGGGCTTAAATTAGAGTTTGTATGCAAATGTTTGGCAGACTTTTGGGTGTAAAGAATGGAAGATTACCCAGACCTGTCAAAACAAACTTTCAAATTTCTGATGCCCTTCTCTACAACATACCTTTGCGAGATTGGATTCTCTGCCCTCATGGTGATTGAGACCGAATACCATCCAAGATTAAATGCTGAAAATAACTTGTGCAATTGAAGCTCTATCCAATTTTCCCTGCTATCTGCAATTTGTAAAGCAAAGACATCCATCATACTGATAGGTAAGCATTATATTATTTTTAATTAATTAGCATCTGTAAGTACTATACATTAGTCACCAAGCATTTAAAAATGCCAATATATTTTTTGTATTACCCACGTCAGTTGTAAAAATGCATTGATAGTGAACTTTTCGTTGCCTCCTTTTCTGTATCTATTATGAACAAAAATACCTGATTTGACATTTTTAAATGCTTAGTCATGAACAGGCTATCATGGATTATGTCTGAGTGATTGAGATCAGCATGGACCCTTAATTTATTTAATTACGATAAATTGGAAGTTTTCATTGTCATTTCAATGTTTGGAACATTTAGGAACTTGTTTGAGGGACTACTTTTATCCAAAGTGAAAGAAAATATAATAAACTTCATTAAACAATAACAATTGTATCTAGGATGACACTCTCCAAGACCTGTACGTTGTTGAATCGTGTTATTCCTTAGAGATTTTTGTTCTGCTTTCATAGGTATATTATGATCCTATCTAAGATAGGGTACATGGTAGACTACCTTATTTGAAAATGGGTACACAAGTCTAAAAAGTTTGAAAACCATTGCTCTAGGGCAGGGCAACTTAACTTTGGAAGCCCTGGGGGCCACAATGATAAGGGCCGCAACTAAAGTGTGGTTGCATATACATGCAAATACAGTCTCTTCCTGACTTACGAACTGGTTACGGACCAAGCAATTGGTCGTAACTTGGTTTGTTCATAAGTCGGACCCCATAGAGTTACACATGACCGCGCTGTTCGTAAGCGCGGATCGCGTTCGTAACTCGGGGTCCGCCATTTACGACAGCTTATTGCTGATATTAATAAAATGCAATATTTACCCGCTTTTCACCCATATGACAGCACTTTTGATGAGCAATGACAGTCCAGGAATTTAACTCCTAAAACACACATTAACAGAAGATCATTATATTGACTAATTTTTTTGTTTTGGCTCCCACCCGCGGGCCATGTGTTGAGCCCCACGTAAACCCAAACTGTTTGTGGCCCACGGTGTAAACAGGCTGCATGTTGAGTAGCCCTGCTTTAGGGGATTCACAGACTAGCTAGTTTGGGACTCAGGGAACCTAAAGCAGGTCCAGATGCAGAGAGACGAGAACATACAGAGGGCACAGACACCCCTACTTGGCTTGCGCTTATCTGCCCTGCCCCCAGACAGCCTACCCTATCCCCTTACCCAGCTACCCCCTGCTCCCTTAGAATGATCTTGGAAACAGTGGGCATAAAGCAAGTTGGGGGTCAGTCTGTGGGGTTCTTTTATTTGCAAGTGTGGTGCATGGTGCTGTGTATACAAATTATACCAGTTAAATACCCAAATTATTTCATTTGCATAAAACCCTGCTTTCTATCCATTCAGCCTGAACAGGTTGTATAGGCTTCTGAGTGCTTGAACCATCTGCTCCTCTTCCCCCCGCCCCTTGTTTCATTCAGTTCCCCCTCCACACCTTTTGCACCCACCCTCATTTCATGCCCAAGTTACCCTTTACTGTGGCTGCCAGAACCGGTGAACGTATTATTCTTTTTTCAGTACCCAAGAGCCAGAAATGTTGGCTGCGAGAGCTATGGACAAAGAGGTCTGGGATAGCCATTTGCCATCACTGTATTCTGTACACACATTACAGAAAAATGTGGACACATGAGGATGTTCTGTATGGGTTTGACTTTATTGTCATTGTTTATGAAATAGGTTGGAGTTTTCCTTCTCCTCATTCGCAAGAGGAGCAGATCCCTGTGCAAAAGGCAGGATAGATTCCTTGGGCCTCCAAAGGGTTTTCCCTACTTCTGATTTCCCTTATAAAAGCCTGAGAAGAGGGAGCCTTAGAGCTTCTCCCTCACATGCTGGAACTGGAGCAGTTGCATTTGGATACAAAAAAATAAGCTGTGCAGGAAGAAGTTTCTGATCGAGAGAGAAACAACTACGCTCATGGATTGAGCGCGTTTCAGACTGTACATGATTTTTGCAATGATTGGATTTTATTTGTGTGAACAGTAGAACGGGGGACTTTTTTTCCCCAATGTATTGTTTCTCCACAAAATGCATGTTTGGGAGGGTCTAAAAATGTTTGCTGAATGAAACCAATAGTTTTGTCTGTTTAAAAAAAATTCAAAAGTCAGTATTTTTGTTTTTATTTTTATATCCGAAAAGTCAAAGGACTTTTCAAGTGAGTTTTCCTACGTGCTGACTCTGAGAGAAAACTGCTCTCTTTGCCCCAAAAAGCGTTTTCTTTACCAGCAAGGTGTTTCCTGGCGTTTGCAAGTGGAGCTCTGGAGATGAGCCCTGTGTCAGTATTGCTAGTACATGGAATATATTGCTGTAGCTTGTGAGCGCCATGTTCCTCTGCAAACTGTGCAGTTTACCCAGATAAGACATCAATAAAAAACAAATATAAAAAGGAAAACTTGTGACCAAGAGGGAAAACTGAGCCCATTCGAGTTGGTACACCATTAGCCTAGGTTTGTTGTCTTCTGTCCTACGCTTTGGTCCAGCTTGCAACCATCTATTCTGCACATGGTACATGCTCATCACTGCTCCTGTCTTGGCTGACATCAGTGTAGCAGGCAGAGAGGTGAGTAAATCAAGCACAACACCTTGTAAACTGCACAAGTCCTACTGTGAGGACAGCTTCTGGTGGGTCAGTTGATTTGCTCTAGCTCAGAAGGGTGAAAGGTTTAAGGAAATGTTGTGAGAAGCTCTATCTCTGCCACCCATGGGATGGCTAGCTCCTGTCACTAGCTCTGTCCGACTCGTTCTTTGCCTTGGTCCTCTCTCCATGCTGACAGGCGAGCCCAACCAATCTGGAGCAGATGAACTATTTGCAGAGTTCAGTGGCAGGGCTTGGTGTCCCCTGAAAGGAGATGAAACGTGGTGACAAGGTGAAGATAGCAGAGGGCAAGGAATATTTTCTATCGTGCCTCTGTTTCCAGTCTTTACTTGCTCTTCACATGTTTGCTGCTCTACAAGGCTGACCTAGGAATGTGCTGCGGAGATGGATGATGTTTTGCCAAGCTACAACGTTCAGCAAACGTGCACTGTCCTCTTGCTCTCATTCCAGCAAGAGGACAATGCACAGGATAACTTGGCTTTTAGATGGGTGGGGCACCCCCAAACCCTGCTTAAGTCAGTAGGCGCTGCAGGTGTTCAGCACCTCTGCAAATTATTCCTTTTGTGGGGCTGACTAATAAGTGAGTGTTCATAACCACTGGGTGCAGAGCCAGTGCTGGAGTTTGCAAACTGCAGTGCAGACAACTCTGCAGGCATATATGTGGTAGGGATGTAAGCAACTGGTCAACTATCTGATAAGTTATGCTTATCGGATAGTTGGCTAGTGATGCAACTAGTTGCTTCCTCCTCTTGCTGCCTCGATCAGAGAGAGGCAGCAAGGGGGGAGCAGGAGCTGGTGGGAGCCAACTTAAAAGGCGGTTCCCCCCAGCACCGTCTCTGTGGGAGGCAGGGGAGGTAGAGGCACAGCAGGAAATGGTGCAAGTGGGGACTGAAAGCAGTCTTTGCTCGTGCCGCTTCTGCTGGGATTCTGCTTTTGAAATGTACTAGAGCCCTAGCAGGGCTCTTGCTACAGTTCAAAAGCAGAAGCCCAGCAGGGTGTATGGGGCCAGCGAGGGACTCCCTGCTGGCCCCCTGGGCTTCTGCTTTTGTAATGTACAGGAGCCCCACTGGGGCTCCTGTACATTTCAAAGGATCAGGTGCGCAGGGACCACGGGGCCAGTCCCCCACTGGCCCTGTGCTCCCTGTGGGGCTTCTGCTTTTGAACTATAGCAGGAGCCTGGCAGGGCTCTTGCTACAGTTCAAAGGAGGAGGCGCCCTTATCGACTACTTGAATAGTTAATGGAAATCCCATGGACTATTCGATTAGTTAATTAATTTAAATTTAACATCCCTAATATGTGGCAGCCCCTGACTCCACTAGTGAGCTGGGAGCAGCTCTGACAACAGCATCCCCTCTTCCTCCTGAGAGAAGTGGCTGCCTCCTCTGACATCTAGGGGACAATAGCTTCCATCCAGTGCTGTGCTAAGTTCCACCAAGCAGCACAAGGAGATAGATATTGTCTTCTACACTTTGTCCCTCTAATGTCCTAGGCCCTGCCTACACAGCTACATCTACTCTGCCTACAAGGAGGAGGAGCAGATAAAGGAGAGAAAAATAGGGAGAGGAGGAGAGCTGGGTTGGGGCAGTGATTGAAGGTGCTGAAGATCTTGTGGCGATTGGGGGAGGGACTAGCTTTCCTGAGGCAAGTCACATCCTGACTAGCTCTGCCTCTGTTTTTCTCCCTTGAGTGTCTTGTCCACTTAACTGTTACTTCCCAGCTGAAAACCCAGGCTGCTAATGGTGGCTAAGACTGAGGAATGCATTTCCTACTCCAGCTCAGGGATGGAGACATTCCAAGACTGAAGCACAGTCAGGATAGGAACTAGGACCTAGCTGTGATCCAACCTGTTTCTAAATGAACCCTAAGCACCACTTTACATCACTGAAAGTCTTCTACGTTCAGCTGAAAGCTGCATTTGCAGAATTGTTTTCTGCAGAATGGTGGCCTCTTAAGTTTGTTAATTGCTGTCGACGATTTATTAACTTCTGAAGTTCTTACAGCTTCCTAGCAACTGGATGCCATGACTAGAGTCCCCTTGTACTCTACAGTTTTCCTGTGTTATGGAGTCTTACCCTTTGAAGAGGAAGCTGCAGGTGATCAATACGTCAAACAGAAGAAACTTCAGCAACAGCACTCTGATGGCCAAGAGCAGCAGAGTTTGTGAATAGTGAGCTGCAACAGATAGAATCATGTACCTCATGAGGCCCTGAAGTGTCACACACAAGTATTACCAATGGTCCCTATTAGGACTGCGTGCGACCATAGTGCTCAGCCTTATTGTACAAGAGAGCCACATAAACCTAAGCACAACCTTGTGAGAGCCAAACGGCTTCCACTTAGACAAAGTCACCTTTATTGATTTATATTTTCGGTTCATTTGTTTGTATGTATTTAGGTAAGTGGTTTCTATGTAAAGTATTGTCTATTTACACTCTTGTGTAAACTAAAATGATGCAAACATGATGCCAACACACTAATAAATCAGCTTTTACTATACTGTGTTGAAGCAGGCCGTGCCATGTACAATGCTCTGGCGGGGCTGTAAGTTGGACACCCCTGGTCTAAGCAATAGGAGTCAGTCTGAAAGGCCTAATGCACCTCCTTCAGAACTCAGGTACTTAGTGTAGCACATTCATTGCTTTCATCAGAGTGATTATAAAGAAATCTTACGGCTGTTTTATTTCTGTCCCACTTGCAGCCAACAGTATGAGACCCAAGCAGCTCTGGCCTGGGCGCTAGGAACTCTAGTGACTTATCAGATTTGCCACCCACTCACTGAGTGACCACAGATTCCTAAAAGTGTAGGACTGGAAGGGACCTCAGTAAGTCACCTAGTCCAGTCCCCTGCACTCAATGCAGGGCTATGTAATAACTGGACCATTCCTTACAGGCATGTGTCTAACCTGTTGTTAAAAACCTCCAATGCTGGCGATTCCACAACGTCCCTTGGCAATTTTGTTCCAGTGGTTAACTACCCTGACAGTTAGGAAGTTTTTCCTAATGTCCAATCTAAATTGCAAACCCTTGCTGCAATTTAAGCCCATTGCTTCTTGTCCTGTCTGCAGAAGTTAAGAAGAACAATTTATCACCTTCCTCCTTGTAACAACCTTTTCTGTATAGGAGAATAATGTTCCATTTTCACCCCCAGTCTTTTTTTCCAGACTAAACAACCCCAGTTTTTTCAGTCTTCCCTGATAGGTCATGTTTTCTAGATGTTCCATCATTTTTGTTGCTCTCCTCAACTTTCTCCTGTTTGTCCACATTTTTCCTGAAATATGGCACTCAAAATTGGACACAGTACTCCAGCTGAGGCCTAAATCTGCATGGACTAGAATAGAAGAATTACTTGTCTTGCATATAACACTCCTGCTGATACATCTCAGAACTGTTTGCTTTTTTTGCAACCGTGTTTCACTGTTAACCCATATTTAGCTCCTGATCCACTGATATCCCCAGATCCATTTCTATGGTATTCCTTCCTAGGTAGTCATTTCCCATTTTGTATGTGCAATTGATTGTACCTTTCTAAGCAGAGCACTGTGAATTTGTCCTTATCGATTGTCATCCTATTTACTCCAGATAATTTCTATAGTTTATCCGGATTGGATTTTAATCTTACCCTCCAAAGCACTTGTAACTTCTCCCAATTTGGTATTGTCTGCAAACTTAGTAAGTGTACCCGCTATACCATTTACTGACATAAATTATTTTGATAATTAAATAATTGACTCTGTGACTCCATTTCGCCTTCTGTAAAATGGTAGACATGGCTTTCTCTTGGATTTTGCTGTCTCTTTTCACCTACACATCCAAGCTCTGCCTATATCATCCCACTTCTTTCTGCACAACATCCCCAAGATCTCTCAATCCCTCTCTGCCCACATAGCCAAAACTCTTCTCGGAGCCTTGATTGTCTCATGCATTGACCACTGCTCTTTCCTCCTCCTCGCTGGCCTCAGTGCCTGCCCCCTCTCCTTCTCAAATCCATTCAAAATGCAGCTGCCACAATCATCTTCCATGCTTTGGCTACATCATGCCCCTTTTAAAATTCATCCACTGGCTCATCTCCCATCACAAACACCGACTTCTTGTCCATACTTCCAAACCCTCCACAATGTCCCTCTATCAGGCTCCACCTACCCAGCCTGTTACCTTATGCAAAGTCAGTTCTCCCCTTCATTCCACCAGTGCCAGTCTCCACAAGGATTCTGACATACTGGCCTACACTGCCCCCTACTAATCAGAACAGCTTCCAGTTGAAAGCAATAAAGCCATTACTGTATCCTCTTCCATGTCCCTTCCGCAGACTCACTTCTGCCATGATGTGCATCAAAAACTGCATCCTGAAAATGACTGGAAAGGTGGTGTGCTGGGATCCTTGCTAAGAATCACACGGTCCTATTCCATGTGTTATCCTGTCCCTCTACTTCCCCCACCTGTTTACAACTAACAGGCAAGGGGATAGAGTTTAAGGCCAAAAGTAATCACTAGATCATTGTAGCTTGACCTCCTATAGATCACAGGACGTTAATCACACCCAGCACCTGAGTGTTGACACTTGAAATTAGACCAAAGCACTACAGTTCACAGAAGACTAGACTATTATGTGCCATTGGCAGACAATAGGAGGGACTGACTTGCCCTAGGTCCCTGCCATGGCAAGGAAATGGATTGAGAGAGAGATTCCAGATGATCCTGGCAAGCTACACTGTATAGGGTATAAGTGTTGATGAAATTGTTCCTTTCTTGACATTACTGCCAGGACAGCATCACTGGAAATCTGTAATGTTGGCAGGTAATGGAGGATTTCTCTCCAGCCCTTGCACAGAACAGCATCTCACAGTGAAATGTGGATTTAGCATCCTGGTTATTATTTTGTGGCACTTTATAGCCTCAGGGACCACTTCACAAATGGTTCTCCCATCCCACAAATAGTTCTGAGAGTTCAAATTTTTTTTCCTGTCTTGAATAAGGACAAAAAGTCAATCTAAAATGTTCACAAACCAAAACCTTTTCAGATCAATTGAAACATTTTGTTGAAATAATTTCAAAACCTTTCCTTTCTGTTTCAAACTTTTTCCTTGATTTTTTTCCCAGTTAACTTACATTTCAGATGTAAAGCTCTTTCAAACCAGATGATTAGCATTTAGGGCACGTCTGAATTATTTTTTTTTCTGAAAGAAAATGTGCATATCTTCTTCCGATCTCACTTTCAAAAGAGGATCTTTTGAAAGTGAAAGTAGTCTGGATGCATTTTTTTCAGGAAAAAAACCCTTTTTCAAAAAAACTGCGTAAACCTCCTTTTTTAAGGAAGAGCGGTTTTTTTGAAAAAGGGTGTTTTTCCCGAAAAAAACGCATCCAGACTACTTTCATTTTTGAAAGATCCTCTTTTGAAAGTGAGATCGGAAGAAGATATGCAAATTCCCACAGAATTTGCATATCCTCTTTCGAAAATTCTACGTAGTCTAGACATAGCCTTAGTGTTTAGAAACCATCAGATCATACTGTTTTGCCAACTTCAATTTTTTTCCCAAAAATGATTCAGGTCAGGAGATTCATTAAAACTGACCCTGGTCTACAAGTGAGTTAGATTTGAGGGATCTACATTTTCAGATAAAATAACGTTTCAATGAAAATTTCCTGACCTGCTCTATTGGAGAGCTGACTTCTCAGCTCGGGAGATCAGATGCTCTTCCAGACCAGGTCAGTTTCCTTTTGAGTGGTGATATGGAGATTCTGAATGCATGTCTGCTGTGGTGAGAGCAGATCCAGGGGTTGCATTACAGAAAGGCTCTAAGAGCAATGCTTCTGACAACCTCTTTCCTTGAGACAGAGAGAACCTCTGGCATACAGAAGTTTAGGTGGCAAGGATTAGTCACTTCACAATCTGCGTCTTTCACCCAGCAATGAAAACTCTTGGACATAGTGGGTAAAACCCTGCTTTCGTTTACACTGCTGCAAATCTGGAATAACTTAACTACCCCAGACTTGGATATGCCTTCAGATGTTCATTTTCAGAAAAGGCTTACACGAGAGGTTGCGTCTACACACCTCTTTCCCCAGCCCTTCTGTTTCCATCACAGAATCGGCAGGATTCAAACTGGCAGTGTGAATGTGCTGGGAGGAATGAACAGTTTTAACTTACCACTTTGGTCTTCATCCAGACACAGCTCTTCCATGTGGTCTTCTACAAGACAGAGTTATAACTATTAGTAGGAGGAATTATACTAATTGTAACAGTACCGATTGCAGGGCTAACCCACCACAATCTCCTGCTTCCGTGTTCTCAGAACTTTCTAATTCATTCACCTTTTGGGTTGACATTGATCTTTCTTGATCTTGTAATACACACTTTTCTTACTTTGAAACAAGCTGCTCCCCCACCCTCTTCTTTCTTTGCACAGATAATGCAAACAACTCAACTTTAAAACTTTTGTGTTTAATATGTAAATACCCCTTAATGAAGATTCTCTATTTTGCCAAGTTTTAATATGAGACAGGAGTGTTTGAAGAGGTAGGGCTGAGCAGGCATAATCAATTATTTTAAGTAGTTACGTGAAAGCGCTTCACTGGAGGTATACATTTCGATGTGCAACTAGCTGACAGAAGGGATGTACTAGGGATATAATAGTAAAACCGTTTAAAGGGTTAACTGATAAGCATGAACTTATCGATTTCCATAATGGTTACATGCTGGCTCCTGGTCCTGCTCCCGGGGAGCTGGCTGCCACCCCACACTGTTGGCTCTGTATCAGAGGCAGCACCTTGGGGCAGCAGCAGGCTCCCTGGGAGCAGGTCCAGCAGGTGGGAGCCAGTATATGCGGGGAGCCAGCTTAAAAGCCGGCTTCTAGCATGC
Organism: Pelochelys cantorii; assembly: GCA_032595735.1. Classification (NCBI taxonomy): domain Eukaryota; kingdom Metazoa; phylum Chordata; order Testudines; family Trionychidae; genus Pelochelys; species Pelochelys cantorii. The sequence goes on from CM064328.1 coordinate 191,207,664, forward strand.
ACCAGCTCACGAGGAGCCAGCTGCTGCCCCACACTGTGGGCTCTGCAGTATAAACCTCCGCAGTGCAGCTGGCTCCCCGGGAATGGGGCTGGCAGCTGGGAGCCAGGTCCTGGCACGCACTGGCTTCGCTCCCAGGGAGCCAGCTGTGCTGCAGGGTAAGCTTTATGCTGTGGCCCACAGTTACTTAATTTACTGCTTTTTAACATTCCTAGGATGGATACACCAAGTGCCCCTGGATCATTTACCTCATAAGCTCTGCAGGCGAAATGGACAAAGCTTAGAAAGGTCTCACGCTAGCTTAGCTTTTTTCCTGCACTAGATTTTAAATGCAGAAAACTGCTGCTTCACAGATGTGTCACTAACAGTTGGGCAAAGCAACAAGCAATTTTTGCGGTGAGAGTAACACATTGAGCAAAGCGACTACAGAGGTGATTTTTCAAGGCACAAACAAGACATAGGAGGTAGCTTCCCAACCCACATTGATTCTCCATGGGAGTCAAGTGGCTGACTCCTCTTTCAGCTTTTGCCAGTCCTCTTACCCCCCATCACCAAATGGGTAAGAGATGGGTGCTAAGGTTGTTGCTGTAACGGATTTGTTCATTTCCCGCTTTTGTGATTTTTAACTCTGTTTCAGTCTAATGAATATGCAGTGCACAGATGCAAACCACCATCTAAAACATCACTGATCAAAACAATTTCTCAGACATATGGTGCCCCAGGGACCTGATCTCATCCTTGTATGGAAAAGTGGCATGCCCAGGCTTTAAAGAGTTACGGCTCTGTATGTACTGTTAGATCCAAGCAAAACACATCAGAAAACTGGAGTTAAATAATTAATAGCCACATGCCTATGGAAAAGCAGCTGCAGTGTTCTCAAGTTTGCTCCTGACGTGCCTGTCGTTGAAGGATATTTAGAATCTTAGCTCACCACAGCTTTTTGCCTCATCCTTATTTTTGCAAATGTTGTTTCAAAGTATTTGTTGATCAAGTGCTTGGCCCAGTTTCCTCAGTCTTTTCAGAAAGATTGATAGACTATGCTTATGAAATGTAGAAAGGCTGGTGATGAGAGGTGTGTGTGTGTCGAAATTGGGCAAGAAGCGGAAGGCTAGCTTCAACTGGACTCTGGCGCATTTCCCTGTATAGATCTCTAATGCAGCGAGCTGCCTGCGTTTCTCCTTCCCACATGAGTCTCCTCTCTTCTACATCTCTATCCCATAGCTGCAGAAATAACATCACCTCTGTAGCTCTGTTGAGTCTAGAGCTTTCTTGACCCTTTTGTAGCATATTTGCCATTAATCAAGCTCTCCTTGGATGACAGTTGTCCCCAGGGGGGAGGGAGGGACCCTTTGGGATAGCTTTATTTTTCCCCAGGGTGCTGATTTTGAATTAACCACCTGGCGTTTGCTCTTTGCATTGTTGTAAATGGGCAGTGGAGAATGCAGCCACCGCTGGACCCTCACTTTCTTCCCCAGGTCATTCAGGGAAAGCACAGTGTGACTGAGGGGAGGAATGCATGGCTCCGGGGGACTGGTGATGGAGGGAGGTGGGGGCAGGGAAGTGACAGAGATGTGGTCTGTGGTGTTGGAAAGTCTCTTGACTTGGGACTTACCAGAGATTGGCAGGGACTTGGCACTCCACACCTGGGTGGTTCTGTTCTGCCTCACGTGACAGGCGAGAGATTCCCAGGACTCCAGTTCTGCGGTGTTGACGGAGAGGTGAGAGACTGTGCTGAACGTGCCGTCTTCCTCCCTGGACACGCCGTAGGTGAAGGAGTCCAGGACACTCCCATTCTCATTCGAAAACCAAATGGTGTTTGCAGTGTCCTGGGAGAGATCGCTCACCACACAGACCACCAGGGTCTTCCTCTCGCCATTCACAACCATGATAAGTGGGGGCGCCAAGGTGGGGAAAGGGGCTGCAGTGCTGCCTGGGGGGAGAACAGGCAGCCAGTTAGAAACGCACATGGCAGGTCTTGGCCACAAGACCTCCCTGAACTTAGAACCCTTCTGACTGGGAGCAGCGAGGCTAAAACTGGTGTCAAAACTCTTGGGAAGGATTGCCTTGTGGGGTGCGTATTCTTGCTCGGCCAGCTGTTAGTGCCCAGTTAGGGGTTAGGTCCATGCCTGGCTTCCCCACCCTCGCTACCCTTCCTTGGCACAAGAACCCACGGCCTGGCTGCACCTTTGCAGGGCGAAGCGAATCATTTAACAGAAGTACATGCTGGCCAGTCCTTTCCCTGCAGACCTGGAGAGCATGGAGCTGAGTGAAGCAACAGGAGCCTGCCCCTAGGGACAGGTATACTCACGGAGCAGGAGCTGAAATACGGTGGTGGCCAAGAGCTGCCCAAGCAGCCACGAGGGCAGGCCCATGGCGAGAGGCTGCAGCTTCTGAGCCAGGCATAACAATGCAGCAGGCAGAGGGACCACCAGCCCTCCTCTCAGCACCTTCAAGCCTCCCCCCACTTCTTTCTAACCGTCTCTGCCAGCTGCCTAACCAGCTGCTGTGCTCCCTAGCAAACACACACACACACTCACTTTTTAACCCTTTGCAAGCCCACGTGTGTAAAGGCAGGGAGCGCCTAAATGCATTCTAAGGCTCTGAGCTCAGCCCAGCCCTGCGACAGCCTGAGCTGGCCTGACTGGGTCCCCCGCAGTGCAAAACCCCACAGGCAAAGGGGAGGGCAGAGACCCCCAGTGTGCAGATCCGTGGGGAGCAGACGTCTTTTGTGGCGGTGTCCCAGCAGGTTCCCATGAGCCACAGAAGATGGCAAGGCCAGGATGAGCCGGGGCCTGGGCAGTGCCTCGCACCCACATAGCACTAGATTTGCCTGGTATACAAGGGGGTATGCCAGGGTGGGTCAGGCCCAGCGAGCACGGTGCTGAGGGAAGGAGTGCCCCAACACGGGCATTGGGGAAGGGGGTATGCAGAGGCAACCCCAGTGGTGTAGTGGTAACAAAAGAAGTGGATCAGCTCACTTAACTGCTGTAAACTCAGTTTCCATTTGCCTGCACTGCTGAGCAGCCATGCCTGCAGCTTCCAGACTTTGCCCCCTGCCTGCCTCTCAGAGCAGCCAGCTGCTGCAGCCAGCCCTACCGGAGGGGAGCGCCCCCTACTGACCTCAGTCCTGAACAAGACTCGGGGCTGGGGCGGGGCCGGCTGCAGGGAGGCTGGCAAGAACAGGAGAGGAGACCCATACCCTGTTCTTACCCCGTGCTGGGCTGAGAGGAGAGGAACATGACAAATAGCAATGCAGGATGCCACATGGTCCCTTGGAGGGTGCTGGTTTGGCACAGCTTGTGCTTGGGTGGGGGTCTTGCTGCAGCTACTGCCTGGCCCCATCACTATTTGCCTCCTAGTGGCTGCAAATCCAGGGTGTAGACTGAGGTCATGCGTGGATGAGGCGTCACTGCAAGGGTGTGTGTGGGTGGAGATCCCCATGAGGCTCTCTCCAGGGCTCCTGGTGTGAAAGGGGAATTGTGGTGAGGTTCCTGTGCAGCAAATGGAGTGTGTAGGGGAGTTGCTGCCCTGGTGTGCGTGTGTATGGGGCAGTCACTGGGACACCCCCCTCCCACAGGGTTTCCTGTGATGTCCAGAGCTCAAGGTGAGGGATGTGTGGGAGGAACCCCTTTGCTCCAGGCTCGTATGTGGTAGCTGAGTGCAGTGTGATGGTCTGTGCAGTGCAGGGCGCAGCTGGACACAATGCCACAGCCCATACAGTACATAGCAAGGCGGGGGAAGTGCAGTCAGCGGTGCTGAGAGTCTTTGCACCAAATAAAAACTCTGTAGCTGATGGAAACTACTTGAAACCAGGGAACACTACAGCACCCCCAGTTCCAGCACCTGTGTGTGCAGGGGACAGTGCCAGGGCCCTTGTTATGCCAGGGCCTGTGCAGTGCCAGGGTAATACCAGTGCCAGCAGGAATGCAGGTGGTAGTGTGAGGGGCAGTGCCAGAGCTGGGGCAATGTCAAGCTGGGGCAGTGCAGGGAGCAATATGAGGGGCAATGGTGATGCAGTGCCAGGACCTGTGTGTGTGTGTGTATGTGGGGGGGGGGGCAGTGCCAGCATGGGAGCAGTGCAGGTGGTGGTGTGAGGGACAGTGCCAAGTGCAGTACCAGTGATGGGGCGGTGCAGGTGGTGGTGTGAGGGGCAGTGGCAGGGCCGGTGCAATGCAAGGGGCAGTGCGGGGGCAGGGACAGTGAGAGGGCCCGTGCAATGCAGGGGGCAGTGCGGGGGGGGGCAGTGCAACGGCCCGTGCAATGCAAGGGGCAGTGTGTGGGGGGGGCAGTGCGAGGGCCCGTGCAATGCAAGGAGCAGTGCGGGGGGGGGGGGGCAGTGCGAGGACCCGTGCAATGCAAGGGGCAGTGCGGAGGGGGGGCAGTGCTAGGGCCCGTGCAATGCAAGGGGCAAGGCGGAGGGGGGGCAGTGCTAGGGCCCGTGCAATGCAAGGGGCAGTGTGGGGGGGGCAGTGCGAGGGCCCGTGCAACGCAAGGGGCTGGGGGGGGGGCAGTGCGGGGGCCCGTGCAATGCAAGGGGCAGTGCGGGGGGGGGGCAGTGCGAGGGCCCGTGCAATGCAAGGGGCAGTCGGGGGGGGGCAGTGCAGGGGCCCGTGCAATGCAAGGGGCAGTGTGGGGGGGGCAGTGCGAGGGCCCGTGCAACGCAAGGGGCTGGGGGGGGGCAGTGCGGGGGCCCGTGCAATGCAAGGGGCAGTGCGGGGGGGGGGCAGTGCGAGGGCCCGTGCAATGCAAGGGGCAGTCGGGGGGGGGCAGTGCGGGGGCCCGTGCAATGCAAGGGGCAGTGGGGGGGGGCAGTGCGAGGGCCCGTGCAACGCAAGGGGCTGGGGGGGGCAGTGCGGGGGCCCGTGCAGATGCAAGGGGCAGTCGGGGGGGGCAGTGCGGAGGGCCCGTGCAATGCAAGGGGCAGTGCGGGGGGGGGCAGTGCGAGGGGCAGCGGGGCAGTGCGGGGACCCGTACAATGCAAGGGGCAGTGCGGGGGGGGGGGCAGTGCGAGGGCCCGTGCAATGCAAGGGGCAGTGCGGGGGGGGGCAGTGCGGAGGGCCCGTGCAATGCAAGGGGCAGCGGGGGGGCAGTGCGGGGGCCCGTACAATGCAAGGGGCAGTGCGGGGGGGGGGCAGTGCGAGGGGCAGCGGGGGGCAGTGCGGGGACCCGTACAATGCAAGGGGCAGTGCGGGGGGGGGGGGGCAGTGCGAGGGCCCGTACAATGCAAGGGGCAGTGCGGGGGGGGGGCAGTGCGAGGGCCCGTACAATGCAAGGGGCTGGGGGGGGGGGCAGTGCGGGGGCCCGTACAATGCAAGGGGCAGTGCGGGGGGGGGGGCAGTGCGAGGGGCAGCGGGGGGCAGTGCGGGGACCCGTACAATGCAAGGGGCAGTGCGGGGGGGGGGGCAGTGCGAGGGCCCGTGCAATGCAAGGGGCAGTGCGGGGGGGGGGCAGTGCGAGGGCCCGTACAATGCAAGGGGCTGGGGGGGGGGGCAGTGCGGGGGCCCGTACAATGCAAGGGGCAGTGCACGGGGCACTGTCCAGGTAGGACACTGCAGCCGGGAGCTGCAGGGAGCCGGAACGCAGCGCAGCTCCCGCTACACCCCCACGGCTCAAGTGGTACGTCCCATTGTCCCTCCCCGTGTGGCTGGAGTGGTACCGGCCGCCCAGCCCTGCCGCCCATGGAGCCCGGCGCGGAGGCTCCGAGCCCGGCGAGCCCAGCCCCGCCCCCGCCCGCGCCCGCGGCCTCCTTCTCCGAGATCCTCCGCCTGGTGCGCAGCGGCCGGGACCCGCCCGGCCTGCACCGGCCCCACGTCACGGCGAGCCTGGCGAGCCCCACCCCCTCGCGCCTGGCCCGCCGGCCCAAGCCCTGGGAGCGGGACCGCCCGCCCGAGCCCCCGCGGCCCTGACGCGAGCCCCGCCCGGCTGGGCAGAGTGGCGGGACCGGGGCGGGGGCAGCGCCCGGCCCCGAGACCGGCCCCTCCCTGGGACACGTGCAGCGCCCGGCCCCGAGACCGGCCCCTCCGTCGGACACGCGCAGCGCCGGCCCCGAGACCGGCCCTCCGTCGGACACGCGCAGCATCTAGCCCCGAGACCGGCCCCTCCGTCGGACACGCGCAGCGCCCGGCCCCGAGACCGGCCCCTCCGTCGGACACGCGCAGCATCTAGCCCCGAGACCGGCCCCTCCGTCGGACACGCGCAGCGCCCGGCCCCGAGACCGGCCCCTCCGTCGGACACGCGCAGCATCTAGCCCCGAGACCGGCCCCTCCGTCGGACACGCGCAGCATCTAGCCCCGAGACCGGCCCCTCCGTCGGACACGCGCAGCATCTAGCCCCGAGACCGGCCCCTCCGTCGGATACACGCAGCGCCCGGCCCCGAGACCGGCCCCTCCGTCGGACACGCGCAGCGCCCGGCCCCGAGACCGGCCCCTCCGTCGGACACACGCAGCATCTAGCCCCGAGACCGGCCCCTCCGTCGGATACACGCAGCGCCCGGCCCCGAGACCGGCCCCTCCGTCGGACACACGCAGCGCCCGGCCCCGAGATCGGACCCTCCTTCGGACACAGGCAGACACCGGACCCTCCATCGGATAAACGCAGTGTCCAGCCCCGAGATCAGCCGCTCCGTCGGACACGTGCCGCGCCTGGCCCCAAAATCTGATACATGCAGCGCCTGGCCCCGAGACCCCCCTCCGTCGGATAAACGCAGCGCCCAGCCCTGAGACCGGCCCCTCTGCTGGATACATGCAGCGCCCAGCCCCGAAACCCCCCTCCGTCGGATAAACACAGCGCCCAGCCCTGAGACCGGCCCCTCTGCTGGATACATGCAGTGCCTGGCCCTGAGATTGGCCCCTCCGTGGGACACACGCAGAGACCAGCCCCTCTGTGGGATACGTGCAGTGCTCAGCCCCAAGATCAGGTCCCTCCTCCATCTGCGCTCAGGCCTGACAGCAAGGGTGACTTCTGTGTGGTCCAGCCACTGTGACATGGTGCATTGCTGCTCTTTGTTGAGATATCTTGGGGTGTGGAGGAGCCCAGTCTGTGGCCTACCGCTGAACAGGGCATATTTTGTTTTAAAAAAATGGATTCACATTGATGGCATTGGGAACATGCTGACACCCCAAAGAACAGGGCCCACCTGGTGCGCTGGTATTACACAGTGCCCTGCGTGGGAGGGCATTTGGAAGAAATTACAACAATCACAAGTGAGTCCAAGAAAAATCTGTGACAGTGAAGTGTGGCAGTGGCCATTACTCAATGATTACCCGATATAGCCTGGAAACCGCTCTACGGCCAGTGTGCCTGCCCTCCTCAGCAGTGGATAAGTGGCTCCAGAATCACACCTCTACCCAGCCATGGCATTTACACTCAAGCCAGGTGTACCCCACGGCTTGCAGCATCCGCGCTGAAGGTGGGTGCTCCATGTGCTTTGGTTCCAACCACAGCAAGGAGCAGCTGTTCAGCACCGTAGCTGCACCTGGCCCAGACGCTGCTCGTCACCCAGGACTTACGGGTTTGTGTTCGGGGAAGATCCTCAGTGGCTCCTGGCCTCCTCCTGCCCCTCACAGCAGCACCCCTCTGTTGGGGCACAAGGTGTCTGGTAAGACTCCTGGAGTGCTGGGTCTCAGGCTGGGGCAGGCAAAGCCCCACTTGGACTAAAGCCGGTTGTGCCTGGGGAAGAAGGTGGCAGCTAGAGCAGAGAGGACGAGTCAGACACTGCTCAGTGCCCAAAAGGATACAGCAGCACGTAGGCAGAGATGAAATGTCACATGACCACGTGGCAGCCCTGCAGAGGATTCTTGGTGAAAGCGCCGCAAACTAACCAGGCTTCTCCCTCGCCAGAGACTCTCCGGTAGATGTGCAGGGAGCAGCAGGGGGATAGGGATGGATGTGTCTGGGACCTCTGGTTCCACCAGTCACTTGAAAGCTAGACTCCTCCCCCACACCAAACCCCAGTGACAGGGATTCAAAGAGGCTTCTGGGATATCCCTGCCCCTCCTCAGTGCCCCATACGTCCAATGGGAATAAAATAGCCCTGCCCCACCTCACAGGGGACTCAGCAGACTGGGGTCCTTAACCTTTCTTTCTGAGCCCCCACAAACCACCACAGCCCAACTGCGCCACAGTAGATGAGTGGTGTTACACAGTGACACACACACACACACACACACACACACACACACACACACACACACACACACACCCCCCCCCCCCGTAACGTACAAAAGAAAAGGATAACGTAGCTACAGAATAAATAGATTGTTTTTGGTTTACTTATTCAGTGTGAAACTTTTTGCTGATTGTCAAGTCTGTCTAGATACAGGGTGTCTCGATACGGGGTATCTTGACAGGCACACAACACATCAGGCTGAGTGTTCGCCCTGGCTTGGCACTTTGATTTCACTTGTGTCGTGGCTGACCTGCACAGCCCCAGCCCACCTTCCCTGCTGCAGTACAGCTGTGGCTTTCAGCCCTGGGTACCAGCAAGCTCAGTGCTGGCCCTGCTTGCTAGTTTATTTTGGCAGACCCCTCCAAAACCTGCTCACGGCCCACCAAGGGGCTCTGCTCAAGAGCAGCAGCCTTAGAAACTGTGAGGTGCTCAGCTATTACAGTAATAGGGACCAGGTAAGTACAGAGGGTGGATCTCTTCTATTGTTGTTTGCAGTATGGCTGTTGCCCTGTTGGGCCCAGCATCTGACAAGGTGGGATATCTACAACTGGACCAACCTCTGTTGGTAAGAGACAAGCTTTGGAGCTAAGAGCTCTATGTGGCGTGGCTCTTTCATCAACAGTTTGTCCAATAAAAGCTATTCCCTCACCCCCCTTGTCTCCAGTTTTGAGACCGATCAGTTAAGCATTGGCCATGCCTGCTACCAGGACTGGTCGCTGCCCTTCTCTGTACCCTTTCTGCACAGCACTTATGTTTAGAAACACTGAGTAGATTTTGAGAGGGGTTGGGCACCGTCCACGCTTACTGACGCAAATAGCACTGGAAGGTGCTCAGCACCTCTCAGGGTTTGGCCCTTAGCCTCTCAACGTTGGTAGAAGGCAGCCTGCTCCTGCTACCAGCAAGACTCACTGACTTCAGTGGGAGCTGTCTGGAGCCCAGAGCTCACTTAGCCAGTCTTCAGAGTCAATACTCAGCAACAGCTTAGCAGTGTTTTTACTGATGTGGAATTTTACTGAGACAAGACATTACAAGGCAAAACTACGTCAGTTATTTAGAATCTACTAGTTTGTCTCTCTTCCTGGTAAATTAATTTCCAGTTGCTGAATAAAATATTCATCTCAGTGAGCAGCCACATCTCCCTGTAACTTTGTGTGTGGCATAAGAGCTCACTAACCAGACTTTGGCAAGTAAAGCCAGCCACCTAGTAGCAGAGTTTAACTTTGATCCGAGTCAGTCGCATAGTAGCAAACAGCGAGCTAAACCATTGATAGCCTGTTAGTTCCTCCTTGAGCAGTCAGGAGCATGACAGATGGTCACTGACCTACTTTTCAGTTCTTCAGCTCTAGGTGGCACTTCCCCAAACCTCTGCTTAGAGAAATTTGGTTTGGTTCTGGGTGAAATCTTCATCCCAATAGTGCCATCTACTGGCTGCCAGATTTTTCTGATGAGAGAAACCAGACACACATGATGCAGGAATTAAAAGGCTCTGGCTCTTTCAGGAGACAGTAGCAGCCTGGGGAGCAGGTGTGTATCACCGCTCAGAGAGGGGCCTCTGATGAGCCATCATCCCATGGGGAGAAAGCTTGGGGCCTCGTGACTGGTACTTCCTGATAGAGCTTCTCTTGGATTGTTCATTTGTAAGGGGATGGGATCTAAGGCTGATCTGGTTACTGGAGCTAACTTCGATACAGGACGTGGTTCTACATCCGCTGAGTACAAACTGATGCCACTTTTCCTTATTCACTAGGCCCTGGTCTACACTAGGGCTTTATTTCAAAATAGGTCATAAGAACATAAGAATGGCCGTACTGGGTCAGACCAAACGTCCATCTAGCCCAGTAGCCTGTCTGCCGACAGTGGCCAGCACCAGGTGCCCCAGAGAGGGGGGACCGAAGACAATGATCAAGCGATTTGTCTCCTGCCATCCCTCTCCAGCCTCTGACAAACAGAGGCCAAGGACACCATTTTATCCCCTGGCTAATAGCCTTTTATGGACCTAATCTCCATGAATGTATCTAGCTTCTCTTTAAACTCTGTTATAGTCCTAGCCTTCACAGCCTCCTCTGGCAAGGAGTTCCACAGGCTGGCTACACGCTGTGTGAAGAACTTTCTTTTATTAGTTTTAAACCTGCTACCCATTAATTTCATTTGGTGTCCTCTAGTTCTTCTATTACGGGAAGTAATAAATAACTTTTCTTTATTCACCCTCTCCACACCACTCATGATTTTATATACCTCTGTCATATCCGAATGAATGAATAAGTGGAGCGTCCATACTACCAAGCTCGCTATTTCATCATAATTCCAAAACAGTTATTTCAAAATAGTGCTGGTGTGGACACTCCAGTGCTGTGATTTTGAAATAACTACTCTCAGAATAATTTGAACTAATTACTCCCCAGGGCTTGCTGGGGCTCTAAGTCTGAGGTAGCGTGGCAACATTGGCAGAGCCTGCCTTGGACTAGTTTTGATGCTTCCACATAGTGAGGATGCGCTAGTTTGAATTTGTTAAATAAGGAGTTAAGTTGAATTTAGTAATTTCCGAATCATTTCCCAGTGTAGACATGGCCTAGTGGTGTGAGGGAAAGGCTCAGTGCAGTGCACCATCATTCCCAGCAAAGAAAGCCTGGAATTCTCCACGAGTCTTTTTACTGCAGCAACAAAACGACAGTCCAAGACTAGCACTGGGCACCACTTTTCCCTTCCCTAGCCCCTCCCAATGGCCAGGACACTGTGATAGAGAGATTGGGGCACAATGCATGGGATCCAGGCCCAGAGAGAGGGGAGTGCTGGGACCCAGGTCGGATTGTGGCTCCAGGAAGAGAGGGCTTAGAGCTTTAGGTTATGTCTGTAGTGGGCGCATACCCAAGGACAGAACTGTGTATGTGCTTGTGTATAACTCCCCATGCCCATACAGTCTACATTATAGTGTGCTGGATGTGGGTATAACACTGTAGCCACATACCTGTCTTCACACTGGCACTGTTAAGTGCTACTTTTCCAGCAGCAGTCTCCCTGGGTTGTGTGTGGACATTGACACACGCTAGAAACAGCTGTGATGTGGTGGTATTCGCAGATGGCAGTTCCTGGTTGCACTGCCCCACACTGCTTGACTCACTTCTTCTGGCTCTGTCTAACTCCCGTACATCTTCCCTGCCAGCAGCTCCCCTCCTCATTCACTCTGTGGCAACTTGAGGTATCACTGTTTGCTGGGGCAATTCAGCAGAGTGGTGCAGAGCTGCAAAGTGGGGAGGGGCAAGAGGAAGCCCACTGTACAAACAGCACCGCCTCCTATGTGGATTTGTCCTGATCCACCTCAGAAGGGAAGAGGGTAAGTGGCACAAGGTAGCTCTGTTAGAAGAGACAATAGGACTATGAAGTTCCCTGCGTTCTAGGCCTGTGTCATATTAGGCCGCGCTGCCTCCCTGATGGGTAGGATTAGGAGGCCTTGGCCATTGACAAGGTTTGGTAAAAGAACAAAAGTATCAGTTTAAGAGGGAACTTGAACTCCTGGTCTCCTGGCCTGTAGCACTGAGCACCCTACATGGTGCCAGGGCATTATTAGGGAAGCTTGCTCATTCTGTCTCTGGAGACTGTGCAGTGCTGGCCTGCTGTTCGGAGATTACCAGATTTCCTCTGTAATCATCAGGTTTCGGAGGCTGTTCCTGGTGCCAGCCACTAGATTGCTGAGGGGTCCTGGCAACTTCAGCTCCAGAGATGCTGACCTTGCTCTGAGACTTAAGGGTGGCTGCTTGGATCAGTGACAAGTGGCAAACGAGCAAAGCCAAAGAGAGAGAGAGAGGGGGTCTAGGGTAGCATCTTGAATGCTTGTGGTGCACTGCCGACTCACAACTGTGCATTACCCTGAGAACAGTGGGAACAAGCAGAAGTAACATTGAGTAACATCAGTAACCATGACCAGGTCTGACCCTAGCCACATCCTCACACATTTGCGCACACTTCTGAAACCACTCCACGTGGGGTTTTTTTTGGTGGAGTTGGCTCATTTTGTCAGGGCAACCAGCCATGTCTTCAGTTCCCCCTCCCCCCTCCAGCGTGACCGAGGAGACTCAAGTAGCTGACAAAATAGTACACACTGAGTATAGGGCTGGGCTGCAAGTGACAATGACCACACAGGGTGATGGAGAACAGTGCTGTGACCTCAGTGTTAGGTTTGCCAGTCCTGAGAGGTGAGCGACAACACACAATTCTCCTGGTTTTTAAACGCTTTTGCAAAATGTGTAGATTTAAGCAGTATCCTGATTACTCAAACACTGGCAGGATTATGAAAAAAATTAGGGAAGGCTGGCATGTCCACAGCCTGACCCCATTAAAACCCTTGTGTTTTGGGAACCCTTTGATCAAATGTCCTCCGATATGCAGCATACTCTACCCTGGGACCTGAATTGGCATACCAGTTTCAGCTTTTAGAGAGGACACAAACTTCAGCTTTAAATAGGTCACATGGCAACTACAGTTAATGATTTTTCCATCTTTAGTTTTTCAGTGATTGCTAGACACATACCATGAACTTGCAGCTACAGGTTGTTCCTGACTTACGAATGAGTTACGTTCCAAACATCTGGTTGTAACTCGATCTGTTTGTAAGTCGGACCCATTCATGTACATGTGACATGCTGTTCGTAAGCGCAGATCACATTCATAACTTGGGGACTGGCTTAATGGGAGGTTGGTCGTAAATACAAAGTCGTAAGTCAACGTGTTCGTAAGTCGGGGATGACCTGTGATATGTTTGAAGCACTGCTCAAAAATATTTAGCAAAAACCCACCACATTTGTTTTAATTACTTACTAGGAGGCTGTGCCCCCTGCTCACTACTCTCCAACCCCCCTCTCTCTGGGGGTAGGTGCCTGGCTGAGGGTGGGTGCAGGAGTGGGCTGGGGGCAGGGTGTCTACCCAGGAGCAGGCTGGGAGTGTGGGGTCTCAGTGGAGGGGGTATGTGAGGGGGCTGAAGGGAGATTGTACGGCTCCTGCCTCCCTGGAGCACTGGGTACGGGGAGGCTTCACGGCTTCTGCCTCCCAGGAGCTGTTGGTGAGGGGTCTGGGGTGCAGGGGGAAGGCCTTTCAGCTCTCCCCACAAGCACTGGGGAGGGAGGAGGCTGGTGGCTGAGGGTAGAGGGGCTGTGGGACGCAGAGTGACATGATGAAATATTATATCTCTCTATATATAAACAAAAATTTCCTGTGGGGCAAGAGAGTGACTGAGGCATTTTACTATTTTTTCAAAATACGAATAAAGCACAATTTCTCTCATCCTTAATATAAAAAGATAGATTTTGCCACAAGCTTAGGTTAGTTGAAAATAAACTTTTACAAAACCAGTCACGTTTCAGCAGACAAAATAAAAAATAAAATTAAACAAGCGATAAGACTTAAATGCTGCTGCTGCGGTGTTTACAGCCCAAATGATGCCAGCAGTGAGAACCAGGAAGGGACACTTCAGGATGTTAAGAGGTGGGTAACAGATTAATCACGTACTCAATACAATTTGTATTGAGTACACAAGTAGTTGATAAGCTGCAGCTCTGCAGTTCAAACGTAGGAGGAGCCGGGCGTGCAGGCAGCCTGGCTCCTACAACATTTAAACTGCAGAGCCGCAGCGGTGGTAAGTCCGTGACGGACTGCTGCGGCTCTGCTTTTTTAAATACAGTTAGGGCCTTCAGGCTCTTACTATGTCTAAATGGCAGAGCTGCAGCGGGGGATTATATTTAAAAAGCAGAGCTGCAGTGGTCCACGACGTGGCAGCTCTTACTACATTTAAAAAGCAGACTGACACGAGCTGGGACTGTCCTCCACTGCGGCTCTGCCTCCCCTTCCCCATGCACCACAGGGACAGTGGGTGACTTAAGCTGGCTCCCCCCAGCACTGACTCCTACTCCCCTCCCCCTCGCCGCCTCTGATAACATGTCCTGACTGACTCACCACATGCCTTTTCCCCTTTTAATCATCTCAGGTGTAATTCTCGAAGGCAAGCAATGATTTTTCCTGGCTGCCTGCACAGGACAGGGACACTCCATTAGCCATTAAACTGCGTGAAGATGGTTGTTTCTTTTACCAACTCACTTTTGGTGGTCGTCCAGCCTTCACCTACATTGCATTTTATTTAACCTCTTCAGCACGACAGTGCATTCGCCACCTGGAGCAGCCAGTGCACACTTACGGGAGGCAGTACCTGGGGAAAGGAGTAACTAATTTCCAGCCCACTAGTCTGATAAACTGGGGGCACAGCTCTGTTTTCAGACCTGACAGATTTTTGGCTACTATGAAACACAAACAATGAGAACAGAGCTAACAGTCACTAACAAGGTCTGATGCTCTTCTCCATTTGATTGCTAAGTAATTTAGCAGATTATCTCCCCAGTTTGAGTACACAAATCAAACTAATCCCACAGCTCTTGCAGGATTTCAAGAAAGGAGTTGATATCCTTTTAAACCCTTCAACAGAAAAACCTGTATATTTTAAAATAGTTTACTTTTTTTCTAGAGCAGTTGAATTGCTATTCATGTTCACAGTTAGTTCACACTGAGTCTCACTTTTATGTTCATGGCTGCCAACTCAGCCACAAAATACCTGAAGACATAAGGCACAGCAACAGTGTCGATTGTGTCACTCTGATTGCACAGGGTACAGTAGTATTTCCTGTTGCGCATGGCGGACCAGGAAGGAGGAGGTTTCTCCAACAAAGGAGAAAGCAAACTACCACACTTGACACAGACGTGGGCCACCGAACGATCGGAGCAGTTGAAGAGACGGTCATGCAGCAAGAACGAAGTTCCGTGAGCCAACAAAGCGTCGCGTTCCATTTCCCCAAAGCGAATCCCACCCTGGACATTCCTCCCACCGATGGGCTGGTTGGTGACTTTATCCCTGGCTCCTGTCGTCCTCACTTGGAACTTGTCTGAGACCATATGGCGCAGGCGTTGATAGTATACAACTCCAATGAAAATGTCTGCCTCCAGTTCCACCCCACTGATTCCACTGTACATCCGCTCCGTTCCATAGTAGTTATACCCAGCGGCCTTCAGCATCTTGCCGAAGTATTCTAAGGCAGAGCTCTCCTCGGAAAAGGTGAAGGGGGTGGCATCATGACAAAGGCCATGCAACGCTGCAGACTTCCCTGCCATACTCTCAATCAGCATTCCGATGGTCATTCGGGAGGGAAAGCCATGCGGATTGAAGAGAATATCTGGAACCATTCCACTCTCTGTAAACGGCATGTCCTCCACAGGCCAGAGTCTGCTCAAAATTCCCTTCTGTCCATGTCGGCTGGCAAATTTGTCTCCAATAGTTGGATTGCGAGGGATTCTCATGGTGATGCACACACTTTTAAACTTCCCATTTCCACTGTCATTGCTGCACACTTTGATATTATCCACAATGCAACTTTCTTTACTCCTGGGAAGAGGAAAATAAAGAAAGTCCATGAAAGTTTCAAAGTTGTTAACTCAGCAGTTCTGTGCCAGGAATTTCTGTCTGGAAAGAGATATAATTTCAAACTGTCTTTAGAAAGAAACTCTAAGTATTACAACCAAGCTATGTGAAATAAGCTGGTTGTCTTGCGAAACTCAACACTGCCTCAAAGAAGAAGCCATTTTGTACGCATGGAGATCAAAACTACATTAGTGTTGGTTTTAGAAAACATTACACATGAAAAACAGCTTCCTCAAAGGTTGCTTGACTCATTTCTGATACAGGAATGAAAACTTAAATTTTGAAAAGATTTTTGATTTATGCACCATGAAAAAAGTAGAAGCAGCAATTAAAGCTGATTCATCTTTGTACTGTGGGAATTGATGGTCAACTAAGTTTCAATGCCTGGCAAAATTTCTTTACAAGGCAGCTGTGACCTACAAATAAGAAAAAGAGGAATTGTGCCCCTTTTTTAGTTTTACATCATGAAGCATGACGACAAACTGAAAGTTGGTATAAAAAAAGACTTTTCTTTCTGCCCTTTCTGCCCCTTCCCATTAGAAATTCACGTCTAGTGTCGACTGTAGACTCAGAGGACTAGCGAATCAGTGATACGGTGACATCACATGTGGCTATGGAGCACGCTAATTGATCTGAAAGGTGTAGGCATTTTTAGTCAGAATATTAAAAAATGTTTCATGTCAGTGACTAATATTTTGTCCCCTCAAGTTTAAGTGTTAAATCTTACAAATACCTTGGGAATCCTCCAGGAAATGGGATGATAAACCTGTAAGATTCCTGCTATTTCTAAAGTAGAATATAAGCAGCAGAACCATCCCATTCCCCCCAAAACTACCATCTTTTACCAGTGGTCCTCAAACCTTTGTACTGGTGACCCTTTTCACACAGCCAGGATGTGTGTGAGAACCCTTATAAATATTAAAAAAATATTTTTAACTTAACATTATTATAAATGCTGGAGGTGAAGTGGGGGTTGGAGCAGAGGTTGACAGCTCTCAACCCCCCCCTCGTAATAATCTCTGGACCCCCTGTTTAAACCCCCGTTTTAGGCCTTTCTTTCTAAGCCCAATTTTTAAAATACCCTTTTCACATCACCTTTAATATTCTGAGCCTGAAGCTTGGCAGATGGAGGAGGCCACCCCCCACCCACAAAGACAAAGATCACCGATTGATCCTACCTGGAGAGGAGGGTGCTTGTCTAGCTACTGCACTGACTGAGAAGGATTCTGTTCCTAGATCAGCCACAGACCCTGGGCCTTTGTTTCTCCGGCAGGAAGACAGGGTACCTGGTACCTCCCAGCGATGCAACCAATTTGAATTTGTTTATAAAATGATACAATTTTCAAACTGCCTGAGCGATCCAGCAGCCTAGCTCCCACTTTCAGAAGGGACTTATGTCCTACGCCCCTCTCACTGAAGTCATCAGAAAGTAGGTGCATCAGTTGCTTACACACCTGTGAAAATCTTACCCAGAAAGATTTCTGAAGTTCTTCTGGAAGAAGTCAGAGTGTGAAAGCAGCGTAGTGCTACACATGAGGGATGTTAAATATCGGTTAAGTGAATAGTCGAGTAACCTCATGAATTCTTATTGGCATGAGTCCAGCCCCACTCCCAAGGAGCCCCTGCCACTCCATGTGGGGTGCCAGGCGGGAGCTGGTCCGTGAGGGGAGCCAGTTTAAAAACCAGCTCCTCTTGTGGAGTGGCTGCCTGTTGCCCACGCTGCTGCCTCTGATGCAGGGGTGGCAACAGACTGTGTGTGTGGGGGGGGGGGGGGAGGAGGAGGAGCCAGGCGTCTGAGCTCTTGGACCCAGCGTGAGCTGGAACTGAGCGGGGCTGCCTGCCTGCCTCCTAATACATTTTAAATGCAGAGCTGCAGTGGGGGTAAGTCCTGGACCTGTCACAAGCCAGGACTGAGACAGGCTGCTGGCCAGCCTGCTTAAAAATTTACTGGGGTGGTGGGGGGAGGAGAAAAGAAATGCATGTAATCTAGAGCAGGGGCGGCTAACTTGTGGCTCCAGAGTTAATATGCGGCTCCTTGCATAGGTACCAAATCCAGGGCTGGCGCTACAGGTGCCAACTTCCACTGGGCCGGAGGGTGCTCACTGTTCAACCCCCAGCTCTGCCCTAGGTGCTGTCTCCCTCCACCCTTTCCCCTAGGATCCTGCCACTTCCTACCCTCTCCATTGAGCCTGTCACACCCTTGCTTCCCTGCTCCAGTGTCTCCCGCTGAGAAAGAGCTGATCCCAGTGGGCAGGAGAAAAAGGAGAAGGAAGCGCTGACTGGTGGGGCTGCCCGGGGGCAGGATGTGCTGAGAGTGGTGGTGGGGAGATGAGCAGGGCTGGTGGCATAGAACTGTTGCTCTTTGGCCACGTGCACTGGTCAATTCTGGCTCTGTCTCGGGTGCAGGTTGCCCCCCCCCGATCTATAGCATTAACCTATAAGCATTTGCGTATTGGTTAATCGATGACACTTACATCCCTACTATACACAGGGAATGGCTGCAGCAACAGGAGAGCAGAATGAGGATGAATTGAAGTTCACTAGTGGAGAGTAGGAGGTGAGGGATCTCACACATGCAAACGCTCTCTTCACCAGAGCTGTCTCCAGTTTCACGTTGTGATAAGCCAACAACTTTTTCCCGCTTTCTGAAGCAGCATCTGCAGCTTTTCATTCCTTGCAGGGCAGAGAGGAAAGCTAATATACTGATGGGAAATCCATCTGGAATATTAGTTACTCTTCCCTACAGAGCATGCATCCAGTAAGAGATGGATGATCAGAAAGAGATACAGCTGCTCTCATTCCCTGGAATCGTCAGGGAACAAATAAAGGACCCCTAAACCCGACTGGGCTGTCTGCACATTACAGCAGTTCCCAGAACGCCTGACATGAGACTACTGCCAGAAGAGCTGAGCTCTGCACTCACTTGTAATAGGTGACGAAGCTCTCCCCTGTACTGAGGTTCAGGTAGCCGTAGTAAGGGTCCCCATACTGCAGTATGGATCCAATGTGCGGCAGTCCATCTGCGTCGAGATTCTGTGTAACCCTGGGATCTCCTGGCTTGACTCCAAACACCAGACAATCATCTCCTTGTTTGATTTTTTCAGCAAGATCTATGCTCTCCGTCTTGTAAACGCTGCCGTGTGCAAATCCTCGCTCCCACGAAGCCTTACTCACAATCTACACAAAACATCCCCAATAAAACCAGAATGTTCGGAGAGTCCCTTCAACGATACTTTTTAAAACAAGATGAAAACACTTCACAACTGATTTCAGCCTTGCCATTTTAAACACTCTCTCCCCTTAGGCCCTTATTTTCCACAATCTCCTTCCTCTGCCTATAAATGCTTTCTGAACCTCAGCAGGGAAAGCATTTGTACATTGCTGTGACCCATTTTTTTTTTAAAGCACCCCTCTAGCTAAATAATCACTGCTCTCCCATAAACAACCACAGCTCCCAAACACCACACTTTCCACACACCAACAGTCCCAGGACTGCACAGACACGAGCCACTTGTCAAATGACAGGAGTCCAGCAACTAGCACTATGGGGCCCTGATTGCCAGTTGGTGCTCTCAGTGCTACTGCCAGACATACAATAAATGTGAAAAAAAGAATTCATTTTCCCCTTATATACCAGATGGGGCAGTTTGGGCACTATCAAAAGCAGGCATGGCAACCTCTTATCAACTGCGCCTTCCAGCCTCTGATGTTGCCTCTGGCCCTGCTGCACAGCCTCTCCCAGCATTCCCCAGGTCAGCAGGGAAGCATCTGGGCAGCAGAGCCAGGGAGGGAATGCCAGAGAAGAGCACATCACGGGGAAGGCCTGCACCCAGACACGCCACAGTGAGTCTAAGTTGCAGGTGTAGCCTGGAGAAGAGCTAAGGTTGCCACCTGTAGGTGGAGAAGTAGAGGACACATCCCATTCACAGGCTTTCCCCTCCCTTGCTTGTGTGCGCACACCTACTGTGTGACAAGCTAAGATGTGTGGTTACTCTGAAGCAGAGGTCTGATTTGTGATTTAACTGACATCTGGAGACTCAGCATAGCCAGTGAGTTTTAGAATTTACCTTCCAACGCCAGTTCCCCAAGTGACAGTCATTTCCTTTTCAGTGACTTACCATTGCATCTTCCATGTCATAGCCAGTGTAGGAGATGACAGCAACGACTGCATTGGTACCTATGGGATAGCTGTCCATGTCATAGTAATCATACATGTATGGCCGCACCAAGGGGCTTTGTGGCGTCTGAAGTCGGTACAGTTTATTATCTGAGCGTTCCCGGTAAGTCAGAAGTGGAAAGCCCATAGTTTGCTTGCCTCGAATAAAAAAAAAAGAGCCGGATTAATCAAGTGTCAAAAATCACAATGTTCTGTCAGAGCTTTGGTGGGAATAAAAGTGAGCCAGCCTATGGAATCTCTTGTTGTGTATTGAGAACAAGTTGACGTTTTCCCCAAATCTAAAAAGTTCTCTCAAGCTTTCACTTAAGACAGCACCGCAGGGGTAAGAACTTCCCTTCCTGCTCCTAATTCACAAATGGCACACTGCTCCTTCCTAGGGATGTTAAAATGTGTTTATTCTGGTAAACATGTTACTGCTGAAATTTTCAGTGGTCACATGCGGGGGCAGGGAGGAGATGGCTCTGTGGGAGCCAGTGCTTACAGGGAGCCGGATTTTAAGCCCACCTGTCCCGTCCCGTCCCCGGCTGCCTCTGACACAGGCTCATCGGTTAACCCGTTACATATTTACACTACCGCATCCCTACTCCTTACACTCCTATCGTAACTCTATTCCATCCCTCTCACTTAACAATATTTTCAATATTCTCCCTCTGACAGCAATTCTGAAATATCCAGATGGAACATCACTTTCACACTTACCATAAAACAAAGTTTTCTGCATGTGACATTTCATGTGTCTCTCGTCTGTTCTACATTATCATACTACAAAATATTGTTTTCCTCCTAAAATTAATATTTCTGAGCTATGCAACTTCTGAGCAAAGAGTTGGCATTTTATTAAGTTTACGATTTTCAGAAAACCGGGGGGAAATGACTGAGCTACAAATCCGCTTCTACAAAACCTTTCCAACATGATTCCCCAATTCTTGGTCTCTGCCTCCTGGTGGAACTCTGAGCTCTTTAATCACCTTTTCACTTAAGGTGGTATTAGTTCACTTAGAGTGGTACAGAAAAGAGTACCCATCTCAAGCAAGGTGCTCTTGGTAAACTCTTAAAATACAATCCATGCAGACTCTGGCAATAACCCATAAACAGCACTTTGCCAGCAGCAAAAGGGATTTAACAAACACTCCATAAACCCCATCAACAAAAGCCATCTCTAGAATCCCCAGCTTCACTCTTCTCCCAATACCCTGCCAGCTGTGCTCTCTTCTACACCACTGAAGTGCCTTTACTAACCACACTGTGGTGCTATGTCATGGCCATGGGGTGAGAAGGGGTCTTGAAGAAGAGCCAAGCTATTTTAGGGCTTGATAAAGTCAAAATCAACACAAGGTCAAGCCAGAAACAGGCAGTCAGTGCAGATCACGGAGATCCAGTTTAATGTGACCATGAAATGCATACTGCTTAACACAGAGGCTGCCAAATTCTGTGCCAGACGCAGTATTTGGATAGATTTAAGCTATAACCTCTACTGGAGCACCCTGCAGTATCTCCTGAAACACGCCAGGCACAGAACCCAGTTGCATGGTCTGTAGCCAAAGGAAGCGGACTCAGTCTCTTATCCATGTGAAGTGGGGGGATGGCAAAAGGAGTTGATCTTGCTGTGGCAGCTACTTGCTCTTCTAATAACATCTGAGCATTACCAAGCCCAGTCTGCAAACTGGATGCACACATGGCAGACACACACAACAAGACAACCGGAAAAATATTGGCTCTGTCTTCCAGTCACTTCCTCCAACCAACCTACAACCCCTCCATCTTGTTTGGATGGTGCCTCAGCCAGTTAACCCAGACTGTCCCTGTCAGCACCACAATGGACCACTCTAGCCTGGTAGATCTGTCTTATCAGCATTCTGCAGTAATTGAGCCCGACTACTCTTAGAGTAGTAGTGTGGTCACTGGGAGCGGGAGGACCTTTTCCTTTGAAAGGCCCCCCAAGAGATGCTGATGAGCTGCCCAAGTCCAATGGGGTGTGAGAGGAACAATCCAGCTAGGGTTTGTTGGTGGTTCTCCGTGCTGGCAAAGCCAAGGGGGATACAAAGGAAAGAGGAATGAAGCAGTCAAGGATCTGATTTTTTCCCCTCTCTCCTGCCAGTGCAAACCTGGGGCATTGCTGCAGAGTTGGATGGCGATATTTAGTACAGTACTTACCCATCTGGCATTGGTACATGTTCCTAGGACTCTGGTTGTGATCAGAGAATGGAATGAGGTTGGCTACCACACTTAGCATGCTATGAGGAAAGAGCTCTTGGTGAGTGGTCACACCAGGCACAATTTCATCCTCCAGGACAGCAATGTTCATGAAGATCTGAGATAAGCAAAGTACAATTTAATTATCAAGTTGATTTTTAAGAGCAAATAATGCTGTGTCCAATCACTTTCATTCACTTACATAGCTGTAGCTGCTGTAGTTGGTAATTTACGGTACATCTACACAGCAGCATTATTTTGGAGTAACTGATGTTATTCCAAAATAACATAGTGCACATCTACACAGGTCTTTATTTCAAAATAATGTTGAGCTGGAGGACTTCTTACTCTGACTCCTGTAACCCTCGTTTCACAAGGAGTAAGGGAAGTCGAAGGAAGAGTGTTCTCCCTTCCGGCTGTGTACACAGCGCCAAAAGCCGAAATAAGCTATTTCGAATTAAGCTACGCAACTGACGTATCTCAAGTTGCGTAGCTTAATTCGACTTTAGCCCTGCTGTGTAGACATGCCCTTAGAGTATTAGTGTGTAAATAGGGCTATGCAAATGACAACTATGGCTCCTTCTACACTGAGCTAGGGATGTTATTCTCAGCGAGTGTAGACAATCACACTAGTGCTCTATCTGCGCTAGTGCACTGAAACCAGGAATGTAGCTGCAGTACCACAAGCAGCTGCAGCAAATAGTAGCACCACTAATATGTCCCCCCTCCCCCAGGTTCAGGTGAGAGGGCAGTAGCTGGGACGCAGTAGTACCAGCGCAGCCACAAGAACTAGGCTAGTGTCTTAGAATGTGTCAGTGTATTCCTTGAGAAAGGCAAGCGCAATGCCAGAAGACAGGGTAGGTGAACACAAGGACGTAATCCACACAAAAGCCTTCATTCAGGCACAGTTAATACTGAGAGCACACATAGGGTAAAACCCCTTACAAGCACAAAGTGGTTATCAAAGTACACAGCAGTAAGAAGCCAGAAAACTAAGGTCATCCAAACAAACTTAATTGCTCTGTTGACAAGATCAGCTTTCCACCTCCCCCTCATTGTTCCTTTCATAGACATTTTTGTAAGGTGTGTGTTATTTCCAGATCAAAGACTCTTCTCCAATGGCCACCGCTCTGTAATAAACACACAGACATTAGACACACTCATGCACAGTACCTGTTCCAGAGTGCCAATCAATTCTTCCTTTCCCAAGGCCAAGTTTCTCACAGGTCGAACCATCCGGCAAGGGGTAGTAAAAATGAACAACCCTGGATACAGACTAGGTTTTCCTGTCATTGGAATAAGGACGACCTCTGTCCAGGCTGTAATTTTCTTTTCTTTCATTACCTGTTCTCACATACACAGAAAAAAGCTAGTTAGAAAATCTGCAATAAATGAAGATTTTTTTTGCATCCCATAGCCTATTTTCCCATCTAAATGAAAATCTCACAAGTAGCTACATAAATTCACTGTTTTGTATATTTTTAACAAAATATTTGCATCAAACTGTCTACAAAGCTGGAGAAAAACAACTGAATTTTAAATTGCTACATCCAACAAGTAGCTTGATGCTGCAATGTTTTGGTGGCAATGCCTTAAACAGGTATAAAATAATCATTTAATTATTAACATTCAAATAAAACCATCTGAGTGGCTCAGACAAGTGAAAAGAGGAAAAATTATTTTAGAATCTGAGGCAAGACTCAAGGTATACCACATTGCCTACTGTCTAGCACATTAGAGTCAGACTGCTTCTTTTACGTCAAGTCACATCAAAGTAGGCAACCTTAAAGTGCCGTAGAGTATCTGCTATGGCAGGAGCCATATCTTTTTCCACCCAGCCCACCAAGGATCCATCCAGTGTAACTGGGTAACACTCTGCATAGGGTTGGCTTGGAGTCCCATCAACTGGGGTGACACCTGGGAAAAAAGGAGGAAGTCATTAATGCCAAAAGTAGCAATTCACACCAAACACCCCTCAGGATCTTAGAAACATTCTAGATTAGCACACAGGAAATGCCTCACATTTTGCTTTGCCCACTATATATATTAAGAATCTAAATATCAGGTATGACTTATATCCAGATTTAAAACAATAAAAAGTGTTTTGATGAGCACAAGAAAATAAAATTCTTACATGAACTGTTCTTTGACTAAATAGCCATTGGTAACCGTATACAGATGCAAATGACAAAACACTAAGGAGACATTTCTATGCATTTATCTTTCTGTATACATGAAGACAGCTTTTATTAGTTCACTAGTAGTAAATATATTACCACTCAAACAACATTTTTGAAGTGGCAGTCCTGTGTAAGCAATACATTAATTTGTCATTAACCAAAATGCAGGTTGACCCATGTTGAAATGTTTTTGGTTTAACGAGATACAGTGAAGACATGGGTTTGTGGGGTCCTGCAGAGAACATCAGCCGCTGCTTTCCCTGTAAGTTTTCTTAAGTGGAACCTACCCAAGGAGCAGAGCAAAGGTGGCAGAGATAAGGTGTAGGCCGAGTGTGTCACTATTTCACAGACGGCCGTAATATGGTTCATGAGCCCGCAGGGCTCTCCATCAGGTGTGTGCACCGGGCACAGGAAGCCCCAGGATTCAGGCAGCAGTTTGCGCACTGTGGTAGTTCTCATCTTGGCAAATGCAGCGCCTCTGTGTACGCACCGAAAATGGGACAGATAACGAACAAAATTCAGCTTGTCTGCCACCACACACAGACCAGAATCTTGTAGCATACCCAGACCTTTAAAAAACAAAAGCCAGATTTAATGTGTGAGCTGATATTAATGAAGGACATCTGCAAAGTATAATTCTAATAAATCATCTTCATTAGACCCACCCCCAGAATTCGAAAAGACTGACCTGATCTCAAATGAGAGATGTGCCACTCATTAATCTGCATCTACATTTGAGTCGTTCAGTAGCAATGGGCTATGCAGCCTTTTACACTCTAGGTCACTGGCTCAAATTCAGCTCAAACTGCTAGCAACCAAAAGTCACTCATCTGTTCAGTGCTCTATGTGAAATGAGTTAAGAGCCTCAAAGCTGACTGCAAGATAATGCTTTTTCCAGGAAAATTGTATCTATTTGTTTCCGTATTTTTCATTGAAGTTTTGATTCACTAGAAGTGTCTGGTTTCTTGTAGTCTCGGCCCAGTGTCTAGTCTACTATACTGTTTTATGTCCACATCGTGTTTGTAGCCTCAGTGCACAGCCAGGGATCAAATGGTGAACTATCCACGTGCAGTAGTTTTGAACTCAGAGGGGAGGCAGTACATACTTAGCACTTCCACACACCATGTTCTACCTTGTCTATGCAGAATGGATCTTACCTTCAAATCAATCAATGCTGCTTCTTTTAGAAATGCTAACTCTAAAGATACTTTAAAAAACCTACCGTAAAATCGAGAGTATAATGTGCACCTATGTATAGTGCGCACCCTGACTTTAGACTCTTAAAATCATGAAAAAACCAAACTGCTACGTATAATGCGCATCCATTATACAGGAGAACGGGAGGGAAGGAACGGGAAGGAAACCTGCCCCCGGCCCAGCTGCCTGCGCACCGAGCTTGCGCCTGCTGGGAGACCTCCCCCACTGAGCTCGCACTTGCCGGGGGGCCTCCCCCGCCCAGCTGCCCATGTGCCGAGCTCGCGCCTGCCGGGGGTCCTCCCCCAACCAGCTGCCCGTGCGCCGAGCTCACGCCTGCCGGGGGGCCTCCCCCGCCCAGCTGTCCGTGAGCCAAGCTCGCGCTTGCCGGGGGGCCTCCCCCGCCCAGCTGCCCACGTGCCGAGCTCGCGCTTGCCGGGGGGCCTCCCCTGCCCAGTTGTCCACGTGCCGAGCTCACGCTTGCCGGGGGGCCTCCCCTGCCCAGCTGTCCACGTGCCGAGCTCACGCTTGCCGGGAGACCTCCCCCACTGAGCTCGTGCTTGCTGGGGGGCCTCCCCCGCCCAGCTGCCCGCGTGCCGAACTCGCACCTGCCGGGGGGCCTCCCCTGCCCAGCTGTCCACGTGCCGAGCTCGCGCTTGCCGGGGGGCCTCCCCCAACCGGCTGTCCACGTGCCGAGCTTGCGCTTGCCGGGGGGCCTCCCCCGCCCAGCTGTCCACGTGCCGAGCTCGTGCTTGCTGGGGGGCCTCCCCTGCCCAGCTCCCTGCACGCCAAGCTCGCGCCTGCTGGGGGACCTCCCCCGCCCAGCTGTCTGCGTGCCGAGCTCGCGCCTGCTGAGGGGGAGTTTAAAACTTGAAAAGATAACCCCCTACGTATAATGTGCACCCGGCTATGACTCTAAAAGGCCAGGGAAAAAAGTGCGCATTATACTTGCGATTTTACGGTATATCTGTATATAAACAATTCATAATATATATATGATCCAAAATCTGAGGAAAAATATAATCCTTTTCTCAAGGATTCCTTTGAGAATAATGAACTTCCTGAAGCTTCCTTTTCATAATGAACTTCACGAAGTCAACCTGAGCAAATATTCAGTAGACAAGACTAAGACAAGAGGCTTGAAAAAAATATCAGCACCTCTCTGGAGAACACACACTGTATCCCAGGACTAGAATGAAGTGCAAGAGAAGATTTGCCACACCTTAGTTAAAATGTACCTGTTTTAGAGCGCAGGTTACCCGTAGCAAGCAGATATTCGAATGGCCTTGTAACATCAATTCCCATGCTGAATAGCTTCATCATATTTTCTGAATTGATAGTTACATTGGTCTTCTGAGCTCTCTTGTCTAAGGCAATTTTAATAGAAAGCAACCAAGCTTCCATCCTCTCCTAAGGTTGAAAAATGAGAGCTGTTAAATTCAAGTAGGCAAGTAAAAACGAACTGGTTCTCCACGCCTGCAGTATGTGATGTTACAGAGTAGTACACTGGATGGACCCTCCCCGCATTGGCAGAAGGATGGACAACATAATTTTCTGATGACCAAACAACATGATAAACATTTCAGATGACTGCCTCTGGAGCTGTGTTTGGACTGTAAATTTTGGTATTTAAATTATAATTCCTTATTAAAAGAAATCCACTGCAGACAGCCACACTAACCGAAAGTACAGACACCATCTGCTATCATTCAAACATATTTAAGCTTTTCCACATTTTAAATACTGGAAGGGGTGGAGGATTCCTGGACCTGCAGCCAGTTAGCAAAGCACTGCTTACGGGGTCAGAGCTAGCTATTCAGTCTGCCCACAGGCAGCTCACCTCAGTCGAGTGTTTCCACTCCCTGGAGGGAAGGCAGGGCTTTCTTCAATTGAACCCCTCAGAAACCTTTATTAAACACCTTGGATTTAGATATTTTCCACAGTCACAAGCCACTGAAGTGGCAGGGGAGTTTTGTTCTTCCAAATACAAACTCCTATTCCAAAATGATGCCAAAAGCAGATTTTCAAGACATGGCAAATGGAAGTGCTCTAAAGAATTTGTTATGCACCACTGAGTTTGAAGCACAGATGGGGCTATTTTGGGCTTGTGTGTTTTCACTGTAAATTATAAATGCTTTGCAGTGACATTTCTTAGATCTACAAGCACTTTCAGAATGGGAATACTTCCATACTGCAACAACGAAAGGCCCAAAAACTGGTAGGACATAATTATTGCTAATAAATCACTCCCCTGGCTCCATAAAGGCATGTGGTACTTTACACAGTAAGACAAATCTGTTCCAAAGAGCTTACAGTCTAAAACAGAAAGGACCGAAAGAGGAATAAAACCGCAATTACTGGTGAAAAGGCAGCAGAAAGCCGTGTTGCCAAAAAAGGAGCCAAGTATTCCCGAGGAACAGACAACAAAACAGATGGACGGAAGAGTACAAGGGACTGTCAGTACTACAGGCAGCAAACAGAGGAGTAGGAGGAAATTAAAGCAGACGCATAATTGTGGAGATTCAGTTGGGGCTGGTAGGTAGGAACCAGTGTCAATACTGGTAGGTAGGAGCCAATGAAGTGATTCAAGGAGGAGCCTTGTGGAGATCACTTTGGATAGCTGTTGGAGGAGAGGTGAGAAGCGGCGGAGAAGCAGCACAGCTGAAGGTCTGAGAGATGGCTAAAGCAGGAGAAAGTAAGATTTTGGTAACATTCCAAAGTCAATCAGCACAAGAGCTAGTGGGGGGAAGGGGAAATAAGACTCAGAAGATCACCCTGAAGCTGCAAGCCTAAGACAAGGAGGACACCTGAAACAGGGAACGGAGGAGCCTGCCAAAAGAACACAGGAGGAAGAGAGCAGGGGGCTGAAGGCAGAACTCTGAGGAACACCAAGGCAGGGAGAAAAAAAAAATCAAGTAGAAGGGCATCTGTGACTTTGGATGGACCAAAAAGTGAAAGCCTCAGAGTGCAGGCCTGAGCTGGTGAGCCTGGAGTCTGCCAGCTGCACTCGCACAGGTGTTGATGGAAGGAATGGTGCCGGCTTTATGATAATTCAGGAGTGAGATGCCTGTGCGGTGTATTTCGCAGATACTACTTCACTCTAGCTGCAGATGCTATCGTGCTCTAACAAATGAAACTGAGCAAAGAGCAGGACTCCCTCTAAGCTGCGCACCTGCACAAAAAAGTTTAGGCCCACCCAACTCACCTGCAGAGCCACGCAGCCACACTCAGAGCCACTCACTTTCCTGCTGGTGAGTGGCGGCAGTGGCCTGGTGGGTTCTGGCAGGGCTGTGTGGCACGAGTGGCTGGCCTGACCTGACCTGCCCTGCCCCCATTTGCTCTGGCTGGCGCTGGGGCACGGTGAGGCTGTCCCTGCTTGGGCAGCCTCATCAGCCCCACTTCCAGCTATGGCAGGTGGGACGCCGCAGCCTGGCCAGGACCAGAGCCACGTGTCAACTGGTGGCTGGTTGAGTGGCTGCAGCTGGGACCAGAGCTGCCACATGGCTCCTGAAACCTATCCCCCTGGCTCTTAGCTGCAGCACCAGCCACGTGGGCAGTCGCCAGCCAGCAGCCCTGGCATCCTTATGACAGAAGCTGCTGGCCAGCTGGCTGGGAATACTGGGCAGCGCAGTCCCAGCTCGTCCCTTGCCCGCTGGTTGAGGGGGCTGGGCAGCTCAGCCCCACTTCCCCCTCAGTGAGCAGCTTCCTGGGGGCCAGGTAGCCCAGTCCTGGGCCCACCGCCCCACAAGAATGGGCAGCCCAGCTCCAATCTCCCCCCAGCGAGGAGCTCTCACATCCCTGATCTCTCCGCCCCCGTCCTGAGTACCCTCTTGCCCTGAATCCTGCACCCCCTTAGGTAACCCATACCTCCCACCACTGATTCCTGTGCCGCAGGTCACGCACCTTTTTAATTATCCCTTGGGAGGTGAGAGAGAGAGAGAAAAACTGGTGGGTGCCACAGTTTCACACATGCACGTGTTGTCAATGTTGGTGCACAAGACAAAACTCACTCTGCTCACAGCTGGGAAATCTTACAGGGAACACTGACAAAGAGCATTACCAGACGTAGTTCACAGGCAGGCTAACAGGGACAGAAAGGTTAAGGGACATGCCCAGGGTCACACAGCAAACCAGGGGCACAGTTGAAAACAAGGCCAAATCTGGCTCCCTAGCCCTCAGCATCAAACACTGGAGCCCAACTGCCTTCTCGTAAGCTCATTTTATAGGAGTCATTGCAATACCCCACATGCTGGATACAGCGTTGCTCTTTCTTCTATATATCTAGAGGTTCTCCTCCCAATCACAGCTTTAAGCACTTTCAGGCATTACCTTTAAGAACATGAGGTAAAGCTGCCCTGGGGTAAGCACCTCCTGATTCATAAGGCTGTCTGGATTGTCCTCCATGCACTCTTCTTTGGCAAAAGCAAACAACTTCCGGGTCATCAGACAAAGCAAGTAGAACTTCTCACTTTTGGTTTTCAAGTGTATACAGATGCACTGACTGGAGGCACAGGAAGAAAAGGGGCCAATCAACTCTCTCTCTCTGTTCTAAGCTCCGGCCTGAACAGCCCTTAACCAAACTCTTATTCATGAACTCCCAGTTAAGCTGCCTAACAGTTTTCTGTACACACATTCAGGGTTTTTCAGAAACTCTCATGGACCAAAAAGATTTCAAAACTCCCCTCTCATCATCCTTAGAGTTGTAACCTTCCAGAACATGACTCAGGGCCATGAGCAGGTGAGCCTGCCCTACTGCTGGCAGTACTGTACCTGTTATTTGGATGAAGAGAGACCCCTGGAATATACATTCTACACCTTTTTAAGCACTAAGTTGGCTTAAAACTGGGGTGGGAAACCTTTTGTGGGTTGTGGGCTGCTGACCCACAGAAAAAAAATCAGTCAGGAGCCACACACAAGTGAGAATCACAATCCCCCCCCCAGTGGCCCGTGAAGGAAAGAGACACTCCCCATATTCTCCTTGCACACCAGAACGTCAGGGGGCCCAACCTAGTGGATTTTGTGTGCTCCAGCCCCGTGGTGGGGCAGCAGTGGGGCTGGAGCACCAGTGTGGGCTCCGCAATGCTCGGGGGGGAAGGGTGGGCTAGGCTAGATCCAGGCAAGCTGGAGGCTGCATCCAGCCCCTGGGCCTGAGATTTCCCCATCCCTGACTTAAAAGCTCAAAATGATTCATGTTGCCATAGAGACAGATCCACAGAAAAGCTAAATTCTGCACATGGATTTCACATAAATTGTGGTGCAATCATATATGTGCATCGCTACCTCTATTCCTTAGACAAATGGTAAACAAAATGTACTCAGAATACATGCATTCTGGGTTACTGTAGTCTTGATGGTCCCAGGAGAAGAGACCAAGTAGGCAAGGTTACACTTTTTACCGGATCAACTTCTGTTAGAAAGGACAAAGTTTCAAACTTGTTCCTTCCACCAACAGAACTTCCTTGAGTAAAGATATTCCTGGTCATGATACACGAAGGTCAGACAGTGAAGCGGGACTACACCCATCATTCAAACGCCGAGTGACACACTGCTACATGAATACGTACTCCAAAAGGAATTCTGCAGCTTGTTCATTTGGGTACCACTCAGGAAGGTTGAGTTTCACCCGGAAGCATTTCCCAAGGTAGTCAAGCACCTGCTTCTGCGTGGCACAGCCCTCCTCCATCACCAGTCTCAACATCTGAGAAATGCAGTTCTTGTAGAAGGAGTTGTCTTCTCTTCCTCTGATCAACTCCTGAAAAATCTGGTAGTCTGAGAAACCAACTAATGCCTGGAGGAGAGAGAGGCACCAGATCAGCGAACAAAGAAAAACCAGGAGTAAGAAATCACCATGTCTCAATTAAAGAATAGAACGGGACACGTCACTCCAATCACTTATGCTGATTTATGCTCATCTGTCCTTCTAATATCTTTCCCCAAGGTAAACACAGTTTTCTGGAGGTTCAATTGGTTGTGGAGAAAGATCCTGGGTATACACAATCTGACTGTCACCACAAATACCCAATAAAACCCCTAGAAAAGCAAAAGCTGAGTCAATACAGACAATGATGAATAAAAGCTAATTTAGTTTTTCATTTAAATAAGAATTTTTTATATTTTTATACATGATCTTACTTACAGTATACATTTAATTCACAATTTGTCTCAATTGACATTTAAGTAAGCTGAAAACAAGTGGTTTTTATAATGCAATGGATGGATTAAAAATAAGAAAAATGTCACACCCTGTGTGATGTGGTTAGATTGACCTACTCCTTGAAGAAATGCAGCTAGCTCAACAGCAGAATTCATGCATAGAGAGAGGGGCTTTAACTACTTGATGGAAAAAACCCTTCTGTCGCTGTAGGAAGCACCTACAGCAGTGCTGTAGTTCTGGGCTGCTGGAGCTTCGCATGGACCCACCCTGAGGCTCGATGCTATGCTTGGGTCTGCAAACCCTAGATTTAAACCCATCAGTCTAAACCCTGCAGTAATTGTATTGCAACAGCACAGTGCAAATACCCCGGGGTTAGAAATAAGGAAGTCAGAAATAACTCACTTGCTTACCAAAACAAACACAGCCTCAGAAGAAAGGTAATTTGTCAAAGTAAGCTGCCTTTTCAAAGAATGTGCAAAGGCCCTGTGGACTGATGCAACAAATAAACAGTAGTCTGACATTACTACCAGAGAGCACATGCTTTCTTTGCAGGAAAACAAAGATGAAAAGAGTTAATTGAAGAGAAGTCCTTGCAGTATTCCCTATTTAAAGCACAATTTAAATCTGTTCTACTCTATTTTGAAAGCTTTCTTTCATTGCCTTGCTTAGCAAAATCCATGCATTGTGCCTGCTTAATTGTATGTTATGGTTATGAGCGCCTTTGAAGGTTCTTCATTCAGCAGTTGCTTGCCCTCCACAAGCTGTGCTCTCTAAATGCACTCATTGTCTCCACACAGACACTGGGCTTGTCTTCACTGCCCTGGTTAGCTCACGTTAGCCCTGCAGCCAGTCCAGGTCCAGTGAGAGCAGCCACACTTCAGAACACTAGAGTTACCTGATTAGCAGTATAGACTGCATTAGCTGCTAAGTAACTTGTGCTGTGGGAATACACAGCGTTACTAGCTCGGCATCAGCATCCTGGTCCTTCAAACAATGCCGCTTCTCCCCATCTGTCCCCAGCTAGCTGGAGTTTAAAGCGCCATTTAACTCAAGCTGTGGGTGCGGAGGAGGCTCTGGCTGCAGCAGTGCTCATGTTATGACAAGTTAACTGCGTGGTGAAGAAGTGCGCACACTAGGAATAGGATGCCTGAGGTAGTGGTCATAGAGATCAGCATCAGCTGGGAGTCTGTGCATGTCCCCTGAACAGATATTCACCTTCAGGCTGAGGGCATAACCAACCTGGGACCCTCTAACGGCCTCCTCTCTACCCCAGGAAATGTGAAAATCAGCTGGGATCTGAAGCTTTAGGGAGAGACGGTGCAGCATGGTTCTGAGAGCAACATAATAAGAAGTGGAGTTACAAAGGTAAACCTCCCCCCCATTTTCCTTCATGAGTCTGTCACCTCCCAGACCAATGTAGAACAGCAAGCAGGCTGAAAAGGCTGAAACATCGTCCTTGTGAACTCAGAATCTGAGGGCGTGGGCTGAGCTCAAGCTAGCAGCACCTCCGCTGTCCCCTGCAGCCGTGGCAGATGGACACCCTGGCTCTGGCCACCCACCTTGAGAGAATGGGCACTAAGACACTGTGGAGCAGGGCCATAAGGAAGTCAGGTTTGCAGTCTCATTCATTCAAAATGCCTTCAAGGCAGGATGGCCGGGCCTTTGGACTTTTTGCCCAAACTTCGCCACCACAAGATTTGCTGAAGAATCTCATCCTGTCTAAATACCAATGAGCAGTTCTCAACATTCACCATGAGTAGCCTCTTTCCCAAGTGACTGTGACCTAGGGTGGAAAATGGTCAGACATTTCTCATGGAAGACACTGCATTGGTGTATGGATCTCTGAGATCCTCCTGGCAGCAAAAGCAACCACCAGGAAGGAAGACTTGAAAGACAGCAAAATCCCAAAGGCTCCTTCTGTAGGACTGATGAGCAACAGGACAGGTTATGGTAATAACTATTTACAACTACTGAGGTTTACAGGGTTGGCCTTCAGAGTTTAAGCCCGATAGGGCAGAGGATGACTTCCTTTGTGTCCTATACAACACTGAACACGTTGGTGCATTCACAATCACTTTGGGGAAAAAAAGGTGTTTTTGCACCCACTTCTAACACTCTATCCAGGAAAGTTCTGAACAGAAGCATCATTTTGTTTTATACTGTTTTGCTTGATTTTCAATTGGGACGATGTAACTTATCTGATTAGAATGAATATTCATGTGCTCCCAAAGTCTTTCACTGGATGATAAGGACTAAAAACATTCTGCTAATATTGTGCTTGAGGATTTATTCTGCACAACTGTTTTTTATTTTAAAACAGCTTTTCCCTTAACTTCAGCTGGAAAACTCCTCACTGGTACGGTCTTAGAGCAAAAAGCCAAAAAACGTTTAGACACTGCCTCATTTCCTCTACTTCAGCTGTGTCCACGTTCTCATACTTCAGCCTTGAATGTTACACTACCTACACAGGCAGGTCTGGTTTCCTGATATTCAAGATGACAAGTACCATTTAATGAAATTCTTCATTATTGAATAAGTCATTTTTCCAGGCAAGAAACTGGCTGCTACACTTTACACAACAATTCTTCAATCAATCTTTCATTTGCCACAAAACCCAAGACTAGACTATGGATTACCTTCAGAGCAAATCCCAGGGGAAGGAAGAACAACTCTTTCTGAAAAATGAAGTTCAGCATCACAGTACCGTTTTCCAGGTAGTGAAGGTTCATATTTATAGCAGTGTGCTCATCCCTGACACAGTGCATTGATATACCTGCCAAAAGGAACATAAGCAAAGAGTCACTTAAACAATATAGCAACTATTGACTGGATTCTATTGGCATTACAAAACAAGCGAGTAAGACAATTAACATACAATTATCTTTGTAAGCACTGTTTTAACTGCTCCAGGTAAAGTTCAGGTTTCTAGGGTGGGGGTGCTGTATGGCTCAAAGGCTTGGTACTTGTTTGCATCTCCCAGAATTAGACAGAATACAGTCCAGTACCACCTGATACATGCCTGGGTCTGTATAATGTTATAAGCGTTTTATTTTCACCAGTCCTAAAATTCATCCGAATGTTAGAAGAATTGCTTTTTCCTGCTCTGGGCTTTACCCTTTCCAGTGAGAGGAATTTCCCCTCATCTCAGTAGACCATGTTTATGGCATAGCATAACTGCATTGACAAAACAGAAAGCAATAATGACTTACAGGAAACCACTTACTCTTTTCTTTTATTTATTTTCAAGCAGCTGTCTTACAAAGGTGATGCACTTAACAAATCACAACACTTACCATATTCTGTGTAGCCAGGGCCTCGGCTTTTCCATTTGGGTCTTATCATTGCAACGGGAAAGTTTCGTCTAGGCATAATCAGCATTCTGATAACTTTTTCTATTCCATTAACTATAAAATAGCCTCCCATTTCCTGGCAAGAGAAGAAAAGCTTTCAAACTCAGCACACCAAAGTTGAAAGAGATGAGTACAGAGAACCTACTCTACAAAAACAAAATGGAAGTCAGATAAAATTAGCCCTTATTGGACAGTAAAATACACACCGACTTTTTATATGTATGGAGTGCATGGCAAGTTTTATTGGCATAAACTGAGATGCATGCATTACTCACACATAAAAGGTAAGAGTGCATTATGGAGGCCATTTCATATGAGTGCCAATAAATCTGTTATACTACTCTAAGCTCTGAATAGTCCACATATTTTACAAAAACAACTTTTAGAAATGTTTCAGTGGTGTTTAAGAGAGTTATCAGGGCTCTCTCTTGTACCCATATACCAGTGAAGCCAGATGCACTAGTGACACTAAGTCCAACTGCAGAGAATGCAGAGAAAATGAGAAGACGAGCCAGTAAATTAAAATAACCCTCTCAAATGGCCTATAGCACGAGTGGGGAAACCTCAGGCCCAGATGCAGCCCGTGGGATGCCTGGATCCAGCCCCCGAGGCTCAGCGCCCCCCCCCCCCCCCATTGGTGAGCCCGCACTGGTGCTTCAGCCTCCCAAATATCCCCCTGGGGGCTGTAATGCACAAAATCTACTAGGCTGGGACGCCCCGCCCAGGCTCTGTTGTGCAAGGGGAATGTGGGGAGTGTGTTTTTCCTCATTTGGGGGCCACAGTGAGGTTCCCCCCCACCCGCTTCTCACTTGTGTGCAGCCCCCAACTGATTCTTCTGTGGGTCAGTGGCCTCCAACCCAAAAAAGGTTCCCCACCCCTGGCCTATAGCAACTTCAGTATACACAGAAATATCACAACTTTAACACACCTTAGTTTGCACTCTTTTGGAGCTACAAACAAGTACCGTACCTACTAAGAAGGACCCTTTCCAACAGTAAAGTTCCTGTTCTGAGGGATATAAAATACAGGATTTAAAAGCTGTCACTCATCTGAATACTCCCTCCCTCACCACATGAGGTCTCTGGGTAGCAGATAGGAAGAAAAGCTCTATTTCAGGTTTGGAGAAAAGAATATGATTGTGTGGTCAGCTGATTTTTTTAAAATGGCAGTTCTTTGAAGCTATCTGAAATATTAGACAAAACCGCAGGTGAGATGCACTAATATGAAAAGTACAGGTGAACTGACCATATAAGTAGGATACACACACATTTATTGGATGGCTTTGCAATTTAGCACATCCATGATGCTAACACCCAATATAAAGATTAATTCCAGATCAAACTCTTTTCATTTGTATATATTTGTTCAAATTACAATGAGCATGTGACCAAAGGGAAATATAAAGATGCATGATACATGGCTATGGGCCTGGCAATATCAGGGCATCACTGTAGATCACGCTTGGGCAAAATGCGGCCCACCAAGCCACTGGGGAGCCCCAGGCAGGCTCCCCTGCTTGTCCCGCAGGCAATTCAGAAACGCAGATGCTGGGCCTGTTTCTGTTTCAAAACTGGAGGGGAGGGGGGAAAGCTCAGAAGCTGCCCCTCCAGCACAATCTCATTGGCTGGTTACTGGTCAGAAACTGGCCAATGGGAGCTGCATGTTTGAAGACTCACGCGCTCCCCCCCCCCTTGACTGAGCTATTCACACAAGCACATGGCCGTGTAGCCTGTGCAGGCAGGCTGGCTGTCTGAGAAATGTTTTAAGCTCTGCAAAGCCTTAGCTCTGCAGGCAGACAGGCTGGTTTGGCTGCTGGCTGGTAAGTCTCCTGGGCCAGAGTCTCCCTCTGGCAATCCAGCCCCTCCCTTCCGCAATCCTCTGCCCCCCAAATCAACATACCCAAACCTTCTGCCCCCCTCTTACACCCATAACTCCTCCCAGATCTGGCACTTCAATCTCCCTCCTTAGATCACAATCCCCTCCTACCCTAGGTCACATCCCAAACCCCTGCACTCCAGTCCCCCACCCTAGGTCACAACCACCTCTTTCATTCAAACTCCCTCCCAGACCCCACTCTCCCTCCTGCACCCCAATCCCTTACTCCAAGCTCCTTTCTGCACCCAACCTCCATCCCAGACCCTGCATCTCCTCCATTAACATCATGGAAGAGTGCAGCCCTTGACCATTTTCCAAAATGTTGGAGTCCCCCCCATCAAAAATTATTGCTCACTCCTGCTGTAGACTGACTGATTAAAAACAATATAATCAATCATCCATTTGTGTATTTACTTTGATTGTAAACTGAAAACGAATTATTACTTATAATGAACAATGACAGCAGCATATGATTTTGTATCCACATATTCAATTTATCAGACAGAGCAAATTACAAAGCCACCAACAGCAAAAGGGAACCCAGAAGTAATGGAGAAGTAAAATCTATGGCTATAAAAGGGATATGTATTTTCACTAACTTCAGACCTCTAAATTTTTGCATCCACTGGACCCTACTGTAAGAGTGCCACCATCAGCCAGGAGCCCCAGTGCTATCACTAAGCAGTAACTAGTGGAGTGCACTCAAGTCTTAACATTCTAACACCGAGACATAAGCTGCCCTGCGTGCCCCCCAGAGAAGGGGGAAGGATAGTTTTCCAGAGGTGGCTGCACACCTGGAAAGTAACATTTAGTACCAGTAATGGTCACTGCCTGCATGAATCTGAGGTACTCCCTGAGCTTTTATATTCTCAAAAAGGACTGTCGGTATCCTGAATGGCAAATGACCTAAAGATACCTTGAGGGCTGAGACTTGAGACCCCAGAGAAACCACACAGAATCTTTATGAATGGTGTAAGATCAGAAAATATGGCAGATTATGCTTCTGCCAAAATCCTTTAAGCTAATGTAAAACAAACTTCTCCTGCCACACCAAAATCCACTGTTAGTTACCTCTTCTTCCTCATGGTGTTCAATCAGAGCTCTGGGTGGAAGATTATGCAGATTGCAAAGTTTAGATTTGACCATGATTGGAACATATCCCAGGGACTGTTTAATAATCCCTTTAGGAATGCCATTCACTGACCAGCTGATGTCAGCCTATAAGGAAACAATATGTCGGTTTATTAGGGAAAAGTTAAAACAACACAAATAATGATAAAATATAGCTCTCTTTAATGAATGAGATACAATGTTGTAATGTATGCTTAATACAAAACCATAAATAGCAAAAAAAATACTGTTTACAGATAAAACATTAGTTATGCATTATTATATAAACTATAAGAATACGGATATATACAAATTATATATTATAGTGCATGGGGGGGGATCCTTTTTTGGGTTGGGGCCACTTGCCTTCAGAAAAATCAGTCAGGGGCTGCACACAAGTGAGAAACAAAAAATCCACTCCTCACTAGTGTGGACTCCCCAATGCTGGGGGGAGCCCCAAGCCTCAGGGACCGGATTCAGGCAAGCCGGGATTGCATTCAGCCCCCGGGCCTTAGGTTCCCTACCCCTGTTATAGTGGATGCCTGGTCACTTCTACCATAGTTCAGGTTATGTTGGGACATTTATTTTACTTCCATTTTTGTTCATTCATAATATTGAGAGTAAAGTTTTCCCATGTTTTGTCTCTGTATAAGGAGTGAGGATTATGCTTCTGGCATTTGTTCAAACTTTCCAAAATTAAACAAATGACCAAAGCTATTAAAAGAGCAAAACTCTTATAATGGTGGAATTAAAATTCTTTTTTTAACAACCCAGGTAGTTTGAGATGTCAATGAGAACTAGGTCCTACTGTTATTTACAAACCCCTCTCAAAGCCCCAAATTAGGTATTAGTGCTTATGTTTACAGCCTGGCAGGAGGCAGAATAAACTTCATAGCATCAGTGTACTGTTATTTTTAATGTTATGCTACATTAGTTATGTGAAACTTCACAGTAGTTTCAAAAAGAAAACTCAAGAATTAATTTGTATTAAAGCTATGGCTCCCTCTCCAAGCAAAATCAGATTGGCTATTCAAGTCTCTTACTGGGGATGTGACCATGTAGTCGACAATATGGTTAACAGATGAGCCCAAGCTCATCAGTTAAGCACACAGCCTCCCCTCCCCACTGCCACTGTATCAGAGGCACCGGTGGCGGGGGAAGCTGATGCATGCGGGGAGTCTTTTAAGCTGGCTCTCGCAGAGCTGCCTCTCTCTCCCACTGAGGAAGCAGGGAGGGGTGAGAGCCGGTGCCCACTGGGAGCTGGTTTAAAAGCTGGCTCCTTCCCCTCCCTCCCCCCGAGCACTGGCTCCCACAGAGCCACCTGTCCACTGCTTCTCATACAGAGGCAACAGTACAAGGGGGGCTGGGGGCCTGCAGCCAGCCCCAGAACGGGGGCTGTGTGTTGCTCTAGTCCAGATCCCACTTAATCAATTTACTGGTTAAATGTTAGGCCAACCTTATGTTTAACTAGTTAACTGAGACTTTACATTCCTAGTTCAGATACTGGCCTATTTAGGTAGTCTGGCTTTCTGAGCTATCAGGGTGGATAGGTATCTGTGTAGCTTGAAAAAATCTGGGTCAAGAGGAAGAGCGATGTGGGTCTCTGCCAAAGAAAGGTGGTGGGTGAGGAGCCAAAAGTCTAGGGTGGGTGCCTCGAGGGACAATGAGGGGGCAATAGAGACACAGTTGCCCTGAACTGTGACACACACAATTTTTTTTAATACCTATAAAATATCTGTGGTGTTTCCAGGTGTAGAAACGAACATAAGACATCATTGCAAAGCTGAGGCTCATGATTCTCTGGTGGCATAAGGCAATGGTTCTCCAAGTTTTTCCATTCTATAGGCCATTTTGCAAAAGAAAGATCTTCCCATGGAGGTACCTCCTCTACTAACATCCCAGTTCCCCACAGTATGGTTCCAACATTTTTCATTCCATGTACTAATGGTGATCCACAGAACAGCCAGAGTACATGTGAGAAACATATTTATTTACATGCTAATGGCTTATGAACAAATATAGCACATACCAGACTGTGGCAGAGTGTAGCTTTCATGCCCTAGAAGTACTGTGGTAGCGAACAGGAGCAGCTAACAGAGAGTTTGGAGAGGGAGTTCTCCAGGTAAAAGAGGAGTAAAAACGGGACCCTTGTGGTAAGTGGCTGTCTGGAGTGTGTGTTTGTGTGTGGGGGAGTTATTTGCTGTGTGCTGAGCTTGTGTTTGTGTGTTTGGTTTGTTTGTTTGTTTGAAGGAGCTTCTAAAAGGTTTGAAATCTTGAAGCCTCTGTTAATTGGCTGAGCCTCAGTCAGGGGGAGGGGCTACCAGGGCTATATAAGCCTGTGACTCAGCGACCAGGGAGCTTGCGAACAGGGATTTTGGAGGGGGAGGTTAGAGGGCACGACAGACTTCTGACCTTCTTTAAAACATAACTCTTATAATAATCGATATTCCAGAGGTTTAAAAAGAATCCCAGTTTCTGCTTAAACTTATTCATTAGAAAAATGGAGACAGAAGCCCAGCAGCAGAGTGGGGGCTATCCTGTTTATTGCGTCGAGTGTAACATGTATGATTACCTGCCCTGTGGGCGGGTGGCATATGTGTGCACCCGTGGCAAGGAGCTCCTGACCCTCAGAGACCAGGTTCGGGCTTTGGAGGCCAGGGTGGCTGAACTGGAGGAGCTAAGGGAGGTAGAGAGATATGTTGATGAGACTTTCCGGGACATTGTAGTACTGTCCCACCTCCAGTCTGAGAGCCCCAGTGCTCTTAAGGAGGATGAAAGTCTCAAGGGAACAGCATTCAATGGGAGCAGAGGGAAACCATCCCGTAGTTGGGACCCTCCTCCCAGAGGATGTTGCGGTATCCTCTCGCACTGAGGATACCTCTGAGGGGGAGGGAATGCCAGTTAGGAAGAGGCAGGTGTTAGCAGTGGGTGATTCGATTGTTAGAAACATAGATAGTTGGGTTTGTGATGACCGGGAGAACCGTATGGTCACTTGCCTGCCTGGTGCGAAGGTTACGGATCTCTCGAGGCATCTAGATAGACTTATGCGTAGTGCTGGGGAGAAGCCGGTGGTCGTGGTACATGTAGGTACCAATGACGTAGGGAAGGGTAGGAGAGATGTCTTGGAGGCCAAATTTAGGCTTCTAGGAAAGAGACTGAAATCCAGGACCTCTATGGTGGCATTCTCAGAAATGCTTCCAGTTCCACGCGCAGGGCCAGGTAGGCAGGCAGAGCTTTACAGTCTCAATGCGTGGATGAGACGATGGTGTAGGGAAGAGGGGTTTGGATTTATTAGGAACTGGGCACACTTTTGGGAGAGGGGGAGCCTATACAGGAAGGATGGGCTCCACCTAAACCAGGGTGGAACAAGACTGCTGCCACTAAACATTAAAAA
Source organism: Pelochelys cantorii (assembly GCA_032595735.1). NCBI lineage: Eukaryota > Metazoa > Chordata > Testudines > Trionychidae > Pelochelys > Pelochelys cantorii. The sequence goes on from CM064328.1 coordinate 191,248,908, forward strand.
GGCCGTAGAGCAGTTTTTAAACTAAGAGATGGGGGAAAGCCAATTGGTGCGGAGATGCACGTAAATCGGAGGGAAACTTCTCTTAGAGGAGAATCCATTGATAGAGATTCTCTAAGCTGTAGTCAGAAAGAGAGGAGGGGAGAGGGCAAACCATGGGCCAGAGCAGACGAACAACCGCATACAAAGGAATCCAATGCACCAGGGAAGGGCAGACAAATAAGCAGTGGCAAATTTTTAAAGTGCTTCTACACAAATGCTAGGAGTCTGACTAATAAGATGGGTGAACTAGAGTACCTAGTATTAAATGAGAAGATTGACATAATAGGCATCACTGAAACCTGGTGGAATGAGGAAAATCTGTGGGACACAATCATACCGGGATATAAAATATATCGAAAGGATAGAGCAGGCCGGGTGGGTGGTGGAGTGGCACTGTATGTGAAAGATAATGTAGACTCAAATGAAATAAAAATATTAAGTGAATCAACATGCTCAATAGAATCACTATGGATAGTAATTCCATGCTCCAATAATAAGAAATTAGCAGTAGGGATATATTACCGACCACCTGACCAGGACAGCGATACTGACATTGAAATGCTGAGGGAGATTAGAGAGGCTACCAGAATAAAGAACTCTATAATAATAGGGGATTTTAATTATCCCCGTATTGACTGGGTACGTCACCTCAGGAAGAGAAGCGGAGATAAAATTTCTCAATGGCCTAAATGACTGCTTCTTGGAGCAGCTGGTGCAGGAACCCACAAGGGGAGAGGCAATTCTCGATTTAGTCCTGAGTGGAGCGCAGGATCAGGTCCAGGAAATAACTGTTACAGGACCGCTTGGGAATAGTGACCATAATATAACAACATTCAACATTCCTGTGGTGGGTAGAACACCTCAGCAGTCCAGCACCCTTGCATTTAATTTCAAAAAGGGGAATTACACAAAAATGAGGAGGCTAGTTAAACAGAAATTAAAAGGCACAGTGACTAGAGTCAAATCCCTGCAAGCTGCATGGGAACTTTTTAAAGACACCATAATAGAGGCCCAACTTAAATGTATACCCCAAATTAAAAAACATAGCAAGAGACCTAAAAAAGTGTCACCGTGGCTTAACCACCATGTAAAAGAAGCAGTGAGGGACAAAAAGGCATCTTTTAAGAAGTGGAAGTCCAATCCTAGTGAGATAAATAGAAAGGAACATAAACACTGTCAAATCAAGTGTAAAAATGTAATAAGAAAAGCAAAAAAAGATTGAGGAACAGCTAGCCAAAAACTCAAAAAGAAGTAACAAAATGTTTTTTAAGTACATTAGAAGGAGGAAGCCTGCTAAAAAACCTGTGGGTCCCCTAGACGATCGAACTATAAAAGGCGCAATCAAGGACGATAAAGCCATTGCGGAGAAACTAAATGATTTCTTTGCTTCAGTCTTCACGGCTGAGGACGTTGGGGAGATTCCCAAATCTGCACCGTCCTTTGTGGGTGATGAATCTGAGGAACTGTCCCGGATTGAAGTGTCATTAGAGGAGGTTTTGGAACAAATAGAAAAACTTAATGTTCACAAATCTCCGGGACCGGATGGCATTCATCCAAGGCTTCTAGAAGAACTCAAATGGGAAATTGCTGAACTATTATCTGTGGTTTGTAACCTATCCCTTAAATTGGCTTCCGTACCTAATGACTGGAAGGTAGCCAACGTGATACCGATATTTAAAAAGGGCTCTAGAGGTGATCCTGGCAATTACAGACCGGTAAGTCTAACTTCAGTACCGGGCAAATTAGTCGAAACAATAGTAAAGAATAAAATTGTGAAGCATGTAGAAGAACATAATCTGTTGGACAAAAGTCAACATGGTTTCTGTAAAGGGAAATCCTGTCTTACTAATCTATTAGAGTTCTTTGAAGAGGTTAACAAACATGCGGACAAGGGGGATCCAGTAGATATAGTATACTTAGATTTTCAGAAAGCCTTTGACGAGGTCCCTCACCAAAGGCTCTTGTGTAAATTACATGGCCATGGGATAAGAGGGAAGATCCTTTCTTGGATTGAGAACTGGTTAAAAGACAGGAAACAAAGGGTAGGAATAAATGGTAAATTTTCAGAATGGAGAGGGGTAACTAGTGGTGTCCCCCAAGGGTCGGTCCTAGGACCAATCCTGTTCAACTTATTCATAAATGATCTGGAGAAAGGGGTAAGCAGTGAGGTGGTAAAGTTTGCGGATGATACCAAACTGTTTAGGATAGTCAAGACAGAAGCAGACTGTGAGGGACTCCAAGAAGATCTCACCAAACTGAGTGATTGGGCAACAAAATGGCAAATAAAATTTAATGTGGATAAGTGTAAAGTAATGCACATCAGGAAAAATAACCCCAACTATACGTACAGTATGGTGGGGGGCTAATTTGGCTACGACAAATCAGGAAAGAGATCTTGGAGTTATCGTGGACAGTTCTCTGAAAACTTCCACACAGTGTGCAGCAGCGGTCAAAAAGGCAAATAGGATGCTAGGAATTATTAAGAAAGGGATAGAAAATAAGACCCAGAATATCTTACTGCCCCTGTATAAAACTATGGTATGCCCACATCTTGAATACTGTGTACAGATGTGGTCTCCTCACCTCAAAAAAGATATTTTGGCCTTGGAAAGGGTTCAGGAAAGGGCAACTAAAATGATTAGGGGTTTGGAACGGGTCCCATATGAGGAGAGGTTAAAGCGACTGGGACTTTTCAGTTTAGAAAAGAGGAGACTGAGGGGGGATATGATAGAGGTATATAAAATCATGAGTGGTGTGGAGAAGGCCGATAAAGAGAAGTTATTTATTTGTTCCCTAAATAGAAGAACTAGAGGACACCAAATGAAATTACTGGGTAGCAGGTTTAAAACTAATAAAAGAAAGTTCTTCTTCACACGGCGTGTAGTCAGCCTGTGGAACTCCTTGCCAGAGGAGGCTGTGAAGGCTAGGACTATAATAGAGTTTAAAGAGAAGCTAGATAATTTCATGGAGATTAGGTCCATAAAAGGCTATTCGCCAGGGGATAAAATGGTGTCCCTGGCCTCTGTTTGTCAGAGGCTGGAGAGGGATGGCAGGAGACAAATCGCTTGATCATTGTCTTCGGTCCCCCCTCTCTGGGGCACCTGGTGCTGGCCACTGTCGGCAGACAGGATACTGGGCTACATGGACCTTTGGTCTGACCCAGTACGGCCATTCTTATGTTCTTATGTTACTACTTACGGTCAGTTTCCCACGATAGGTGCTTCGGCGTCCCCTACACTCTGCGGGGTACACTTTCAGCTCTTTACAGACACTCCCTTTTGGCACCATAGGAGGAGCGATGATAGCACCCACAATTGCCAGAGTGATGCGTTCGTTTTTGAAGGCAAACTCCAGAGCAGGAATAGCCTGAAACGCAAGAGCGAGTCAGCACGTACACACATAAGGACAACAGCAAGAGGCGACTAGCTAGCCAGATATCAGTAGGAAAAGTAATGTGACAAAGCCCATTTCCATACGTTCTTGACACGTACTGGGGACTGCCCAGCGCTGCAGAAAGACGAAGCAGTGACCCGGGGCTGCCGGTTTAGACTGGGTGGGGAATCCGAAGGGCGAAGCGACCGTGAAATGACGGACGCCAGGACGCTCAGGCGGTAAAGGAAGGAGAGCAGCCGAATAAGGGCGCTGGGTTTCAACTAGAGATGCTAAAATGCCCCCCCAGGCTCCTCCCCTCCGCCCCTGCCGCGTCCCCAGTCCTGCCCCACCTGCACGGCCCGGTGCAGCCCCTCGCCCACGGCCTGGTTGAAGGACTCGACGTGGGCCCGAGTCAGATCCTGCAGGGCCGGGCGCTGCTGCTCGCGGGGCCGCCCGTAGCCCGGCGCCGTCAGCGGCGCGAGACTGGGCCGCTCGGGCAGGTGCCGCCACTTCGCCCCTACCGCCGCCGCCATGCTGCCCCGCGCGCCGCCTCCGCTCCCGGCCTGCCCCGCGCGGCCCCGCCAGCAGCACTGCCGCGCGCGCAGCTTCCGACTTCCGGCCCCGTCCACCGCGCGAGCGCCCCCATCCGACCGCCACAGGCCGCCTCGCGCACCGCCGCGGAGCACCCCTCTCCGGACCAACCGCCACAGGCCGCCTCGCGCACCGCCGCAGAGCGCCCCCCTCCCCCCCCCGACCAACGGCCACAGGCCGCCTCGCGCACCGCCGCAGAGCGCCCCTCTCCGGACCAACCGCCACAGGCCGCCTCGCGCACCGCAGCAGAGCGCCCCCCTCCCCCCCCCGACCAACGGCCACAGGCCGCCTCGCGCACCGCCTAAGAGCGCCCCCCGGACCAACGGCCACAGGGTCCTCAGTACAGAACTTCTCCCCCGCCTCGCTACATCCAGGCAACTACCCCCCCCCCCCCCCACCGCTTGTCCCGCCCTGGTCACTATTTCCCTTTATTCACCACTTAGGAAGCAGGTGTCAATACAGGTGAGATACAGTGTCCACTTGGAAAACTTGAAACATTTCTTCGTGAATGTAATGGAGAGTAGCATACTTAGCTGGACTCTCCCTGCCGCTCTGCATCGGTATTCACAAGGAAAAAAAGGCCGTAGGTAATACGATTTTCTCTTTAATTGTTATTCAGACAGAGTTGACTACAAATGTCAAAGAACCATGCAGGGCTCACAAATCCTGTCACACATACACACTCACATGATAGTAATTTGAAAACAAACTGAAGGTTGATATGTAACTTCAGGAGCTCTGTATGAATGCAACAGTGATTGTTTCAGATCCTTTCAAGGTTATTGTTTTCCACAGACTACTTTAGCTGACATTGATGATACATTGTTATTATCTCTTATTTATTGCACAGTGTTTTCTTCTTAACAGAGAACAGTGCTTAGAGAACAAGAAATGCATTGACTGTACAGGAGCATGCAGTCCAGAAGGACCTTGATTACAATGCGATAGAGAAGCCTGATCTTAACAAAATTGGTTTCAAGTCTTAATTGTGCCTCTGAAATTGACTGGAAGCACATTACAGTTGTAGTACAATAATCACAATGAATCCTACATGAGATAAGCCACAGAAACTGAAAACTTCCAGGATTCCTATTCCATGAGACCATGTCTGAATCCATCTCAATGACTACCATGCAAAAGGATACAATGCATCAGACTAGAAACCCATCACATTCTATAGTATAGTATAGTATCCATCTTCCTGAAAAGCAGCACTTATCCCTTTCAAGAACTCATTAACCAGTAAAGCCTGGTTGGTTCAAGTTAAAAATGTTATTTTTGCAATTTCTTAAAAAAACAACCCCAACTTAAAATTACACACACACAAATGATCTAGGTCTTCAATCAAAAACAAGTCCCGTACAGATAAAGGCAAGTTGATAATCTGGACAAAATACATTTTTCTTGTGCAAGCACCCAATGTTAGAAACCAGTTGCCCTTTAGCTGTTTTCTTTTGGCAGTGACTACAGGTTGAACCTCCCTGGTCCAGCACCTCAGGACCTGACTGGTCCTGGAGGAGGGATTTTTCCAGACAAGGGGAGGTCATTTCACGGGCCCCCACTGCCCCTCTCTCTGCTTCCTGTCTCTCCTCGCAGCCCAGCTGAGCTGTGCATATAGCATTCCCCTGCAGCCCCGCTGAGCCATGCGCTGGCTTCCTGCCCACCCCCCCAAAGCCCAGCTGAGCCCCCCCTCACAGCCCAACTGAGCTGCATGCTGGCTTCTGGGCTCCCACTCTCCTGCAAGCACACCAGAACACTCTGGTCCTGGAACATTCATGGTCATGCTAGACCATGGATGTTGCCAGACCAGAGAATCCTGGATTTTAGGGGTACAACTTGTACCACTTTTTGGAAGATAGTTAAATATTTTATATTTCAAATGCAAGTAGGGCATGAAGGGTAAGGAAATGGGTTCCACACTGCTCTTCTGCTACAACAAATGCCCCTCCCCACAAGTATTATTGTCAAATTAATGAACCTTGTGGAATTCTGAAAAAAGGCCTTTTGAAGAATATGGCAAACAAGCCAGTAATTTGACAACCTGATAAGCTGCTTTAAATATGGTGAGAAAAGTTAAATATGTATTATGTGAATAATCAAATTATCAATAATCAGGATTAAATTAGATTGGAATACAGTGAAATGTCTTTTGATTGATGATGCAGGAAATCATCAACTGGAGGTCATAACCAACCTCCAGGTCAAACACATATGTACCTGACACTGTACAGGTGAATTCCTTAAATGGGTGGCTTAAAACAAAAGGAAGCTGATTAGTGCAGATTTTACGGTAAATGTGGGGCTCCCCATTCTGATGTCCAGCATTAACTGTGCCTCTACAATAGCAGAATTTGTCCCAAAGGCAGCAACAGGTGCTGCTCTAGGGTGGCAGGGCTATACACACACTCCAACTTTTCTTGGGTCTAGGAGAAAATAAATCTAAGGAGCCAAAACTTGAAAACAGGACAAGACCAATGGTAATGTTCAAGGTGAGATGGGTTGACAGAAGTTTGACAATACCAGCAAATAATAGGTCATCTGTGTGACGAGAAAGTAAAATAGGGAGCTAACCACCCATCAATGACAGAACTGCAGACTGATACAGAAATGGTCCAGGACACAATAGTGCCATTGTTAATACAGTACTGAGCCATTTCTGTATTACAAGGGGAAGTGGTTCTTCATTTGTGTGTGTGGGGCTTATATTCGTTCAGTTCACTGTTCCCATTGACACTGGGGCCATCAAAGATTAAGATCATTCCCATCTCATCCCCAGCTAACTGCAGTGGGATGGCTGTCATGTAAACTTGACAACAGGGGAGATCTGTGGTGGTTTCCTCCCACCATAAAAAAAAGGGGCCTGCCTGTAGGGACCCTTCCTAGCTGCTTAGCAGGTCACCCCAATGAAGCATCACTCACAGCAAGCAGCTCCAGATTTTTTCTCTCTCTGCCTTTCCCACACCTGAATGAAAACAATACCATGATTACTGATACAGGACTGTTCATCAAACCAAGTGGGGAGAGAGGAGGCTGCTTAGAGTCAGTGCAGCATGAGCCATCTCTTGCACTCTGCCAGCAGCTTTGCTCCATCAGTCTCCTTTAGGAGCACAGCTCACAAACAAGATGCTTACAAGAGCATGTTTGGAGACAGGCTCTACTGCTCAGCCAGCTGTACCCACAGTAAGCAGCCATTCTTCTCTGTGTATATACATCCTATTATACTCACAAATTCCCCAGTGGAACACAGCTGCTGACCCATTACTAATTCTTAAAGGCAGCCTGCAAAGGAAATTGTCAAAAGACTCAGGGCTTGTGCCCTTTCTTCACTTCCTTATGATGTAAAAAAGGCCTGAGAGCTTTAAGGCAGGGTTGGAGAACTTTTTTGGGTCAGGAACCACTGACCCATGGGGGAAAAAAAAAATAAAGTCAGGGGCTGCACACAAGTGATAAGCAAAAACCAAACCCTCAGTGACATGCCCCCCGACTGAGGAGACACTCCCCACATTCCCCTTGCACACCAGAGCCTAGGGGGGTCCAGTCTAGTAGACTTTGTGCGCTCCAGCCCCAGGGTGCAGCAGTGGGGGGTGCTGCAGCACCAGCATGGGTTCTCCACTGCTGGGGGTGGAACCCTCAGCCTCGGGGGCTGGATCCAGGCAAGCCGGGGGCAGGCCTTAAGTTCCCCACCCCTGCTTTAAGGCCTCCCCCTTATTCTACCTTGTAGACGTTCAAGCCTAGTCTTAGCTGGTTGAACAGCAAGAAAAATGCGGGTATTGCAGGAGCCAAGATTGAAAACAGCCTCGGAGAGAATTTTAATCCTTGTTTAAACTCTCTTTTGGTTCACACCTCTTCTACTTCTATGTCTGATTAACATTCTGGATAAAGGACATCTTTGTTAGCCCTTATCTTCACTAGGAAAAGTGTGTTGAAACCTGTTAGCTAACACATAGGTAAGGTCAGCAGAGGCTGCTCACACATCAACTATGGCTCCTCTCCTTGTGCTACTGGAGAACTGCAATCTATGGGAGAGCACTCCGAGACTGATATCCACCACTGGTGGATTGATCACTGCAGCATATATCCAACGTGTAGTGAAGACAAGCCCTTAGACATCCATTTTTGGAACTTTTATCCGCCTCCCCGCACACACACATGAGCTCACTATACACAGTTGTAGCAGTCTTCCTTGTCAATTTCTGGAATTCAGTATTTGAACCACTTCATAGTTCAAGTGCACATCACATCTGCCACAGCATTATCACAGATATTTCAAACTTATTGGGCAAGAGAAGTTTGCACAGCAGCAACACATTTATGTGATGGTGGCAATCTGCTAGCCAGTGGATTTTGACAGGCATAAATATAACCCTAGTACCTGGGAATCCATGACAGATTACACTAAAGAAGGCATACACGTCAAATACTGATTGATTTTTTTAATGAGAGAGTCCATGTCCTTATTAGGCTTGTAGTCATGAGTTAAGATTATCCAGCCTTCTAGGCTAAGGCTGTCTGTAGGTTCACTTTAGTACATACCCTGTCCATCCCACCCGTAGACTTCCTGGCCTGCACAATGATGGAAATTTCATTACATTAATGTTTAAATCACGTTTCCTGCTTTTCCTGCAGCTGTGAAAACCCAACTCAAATCACCCTGGCTACTCGCTTTGCAAAACAAAATTCTGGGCCTTACACTGACCCCTGCCAAGCAAGGTAATTGGTCTCTTGACAGTGAGCTCAGTCAGCCCCATATAAATCCAAGAGTAAGGCTTATTCTTTACCACTGATAAGGAAAGAATACTAATCAGCCAAGGAATCTTAATGGCTTCACTGAGGTTTCCTCTCTCACCTGCAGTCTGGCTTGATGTACAGATGATATTCAACTGACGTTACAGCAGAAAACTCAGACCAATGGAATAACTTCTGCAGCGTCAAGGTTAGATTACAGGGATCTGCATCAAAGCAGCAATGGTGTGAAGAATTCTGAAATTATTTACTTGCTGAAAATAAAGCCAGCAAGGGCATGAAGCCCTTCAACAGAAGAAACATGAGGGACAATCTGACAATTACCTGGCCAATGTTATCAAATACATTTTTAAGATGAGTGGTTGAGTCCATCCCCAAATCTAGCTGTTCTGGATCAAAGTATGGAACAGAAACTTCCCCAGTGCGCCCCAGCAAGGAGATTTCAAGTTCTGTACATCTCACTGAGATGCTTCTCTCTCTCACTGTGCTACACAGCCAAGATATATGAACACCAGTGACTTGGCGAAGTGTGACAGTTCATTCATTCACAGAACTCTAGCTTAGTAATGCTTCAGAGAAGGGACATCTCAGCCCTAACTTGAGGTAAGTGCATAAGAGTGCCCAGACATTTCACAGGAGGGAAACATTACAATACTTCAGTGCTTATTAAACTTGGCCAGTCAGAAGCTTGGAACCTCCTAAATGGGGTTTTGTAGCAGGAGCCACTTTTTGTTTGCTTAGGACACCTTCATTTATGTACAATTCATAACCCAAAACAACTATCAAAATACACAGAACATAGTTCTCATCCAACCAGCAGAGCCAGAACTCTTGCTGGATTTGATTCATGTGCAAACAAGTATTCCACAACAATATCCTGTATTGAATGTGCTCCACACAAAAGAGATCCTTCTTCTAAACAATCTTCTCATACCTTTCCATATCAGACTGCTTCTCAGTTAGTCATGCACACTTGTTTGTTTGGAAGTTGCCTCATTTCACTGACCTATTAAAACGTAGAAAAAAATCTAATTATAGAACTAAAATATGCTAACATGCAACATGCAGTGCATGTAAGAGAACTGCAGCATAGCAGTGCTGAAATGCACAATAGCTTATAGAAGTCTTTTTTTTTTTTAAAAGGGATCTCTTGTTAGTCTGTCTTTGCAGACACAAACTATTACTTCTCGAACACCAATTTAAAATTCCACCTCTGTTCCAACTGAAAATTCCCAACAGATGGCAGTGCAATACAGAACACACTTTCGATCTATAGTACCTAGCTTGCTATTAGGGACCCCACTGTGTTCTACAAAGAGACACAGTCAACCTGTTTAGGTTAAAAATTGTAACTTACAGGGGCCATTTGTGATGTAGGGAATATTCCAGGGCTTCCACACATTTAGGTTATACTTAAGAATTGTGTGTTTTTACATTCACTGACTTTTTTTTTTAAATCACCATAGTATAACAATGCCATATGATGCATCAAGTTTCCCTAACCATCAAATGCTTTCCCCACAAGGTGAACCTATTTCTATGCTTGGGATACAAAGGACAGCCATGTTTTGGTGGTGCAAACTTGTGAGTGCTAAAAAATGCAATGCTTGTCCAATGGAGAAAGATACAAATTGGTTGGCTTGAAAGGAATATAATTGGTTGGGTTGAAAGGCTTTTATTTTCAAGCATCAGATTAAAATAAGGTGAAGAGTTTTAAAAAATGGACACATATACAGCTCTTAAAGAGGGGCCCTTAGTGTTCTTTTGGTTAACAAAACAAAGGTTAACAACAGCATAAAAGCTGAAAGAAGCACTGAGTGTCCTTCGAACAAGCCTTCCAAGCAAGTCAGATGCGGTTATAGCAGTGCTCTAAATAAGAGAGTCATCCTAAACTCCCTAAAAATTGCAGATCAGCAGGAGAGGGGCTCCATACGTGTGTATTCTAGGGGTTCCAACTGCATCAGACTTTGAACAGCCACCAATTCAAATCTCATTACACAAGGGATACAGGTAAATAAAATGTCCTTTAACCCTTAGGCTACTTCATCGCACTAGATATGGTACACTCAGTGGTGCTACCTTTGCCATATGGTTATTGGGTGTTTAGCTAGCTGATTTTAAAACAGACTTAAATTTTGTTTTTTCTTCTTTTATGCAACCTACAAAACAAGACAGATTTTCATCTCTACACAAATGGAGCAGGAACGAAAAGGAGTTACCTACAGGGGACTGAGCTAAGGCACTAAAACTGCAGCAGGTGATGAAACAAGAAATCCACATCAAGAGATGGTACTCTTCATTAAATGGTCTTATTTAAGAAAAAAAGGGGAAAAGGGCTTCTTTTTAAAAAAGGACGAGAAGATACAAGATTAATTTATCCCTGGTTTTTAAACATTATTTTGCTGTTCTCCCAGAGAGATTGCTTCAGTTATTAAAGTTACATGAGCTGTTTCTAGAGCAAAGTTTGGTGAAACACAGGCAGAGTTTGGCTCATCCTGGACTCTCCTCAGAAGCCTTCTTTTATTTCTATTTTCCTCATGAATTTCCAAAAAGTTGTCTCTTCCATCCTTTTTGGTGTGATACTAAAGCGCATGATCCAACAGCCTTCCCTCAGAATCAACAGATGGCAGTTCTCCCAAGTATGTCGATAAGATGGTCTTCTTGTCATCATAGCTTGATAAATATTGATGGTTGGCTCTGCTTTTGCACTGTGTCACTGAGGGGAAAGACACTAGAGATGGCTACATCTACTATACCTTGGCAAAGCTCTGCATAAAGTTTCCTAGAAGAAAAGAGACAACAATCAGAATGAAGTTTAAGAGGAAAAGAGTAACACATTGAACATCAGATTTTTCCACCAGTAGTTACACTGTCTTGCCATTAGTATAAATACCCCTTTCTCTTGTGGCTTCTCCTCTTACCACCCTGGAGGCTGCTTATGCCTTTTACTATATTCCCTCCACCTAAACAAAGATGGAATAGTAAATCCTTGCCTCCTAGTAGTTATTGCAGTGGATTACAGAGTAGTTCTACATATATTTACTTTCAGAACAGATTATAGAACAAAAGCAGTAGAAACGTGTGATGTGGACTTGAAACATTAAACTGAAGCACAAGACATTTTGGAAAAAGAAAACTTCTCATCTTCACAATTACATGAGATTCAAATTACTGTGTACTACACTGAATTAGAAAGTGTTCTTTTCAAATCATTCCAAAGGGAGCTATTAATCCTAACCTTAGTTACAGATGTGCAGCTCAGGCTGAAGCCAGTGGGACTCTCTTGTATTTATTTGATGGTAGAATGTCACCCTAAATCATGAGCCATATAGACCACACTAATAAGAAAACCTAGCCAAAACAAACAAACAAACAAACAAAAAACCCAAACCACCCACAAACAAACAAACCACCTCCATGTCATGTACATTCAGATTTCCTCCTCATCTGATACAAAATGGGCAGAGAAAAGTAAAGCCAACATGACAGAGATCTCTGTTTGCTGCCAATTCAGGGGCATTAGTGCTGCAGAAGATATCTAGCACATTTGTCGAAGAGTCCATAGCAGGTACACCCTCCCATGTCCCAGTTGTGAAACTTTGGCCAGGTCTACATTAGATCTGGAAGGTCGGCTTGAGATACACAACTCCAGCTACATAAAACACGTAACTGGAGTCACCTTACCTTAAGCCACGCTTGGTGGTGTCTCCACAGCAGGAGGTCAGCGGGAGCAAATGCTCCCTTTGGCTTCCCTTACTTCTTGCGAATTCAAGGAGTACAAATGCCGTCAAGGCTGCCCTCAGCATTTGATTTATGGGTCTATGCTGGACCCGCTAAATCAAATGCCAGAATGTCAATCTCTGGTGCATCGAGTGAAGACATGTCCTTTGATTGTGCAGCACTGCAAAGAAATACTGCAGCAAGATGCAAGAGCAAACGGGGTTTGCTTGTGTGACACTGGCACAGGGATATCTCGTATCTAGCAGAGTTAGTTTTGCTTTCTCTCAGTAAGCTTCATGAAGCTGGTATTCATCAACACACATCAGCACCAGCCATGGGGCACTGTCATCAGAAATCAAGGTAGGCACATTCCAAGGGGAGTAGAGAATAATGGAAAAACAAATCAACCTGAGATCTGGTATAACTATTCTCTCTCCTCTCCCCCTAACCTGACATATACAGTCTATGACACACAATTTCTCCAAGCTTTACATTTAAAATCATTATTTCTGAACAGCGTTTTACTGTTTACACACACAAAAAAAAGAGAGGACAAATATATCTCTGGCTTAACAACAATGTTCAACTGTCTACCTTGTGATGAGAAGATAAGCCTTATTTGTAAGGCGGCAAGAGATGGAACAACCAGACAAACTGTAGTCTAATGAATAGCATCAATATTACAGTTCTTAGACTCTCCGATATTTACTAACATAGGATGCTGTGGCACTACTGATACATGTAGATTCAGTTAGCTACAATACTAGTAGCCAAAAGCCTGGGCTGCTTGACAGGTGTAGTTTATAAAATTGCACGTGTAAAGAAGCAGAAAGTGTCTAAGAACATGAACTCTGGACAGTAAGAGTCTGCAAAATCCAGTGACAATTGAGCCTAGTGATATTCTGAACAAAAAGAGCTCTCAGCCATGCTTATAGCTTTTTTACACTGACATTCCTGAATCTTATAGATTGCAAAGACTTTGACAGACTAGTGCAATGTTGACAGAATTTTCATCTGTTTCAATGATGCAGATTGTTTATTTCATCTCTGGTGACTCTCACTGTCCTAAAACAAATGAGGCAATTTCTGTTGAGGACAGATATGTAACTGGGCTGGATAGAACAGATGCTGGCATGTTTTTCCTACCAAGGCCTTCTTTACCAGGATTAACAAGGTCCTTACATGTGTGCAGCTGGCTCAGCATAACTTCAAGCTTTCAGATCAGTGCTGAGCAACCTTTGGCACATCAGGGTTCTAAGTGTGGCCCACGAGACATTTTACCATTGCCCATAATCAGGTTCCCAGATCCCACTGGTTTTCATCCGTGCAGTGTTTTTCCTACTGGCATTATTAAAGTGACACATACGTAAAGCAAGGGCTCGTGAAGTGAGGTGCATGCTGATTGCACCCAATGTTGACAGAGAACCATGCGCTCCCTCTGCATCCAATCAAAATGCTGCTATGGTTCAATTGGCACACCCCGCAAATTCTAGGTACAAGGGCAGTTAACAAAACTACCTTATCCCAGGAGACTGTCTTGGTTACGGCAGTCTTGCAGCCGACTGACTCACGTGGCTCACTCATTAGCCTAGGTTGCCTATAGCTTTCCCCTGCGCTGCTTTCAGCGGATGATCTCTGTATCAAATGTGACAATTTATGAAACTGAGTCTCTCTCTCAAGCGTGGTTTTAGATGGATTACTGGCAAGCATTCTGTGTTTTTTCATTTCTAATGGGTCCTTAGCAATGTTCCCTCTAATCTTTTCCAACCATGTGGGAAATGTTTCCATCCATGGGTGAAAGTTTTTTTGTGTGCACTGAAGCACACCAACAGTAAAACCAAAAACCCTAGCTGTGGGCACTCTGCTAGTCAGTTGAGAGAGATTACAATGCCACCCAAGTGGCTGCACAAGCGCACAGCTTACAGGGAACACTGGTCCTTAGTGTGAATAGCACTTTTTAAAGAATGCTAGAAGCTTCCACACTTCAAAGTCATCTTGATAGCTGTAAATTAAAAACAAAACCCAGGCCTACGGTTAAGTATTTCAGTTTTTAACTAAAGGGTCCATACACATGTACATTCTCTCTCTCTTTTGGCTTCTTTGTCAATTCTGCATTCTACATTCTTTTCTGATTAACATAGGTTCTTGCTGCAACATTAATACAAGTTCTCTGTTAATGCAGAATGGCCAGTGTTGTCTCAGAGGAAAGATGAACATCCTTGGAAAGAGTTCTGCAGTTGGATGCCATGACAAAGATTCTCCAGAGGCTCATGTGTGAACCCAGATCATCTTTCCATTAGGGTTTTATGGGGATTCCAATTTAAGCCAGTTTGACACAAATTTGCCAGAGGCTCATACTGCCCAGAGGGAATGCATGGAATAAACTAAACTCTTGTTTCCCCAGAGCTCCCTGCCCTGGCTCTGGCCAGCCCTACCTCCTCCTCTCTCCCCCTATGCTAGGAGTAACACACCTGTCTAATAGTGTTGAGTCTAAATAAGTTCAGCTGCACCTAGCTCCCATGGGAGTGTGTTTTCCTGAGCTGCCCCTGAACTACGGCAGGAAATTAACTCCCAAAATCACAGGCTAGTTCAGTGAACTTTCTGCCAGGGTCGTCACCATAGTCCCGGGGCAACCCAAAGAGCCCAGCAGCCTGTCATAGGCAGTTTCTGACAGATAGTCCTAGAGTCAGGAACCAGACACATCTGCTCCTCTACTACACCAGGCAACACCCCTCTCTCAAGCAAAATATTTACACTGATTCCTAGAAACTCATACGTGCATGTTGACCTAACCCAGCAGATCTAGTTGGTGTCATTACAGGGACATCTTTTTCCTACAGTGAATGGTTCTTCGACCCCTTTGCAAAGGTGCTGATGCAACATGGATCTGCCTTCAACATCATCTGAGATGCAGCTTTGCACAAATGACTTCCTTTCACGTCTATTTGAGATAGATATTATAGCCAGTGAGAAACCAATCCCACATGTACATGGATTTAAGCCCTCATATCTCCTTCATAGTATGGCAGGGTAGGGATGAAATACAACTGCCTTGTTTCAAATATGAGCACATATTCTTTAGGTTGCTCTTCAAAATCAGATTCCTACAGAGCAACTGCTCAAGTCTGCAGGCTCACTGCATCAGCAACACTTTCTTTTGAGGGATTATCACGGGATTTTCCTCATCTTGGCATGTAGCACTTTTGGGACTTTTTTGCTCCCAGTGCTCAAAAGCATACAGCACACCAACAGGGAATAGGCAGGTACTATAGAGCTATCAGTGGGAGCACAGTGAGATGGTGTAGTTCTCTGTGCAACGTTAAATTAAGCCTGTTCCTCTCCACTGTTCCATTGATTTGCTCATGAAAACATACTGCTTAATATTTGGATAGTTATGTTACTTGGAAAACAGAATGTCACCCAAAAGAGCCTTTTACCCAAGTCACTCAAAGCAGGGTTTGTTTGGTTTTTTTAATATAAACATTGGATTCTCTAAAAACAATGAGGAGTCCAGTGGTACCTTAGAGACTAAACAAATTTATTAGGGCATAAGCTTTCATAGGTAAAAACCCACTTCAGCAGATGAATTGAAGATATAGAGGCAGGGGTATATATAGTGTGTTAATGAGACTAATCCAGTCAGGGTGGAAGTGGCTCATTCACAGCATCTGATCTGGAGATGTGAATATCAAAAGAGGGGAAATTGCCTTTGTAGTATGTTAGCCAGTTTAAAATCCTTATTTAATCTTAAATTGATTGTATTGAATTTGCAAATAAACTCCAGTTCAGCTGTCTCCCTTTGTAATCTGGTTTTGAAATTCTTCTTAGAAGGATGGCTACCTTCAAATCCATTACTAAATATCCAGGAAGGTTAAAATGTTTCTCCTACAGATTGTGTGTGTTACTATTCCTGATGTCTGACTAGTCCCCATTTTATCCTTTGGTATAGAGACTGTTCGGCTTGGCCAACATACATGGCAGAGGGGGCATTGCCGGCATATGACATTAGTGGATGTGCAGGTGGATGAGCCCCTGCTGGTGTGGCATATGTGATTAGGTCCTGTGAGGGTGTTAGAACATAAGAATGGCCGTACTGGGTCAGACCAAAGGTCCATCTAGCCCAGTAGCCTGTCTGCCGACAGTGGCCAGCACCAGGTGCCCCAGAGAGGGGGGACCGAAGACAATGATCAAGCGATTTGTCTCCTGCCATCCCTCTCCAGCCTCTGACAAACAGAGGCCAAGGACACCATTTTATCCCCTGGCTAATAGCCTTTTATGGACCTAACCTCCATGAAATTATCTAGCTTCTCTTTAAACTCTATTATAGTCCTAGCCTTCACAGCCTCCTCTGGCAAGGAGTTCCACAGGCTGACTACACGCTGTTGCTTGTATAGATGTGTGAATAGAGTTGGCAACGGGTTTGTTGCAGGGATAGGTTCCTGGGAAAGTGTTTCTGCGGTGTGTTGTGTGGCTCATGGTGAGTATTTACTTCAGGTCATCTACTTCAGGACAGGCCCACATAGGGAAAAAAGAATACCACTGGTTATTCCCTACAGCCCCCAGCTAAAACCCCTCCAGTGGATCATTGACAATCTATCCTGGAAAACAATCTCTCCTTCTTAGACCTTGGGAGACAGGCCATTAGTCCTCACCTACAGAAAGCCCTCCCCCCCAGCATGAAGCACATACTCACTAGCAAAGAATCATTGAGTTTGTGCCTAGTCTCCTACTCAGGTAAGTCCACAACTCTTTTGTTGCTTTCTGCAGAAGCCAATATATTTCCCCCAAATTGTTTGCTTTTGTAGCACTTAGCCTATTACATGTTGTGACCAAACCAGTTCAAGAGGACTACACAACCATTTAGTTGGTGCTGATTTGAATCAGGTCATTTAAAAGAAGGCTGATCTGTCATCTGCAATTTTGCTTCTAGTTTTTTCCCCACCATTTTGATGCAACAATTAAACATAGAGCAAATCTTACTTCCCAAACACAGATGTGGGGTAGAAATCTGGGTCTTACTACAGTGTCTTGGACTGACTTTTCTTCTTTGCCTTTGCTGTTCCAATCTGCCTCAGAGCCTGCATGGAACTCCCTTTGGGATCTGATGTCTTGTGAGCCAGTGACCAAGATCTTCTTGGTTTTACCCCTTATCTCCTGTTTTGAGTGCCATAGTGCTGCCTACCTCTCTGGTCACTGAGATTTTGATGTGGACAATGCATTAGCAGTACTGGGAGGTTTATGGGGGTTCTCTGTGGATTTGAAGCTGGGCATAAAGCTTGCGGCATTATTAAGAGTTTACATTTGATCTCCCTTTTCTTCTGGAAGCTACTGTTGAAGGATATGCAGCTCTTGTACATATTGGGAACATGATTATCACCCAAACAGCACAGGCACTGGGCATTTCCATCACTGCTCAGAATAGCCTCATGACAGGAGAGGTATCTCTCGAATCCCAGGGAGTATTCCTGAGCAAAGTAATGAAGTATACTCAGGCCAAAGATGGCTAAGGGGGAAATGAGAGCTGTTCACCCATGGAGCCCCATATGGCTTTGACACAAGGCATTTGGATGTATGGGGTCCAGATGTCACCAACACAAACACCCCTGAAACAGAGCACCCTCAGGGACACTACTTGAAGGAAGGAAGAAAGAAAGAATTAGGTGCCCCACTCCCTGGATTTTTAACAGGAGTGGAACATCAGCACCCTCAGATGCTCTTGAAAATCTCAGTCCATAGCATTAAAACAGGAATTCATTTCCCTCTGTAATCATAACTATCTTCTGGACATTTCTCATGTTCTTCCTACAAGCTGTGGTGTCACTGTTCACTCTTCTAGTTATCAGTTTGATTTTTCTTTTGTTTCTTCATCTGCAGCACTGAGTAGGTGTCCTGCAAGTTTCAATCTGCTTGGAAGTGTACATCTAGAGTGAATGATGTTGATCATTTCTTTAAAGTGCTCACGTTGCGCACCACTGAAGGCAATTCAGTTAGCATGAAGGAAGCATTAAGCCTTCTTATCAAGTTAAACTTTGCATTTCAGGTTGTTTCTATGGCACAAGCACCAGTTGCTCTATGCTATTTGTCAGAAAAACAAATTGCTTCTGAACGGAACCAATGGTGATGAGCTGCTGAAAGGTCTGAAACAGGGATAAGTTTGCACTGTACCAACCTTCTGGTGACAGCATCAAAAGTTTCACTTCCAGGATCAAAGTAATCAGTGTTGTTCTCTTACACTTCAAAAAAGTTTCATTCAATGGTTCATTTGCTCTTGAAGAGTTTGAAGAAGTTGATTTTCTGTGTAGTTAGAGATGAGCACAAATGCTTTCTATCCTGCTACTATGCACGACAATATTAATATTTTGCTTTGGAAGAGTAATCTGTTCTCACTATTTCAGGTTATTTAGTGGCTTGTTTCCTGCTACCTCTTTCAACATTATACATCTTAAGTCGGATAAATACCAAATATCAGGGCATGAAGTGAGTAAATACTTATCACCGTATTTGTAGTACTGACCAACAGCTTTCACCCCTGCAATAGCTGAAATGAGAAACAGCTACCTACTGAACATTACACACAAGGCTGGGAAAGCCAAAAAATGAGATGAGCTAGCCAGCTTTACATAAAGTCAGGCTATCAGATGCTCTGTGAACCTTCCAGAAGTTCCTAGATTTAGGCCTCATCTACACTATAAGTGCTACAGTGGCACAACTACAGTGCCATGGTGCATGTGGTTCCTACAGTGACAGGTTTTTTTCATTGCTGGGGGAATTCCACCTCCACAAGCAGTGGTAGCTAGGTTGACAGAAGAATTCTACCATTGACCTAACTCTCTCTGCACCTGGGGCTAGGTATGCACAACTATAGTGATCAGGTAGCTGCGCTGACCTAACTTGTAAGTCAAGACCAATTTTTACGAACTATAAGAACATAAGAATGGCCATACTGGGTCAGACCAAAGGTCCATCCAGCCCAGTACCTTGTCTCCCAACAGTGGCCAATGCCAGGTGTCCCAGAGGGAGTGAATCGAACAGGTAATCATCAAGCGATCTCTCTCCTGCCATCCATCTCCACCCTCTAACAAACAGAGGCTAGGGATACCATTCTTTACTATGTCCCTGAGCAGTTTACATCTCCTCCACTAACTACTCCATCACCCAGTGACAGTATCACCCACTGCCCACAGCTCTTTTAATCACCAATGACTCTGTCCATTCCTTCTCCACTAGTCAATTCCATGATTTCTGCCTGTTTCCAATAGGTATGAAAAGAACCAAATTGTTCTCAGTTCCATTTACAAATAGAGTTTTCACTCACAGTCTGATGCTTCTCTCATGAAAAGAAGCTCTGCTGCTCAAGTGAAGCAGTGGGCATTGTAGCTTTTGGACTGGCCCACACTATGGCCAAGGAAAAGCCACTGGTACCAAGGCCTCTCCCAGTCAGTCCCTCCTCTGACTGGGCTGCTGCTGGACTTGGAGGAGAGATAATTACAAAATTTTGGCAGAGAAACTCTGTAAGTTACAGAAATTCAGTAGAGGAGAAATGTGCCTTCTGGCACTGAGGCAGCACTCAGGAGTGCTGCGTGGCTGTAGCTGCTGCAGCACTGTGGCAGGAGGAACTTTCCCACACAGCAGTGCGCTTCCACAGCGTATTCGAGGCAGTTTCACCTAAACCATCCAGCTTAGGGAGCATCAGGCCACATGCTGAAGCATAATATCTGGTCTCGGTTTCAGGAACAATAGCTGTCTACCAGAGAGGAAAGCCAACACCTTTTTCAGAACTACAGCAACAAGAAACCAGGTGTTCCGTGCTGCCTGCACTTGGGAGCTACCATTTTATTACAGGAATAGGATGCTCACTGGGCACAGGCAGGGGCCCCATTGACTTCGATTAGCCAGACCTTCAGTTCCTCATCTACCATGAAGTCAAAGCCGAAGAGCTGGAAACTCTGGTAGTGAAGGTGTTTGGTGCTGATTGCAGGCTCTATACACGTAAGGCAGCTTCTGCGAAGGAAAAAAAAAAAAAAAAAAAGCAGAATCTGATTAAGCGGCCATAAACACTTCAGACGAGTAATTCTAGATTTGAGAGGCAGACACAGCACAGTGGTCAGAAGGGCACAGTGCAGTGGGAAAAGCAAATGCTCTCCCAGGCTGCTCATTTCAGTAAGGACTTGTAGGACCAGGTCTAGTTGCATCAGCTGAGGGAGAAGCATGCTTTCTCATGCTTGATGCAATGTCACACGCTGACTTAAGTGCTCCTGTAGAACGATGCCCACAGTTCAAGAAAGGAAGAAGCTGTGAGGGAACCAGTTTTAGCTCCCTCATGCACAAGTCCTCCAGCCCAGATGTTAGAGCTACCTACAGCCACAAGGATTCACATGCCAACTGAGAACCAGGGCAGCAAAGCTACACTCTGCCCATCCCAATACTGGAGGGAGGGGTTTTGGCACAGGAGAGGCCTATGACAGCTTTATGCCAGCTGAGCAGCACAAAGGGGTTAGGATAGAGGGAGGGTGCCTGTTATCTAACCTCAGTCATTCCTCTCTACTGTACCTCACTGTAGCAGAGTCAGTTCCTGGCAGCTAGTACCTAGCATCAGTGGAGAATCTCAAGACATGGATTGGGGTGTGTGACAGGGCACTTGCCCTGCACTGGCCCTTTAAGGGAAAACCCCCAGCCCAGAGCAGGGGCTAGGAGCAAAGCCCCAGCTGATGCAGTTCTAGTTGATGAGAGCCCAGCTGGGAGCTATATAAGGGAGAACTGACCGCTGCTCTAGGGAGAGAGCAGTGAGGGCCTGACTGCTAGGGAAGCAGGAGGCTCCCTGGAGCTAGAGCAGTGCTGGGGAGGCAAAGCAGGGCTAGGCGAGCTCTGGCCAGACAAGCTCCCAGGCTTTAGCTCCTAAAAAGGAGATCAGGGTGCTCTGAGAAAGAGAGGACCTTGGGATGTGAGCAGAGGGAACAACCACCTCCCCCGGAAGGGGGGCTTGGACACCCGTGTGGACACTGCTGGAGGGCAGTGTCTGGAAGAGGACAGCTGGCTGGTGGCACCATGGTGGTGAGAGGGCCCCTCACAGGGTGGATCTGGTATATGAAAAGGGAGGTGTTTATAGGGGGCTGTGCAGGAGGAATACACAGCTTCTACCAAGATTTCTGCTCCTGAGGATTCCCACGTGCAGCAGTGTTCAAAGACACTGTGTAGACAGGTGGGGAGATCCAGCTCTGTGCTTCTCTTCTCTCTCCATGGGAGGAATGGTTAACTGGTAAGCCTCACTCCTTCGTGGGAGAGATTTACCAGTTCCAGTTACCTGGTAAGGGCTGGAATAGCTCCCTGCCCCACAAGGTACACTGCAGGCAGGGTCTGCTCTGACTGGCTGGCTGGAGTAGCCCCTGTCCAAGACAGGCCTGGCCTGGGAGGCATGCCACAGGCAGGGACTGCTCCAACCAGGCAGCCACAGTAGTCCCTGTCCAGTGGTGGGCCTGACCTGGCCCTTCCACCACAGGCAGGGGCTGCTCCAACAGGCCAGACTAGCCCTTGTCCACTGTGGGAGGGGGCAACAGACTTGCCCCTCAGTGCCAAGCCATACTGAATCCAACACAGTTGTGTAACTCATGGTTGCACAAATCAGTCTGCGAGCGGGGAAACAGAGTGAAGGGCAAACCAGCCCACAGAAATGCAGCAGTCTGGACAAGCCTCACTGATTACATGCTTGAGCAGGTGTCCAGAAGTGTCAGCTCATGACAGAATGTCAAGCCATGGTTCAGCAGCTGTAGGACAGGAACCAACTTGTTGTAAGAGAAAACCACACTGGGAACGTCTTACAGGGGGCTCCTATCATTCTGTGAGAGCGGGTTTCAACAGGGTGGAATACAGAGCCTGCACCATTATTGCTAGGCAAGTTATCAGGGTGCTCCAAACTGAAATATTTTAGATTACAAAATGACTATAAAAGCCTGAGATTATAGCACACTCTTCTGCTTCCAGTCGGAATGGATTTCCTTCCCAGCGATGACATCACCTTGACCTGCCTGTTGTATCTTTGTTCCTCTGGGAACACATAGGCTACAGAATTGTAGGTCCATTTAGCCCAGGACCAGCTTCTCCAGAAAAAGGGGGAAGAAACTACGCATTGAGAAAGTGATGGAATAAGCTGGGAACAGCAGTGATTCCCCATATAGCCAGGGAAATCCACCAAGGCGGCAGTGTTTCATCCATTTAAAAAACTGGTCCAAAGAAACCTCAGTTTACAATGTGAAACCCTCAAAGGTGAGGAACCCCCAACATTAAGGTCACCCATGCACAGAGCCCTGTGCAAATACAGTTCTATACCCACAGAAGCAGATATCTATGGATATAAATCTGTATCCATGGAACTGCAAGGCTTTCCCCGGAACTGCAGTGACAAAAGAAGCAGAATGGGAGGCTACTGCTCCCAGGGGCCAGTGGCAGGTCCTTCAGTGTGGCTGCCAGCCCTGCCCACTGGGGCGAGCAACAAGCTCACTGGCAGCTGTCTTGGGTGGCACTCTTGTGTTCAAGTGGCATGAATGCCTCAAAACAGGAGATGCAAGCAAATACATGGAAGGGACAGGCCTGGCTTGTAGCAGTACAGCAATGTCAGGAGCAGCTGCTGGTGTGGACTTTGACTCCTGGGATCAGTAGCCCCACTTTTTGCCACGGCAGTTCTTGGAAGAGCCACAAGGTTCAGCAGCTACTGATTTATACCTGCAGATATCCACATCAGCGAGTATAAATTTGTATCTATGCAGGCTCTACCCATGCAACCTTCTTTCAGCCCTCCTGTGTGTATGCGTTACAATACGGTCTGTAATTAACATGCTCACATTATTTCTCTCACAGGATGCTACTTCATTCAGGACACAGGACAGCACACTGAGTGAATGAAGCAACTCATTACTAGTATTATATCATCCCTACTCTAACGGGGTGCTGAGCACTAGTAGCTCCCGATGATATCTGTTTGAGTTGTCAATGCTCAGCACCTCTGAAAATTAGGTCCCCATTGTCCCACGCAGGCCTGAAATTAATGGACACTTTGGCAAGTTTTTGCTTACATCTCTCTGTAAATTTACACACACATAGAACAGGAAATTAAAAGAGCTCCATTCATCCTGTGGAAATATCCTAGACTAGATAAGCCCAGAGTGTCAATTTCCTGCTTTACCTCCCTCTTCCTACATGATCTTAGGCAACTCACTTAACCGCTCTGCACCTCAGTTCCTTGTCTGTAAAATAGGAATATCATGTGTGTGTTTGTTTTGTCTACTTAGACTGTGAGCTTTTTGAGTCAAGGTCTGTCTCTTACTGTGTGTACAGTCTAACCACAATCAGGGACCCATTGTGGTGGGGTGCCTCTGGGTATTACTCTAACAAAACAATCAACAAGTTACCTTATTATTTGTTTGATCTGCAATAACAAGCTATTTTCCAGTGTAATGTTCAAAGAACTCATCAGATACTGATTGAACTCCTCAAAGAACATTTCGTTTCCTTCTTCATACTTCCCATAGTTTTTAGAATACTCCTTCTGTATGCAGTGATTGGTCAAATGGCAGGTTTTGTCTTGGAAATTAGCACTATTGTATGGTTCTGAAGAGGTCCGCAGAACGCCTTCTCTGTAGAGGTAGATATTATATTGGTGATCCACTAGAACCCAGCTTCTGAAAATTAGAAGAAAACTAATTAAAGTTTAGGGCTTTTTTAAAGACAGCATATGAGATCAAATGCATGTAATTAGATTTATTAACCACTTTTCACTCGTGCATGCATTTTCTCTTTTTAGTAAGAACTGAAAAGCAATTTAAGCATCAATAGAAAACGTTACCTAATATCAAACTTGCGATGGCCTGGCTCTAACAGCAAAGGCTTTTCAAGATATTTCTGAATCACATGCACTTGTCCTTGATCATCTATAAAGTTCAGAAGTTCAGTAGCCTCTGAAGAAATAAGAATGCCTTCACCTAACATGCAAAAAACAAAGGTAAAGCAAAGCAAGTTTCACTTATATGATCATTGAAAATAATTACTTTTAAAATGGATTTTGAATTGTGCATACATATATACATAGACTTATGTTATTGTGTCTCAGTGCAGCAGATTTGGAATGATGAACATGTTTAAGAACATGGAGGTAAAAATCAATCTTGCTAATAAAGACTGTTCCTCTAGGTCAGGGGTCAGCAACCTATGGCATGCATGCCAAAAGTGGCACGAGCCGATTTTCAGTGGCACATGCAGCAAGAGCTCAGCCCCGCCCCTTCTCCCCCATGCAGTGGGGAGCCTGTGCTTCCACTGGCGCACTCCCTCTTCCCTGGCAGCAGATTGGGCTATGGTAGGAGGTGGCAAAACCGGGGCTGAAGCAGCTGATACTCCTCAGCAGTGCCTCTGGGGCCAGCCCAGGACTGCATGGCCGCAGCAGTTGCTACAAGGGGTGTGAAGCCAGGTTAGCATCCCCACTCATGCTCAGACTGCCCCCACTCCAATCCCCCTCACTCTCTCCCCTCCCCCCCGCCAAGTTCCTGCACCCCCAGCTTGCTCCAACACCTTCCCTTACTCCTGCACCCTCCTTCCTGGCCAGACACCCTACACCCATCCTGCTCCTGCACCCTCCCTCCTGGCTACACACTACATCCTCCCTTTGATTCTGCTCCCTTCACCTGGCCAGACACCCTACTCCCAGCCCGCTTCTGGCACCTTACCTCCCACCCAGAGCTCACAACCTCTTCCCCTTCTGCACTCCACCCCCTCCTCCCAGATCCTGCACCCCATCCTTCCTATCCCACTTGCTGGCAGCCCTGTGTCACACACTGAACCCCTCATTTTTGTCCCTACCCCAGAGCTTAAGGGGGCCCATAAAATCCACTAATTCTGGAACCCTAGAAAAGTAAATCTGACCTATGGGAAACCCTGAACCTCAATCCTCCCTGTCTCTTCCCCTCACCCCGTGAGGCTGGAGCACAGGAGGAGTGAGGGGTCTCAGTTGGGGGGCATATCAGTGAGGGTTGGTGGGTTCTGGAGGAGTTTTTTTGCTTTTCACTTGTGTGGCCCCCAACTGATTTTTTCTGTGGGTCAGCGGCCTATGACCCAAAAAAAAGGTTCCTCACCCCTTCCATAAAGAAAACATTGAAACCTTGTGTGTTAGATATAAATTAATATTTTACTTTATAAACTAACATGAAAAAGTTAAAACGCTCAATCTGTTTATTTAAATTAAACCGTTCTCCCTAGCTGCAGCTGGTTCAGAAAATATGGTCACTGTACCCAGCCTGCCCCCGGCCCCCTCCTCCCTCCAGCACACAGATCCATAAATAGAAGTGAAGAAGTTAAATCTTGGCACGCTACTTCTCAAAGAATCATAGCGCTGGAAGAGACCTCAGGAGGTCATCAAGTCCAGCCCCCTGCTCAAGGCAGGACCAATCCCAACTAAATCATCACAGCCAGGGCTTTGTCAAGTCGAGACTTAAAACCTCTAGGGATGGAGACTCCACCGCCTCCCTAGGTAACCCATTCCAGTGCTTCCCTACCCTCCTAGGAAAAACTATTTCACTAATATCCAACCTAGACCTCCCCCACTGTAATTTGAGACCATTGCTCCTTGTTCTGCCATCCATCACTACTGGGAACAGCCTCTCTCCATCCTTTTTGGAACCTCCCTTCAGGAAGTTGAAGGCTGCTATCAAATCCCCCCTCGCTCTTCTCTTTTGCAAACCCAAATCCCTCAGTCTCTCCTCATAGGTCATGTGCTCCAGCCCCCTAATCATTTTGGTCACCCTCCACTGGACCCTCTCCAATGCGTTCACATCCTTTCTATAGTGGGGGGCCCAGAACTGGACGCAATACCTTCTGAAAGGTTGCCGACTCCTGCTCTAGGTACCCAGAGATGTCTATTTTTTTCCTATTTCAGGAGGCTCTATTCTGCACACCAAGACATTACTCGGGTGTAATACTGAGTGCAGGGGTGCTACCTGCATGTATATGTTTGCAGGACAGGGTTCCCCATCTCTAAAAAATTACTTCTCATCTTATGTAACCCTGTCACCCTAAAATTAAATCCTCTGATTCTTTTAAAATAGTTATATAGGCCTCCTTTTTGTCTTATCCAGTCTCCTCTTATACAGCATGCCCTCTAACACTTTATATAATTTTGGCAGTTCCTTTTATATACTCTGCTGCTTGATCAACATCAATTCTTGGAGCAAACTGTGATCTAAGACTGAACTAAGAGGAATCACCCCCCCCCCCCGTGGATCTTAAATACTACTCTGTCTTTATCTCCTCCCAATTCAGCCCACAAACCTATGTTTACTGTATCACTATTAAATCTCTTTCCACATTGCTGCTGCATGATTTTCTCCCATATTCTATTTTGGCTCAGTATTTGCCTCCAGTAAAATATCATGAATCTGTCTAGCACTATACTTATAAAGGTACCGTACACTGTACTCAGGAATGGCGACAGACTTTGTGGGGCTCTGGGCAACGTGGGGTTTGGGGGAGGGGTGCCCCTCAGGCAGAAGAGGCGGGGTTAGGGGCTAGCTTCCCCTACCAAGCCCTCAGCATTGCCTGGACTGCACCAT
The DNA here is from genome assembly GCA_032595735.1 of Pelochelys cantorii. Taxonomy (NCBI): domain Eukaryota; kingdom Metazoa; phylum Chordata; order Testudines; family Trionychidae; genus Pelochelys; species Pelochelys cantorii. The sequence continues at coordinate 191,275,961 of CM064328.1, forward strand.
GTGGAACTCCAGTGGTGATTTAAAGGGGCTAGGACTCCAGCCCTTTTACACTGCTGGGCCCCAAGACAACTTCCCCCTTTGCAGCTCCCCCGCCCCTCTAGCAGTCCTGACTATACCATCAGGGTGCCTCAGCTAAAACATTAATGAATTTGCTCTCCTAATACCTGTGAGTAGATGATAATCACTTTTTTACAGGTAGGAAACTGAATAAAGGAGGGAATGGTTTGCCCAAGTCATGCAGAGTCTATGGAAGACTGGCTTTACAACAGATGTCATGTCTCTCATCGTGGTACGCCCCACACAAAGAGCTCTGCTAGGGAGCAGTACTTTGTGTTTGCAGCATCAGGTAGGGTAGGTCATTTCAGGTCATGTATTCATCCTCTCCCCCCATATCAGACAGAGTATGACAGTCTGTACTTGTAATCCGTGCTGACAGTTCCCTTGGAGCAGAGAACAGAGCTCTATGTGGCCTTTATGGAAAGGCCCACAGTGCAGAGCCATGCTTCTATCAAAAAGGTATGTTGCAACTGTGGCTAGACGTGATCCGGGGAAAATCATCACTCCACTGGGTTTAAATTACACAAATCAAACGACAAGGATAGAGAAGAGCTGGTGCGTCTCAGTGGGAAACAAACCTTTGGCACCAGCAGAGGATTTGGCTATCCAGACGTTCCCCTCCCCACTCTCCTTCCTCTTGCTGTAGGAAGCCAGGAACACTTCCCTTTCATCTGTTCTGGAGTTGTTTATAAGATGGTGAACTCCATTCTGTGCTGGAGCCACTGGAGTCTTCAGATTAGTTGGATAAATCATATATGATTCTGGGAACCATGTGCAGGATTCTGATAACTCAGGGCTTGTCTTGATTAGCCTAGTTGGAAAAGATAATCAGCCCATTAGTCGTGCTAATCTTAGAACATACCAGCTGCCAAGATAACCTACATTTAACAAGTATAAATTATCATTAACACAGGCCTCTCTCCTGCTAGTGAAAATGGTTAATCCACATTCACTACTAATAGTACTGTACTATATATATTTCTATTAACTTGCTGAAATAGTCTTCTCTTTAAAGCTTCTAGAGGGAAAAATTAGTAGAACAAAATATGTTTTAGAAATCGGTAAATATTGTAATACAGTAGATTTGTTGTAAATTCCTCTCTTCTAAAGATGTTTCTAAGCACTCATTTTTCTAAATAAATGTGGTTATAAATCATTGATCTTTCTATTTTATTTTTAATATTTCAGAATATTTGACACCATTTTGATAAAAGGCAAAAAAAATAATAAAATGTTACTCCAGATAGATACTGCTACGTTATCTGGACAAATCTTTTTGAGAAACCAACAAAGATTTTTCCCTGGAAATCTTGAGTCCTAACTCGCAAGCCCCTGCAAAAATTGCTGTGTGATGGAACTTGATTGGGAAGGATGAGGTAATCAGAATGGTGAACTAGGACAGTGGTTCTCAACCTTTTCAAGCATATGGATCCCTTTTCAATCTATTAAAATTTCACAGACCCTCCTCACTGGGGGAGAGAAAAAAAAAGAAAAAGAAAAGTAAGGATCAGGCCCACAGCGGTGAGCCCAATCCTTATTTTTAAAGTTTCCACAGACTCCCTGCAGTACCGTCGTGGACAACCAGAGGTCTGCAGACCATAGGTTGGGAACCACTGAACTAGGATATTTGGAAAAAACAATTTTCTCTAAATGGGAGCCATGGATCCAGTCCAAACCCTCTGTTATCAGTGGAAAATTTCCCATTGACTTTAGTAGCAAAGCTAGTTTTACATGCTGACACACACAAGGAGAAGCTTTGGTGTCTCCTTGGACACATGCTATTGGTTTCACTTAAAGCTAGAACCAAGCTATTTGCTTTATGGCATTTTCTATATGTTTTGTGTTTGTTTTTGGACTATGGTAAATTGTTTTGAAATCCTTTGCCAAAATGTTTTTGATCAGTTACTGGAGATTTTTAAGCAACCAAAAGCACTGGTTCTCCCTGGGATTAAGAGGCAAGCCAGATAAAGCTTTAGAAAAGAGACACTGATCACAAAACAGAAGCCATATAGAAATAATTTTGTGAATCTCAAGGACTAGTCTGTTCTCTGGTATTGGGGGATTGTTTACATCAAATCTACATTAAAAAAGACCTGCTTGCTCATGAAAATCAAGTCCAGTATCTACAAACTGAAATGCTGCTATTTGTGCCCACAAATGACTACATAGGGGAAAAAAACCAGATGCAGCTTCTGAAGATTGCTGAAGAACCTCTGAACAGTAGGCTTTTTAATGACAAATTTGGTGCTTTTACTCAGTCGTCATACAGAACACATTTAATAATTTAGTTGTATTAGAAAACACATTTCTGCAAATACACTAAAAGGTTTCAGTGGAATACTTACTTTACTAAGGAAGCTTTGCGACAAAGCTTGTCAGCTCCCCTGTAGTAATTTACCAGCTGCACAAGTCCAGGTTCGTGACCTATAAGAGGAAATGCAGAGTTAAGAAAAATTTTTCAGTTAAAAAAAAGGAGGGGGGAAGAACACATTTACTGTTGAGGAACCCGAGGAAAAAGAGAAAAAGTATACCTTTCTGTTATACAGTATCCCAGATAAACACATGATGCTGACATTGGGACCAGGTTACATCATAAAGTGTAGCGTAGCGAAGACAATTCTAAGTTAGGTTTAACTATTTCTGGTAGTCAGTTATACGTGCCTTATATGCTTCCTTAGTCTGGTGCTAGTTGTCACTCGTGCCTATTTGGTATTCCACAAATAAGTCTAGTTCCCAGATATCTGGAATGAACCAAACCTCCCTCCAAAATGTCCCAACCTTGCTCCTACAACAGATAGTGGCCATGTGTCATTTGCTCAGAGCACCTCAAATATCCTTCGTTCCCTGAGGTTCACCAGCTAGACAAAAAGTGTGCCACTTGGTTGTGCCCATGAAAGCTCATGATATCATTTACATGTTTTGTTAGTCTTTAAGGTGCTGCTAGACTACTTGTTTTTTAAGTTTTTCCAGTTACAGACTAACTCAGCTACAGCTCTGAAGCTTCTGAACAGAAATGGCAGCTAAATAAGATGGATGGGCTAGGAGAGACTAGGAAGAACCTGTGTGTAGATTCTTGCCTTAGTATCCTTCCTATCTATTGCCTTTGATCCTTATCTGCTTTGTTTTAACTATCCAATCTTCAGGTGCTTACTGATTGCCAGTTCTGCCTTCCTGTTTTTCCCTTTGATATTTTCATACCCTCTGCTCCTTGTTTCCTGCCCCCCCCCCTTTTTTTCTCTTCCCCCTTATTTATTTTGGGTCTGTACATCCTAAACTCAAAACTCTGGTCATCTGAAGAAGTGGACTGTGCCCACAAAAGCTCATGATACCATCTATAAGTTTTGTTAGTCTATAAAGTGCTACCAGACCATTTGTTGTTTTTTAAGTTTATCCTGCACAGACTAACTCGGCTACCCCCTGAAGCTTCTAGACTAGAGAGGTTCAACCTGTACTGTATTGTCGTTAAAATAAAGAGGAATCCATTAAGCACATATTATTGTGTTACTGCTAGAAGAGTTTGCTCTACTGTGCTTTTCTGCCTTTATATTTATACATAGGCACTTTAAGATTTTTCGTTAAAAGAACAGCTATAGGCAAAAAAGATGCACAGCAAGATGCTGGAGGGAATGTCAAGCCAAGGGGAACCATTCCTAATGTTAGGGAGCAGATGCAGGCGCTATTTCAGGAATATAGTCCCACATTCTTTTTATGGGATTAGACAACTGTCCCAATTTACTGAAAAAGGGAGAGAGCTGTTCAGAACAATCCTGACAGCAGCCATGAAACATATTTCATTGCAAGGGGACAGATTCTTCTCCCCAAACACATGCAGATCTCTCAACTTCCACACACTGCTCTCCCTGGAAGAAGGCACTCCACAGGATCAGCAATGACTCTGCATCTGTTCTCATCATTCTTCAAACTCCGTTCCCCTCTGGGATCCTGCACAACAGCAAATGCAGCCTAGATTTGCCCTAATTTCTCTCCCTCTCCCCTGAAAGTTTTAAGGCCAGAAAGGACCTCTGAGATTATTTAGTCTGGCTGCCTGCTTAACAAAGACTAGAATTCCACCCACTGATTCCTGCATCCAGCCCAATGACTTGCAGTTGAGCCACAGCACATTTGTAGAGAGGCCAATCTTAATTTCAAGACTCCAGATAACTGAGAATCTACCAGCTGCCTTGACAAGTTGTGCCATGGTTAATTACTGCCACTTACTTATAATGTGTGCTTCAGCCTTTGCCTGCTGTACTGAAGAGTCATCTACTATCAGCCATCTTCTCTCCATGTAGGTAGTGATGACTTTTCAGTAGAACACCGCTCTAAGAAATGCCCCTTTTCTGGAGGAGAAAAAGGTTCTAGGAGCAGTAGCACAAATCCCTAGCAGAAATACAAGGCTGTAAGAGAAGGGTGGTGCAGATGCAAAGGACTTGCATGATGATAATCCTGTTACTTTTAACACGTCCCCTGGGATCTATCAGGGTGTTGGTGTTGACGATGAACCCCATCTATGGAAAATCTGAGAGAGGCCTGTGGAGTGTGCTCCCACTTAGTTTTCGGGAGGGGGGAGCGAGATGGGAGTGGTGGCACAAGGAGAGGCCTGGTCATATGATTGGAAAACAAATATCTCCTATAGAAACATGGCTGGCAAAAATGACTTACTACGAGCACTGCTTTAACAACTGAACTTTCAGAGGAAAAACACAGCTAGTAAGAAACTGGTTAAAAATAAATTATCTACCAGTTTGTTAGTAGCCTAACACACTGCCTCAGCTTTGTTGCATGCTCCTAGCTCATAATTCTACTGCTATGCAAAGCTGACAAACAATTCTGGCAATTTCAACATTTTCTTCAAATTTTTATCTAAAATTTTCGTTTTGGGGACTTGTGTTGGTGGCTACATATTAGTGAATTATGGTAGTATGTCCTCCCAGGTGTACAACTCCCACTAACACACACCATAAATTAGTCCCATTTTTTTAAAATGGGACACCGCTATAGTTTCTAGTTCAGTAAAACATTTTTTAAATTTGGGTTACCAATAACCTTGCAGATCAGATCACCAAAAGTTTAACTGCCACCCTGCTCAAGGGGAGTTGAGACTGCACTAGGCCAATAACTATAACTAGCTGTGACCTTGCCACAAGCTGTCATGGTAAAGGGCGGGTACCTACATTTTGTGCCCAGGCTGGTAAATTTCTTATGACAATTTTGTAAGATGGCCTCAAAGCTTACCTATTTGCACCTACGGTAGATGTGCTGGACCAGCTTAAAGAGTGACAGTTCAGCTTACTGCGGTTTGTGTCACTGCTAAGGAGGGGTTAAATAAAATCAAACATTCTGCTTTCAATAAATGAAAAAACAAAACCGCCTAATGGGATGTGAGGTTCAGGGAGTGGGATCAGCCTTTCCACAGGCCACACCACTTCTCTCCCCTAGCATGTCCATTGCTAGACTTGCAGAGCCAAACCACATGGACTTAGAGGGCTAAGGGAAGCCTGACACAGAGCTATGTCCCCAAGCCAATTTCCATTATGTTTATTTTCCTGCCTCTCTCAGTAATGGATTCATCTGAGGAAGTGGGTTTTACCCATGAAAGCTCATGATTCTATATATTTTGGTTAGTGTCTAAGATGCCACAGGGCCACTCGTTTTTAAAGTTAGAGACGAACACAGCGACCCCTCTGAGTAACGGATGGAGTGTGCCTGGGCACTGCACAAAGCAAGCACAGATCTGTCTTTTGCTCAAGTAGTAGTATAGAAAGTTTTTCACTGCAGCATGGCTGAGTTCCACACTAGACTCTTCATGGCCAGTTCTGAATAAGAAAAGTGTTTTAGGGCCTTCTATTTCTTTGGTTCACACCAAAGTGAGAAGTCTGATTCCTTCCCATCTCCCAGTGCTTACACAGCCCATTCACTGTGTCAATCCCTGCTTTCTAGCAGAAGAGAAAACCTAACTTAGTTCTATGTGATCCCAGGCAGGGTTTTCGGTAGCAAAGCAGCATTCTTCCAGTGCTGTTGGCCAACACAAAGGACAGCCCTGAATGAACCACACCTTCTGAGAGCAAGATACTTGCATCTGAATACATCATGACTAGCTTAATCCAGTACCCACCATCTCCTGAAGAGAAACAGGCCACCATGCCAAATTCTACTCAGAAGTTTTGAGTCATTTCTCTGTTCACTGGGCCAAATTCAAAATACATTTATGAGGAATCATACATTAACTCAAACAACAACGACAAAAGGGACACACTTTCATAAACAATCCGGGCAAAACTGTTTTATAAGAGGATCTAAAAACTGAACAAATCACATCTTAACACCAGCTAGAGATAATTTCTCTGTCCCCATTTACAAATGACTCATCTTTTTGCATTAGGATACATAAAAATAAATCTGCAGCAAGAAAATACATTGCAAATCACATTTTACACAACTGAATTACTAAATTACTTTTCTCACAACAAAGCAGAACTCATTTTCTCCTAGGAGAAAAGTTGTGACCATATGGAGAGATGAATGATAAACCACAGGCATGCATTTGTCATACAAGCAGAGTTATATGTTAAGTTTTAATCAATACTGATCCCAACCTCACCCTCAAGATTTCAAAAAAAGGGCAAGGAACTTCTCAACAAATGATTCCAACAGTGGAAGTCCAAAAAGGTGAAAAACACTACACGATAAAGAAATGTATTAATTATTTCTTTTAAGGGTCAGAGAGCTTCCTAGAGAAAGGAAAAGCAGAGTGGGCATCTCCACCCCTCAGCACTTCCGGGGCTGCGGCTTGGGGAAATCACTCAAGAAAGGGAGGGTGCATTCTGTGGAGCCAGCTGGCCTCGCTTTCCATACCAAAGTAGGCAACGTTTCAATATGCGACCTCAAAATTTTCAATAGCAATTTGATTTCATTAACATTCTCTCCAGCTGAAAATTGCAGGTAGCTCATAATATAGTACGATGTTGCTGAGGTCTTGGATCCTAAGCATCCCTTTGTTCCTGTCTTCTAATATTAGAAGATACGGCGCTATAAGTAGACACGGGTTCTAAAATTCTTGTAAGACCCCGCATTAAAATGGAACAGAACCATAAAAATGCTTAATGCAACACAGCCCCAAATGACGAATTTCTACAACTGGATATGCTAATCTTTAAACAATAAAAATGCCCTATTTTAACAAAGGCTCAGTTTAAGCCACTGCTTAATAAAAACAAGCACCCCCCTACCACGTTTCAGAGATGCTGTTGTGCTTCCGGAAGGCAAATCCTTTGCTACTGCCGCCGCCAAGCCTCCCCCACCCCGTGTGGCAGCAGACAACACGCCGCAGCACACACTAGCCACATTTCCCAGTACGCACAAAAGCATCTAAACGTGCATCTCCACGGACACCAGAAAACACCCTGTCGCGGAAGCCAGTCACTTCACCCTATGGACTAAGACAAAATGCACCGGGCCGGGCCCCGTCCACACCCACCAGCCCCGCGTGTCGCACTGCGCGCTCACCCAGCCTCCCGAAGGGCAGCCGGTTCCTCTCGCCCAGCATGAGGTTGAAGCGGGGGTGGTCTCGCTTCAGCCTCCGCCAGTGCCCGCTGGCCAGGAGCAGCCTGGACACCTCGGCGTAGACGCTGCTGTTCTCGTCGCGCACCACGAAGGTGTACATGGTGCCATGGGCCGGCGCGCGGGAGCGGCTAGCGACAGGGGCCCGGCGCGGACACTCGCCCGTCCCGGGCCCTGGGCAGCCCCATAGGGCGGCAGGCTCAGGGCAGCCCCGGGCCGCTCCCGGCCTCCTCACGCCGCAGCCCCCGCGCCGAGGGCGGGGCGGGCCCAGTCGCTCCCTGAGGGAAGCGGGGCGGGGCCAGGGCGCCCGGCTCGGAGCGCGCGCAGCGGGGGGGGGCAGATGGCGGGAGGCGCTCCGGCCTCTTCTGCGCGCGCGGCCGCGAGCCGGGCCCCTCCCGGATCCGGAAGGCCGCCTGCCTAACGGCCGCTCGGCCGGAAGTGAGGACGCACCGCCCGGTTGCGGCGCGCGCCCCTCTCACCGTCTTCGCTGTCAGCCTCGCGCGCCCCGGGGGGGAGGGGGAGTGAGCTTCCGGTTCTAGCTACAGGCCGAGGCGTCCCGGGCCCTGTCTGGCCGGGGGCAGCCTGTGTCGGGCTTGCCCCCCCCCCCCAGGGCAGGCAAGAGGGCGCAGCGGGGGGAGGGGCGAGCAGGCAGGACCACCCCCCAGCACATCGCCTAGAGCCGCGCCCCCAGCCGTGACTGGCCCACGTGATGCCCGGGGGGGGGGGCATGCCGAGGGGGTCAGGGCTGTGAAATCCCACTCAGGGGGGCTGGGCCCTGCCCCGGGTTCGCCACCCCCATCCCGGCCTGGCCCAGCCCAAACAGGCACCTGCTGCAGGCTGAGTGCGCGTGGAAAGCGGCGAGGGGCCGGCGGGCTCCACGGGCGAGCTTGTGTCCTAGTGGCGGACACTCAGTCAGGCGGCCGTTGGCCTGCGCTGAGCCTGGCGCGTGGCATTCCTCAGAGCTGTACGTGCAGCTGACCCTTGGGGAACGCAGAGCGGAAATTCAGGAATGCAAATTGTAAGCCTCGCACCTGCTGGGTGTGGGGCACTGTCCAGGCTAGTGGCACTGAGATCACTTAGAGCGAACTGAGTCTGCTCTAAAGCCCAGTAGGCTGTTAGCTGATGCGGTAGAGACACACAACGAGGGTCTGTCTCTGTAACACAAATATTGAAGAAATCCTAAAAATAAATGTTACTTCAAATGTAGCAAAGCCACTCTATGCCTGATGCTATCCTCTTACATATACGCATAAAGCTCTCCCACTCATAGGATACCTGGCCATCTGCAAACAAAATCGTACTGTGGGATGGGTAGTAGGAGTGTAATACAAAAGGCATGACTTAAGGAATAATGGCTTACCTGACATTCCTATTAAGAAAGGTTATTGGGAGAAGCGGGAAAGGTCTGGGCAAATACCTGATACCTGAGTTTTCCAAAATCTTGCTGTACTCTACCAGCAATGCTGTTTCAGAGGAAGAAGGAAAGAAGAGTATGGGATACTGCAGGTACCCGGAATACACCTGGTAGGATTCACCTGGAGACTATGGTGAAGGAGTATCCAAATCATCATGTCCTCTTATCTCGGTACCTCCTCCCCAGCTTCTCCTCTTCCCAAATCAAATCTCTCAGGGATAGCGCTCTCTGCCGCCTTCTCCCGGGACAGATTCCCAACAATTAACATAGCCCTAGCCAGGCCAGTGCCTGTATCTTGAACTAAACTGTTAACATTAGCACACACCCACACCACCAGCCAAACATTTCTCTCAGGAACAGCCTGAAAACTTGTTAGCAGGTTTCAAAATATACTGAGCAGTTGAAAGATTTGAAAATATACGGATCTGTTTCCTTACTACGTAGGTGTACAAAGCCACAGTCAAACCAGTAAGTTGTATTTCCCAAGGGGGTGAATGCACTGAGTACTTACCAGGGGAGAGCCAAGGGAAGTGGGCCTCTCAGCTGTCTGTAGCCAAGGGTCAACAGAAAAGGAAGGAAAAAGAAAAGAATAAACCTTGGTCTCATCTGAGTTCAGCCTCCCCTGGTTGTTGCAAGGTGGGGCTGCTTGGTGGGGCTGTGCACAGCTCAGGGCCTTTCCATCTGACTGGCCAGGGACACCTCTGCAGACAGGCAGCCATCACCCCACAGGGCTCCTGGCCTTCTCCCTTGACATGGGCTGGCATAAATCCCCCAGGTGGGGGCTCATTAGAGCTCCCTGCACCGCTGGTCTCAGAGCAGTACGGTGAGTAGTTACTGGATTCCCACAGCTCATCTCATCTCACTCTCCTCCTCTGGTTCCCTGGCAGCAGCTCTCTGATCCTTCAGGCCACTCTCCAAAGCACCTTACCTGGTGCTGCTGGCCTCAATGCCAGTGGGGGGTGATAAAAGCAGATCCACAGACCCTGTGCTCCCTGGCTCTGGCTCCCGGTGTTTGCTGGGGGAAGTATTATTCCCTGGAAAGTCTGCATTAAGGCTAGGCCCAATCCGGCCACAACCAAGGTCTATTGGGAGCCTCTCTGTTGCTATAGATCTGCCTGCTTCAGATTTCACGCCAGCCACAATAGGAATTGGGTTGCATTTATCAATTAGGACATTGTCCTCTGTGCATTTAGAAGCAAGTTTCCCGCACACACACGAGGGGAATTGAATAGGAACAAGTAGCTATTTCCCTGTTATAGATCTGTGATCATTGCTGGGGGTTGTGGAGCTTCTACTCGCTCAGTCTTAAAGTAGGTAGGTGGGTTAGTTACCACTACTGCCTCTGATGTCAGCATCTCCATCAGCTGACTGCCTGTTGCTATGAGACCACACCATGATGGTAGCTTCACATTACTTGTAAACAAGTATACACCGTGCATTGAATTTTTGCTTGCTACCTTAATTCAACTGCAATTGGAGAACCGGTGGAAGCACATTTCACCCAAGGTAAAGGGACATTTAAGATTTTCTGTCACTCATATGTGCAAAGGTGAATTGTGGGGCTGGACGGTAACAGCAAGGTCTCCCAGGTGTCTAATAACCTTTAATTTTTGAGAACACGTTCAGGTGGGTATTGTGTTTGACATGGTTCTTGCCCGTGTCATAGCTTTCTTGGTTTTATAATTCACAATGGAAAGGTGTTCACATGGTAAGATCACCTGAGATAAGCAAATTGCACTAAGCTGCATTATTGAGAGCACTATTAAAAAACAGTGCCATTACCACGGTAGCTTCATTGTCACACAATGTGGTTTAATGTATTATGCACTGAAGATCATCAATGACAGTGTCTGCGCTGAGCCAGATACGACAAGCACTTTCTCCATACAGGCTGAATCTCTCTAGTATGGCACCTGTCTCAAGACCTGTTTGGTGCTGAACCAGAGAATTTGCCAAACCGTGGGAGGTCAATTTTGTCTAGCAACATTACGAACACTTCCACTGCTCACTGGGCTCTGAGAAGACATTGAGGGGAAATTAGAGCTAAATAACAGCACAGAACACCAAGAGCCAGTACTGGTGTCTGAAAACAAACTTTATGGGACTGCAAGAAACTGGCTCTGGCTCACTCAAATCCTGCCAGACCAGAGTGTGTCAGACTAGAGAGGTTCAACGTGTACCACATAACATGTTTATTTTAAGAATTATATTTCTAATCTACCTGTGAATTTCAGTTTGCTATTCAGTTATTTAAAGCACATGTGGTGTTTTTGCAGATTTTTTGGGAGAGGGGAGGGTCAAATAATCTCTATTTAAATAGACAATTATTTTATTTCTATTGAAACAGACTCCAAGAGTGAGCTTTTTTAAATGATCACTTAGAACCACATTCAAAACTAATCTTTGTACATATAGATTAGGTAAATGAACACCTAACTATCCAATTCACCTGTGCAAATACCTGCCTATATGCAACCAGTATATGCAAAATTCATGAGCATAGTTTTTTGGGGGTCAGTGTGAGGTGGTCTGGAACCACAAGGCAGGTAGCTGATGAATATTTTCCCCAATTATCTTAGCTAATTGCAAAGTTCTCAGTGCAAATTCTAACTCTGGCCAGTAGCTAGAGCACTTGACTCCATGCAGTAGCTTGGTTTGTGATGGGATTAGGAGGAGAGGAAGCCTGATGCTACAGAAATAAGCTGGAACTCCCCTGAGCATAGCTAGGGTTTCACACAAGATTTTTGGAGCATCTGCAGCAAGCTGGTAAGACTGCAGGATGAGATGATGTGGAAGCACCTGACCTTTTCCACCTCTAGACTGGGCTAGCAGTAGGAAGTGCAGAAGCACAGGAAAGTGGAAGCTAAGCAAGGGGAAGCAGTACAACCCTCAAAGGGCTGGCTAGGCTTACATTTGAATTTTGAATGGTGGATCAAGTTGGTTCCTGTTTCATCTGAGCTCTTTTGACTAATGAGGAGTGATGTTAACATGCTGGGCCAAATTCACTCTCGGTGTAAACGGGTACTTATGTCAGTGGTGTGCATCAGACCCCCCAAAAACTTCATTAAGCCACATACCCAAGACTCAATCTGCAACAGGGGGCATGTTCTTGTCCCTCTGGCACCACCTAGTGGCTCATCTGGGGATTGCCTCTCCACATGCTCTGATGCCCCTGTGTGTGGTTGAGCAATCTGTCATCCCATCAATTGCTCTTGTACTCCTGGAACAACTGCACTTTCCTCTTCATGGCTTAACCTTCCCATTAGGTCACAATCAAGTTCCCCCCACCCTGGGGTGGTATCTGTCTCCTTCCAAAGCACCCCCCAGCAGTTCCAAGATAGGCCACCCCAGTGGGCCACCACTGCAGTGGATGTAGGAGAACCTAGAACTGCCCTCTACATTAGCTTCCAATCCAGTGATCCTCCTCCAGCACCTCTGGTCTTTCCTCCCCCCTAGCCCTTACTGCCCCTTTCCTGGGTTTCTCCTCAAACTCCTGTGACTGGCCTCTGGTCTTCCCTCTCTCGTACCAGAGAGTGGGTCTGCAGCAGCTCCACCCCCCCCCCCATTCCTCTTCTGCTCAGGTGAGCCTCACTGCATCCTAGCCCCCACCAAGGCAGCCCATGGCTAATTGGACTCTCTGGCATCTGGGCCTCTTGCACACCCCATTTCTGATTGAAGAAACAGCTTGCAGCAAAATTGGGGATAATGCAAAGGTGCTGTGAGGCTAAATTCATGAATAGTCCCAAGGTTCTTTGGACTGAGGGTGCAAAGTCAGTGCACAGTGGTGTTCGTTAATATCATGGTGTTGTGAGGATGAATAATTGTGCGTCTTCTGTTTGTAGCCAAGAAGCAATGGAGCCATTTTATCTGTATGACATCAGCGCTATCACCTCCAACAAAACCATTGAGCAAGTCATCTCACCCATGGCAGCTCAACTTTGTCATTTAATGATCGCAGCGGAGTGGGAAGGAGTGAACAGCGAACACCTGGGTGATTTAGAAAAACCTGCTGAAGAATTAGCCAAAGCGACTGCAGAACTTGCTTATGTTGCAAGAAGGTAATACTGAGTTCCAAAGAGGGCAAAACCAATTTCCCTTCATGCACGTACCTGTATCACAGGTGGAACAGCAGGATCACCTACAGGATACATTTCTCTACTTGCTTTAGAATGTATCAGTTTGTTCCAGGCATGCTGGTTCCCTCAGTTTTGATTTAAAGTGGCTCATCCTCTGGGTATAGCCTGTATTGTTTTTAATTTTTGTCTGTAACTCTATTGTGGCTTAGTCTATTGCTTTTCTGGAAAACGTCTGATTTTAAACTCCTGCTGTACAGCTGTAATTCCTGGCCCCTGCTTTACTAACTGCAGAGATACCTTCATGGTTGTTTGACCACGCAGCAGAGGTCATGGTAAGAGAATTAGTATGGGATGGGGTACAGGCACATGACGGGGGGTTCTCCTCTTACTGGGATTGGACAGCAGCTCCATTCTACCCCCAGCCAAACTGATGAGGCTGTCTTGCGTATGGCTGCTGTTTAATAACCGAGCATTTAATTAAGGGAAAGTGCAATCCTTCCCTCTCCTCCCCTGACCTACACCTGCTTATCCTCCATGGAGTTCAGTTCACCTAGGAGCAGCTAGCTGTATCCTTGCCTGTTCAGGTTGCATGGCTCTCCTTGGAGCCAGCATCCCAGTCTCATGCCAGTGCTGGCTCACATCCATACATTTCCTTAATGGCATCCGTGTGACCTTGCCCTGAGGTCAGCATCCTTTCGCCAGGCTGGCTAAGGAGTCCAACGATGAGCTGCTGGCTGGGGAGATGCTGCCTGCCTCGGAATCTCTCCTCGTGGCTGGAAAGAGCATCTTATTGGTGGCCCAGAAACTCCACATTCAGCCAGACGTTCAGAATCATCAGGAGGAGCTGATTGATTCAGCAAAGAGAGTCTTAGTAGACACTGTAAAGGTGAGTGTGATGCAGGTGTGTCATTCTGTGCTATTAATACACTCCTCCTCCGCTAACCCTTCATTCCCTTCCAGCAGCTCCGCCGTCTCAGGCGAGGGGATCTGCCCAGGGTTAACGGCCTAGCCTGTATTTCCCCGGGGTGGGATGTGTGTGGAGGATGTTGCGGCTCTTACATGGCCTTTTTCACCAGCAAATCTCAGCGCATGCTACAAGGAGGGGTCGTGTCCGTATCTCCCATCTACGGCTGAGGCAATCAGGTGAAGTGTTTTGCTCAAGCTTCCAAGGTCTAGGCCAGGGATAGATCTTATTCCAGTGCTCTAGCCACTCAGTTACACTGTACTTCCTTGCCCCCACAGCTAGAACTATGAGCAAAATATGGTGTCCAGTTGCTTGGGTGTCTAGAGTCACCCTCCTAAAAGTCATAAGTTTTCAATCATCTCTTTGCTTTTAAACTTTTTCCCACAAAACCCATTGAAATGTAAGAGCTTTGCTCTGTGTCTCTTAGAAAGAGATACAAAAGCCAAGGAAGAGACGGAGTTTGGGGGGTGTGGCTCTGGGAGATCTCTGGCGTGAACATAGACAAATCACTTAAACACGCTGTACCCCAATTTCCTCATCTGTAAAGTGTGGTTAGTAACACTTCCCTCGCTCCCAGGAGCATGGAGAAGCTGTGCTTATCACTGCTCAGATGCTCTCTGGTGTACTTCCTAGGGGAATAAAAGACTTTGTAAAGGCACGAGTGTTCTGTACCATCGGCTTTCAGCACCATCAATACTGTATCCCTCACCAGCAGCACTTTTATTCTCAAACTCAGCTAGAACCCACCCACTGTTATCAATCCACACAGCCATTTTAAAAACAAAGTCAACAACCTGAAAAGGACAGGTACATTCCTTGCAAAAAGAGTAACATGGGTCTCAGGGAAATATTCAATGGTTCCTTTACTGTGACCTGTTTGTTCTGGTTTATCAACTAGATCCTCCTGCTTGAAGATGATGCCTCAGTGAGGAGAATTATCCAGGCTGCTCATTGGCTTCGGGACTGCCTGACCGCACTTGAGTTTGCAGGAGACATGCCAGGCCTGCTGGCTGCTTTCGATGGCTTTTCAGAGTCCTTGCTCTTGCTGAGCAATCTGACAGAGCAACGCCTCCAAGTGCTCAGAGAGTCTTCTCCTCGGAAGTGTTTGGCCCAGACGCTGCAGATCCTTAGGAAGTGTGTCCCGATGTTGCATACTGCAAAGTCCAGTCACCTGAAACACCCCCAGGATCAGCAAGTGAATGATTCCAAAACCTATGTTTTCAACTTGATGGATAGCACTGTAAAGGAACTGATCTCCTTGCTGAGGAACACCACCAGAAGCCAAGAACTACTGGAGAGAAATGGGCTTTTTTCCCAGAGCCTAAGCCAGCTCCTGGGCCTCCTGTCCAACCCAAACCCTGCTCACCTTGTCGAAGGCGAATTCAACTACCTTGTGGAAGCTGTGGTCTTCCACTGCATGCTTTTAGCTAACTCATCAAGGCCAAGCAATAAGCGGCAGTTGATAAAGCACTGCCATCGTCTCCTAATGCTCAGGAAAAGTATTTCCAACCACGGAAGCATAATGGTGGTATTGCCAGCTCAAAGCCAGCAAGAGTGCAACCTCGAAGAGAAATGTCAGAGTATGAGAGCTGAGGTGGAGACTCTTGATCAAGCCGTGCTCACTGCTGTTGTGTGTCAGGTTCTGGACACTTTCACAGACATTAACGAGCCCCTGCAAAAGTTAATGGAGGCTGCACTGGAACCTCCCACTGTGCAGTATTCTCCCCCAGGAGAGGATGGATTTCTAAGGAAACTGCAGCCTTTTATTACTGCCTTCTTCAGTCATGCTCATCAGATGCTCAAAGTGGCGCATTTTGTTCTGGCCAGGTGCACCAACACCAGAATCATTAAGGAAACTGAAAATTATTTAGATTGTTTAAATGGACTCCTTGCCACAATGCCTCTGCTCCTCATGGAAATGAGCAAAGACCCTAATAAGATGAGCATCTTGGAACAAGCACAAACCTTCTCTCAAAGATGGGCGTGGACAACAGAAAGCTTGTTAGCGTGTATTGATGAGACAATCAACTTGCCCAAATTCCTCGATCTGTCAATCCAGGAAATGGCTGATGACAGAGAGTGTTGTGAACAAGAATTAGAGAGTCAGAACCCTGGAGGGTTCTCATGGCATGCCACTCATATGACCAGCCGAGCTGCTCGAGTGGTCCAAGTTACTAACAGGTATGTGGATCAAGTCAGAGATCCCATTTTCAAGAATGGTTTGTTAGTTTTAGTTAAGCAGCTGGAAATCTCCATTCTGGAAGTGAGAACGGCTACAAGCCACGGTTTAGAAGGCATATCTTGTCTACAAACCAGAAACACATTTTCAAAGAAAGTAAAGCATCTGATGGACTCCACTCGAAACATCAGAGAGGGGCTGGATGGGGCTAACCATCCAGATATTCTTAGTCCACTTCGGGAACAAATTCGGAGCCTTGGCATTCCAAAAGAGATGGGTTGCCTTTCAGCCCAGGACCACGTAGAGCTCAGTGCACCAGATATCGTCATAAAACAAAGCACTAATGACAATACCAAATTAGCGGAAGAATTTTTAAGGGAAGGGCTTTCATCAGCCACCTCTCCTCTTGAGATGCTTCCAAGAGCAGGTAACTTATACCTGAGAAGAGTGGATTTACACCCTGTGATCAATGAACTCATCACTGCAACAGAGAAACGTGACATTACAGCAGTAAACACTGCTTGCTTTGCTTTACTTGAACTTTCCAACTGTTGTGTGGATGCCTCCCAGGAAGCCTTACCAATTGTCAAATCGCCACTGCTAGAAAAGCTGACCCAATACGGAAAGATAGTTCTATTAACACCACGTATTATTAGCTTAGCTAGGGAGATAGGCCCAAACCCAGTTTCCAGAGCAGACAGACTTTTTCCAACAGCTGTTATGTTATCAGAGAGGATTTGTGAAACTAACCAGTGCCTGGTGGCCGTGGCAGGCTCTTGGCACAGTCTAGTCCAGCAGTTATTTTGCACTGTAGCTCCATCTGACCGTCTGAAGAGCAAAGAAACTTTGGATGAGATAATGAAGACATTAGCAACAGTTGTACAGCTAGCGGGTGATGTTGCATGTACAGACTGTGAAGAGGAGCTTATGACAGTTCCTAACATTCAGGAAATGTTTGCACAGGTCCAAGCAAAATTCACAAGTGCCCAGACCAAGGCAAAGGATTTATCTGAAAAGGCGCTGTCTTCTGATTGTGTCCACCCTCCCCAGTGTAGCCTCGAGGGGGTCTGTCTTCTCTGGTCTGTCAGCATACAGGTGCTCCTGAGCTCTGTGGATCAGCTCATAGGCAGAGATGTTTTGTCCTTAAGTCAATTAAGGAATGCAATGAAGCACAGGCTGCGCTTGCGGGAAGTCCTGGCAGCTGTATCCGAGAACTCTTTGAGAATTCAGGAGGCAGCCCGGCTGTCCTATCTCGCCTGTGGTGAACGCAGCATGCAGCGTGACATCCTAGGGCTCCGGGAGGAGGTAAAAGTGCTAACGGAAGCTCTGTTACACGTGGTGGATGTTTTGTCCGTCTCCCCGGTGCCACGTACACACTTGTCCATCCGTGCTGAGCTGCTCCAGCGAGAGCTTGCAATGAGAGCGAAAGCACTCCGGCGCCTCCTGACCAGCGCCAATCAGGAGTACGTGAGGGTCATCCAAAACATCCTCAGATTGGCCCGGCCTCCTGTGCTTACCCAGGGAGATGACGGTGGGGTGGTTAAACAGGCAGATCAGATAATAGCAAACGTCCAGCTGGTCAAAACTGTCATCGAAGGCGCTTTGGCGAACACAGCTCATTTAAAAATGCAGGAACGCCTGCTCGCCCTGACCGACCACCTTCTCCTTCTGACGGCTGCGGCTCTAGGGAGAGATGGGGAGCGGCGTGGAAGCCGGCAGGACAAGGAGCTGTCCGAGCGAGACTGCATTGTATGGGAGTGGTCTGCTGAGGCTCACTATGTGGTGACCCAGCTCCAGTCAGTGCAAGGCATTGATAAAGCTGTCCCAGAGCTCGTTAAGCAGTGTTTACAAAACAGCAAGTCACATGCCGCTGCAAACCAATGTCACAGCTCAGCAGAGCTTCCCCCCACCAAAGTACCCAGAACCAAACACCAGAATTGCACACGTGAAGCCGATTTGGCAGACCCCCAGCCTACCGTGAGGGAATTGGCAGGCTCAGCTGCCAGGGATGCATCTGAAATCATGGTACAGTAGATCTTAGTCTATTTACTGAAGTCAGTTATTGAATTAATACAATATGACGGGGACTAATTTAGCTACAACTACTCAAGACAGAGATCTTAGAGTCACTGTGGAGAGTTCTCTGAAAACATCCACTCAGAGTGCAGCGGCAGTCAAAAAAGCAAATAGAATGTTAGGCGTAATTAAAAAAGGGATAGAGAATAAGACAGAAAATATCTTATTGCCTCTATATAAAACCATGGTTCACCCACATCTTGAATATTGTGTACAGATGTGGTCGCTTCATCTCAAAAAAGATATATTGGCATTGGAAAAGGTTCAGAAAAGGGCAACAAAAATTATGAGAGGTTTGGAACGGGACACATATGAAGAGAAATTAAAAAGACTGGAGTTTTCAGCTTAGAAAAGAGGAGACTAAGGGGGGATATGATAGAGGTCTATAAAATCATGACTGGTATGGAAAAAGTAAATAAGGAAAAGTTATTTATTTATTCCCACAATATAAGAACTAGGGGTCACCAAATGAAATTAATAGGCAGCAGGTTTAAAACAAATAAAAGGAAGTTTTTCTTCACTCAGCGCACAGTCAACCTGTGGAACTCCTTGCCAGAGGATGTGGTGAAGACTAGGACTTTAACAGGGTTTAAAAAAAAATAGATAGATTCATGGAGGTTAGGTCCATCAATACTTAGTAGCCAGGACAGGTAGGAAATGGTGTCCTTAGCCTCTGTTTGTCTGGAAATGGGTGACAGGGGAGGGATCACATGAGGATTACCTGTTGTGTTTCCTCCCTCTGGGGCATCTGGTATTGGCCACTGTCCGTAGACAGGATGCTGGGCTAGATGGACCTCTGGTCTGACCCAGTATGGCCGTTCTTATATTCTTATGAATTATAGCATAATCTCTAAACTGTGTCAAGTGCATTTCACTGTTTCTCCAACAAGCCCACGTCTTGATTATTTCAGATTGCTCCAAGTGGTTTTAAATCCAATTGTGGAAGGGCTTAAGATTTGTGGTTGTACCGGTTGATCTTCTTTCCCCTGCTCACTGTCTGTGTTGCTTCCATATCCCACAAGCAGTGGAATTACAGGCAGTGAGTTTACCCTGTACCAGGGCTCAATATTACTGAGGTGGAGAACTCCACAATGCCAGCTGATTGCCGTGTGCCTCACTTCACTCAGACCCAAAACTGTGTTGAAAGCTGGAGTTGATGGCAAACCAAATTTTGTACTGGTCACTTTTGGTGGGCATGTACTTTTAAAATAAACCAAATGCAAAAGGTATCGGCACTTAATCAAAGATCAGCATAGCCAGCTAGCTCCAAGAGGCTAGGCATGATGTAAACATTTTGCAGATCTTTTTTGAGAAACGGAGATAACTGCAATTAGCAAAACACATAACTCAGCATTCACTGCAGGGTGCCAAGGCCAGTGCACTGAGGATAAGTCTACAGTAGAAGTGCTACACTGGTGCAGCTCTGCCACTGCCGTGCGTCTGATGAAGATGTTCTGCCACTGACACAGCACTGGTGTGGGCTGTACTTAAGTTGCTGTAATTTGTATTGCTCAGGGAGTCTTTTACACAGCCTGAGCAACGTAAGTTAGGTCAACTTAAGCGGTAGCGTTGACCTGTCATTAGTGTCTAACATGATCCCCAGTTGATAGAGCCAGATATTTTGGATGCACAGCAGATGCTTAGTGACTGGAGAGACAGAGCACACGACATGGAGTGAGGACATACAGATTTGCAGGATGAATTTGGGAGGCTACCTCAGTGGTACAGATCAGACTTTTCTCTTTGTGGGAAGTGAGGAAGAGAGAGGGCTGGAATTTACCAGAGAAGAAGCTGCCCTTGTGTGTTTTCCTCCTTGTACCATTGGGGGGGGGGGGGGGGGAGGATTTCAAAGGGGCTCAAGGGAGTTCTGCATGTGATTCACAGTGTATGTGAGCAGCCCTAGGGAGATAATCAGCACTGCACTATGGGGCTGAGGCTGTGCCCTTTTCAAGTCACTGGATATCCCACCACTGACTTTGGCTGGGGAACGTCAGAGTGCTGGAACAAATCCTCTCCGGTGCCCAGTTACAGCTGAATCTTGAAAGTGAAGCATAAGGAAGGCCTTGCAGAACTGAGTGGGACCTCCTTTAGGTTTCACAAAGGGCTGCTGGGTGCTGGGCATGGTTTGAGCCAGAGTTGATTGAATTTCACTGACAAGCACACCAGAGAATCCTGCAGCCTGGAGCTCGTTCCAAGCGACAACCTTGCTGCTCGGGTCGGCGGGGTGCCTGCTGCCTTTTCTGCAAAGCATGCAAATTTGCACATCAAGTCATTGGCATAAATTTCCCACACATCAGCCCTTGCGGATACAACAAAAGGAGGGTCTGCTGGCTCGGCACAGCTGTGGGATTCCCATGGCTCCACCTGCCCCCTTCTGTAGAAGGGTTCCTGTCCCCTGGGCGCTGAGCCACACTAGGTGCAGCCAATATGATGTACAGTCGGGCTGCATGTGGCAGGTTCCACTGCCCTATCTGGCCTCTGGCCGTGAGTACTTTCCACTGCAGCAGGCACTCACGTTTCAGAAAGCACAACCTAGAATGGTTTTAGCTCACAACTAGGTGCCAGCTGGGGTGCAGGTCAGGGGACTGTTTAAAACAGGGGTGGGGAACCTTTTTTGGGTTGGGGCCACTGACCCACAGAAAAATCAGTCGGGGGCAGCACACAAGTGAGATGCAAAACAAACAAACCCTAAAACCCTCACTGTGGCTCCAACTGAGGAGGAGGAAGATACTCCCCATGTTCCCCTCACATACCAGAGCCTGCGCGGGGAGGGGCAGCCTAGTAAATTTTGTGCGCTCCAGCCCTGCGGTGGGATAGCAGGAGGGGCTGAAGTGCCAGTGCGGGTTCCCCAATGCTGGGGGGCCAGATCCAGGCAAGCTGGGGGCCACATCCAGCCCCTGGGCCTGAGGTTCCCCACCCCAGTTTAAAAGGGCAGATGGGTGTAACAGTAGCCCTGGGGTAGGCAGACTCAGTCCAGTGGCAAGCAAGGACTGAGGCTTGGCGTATTGGGTGGGATGGATCTAGGCAATGATTCCGTTTGTTTTGATGAGTAGAAATGGCACAGGAAATAAGCCTGTGGAACAAGACCACGAGCGTGTGGGGTGAAAATTCAAAACACCCATTTCCTATATTGAAAAGTGTTTCTGCTGACAAGGGACGGCTGAGCCCTCTGCATGAGCCACTTTGCCATGGGCAGTAGTCATGCAGATATGGCACAAGAGAAGGGTGGTTGTTTGAGGTGAATCTGTTTCACTGTCTTCACAGCTCCTGCGTGACTCTCCAAGGGACTCCCAACCCGCTTGCCATGAGCAGGGCAAGGGAGCTGCTCCTGCGGCCCTGCCAGAGGATGCTGCCCGGTGGCAGGACGACAGTAATACAATGTCCCAAGCCACCAAGGAAATGGCCATGGGGATGTCTCACATGGCGCAGTTTCTAAAGAGGAAGGGACCGATAACGGTATTTCCAGTGCTGTTATAGGACGGGAGGAAATGTTTCACTGAGTAACCAGGGCCAGCTCAATCCACAGAGCACCCACTTGTGTCAATCATAAACCTCAGAGCGGCACAGCGACTCAATAAGCCACAAGGGGGTGTTATTCTGCCCAAGAGTCCACTCACACGCTCCTGGGGAAGAATCAATCAATGCCCGTTTCATTTAAAGCAGGTGTAATAGCGTCACTGGGAGTGTGCCTGATATGCTCTGAAAAGCCTTTCCCCCCAGGGCGGAGATGAGGCAGGCAGAGAGGTTACTCAGCCCCTTCCCCTGCTATTTCAACCTATTTATTGATTCTCGGAACTATGACCCACAGGCCTGCTGACTGTTGCAACGAGGGGCCAAGTCTATTGCAACTCCCGTTCTTTGACAGAGCTTGGCGTATCGAACAGCTCCCCGGGTGGCTTCCACAGAGCAGATTAGAAGTGGCAGAATAAGCCATGATCTGCTGCTGCAATTCCGACGTTGAAAACGCTTTAAAACTGCCCTGTTTTCCCATCAGCCTCTGCACAACCCCCACTTGGTGTCTTTATTACGTTTGTCCATCAATATCCTCACCCCATGCCAGGCACAGGGAGCACTGGGAAGTTTGTGAGTGTTTGTTGTGAGAGCCCAACCATGGTCTCTTGGGAGCTGATACATACATGTGACATCAGCAAACTAGCACAGCTGGGCTATGAGTGTCCCCATGCAGGCTGTGAGGTCGGCTCTGTTGTGTGAACGTGCGCTAGAGCCAATGAGGCGACAGTATTGCTAACCAGCTTCTGCCTGCAAGGAGATTTTACACCCTTTTCAGAGCAAATGCCCCCTACCTCCTTCCCAACTTCTTTCGATTTAATTTTAGACCAAAGACCAGCTCATTGCCTGTGCAAGACAAATGGCCTCCACGGGGCAAGTGTTTGTCAGGTTTGGCCACATGGTTGCAAAGAGCTGCCTAGACAAAAGATGTGCAACTGAACTGCTGTGTGTCACCGAGCAAATCCAAACCATCAGCAACCAGCTCAGCATTATTTCCAGGTAAAGCGCAGGTTCCAAGGCTATTCTCTCTCAAAGCTATGTGTGTATTTGCTCCATCTTAAGAAGTGATTGCAAAGGACGCTGCTGCTGATCTTTCTTGTCAGTAGTTGCGTCACATGGCTGAAGAGTTCTCTGCTGTGAAGAGCTTTCCTCTTTCTTTTACCCTCTGACAAGCTTAAAAAACAACATATCCCTTGGTTTTTGTTCCCATGTCCCAGGTTAGTGTGAACCCTGCTACTGGCTGCTGCTGCCGAGTCAGCAGTGTGAAAGCATTTTAACCAAAGTCCTATAGCTATCCTATGTATCCTTTGTTTCTGAATTTCGGATATTTTTTAAAAATAGTTATGCAATTCTATTGACATGGATTCCTCACAGACTACCGGCTTACAGCACATGGCATGGTGGAGCCACTGTCTGCAATAGTGCTCCTTTAAAACTAGCGCACGTGCATGAGGCCGGACCGGGTGTGTCTACAGAAATGTCTTCTACAGCTGACAATGAGAAGCAGCTCATGTACCGCACATTTTAACCCTCCATGCAAGGTTACTGCTGTGCAGAATGGAAGTTTTTGCTCCCTTATCATTCTCCTTCTAAAATAGCATAGTGGTAAGCTCTGTCTGAGAGCCCAATTCTCTGGTGGCAGCCAGTGCTGAGCCGCCTCTGGGCTTCAGCTGAGCCTAGAATAAGTGTTGAGCTAATGTTTGAAGAGCTTTCTCTGGAGCTAATGTTACTGGTACTAACAGGCATTAGTCTCTCTGGGTTCCAGCCATGCTGCGTTTGCTGGGAGGTTCTCTGGCTCTTTGCAGTAAATTTTCCATTGACGTCCCTAAACCCAGTCTGAGTGGCGCGCCTATGTCCCTTGGTCTCCTGACCAATCAGTGCCATGCTGATTGTGGCTTCCTGGGGGACAGAGTATCTCTGGATAGCTTTCTGTGATCATCAAACAGCGCTCAGGGGGGACTCCCCACTTTCTTCTTGCCACAATCAGTGCTTATGTCTCTCCCATCTCCACACTCTGAGCACCTGGCTAAGTCCCAAGAGCAGCAATATTTGTCCGGAAGGACCAGTGCTAGCTAGACCTGCTACATTGGGCATTAGGCGTGAGCAGATTTCAACACTAGGCTTGGTACTTCTCCATTCTGGCTACTATGGCTCTTCCCTTTATTTTTTTGCTCTCCCTACAACATATTTTTTTAAGCTGAAAAATCTCTCTTGCAGTCAAAACTGTTCCCTGAGCAAGGGTCAGACGAAGTGGAGCACTTTCCCTCCATCTGGAACAGTTTGTTGTATGATCCTCCTAGGTCCAGAAAGTCCTCAGCCAGCCATGACTCTAGAATGGAGTATCTAGTCGCTTAGCACATTGCGTAATGCTTTCTCTTTCCATTTTTAAATATGTGAAGGGTAAAAGCAGCAACGTCAGGGAGTAAGTGCTCTGCTGAACTACTGGTGAACAACGCACAGAATCTGTTTCAAGTGGTCCTACAGTCCCTGAAGGCAGCAGAGGCCGCGTGTGTCAAAGTAAGTGTGCACTGGGATAGCTCAAGATTCTTTCAGAAGGCAAGTTCAGATATATACACGTTTCTACCCCCAGCACTTCTGGGTTCAGGCTGTCACTTTCTGAGAATTTTAAGGGCGTTAGGCATCCAAATCTCACTGGAAGTTGGGCACTTAACTCACTTCCTGAAGAGCCTATGAAAATCCCACCTGGAATCTGTGTTTGCCTCTCAAAGGTGACTAGGCATCAATTTAGCACCCACATTCCCTGGCAGGCTGGGGTTCTCTCTACCGTAAATGTTCTTTAGCCTGGATTTGTTGTGTTCTGCAAACCAGCGATTTCAGTCTCTTGCACAACATGACTATTGTGGCTAAGTCTCATAATGGAGGCAGCTGCTTCCTGGAGCTGGAGCCTTTGCTCCTGCCCTGTATTCACTGTATTGAATGGTCCTCCAAATAACAGATCTTCACTGTCACAATTTCCAACGTGCCCTCTGAGAAGAAGACTGCGCAGTGAGTACTGGGTCACATCTACAGGCAAAACCTCATAAGTTCACCAAAGTGCTTTCAGCTTTTGATTTTGGACAGAAGGGCAGGTGGCCAAAAGAAACATCCTGCTATGGAGATAAGAGTCTCAGGTGGGGGCTTTAGAAACAGGTGAAGTGTCTCTTAGGGTTGGTCTTGGCTCAGCTAAGTTTCCATTAAAACTCCCAAAGGTTTTCTAATGAGGACAGCAAGAAATAACTAAATACCATAAATGATTTAATAGTGCAACCTTTAAATGAGAGTGCTCAGAAAACGGGCATTCATTCAACCAGGCTCTGCTGATACAACTTTTCAAACATTACAGATCGTAAATACTAAGGTCAGAAGGGATCATTGTGAATAGCTAACCTGAGCTCCTGTACGACACAAGGAATTCGTAACTTCTGGTTTAGCTACAGTGCATCTTCTAGGGAGATCCAGTCTTTATATAGGACTCCAGGATATGGAGAATCCACCACATCCCTAGGGAAAATGTTTCAATGACGCCAGTTATCATCAGCACTCTTAAAAAACGCATCATTTCCAGTACGAATTTGCTAATTTCACTTTCCAGTCCTTGTCCTACAAGATTAAGGGGGCCTTTACTGTCAGAAATCATCCCCATTTAGGTACTTATAAATTCTCTCTCTGTTAAATAGATTGTGTTCCTTTAGTCTCTTGGTGTAAGGTGCTTTTTTCCAGACTACAAATCCATTTTTGCAGCTCTTCCCTGAATTATCTTCCATTTTCCCATCACACACCTTTTCAACTTAAGTGGTTAATCAAAATTTTGGCCCTGGTGATGTTCCAGCTGACAGCAGAAATCTGTGATGGAGACTGGTATATGTTCTTTGATGCAATATTGCGTATTGACCAGGAAGTACATTGTCCTGCTTCTCCACATGCAGGAAGAAGCAAAATAAATAAAAAACTTAAAAAAACAAAAGGTCCTGCAGCACCTTAGAGACTAACAAAAAATGTAGATGGC
The DNA here is from genome assembly GCA_032595735.1 of Pelochelys cantorii. Classification (NCBI taxonomy): domain Eukaryota; kingdom Metazoa; phylum Chordata; order Testudines; family Trionychidae; genus Pelochelys; species Pelochelys cantorii. The sequence continues at coordinate 191,301,803 of CM064328.1, forward strand.
ATCATGAGCTTTTGTGGGCACAACCCACTTCTTCAGATGAATGGAGCAAGGGATCAGGAGGTATAAATAAATAGCAGAAAAAGAGGGGATCAGGAAAAAGAAGGAAATACAATCTTGCCAATTAGAGCGTTCATGCTAAATGAGACTAATAGAGAGGGCTGTAAGTGCCCAGTGTTTAGCTTTTCATGTCATTAGGGTGCTGAAGGTAGCAGCCCATCCAGTTCATGTCTTTGTTCAAACCTTGATTAAAGGTGTCAAATTTGCAAATAAGGGCAAGTTCTGCAGCTTCTCTCTCCAGCTGGTTTTTGAAATTACTCTATAGTCACTTTGAGATCCATTAGTGAGTGTCTGGGCAAGTTAAAATGTTCCCCAACAGGTTTCTGTGTGTTGCCATTTCAAATATCTGATTTGTGTCCATTAATCCTTTGTTGTAGAGACTGTCCAGTTTGGCCAATATACATGGCAGAGGGGCAACACAGTGATTTTAAATCCCCTTGTCTACCCAAGTATAGTAACGTGTGCAATTATTTTGCTTCCTTCAAACAGGGTTTGCGAAAGCCAGACCCAGGCTCAGAAGAAGAAGAGGCAGCTGCCTTTTGTAGTAAATGGAAGAAACAATTATTGTGGCACAGAGTCAAAGAAGCTTTAAACCCAGACAGAGATGAATTTGGACTTCGCAGAACACGTGCAGGGCTTGAACCCACCCTTACAGCTCTAGTTCAAGAACCATCTAAGAATTAAAAACTCTCCCCCGCAGCCCCAAGTTCCACACAAAGAACAAAGCATTATGGCTGGTGATTCCCAGGAGTAGGAAGGGGCCTCTGTCACTGATCCCTAGCTCTTGCAGGAAACAACACTGCTGGATAATAATGCCACTTACCTCCTCAGAAGCAAACCATGCTGCCCAGGAGCAAAAGAGATGTTCACAAATAAGTGACGTTAGCAGATATAGTCTGGGGAATGAGGCTGGCAATTCTTGGCAAAGTAGCATCCCCTGTATCAAAAGCAACAACTGTGTTATTTTAATCAAGTGTCCCTTAGCAACTTATCTGTGGTGGATGTGGTGTGGTAAAGGGGTAGGCAAGGCATGCCAGTGCAAGATTTTTGTACTCATGTCAAAACAAACATTTGTGCATGTGAAAAGCTGACAAAAAAAGTACTTAAATTTTCAAGATAATTTTGAAAGAAAAAATGACCAATAAAGCAAAGTTACTCACCTTGGTGCAGTAACTGTCGTTCTTCAAGATCTGTGTCCCTGTGGGTGCTCCACTGTAGGTGCTGGGCTTGCCCCGGCACTGCAGTACGGAGATTTTCGCAGCAGTAGGTGGCCGGACCGCACATGCGCAGAGGGCGTCTCACGGCGTCTGCACTCTTTCACATCGTTCGGTCCGGTTCTAGCCAGTTCCTTGAACCTGCCTCAGGATCTGGAAAATAGAAGGACACAGACTCCAAAACGGGGAGGTGGGCGGGTAGTGGAGCACCCACAGGGGGACACACATCTCGAAGAACGACAGTTACTGCACCAAAGTGAGTAACTTCACTTTCTTCTTCGAGCGATGTCTCCGTGGGTGCTCCACTGTAGGTGTCTGCAAAGCAGTATCCCCCCATATGCAGGTAGGTGGGATTCGGAGCCCCTTATTTCTTGGCAGATAAAAGGACTGCAGCTGCTACAGAATTATCGGGCAGCCATCTACACTGGATGCGTAGTGCCTAACAAAAGTATGATAGGAGGCCCAAGTGGCTGTCCTACAAATATCTGCAAGGGGAACACCTCTGAAAAAGGCAGTAGAAGCTGACATGGCCATAGTGGAGTGGGCTCTCGGGTGTTCTGGAAGTGGTATTTTGCGTATGGCATAGCACTGGGTTATGCAGGAGACAACGATATTAGCTATTCTTTGGGAGGAAAGAGGCCCCTCCTTGACCGCTCTGCCAGGGAAAGGAGGAGTCAGTCGGTCTTCCTAAAAGGTTTAGTACGGTCGATATAGAATGCTAGAGCCCTGCGTACATCTAGAGTCACTTTCTGGGGGGAAGTGTGTGGCCTGGGGTAGTAGGAGGGCAATATAATAGGCTCATTAACGTGGAATTCCGAAGAGACCTTGGGAATGAAGGCTGGGTGGAGTCTAAGGATGACACAGTCCTTCTGGAAAATTGTGTATGGGGGTACCGCCATCAGCGCCGATATCTCGCTAGCTTTACGGGCCCAAGTGATGGTGAGAAGAAATACTAATTTCCCTCGTTAAAACCTGGAGAGGTATTGTGGCTAGCGGCTCAAATGGTGGAGCCATGAGAGTTCATAGGACTAAGTCCAAGCTCCATAGTGGAGGAAGTACCCCGGGGGTGTGTGTGTGTGTGCAAATTCATTAGTCCCCTGAGAAACCTCTTTGTGAGGGGATGAGCGAATATAGAAAATCCCTCAATTGGTTGCCAAAAAGCTGCCATTGCTGCGAGATGGACTTTAAGTGATGCTAAGGCTAATTCTGTTTGTTTCAGCTCCAGTATGTAGTCCAGTACGGTGTGGATAGGAGCAGTCTGAGGGTTGATGCAGTGTTGAGAGCACCAACAAGTGAATCTTCTCCACTTTGCGAGGTAGGCAGTTCTTGTATTCTGTCTTCTACTGTGTATCAACACATTTTTTATGTGAACGGAACATAAGGTTTTGGACGCATTTAGCCAGCTAGGTACCACGCTGTCAGGTGCAGCGTGTGAAGCTGTGGGTGTAGAAGGAGACAATGGTCTTGAGTAATTAAATCTGGGAGCCGTGGTAACTGGTATGGAGGATACTGGGACAGTTGCAAGAGAAGTGGGAACCAGTGTTGTCTTGCCCCTGCCAGAGCTACCGATATTACCGTGATATTACCGTGGCCTTGTCCAGCTTGATCTTCTGAAGGACCCTTGGGATGAGTGGTATGGGGGGTTGGGGGAAAGGAGTACATCAGAGGATCCTTCCAGCTGATGAGAAATGCGTCTCCTAGAGAGTGGTGACCGAGTCCCGAGTCTGGAACAATAACGGTGACATTTCCTGTTGTTGTAGTTGGCGAAGAGATCGATGAGTGGTGTCCCCCATCGCTGGAAAAGAGAACGGAGGACTTTGTGGTGAAGCTCCCACTCGTGATCTGGCGCGAAATTCCTGCTGAGGGAGTCTGCTGTTGTATTGTTGATGCCAGGTAAGTATGATGCCACAAGAGTGGTGCCCTTGGCAATGCACCTGTTCCAGAGTTGGACTGCCACTGCACATAGGGATCTTAGCGTGCACTTCCCTCACGATTTATGTAATACATCATCACTACATTGTCCGTGAGGATCTTTACTGTGCAGTTGCGGATCTGGTTGTGGAAGTGCTTGCAAGCATTGGCAACTGCCCTGAGCTCTAGAAGGTTTATGTGAAGCAATGTCTTGTGGGGTGACCAATGGCCTTGTATGGAGACTCCGCCCATGTGTGCACCCCAACCCATAAGGGAAGCGTCCGTAATGATCTGATATCGGGGAAGTGGTTGGTGGAAGGGAACCCCAGATAACAGATGTTTGTCTATGGTCCACCATTCTAGGGAAGCAAGGACCTTGGCTGGAACCCCCACTACTCTGTGTACGTGTCGAGCTGTGGAGGTGTGAACTGTGGCGAGCCAATGTTGTAGGGTTCGGAAGTGCAGTCTGGCACGGGGGACTACAAACACTGTAGCAGACATTTGACTCATAAGCTTGAGAGCTGTGAGCACCTGTACTGTGCGTTTGGCACGAAAGGTGTTTATCAATACTTGGATTGAATGAAATCTGTTGATGGGCAGGAATGCTCTTGCTGTGATGGAGTTGAGTCGCGCCCTGATAAATTCCAACTCTTGCGTAGGCTGTAACATCGGTTTGTCCTCGTTGACGAGTAGGCCTAGCGAATGAAAAGTTTGTCTGGTGATGTCGAGTATTGTGGATACGTCCACCGAGGATCAACCTTTATGAGGCAGTCATCCAGATAAGGGAATATAACAACCCCCTTGCGCCGAAGGTGAATGGCGACGACTGAGAGTGTTTTCGTAAACACCCTGGGGGCAGTGGAGAGTCCGAATGGGAGGACGCGGTATTGGAAGTGGTCTTTGCCAACAGTGAAGCGGAGAAACCATCTGTGCGCAGGATGAATCGTAACGTGAAAATGTGCATCCTGTAGGCTGAGAGCAGCAAACCAGTCGTTCTGATCTAAGGATGGAATTATCGATGTTAAGGTTACCATCTTGAAATGTTGTTTTCGGAGATATTTGTTTAGTTGTCTGAGATCCAATATCGGTCTCCATCCCCGGTTTTCTTCTGCACCAGTAAGTAATGGGAATAAACCCCTTTCCCTCTGAAGTGGTCTGGTACCCTTTCTACTGCGCCGATCTCTAGTAGATGGTTGATCTCAGTGCAGAGTAAATCTTTGTGAGAGGGGTCCTTGAAGAGGGACGGGTTTGGTGGGGTTATAGGAGGGATGGATAGGAAGGGTATGGCATAACCAAATTGGATTAGCTTCAGCACCCATTTGTCGCTGGTGATATCTGCCCATCGGTCGTAAAATGGGCGCAGGCGATGAAGAAACAAATGGGTGGTAATGAGTAGTTGATGAGTTAGTGAGACTGGTTGCTTACTCCCGACCAAGCAGTCAAACCTGCTGCCTGGAGTTGGGTTGATTTTGTAGGTGATTATTTTGGTTGTGGTGTCTAGGAGGCCGGTGACGTTGGCGTGACTGGTCAAAGGACCGGTGCTGTTGCTGCCACTACTGTCTGGTGTGGGTGTAGTCGTAGCGCCTGTGGAAGGGAGTGTAGTGCCTTCTCCTATAAGGTGGGGTGTACATCCCCAACATTCAGAGAGTTGACCTGGAGTCTTTACTTGAATGCAGCACCATGTCAGTCTTTTCTGCAAACAGGTTCTCTCTCTCGAAAGGGAAGTCTTCTACTTTTGCTTGCAGGTCTTTGGCAACTGTGGCGGACTGAAGATATGAAGCCCTTCTCATCATGGCAGCAGCGTCTGCTACGTCCATTGGTATTTGTAAGCTGGCCCTGATGGAAGCATAACCCTCTTGGACGACAGATTTTAAGATGGGCCTTTTCGACTCGGGTAAAGACTCTGTAAGTGTTGTAAGTTTAGTATAATTATCGAAGTTGTGATTCGATAAATGTGCCAAATAACTGGCTATTTGGAGAAGCAGCGTTGATGACGTATAAACTTTTTTCCCGAATAAATCAAGACTTTTTGAGTTCTTGTCCGTTGTTTGATTCCTGTATTGTGGCGCCCTTGCTCTTTGTTGCGCCGCATCCACGACCAATGAATTAGGGTGTGAGTGGGTGAATAAAAACTCCGATCCTTTAGGCAGCACAAAATATTTCTTGTACGCTCTTTTATTGGTTGGGAGTGCAGATGCTGGAGTTTGCCATAATTCATTGGCGACCTCTAATATGTCTCATCCAGGGAGATGGCCAGTTTGGAAGTATGAGGCGTCTGGAGATTCTTGAGGAGACAATGTTGTTTCTCTTTTATCTCACTGAGTTGAATTTCTTGGGACACTGCCACTCTTTTAAAAAAGATCTTGGAATTGCCTGAGATCCTCAGGGGGAGAAGTATCCCCCGGAAGACTGCCTCATCTGGTGAGGATGACAATTGGTCTGTAGGCGATATCTCAGGCTGTTGTACCTCCGCTACGATGGGCTGTTCCTCCTCTGTCTCAGATTGGGGAGGGGCTGGGAACATCGGTCCCTGAACCGAGCGGGGTGGATCAAGTACAAGCGAGTGTCTAGAGAATGAATAGTCCGCAACAGACCTTGGGGCTGATCTGGAAGTGTAGTAGTAAGAACGGTGGTATGGTGAATATCCCCTGTAGCGAGTGCGTCTATCATAACGGTCATGGAAGTAATATGAAGAGCAGGAAGGGATGCGATCATAATGGTGTGATCTGCTATACCCTGCTCTGTAAGAGTAGTCTGGGGGGCGAGGCAATGGTGATGGAGAGTAAGATCTCCGTGGCAGCGGAGAAGGAGAGGCAGAGAAACGCCGATGGTAGTGACCAGGTTGCTCCCTCAGTGGGGTAAGGAAAGGAGATGGCATGCGCTCCAGAGACTAGTAGCGTCTGACTGGTGATCGTCTGGGTGACTGAGGTGGAGACGATGGTGCCAGTGAAAAAGATGGAGATGGGGAGTGTGGTGTCGGGCTTTGGTGTTGGCATGTTTTGGCGCTAGCTTTCCTAGGTGCTAACCACTGAGGTGCCATGACCGGTGCCGGCACCGCCGGAGCGCTTGTCGGTGCCGTTGGGGTCGGTGCCAAAGGCGGTGCTGTTAGGATCGGTGCTGCGTGATCCAGCTGTTTTTCAGGTCGCTTCGGCACCGGGGTCGGTGCTGGGGAAGGCTCGGTGCGCATCAGTGCTGGCTGTGCAGTCGGTGCCGATGGTGCCGCAGCCGTCGTCGGTGCCGGTGAATGACATGCAGACGGCACAGTAGTGCCCGGTTTTCTTATTCTGGACGGTGCCGTTACAGTAGTGCACGCCACAGATAACTTCAGATGTGCCTGGCTTGATCCCTACACTCAATCTGCCGTGTGAAGTAGCCGGCAGAGAAAGGGTGGGGACGGTTTGCTTTTTCTTGGAGGGGCCACAGTCGGAGAGGAGGCCCTTCGCTTCTGAGGCTGCTGTGATGGCCGTGGGGAAGAGGCTGATCCTTCAGGCTGAAGAGCCTTATCAAAGGGGATCATGTGGAGCCTCATTTCCCTATCTTGTCGAGCTCTAACTCTAAGCTTAGAGCATTGAGGTACTTTTGTGGAACGTGGCCCTCACCTAGGCAATGTATGCAGGCCGAATGGCCATCAGAGGCGGGCATAGCCTTGCGGCAGGCCTCGCATTTTTTGAAACTTGGTGATCCTGGCATTTTGATAGTTTTAAGTTTTGTTTCTTTTTTTCTTTTTTTTTTTAAGTAGGGAAAGGGTGTGAACTATATACAACTGGGGAGTCAACAGAAAAACTATAGAACTTGAAGCTAAGTGACTAACTATTAAATAATTTTTTTTTGTTAATGAACAGGAGAACCAAGTAAACGATAATGGGAAGACGACTATATATAACAAGAACTATTAAACAGATAACTTTAATTTCTCTCACAAACGAGATGATCTGAGCAGATCAGTTCACTCCGTCTGCAGCCTGAGGCGGTTAAGAGGAACTGGCTAGAACCGGACCGAGTGGCACGAAAGAGTGTGAACACCACAAGACGCCCTCCGCGCATGCATGGTCCGGCCAACTACTGCTGCGAAAATCTCCGTACTGTGGCGCCGGGGCAAGCCCAGCACCTACAGTGGAGCACCCACGGGGACATCACTCGAAGAAGAAAATGAGATTTACTTTAAAAGACAAATTTTAGTAAATGCAAAAGCTTTCTTTGACACAAATTTTCACGTTTGTTTTAGAAGAAAAAAATTCAACTCATACAAATGGTCTGACACAAATTTAAGAACGGTTACTTAGCTCGTAACTGTTGTTCGAGTGATTGCTCGTGTCCATTCCATGTAGGTATGCACATGCAGCATGCACGTGTCGTCAGAAATTTTTCCCTCAGAAGTACCCATTGAGCCAGCAGTGGAGCCCCCTGGAGTGGCGCTGCTATACTGGTCAATATATACACTCCTGCTGGCCCGCCACCCCCTCAGTTCCTTCTTACCGGACTACTCTGAGGAAGGGGAGGCAGATGGGATTTGGAATGGACATGAGCAACACATCTCGAAGAACAACAGTTATGAGGTAAGTAACCGTTCTTTCTTTGAGTGCTTGCTCACGTCCATTCCATGTAGGTGACTCCAAGCACAAACCCCATGAGGTGGGGTTGGAGTTGTACCCTTCCACTGAATGAAGGACAGCCCTACTGAGGGTAGCATCCCCCCTTGCCTGATGTGTCAGAGCACAGTGGTTGGCAAAGGTGTGGACAAAGGACCACATGGCGGCCCTGCAGATGTCCAGGATTGGGACCTGAGCCACAAAGGCTGCAGAACAGGACTGAGCTTGAGTAGAGTGGGCTGTGAGCTGAGGGGCTGGAACCCTGGCCAGCCTGTAGCACTCCCTAATACAGGCTGAGATCCAGGAAGAGATCCTTTGCGCGGAGACTGGCTGGCCTTTCAACCGCTCTGCAATGGCAACAAAGAGCTGAGGTGACCTATGGAAGGGCTTTGTCCTCTCTAAATAAAAGGCCAAAGCCCTTCTGACATCCAGAGTGTGTAATGCCTGTTCCTTACCTGATGCATGGGGCTTGGAGTAAAAAACTGTCAGAAAAATGTCCTGCGACACATGGAAGTTAGACACCACCTTTAGAAGGAAGGCGGGGTGGGGGCACAATCTGACCTTGTCCTTAAAGAAAACCAGATATGGAGGGTCCGTGGTAAGGCCCTGAGCTTGGACACACATCTGGCTGACGTGATAGCCACCAGCAGGGATACCTTATAGGACAGGTGCAGCAACAAGCATGTGGCCAGAGATTCAAAGGGAGGTCCCATAAGCTTAGACAGGATCAGGCTGAGGTCCCACTGGGGGACAGGCTGCCAAACATGCGGGTAAAGCCTGCCCAGGCCCTTCAAAAACCTGTTCACTATTGGGTCCGCAAAGGTGGTCTTACCCCTCACACCCGAGTGGAAAGCAGAGATAGCTGCCAGGTGAACTTTAATTGAGGAGGAGGAGAACTCCTGTAGCCTAAGATCCAGAAGGTAGTCTAGGACCAGAGGGACTGGTGCATCCATGGGTGATAACTCCCTTTGGGTAGTCCAGACACAGAAGCCTTCCACTTGGCCAGATATGTAGCCCAAATGGAGGGTTTCCTGCTCCTGAGCAGTACCTCCTGCACATGAGCTGAACACTGAAGCTCTGCTGCTGTCAGCCACAGAGTTTCCATGCCATGAGGTGCAGGGACCACAGGTCTAGGTGGAGAAGCCTGCCAAAGTCCTGCGTGATCAGGTCAGGGGGACCAGCGGGAGCATGACCGGCCTCTTCCACAAAAGGTTCAGGAGGGTTGAGAACCAGTGCTGACTGGGCCATGCGGGCGCCATGAGAATCAGGGACGCCCTGAATTCCCGCACCTGCAGGAGCACGTAAAGTAGACCCCCAGACCAGGGAATGAGTAATGCATCTCCCAGAGAGCCCCTTCCCAGCCCCATGAGGGAACAGAACCATGGGCACTTCCTGTTCTGGCGTGTGGCGAACAGATCCAGACAGGAAAACCCCCACCTCCAGAAGATCCAGAGGGCCACATCCCCTCTAAGGGACCACTTGTGGCCAAAGGAGGACCTGCTCAGCCGGTCAGCCAGAGTGTACTGGGAGCCCAGGAGATAGGAGGCCACTGGGTGAATATCCGCCCCAATGCAGAGATCCCATAGGTGAAGGACCTCCTGACACAGGTGAGACCACTGACGTGTTGTGGAACAGGATGAAGACCGACTTGCTCCTGAGCTGGGGGAGAAAGGCCACACAGGCAAGGCGGACCGCCCGTGGCTCCCGGACATTGATGTGCAGGGAGAGATCGGCCCTGGACCATATACTGCATGTCTCCAAAGTGAGCCCCCCCAACTGGTGTCTGATGCATCTGTCACGAGCCAGAGGGTTGGTAGAAGCCTGGAGAACGTAACTCCGGTGCAGACCTCCTCCTCCCGGGTCCACCAGCCCAGGGAGTGAAGGACGTCAGAGGGGACTATCACCTCTCTGTCCCACACGTGAAAGGACGGGTTGTGAGTCTGTGCCAGCCACATCTGCAGTGGGTGCATGCGGAGCCTGGCGTGCTGGATGACATAGGTGCATGTGGCCATTAGGCCCAGAAGGCGCATACAGGCCCTGGCCGTGGTTATCGGGAATGCCTGCATGTCCCGGACAACTGACCTGATCACCAGGAAGTGGGACCTGGGAAGGGAGGCCCTGGCCGTCGTAGAGTCCAGATTGGTGCCCACAAACTATCACTGGAGTAGGCACCAAGGTCGATTTGGGCACATTCAGGAGCAGACCCAACTCTCGAAAGAGGTCTTGAACCAAGGTGATGTGGGCCTATACCTGGCTGGCAGAGCACCCTCATAAAAGCCAGTCGTCCAGATATGGGAACACCTGAACGCTTATTTTCTCAGAGCAGCAACGGTGATGACAGCCATGTACTTTGTGAAGATTCAGGAGCTGTGGAAAGCCCAAAGGGAAGAACCGTAAACTGATAGTGGTCCCTGCACACTGTAAAGCAGAGGAACAGACGGTGGTGGGGCACATTGGAAATATGAAAGTAGGCATCTCATAGATTGAGGGCAGTGTACCAGTCTCTGGGAGCTCGGGAGGGAATGATGGATGCCAGAGTCACCATCCTGAATTTGGTCCTGATGATGACGGCATTGAGATCCCTGAGGTCCAGGATGGGACAAAACCCACCCTTGGCTTTGGGGACCAGGAAATACTGGGAACAGAAGCCCCTGCCCAACACCTCAGGGGAAACCGCCTCTTTGGCCCCCAGGGCGAGGAGCTGAAGCACTTCCTCCCGAAGGAGAAGCTCATGAGAGGGGTCCCTAAAGAGGGACGGAGGCAAGGGGATGGGAGGGAGGTGCAGAACAGAAGGGGATTACATACCCCCTTCCCACCGTTTCTAAGACCCAACGGTCTGAGGTAATGGACTCCCAGGCTTGGTGGAAAGGGAATAGGCAGTTCTGGAAAGCGCAGGATGAGGCTGGTAAGCTGTCCTTGGGCGTACCATTCAAAACCCTTGACGGGGCCCCAACTCTGATCCTGGGCCGGCTGGGGACGGTGTCTGTTGTTCCTCCCATTGCCATTCCTGTTATGATGACAGAAGAAGTCAGGGCGTGTGCCCTGATGGGAAGAACTAGAGGCAGTCCTGCCCAAGAAGGAGCACCGTTGGGTAGCCAGGGTGTGAATACCCAAGGACTTTAATGTGGCCTGGGTCATGGGGAGATTTGGCCTGGCAGAAGTGACTGCCCTGACATAGGGGACCAAGTCAGTAGGGTCACCGAAGGAGGTGCCCTAGAAGACCAACTCTGGTCTAGAGGGACCCGCACCCTGACTCTGGTGGTAAGCCCATGGGGTCCAAAACCACCACTGAGATGGGGCTGGTGCCTGTGGAGGCCAGGATTGCTGCATCACCAGTACCAGGACTGGCTATGCCCATTGATACTATTGCTGATGAGTGGAGGTACTAGTGTCATGACCGGCAGTGAGAGCAGGACCGGTGCCGGGATCTGGATCCCCTAGACAACCATGTGGATTCTGCCTCTGAGTCAGTTAAATACTCCGAGGCCGACCAAAGTGGAACAGAGGCGGACACAGTTGGTGACCTTGCTTCTGGGACGTGCTGGGCCATCAACTCCAGCTTGCCCTGGTGCTGATGAGGAGGTGGAAGCATGGTTGGGCTCAGTCCCAGTAAGCTCTGAGCGGGGACAGTGATCACAGCGACTGGTGCTGCACTTGGTGCCGCTTGAGGCCCTTGCCCCAGTGCCAGATCCGGTACCAAGGCACGGGCTGGGGTTGAGGCTGCCGCTGGTGCCAGCCCTGTAGGTGGTGCCGTACTCAGTGCCAGGGTGGCGTGTGTAGGTACCAGACCGGATCGGTGTTTCCTCGGTTCTGGTGCCAGGGTGCTGGGTGCCCTAGCCTCTGATCGGTGCCGACCGAGGTCCTGACCCTTGCCTAAGGCCGGAGTAGGACAGGTGACAGTTCAATCAAATCCCTGGCTGCCTCAAAAGCCTCCGGAGTTGAGGGCTCTGGGAAATCCCCCATCGGGCTGGCATCCCGGTGCGGACTGGATCGCTTGCCCGACCGAGATGGTCTGGGCTCGGTGCCCGATGGTGCCACATGCCCCACTTGAGTGCATACGGCAGACACACGCCATGGGGGTGACCTGCCCCTGCTAGTTCTCTTCTTCTGAGGCACCGGGGACTGGGAATGGTGCTGAGGTCTGTGCAGTACCAGGGAGGCACGTGAATAGCCTGACGCCTCCCGTACCGATGCCGGTGCACTCTGAGTCGCAGGTGCAGGGTCATACGCTAGTGCCAGTCATAAAGCTGCCTCCATCAGAATGATCTTCAGGCGTGACATTCTCTCCTGCTTTGTGCACAGCTTGAACAACTTGCAGATTTTACAGGCCTCAGACAAATGGGCCTCGCCCAGGCAGGCACTTAAGGCAGGCAGAGTGCGGGATATAGGGCTCTAGCACTTCACACAGGGTTTGAAGCCTTGAGGTCCAGGCATGCCCCACCACACGCACCAGGCGTGTGAAGCAAGAACTGCGGCGGGTCCTTAGCACAGGCAACACCACTTAACAACTACTTAAAAACTGGTAAGAACCATAACTGTGAAACTAGAACAAAGAACGTTTACCACTGAGTAACTGTTAAAGGGCACTTGCTAACCTTGAGGGGGGTAAGAAGAAACTGGGGGGTGGCGGGCCAGCAGGGGTATATATTGGCCGGTATAGCGGCACCACTTCAGGGGGCTCCCCTGCTGACCCAACGGGTACTGCTAAGGGAAAAATTTCCGACGTGTGCACACTGCACGCGAACATCTACACGGAACAGACGTGAGCAATCACTCGAAGAAGAACCTGGCTCATTACTTAAAGAGCATTAGCCTTGTGCTCTGTATTGATAAATGCAATATAATTTACTGACACATTTTAAATGGCATATTCATTATAACAGAAGCCAGATATACTGGCACACCATCATGTTAGCAAAACACTAACAGCCACTAGCCTCCCTCTCAGCAATGGACAATATGACAGTACGTGTGTAGCCTTTTTCCATATATTTGCTGAATGCTACATATGTAAAGCCGAACCATCTGCAGTCTCAGACTCTGGATTCACACAGGCCATTTTGTGGATTATAATAGACCTCACCACCAGTACTTGTGTGCATGCCAGACTCCACCTTGAACAACTGGCGCATTGACAGAACACAGGTCAATCGATACAAGAAGCTCCAGAAGTGTGATGCGCCAAAAGTGGAACACAGGGTTTTGTAACTTTCATTTGTCACACCATTTATCACACTTCTTAGGGGCCTCATCTTCCCTGAGCCTGTAAGTTTACTGCGGTTGTGAATGCATTTTGGAGCAAGATGTACAGCAAATGTGGGCAATAATTTTTGCAGGGGGGGCTATTTAATGAACTTTGGTATTGGTCATGGGACAGCTCTTCCCTCCCCCAAGGGGTGGGCTAGGGACTAACCTCCCCCCAGTGTCATCTGGGGCCAGAGGCTTTGAATTAAAAACACAGCAAAGGGCTTGTGGCTCCCAGTCCTCCTACTACAGTGTTGCATAGCAGCTACGTGGGGTTGCTGCAACTGTGTGACCTGGAGCCCTTTAAACAGCTGCAGCAACACTGGGCACTTTCCAATCAACATGGTAGTGGCAGGGCCAGGAGCTGCGAGCCCTTTAAATTGCTGCTATTTAAAGGGCTCACAGCTCTGGCCCCTGCCAGAATAGCGCCACGACCGGGAGCTTGGAGCCATTTAAATAGGATCCTGCTGCCATAGCCACCACCTGGAAATTCAGTGGCACAAGCAGCAGGATATAAACAGAAAACCACCAGATGCCGTCTGCAGGCTGGTTCTAAGTGTTAGGCGGGCCAGATCTGGCCCTTGGGCCTCTTGCCCAGCTCTGATGTACAGGTGATTGGTAGTTGGGGCATGCCCAGTAGACATGACATGAGCCACTTTCAAGGAGTCAGCCTTTCTTCAATCAGCTTTAGACTTCCCATTTCCAGATCAAGACCAGCCAGAATAATGACAAGTGGTTTGTTCTCTCCGTACCTCACTGCATCTGTATGATTGTGGTGAAAAGGGGTTGAGCCACAATAATCACTGGAACTTGGCATAGGTTTAGGTGGTGAATTTCATTCCTTATTTCCACAGCGTGACAAATCATTGCCAGCTACTTGGAATCATCTGGAAAAGGGAGGATGAGCAAAGAACATGTACCTGGGGGTGAACTCTGAAAAAGTCTGTTCATTTCACAAAGCAGGCCTTGTTTGTTTGAAGGATTATTAATAGCCAGCAATAGTCTAACATCTTTTAACTACTGCGCAAAGTTAATATTATCCAATCAAACAGCTTTCACATGACCATAGCAGCATCTGAAAGAAAAAAAGAGAAATAGTTATATTCTGCCAAGACTACATGGACAATCAAAATTAATAGGGCTGCCAATTAATCAGTTACTTACATAATTAAATGAATCACAATTAATCACAGTTAATTGCACTGTTAAGCAACAGAATATCAATTTAAATTTATTAAATATTGTGGATATTTTTCTACCTTTCCAAATGAATTGATTTCAAGTAAACATAAAAAATGTACAGTGCTTGCTTTGTATTTTTATTATAAATATTTTCACTATAAAAATGAAAATGGAATTTTTCAATTCAATTAAATTTTAGGGCTTTCAAGTGATTAAAAAATTAATTATTTATCATTCTCCTAAAAATAACAGAATACCACTTATATAAATATTTTTGGATGTTTTTCACTTATTCACATATTGTGATTGCAATTTACAACACAATATAAAATGAAAGGTGCTCAATTTATATTTTATTATACATATTTGCATTGTAAAAATAAAATACATAATATTTTTCAATTCATTGAATACAAGTACTTGGCAATCTCTTTATTTTCAAAGCTCAACTTACAAATGTAGTTTGATATATAACTGCACCCAAAAACAAAACAATGTAAAACTAACAGCCTACAAGTCCACTCAGTCCTACTTCTTGTTCAGCCAATAAATAAGACAAACAAGTTTATTTACATTTTTAGGAAATAATCCTGCCAGCCTCTTATTTGAAAGTGAGAACAGATTTTTGCATGGCAATTTTGTAGCCGGTATTGTGAGGTATTTACGTGCCAGATATGCTAAAAATTCGTATGTCTCTTTTTGCTTCTGCCACCATTTCAAACCACATGCTTCTATGCAGATGACACACTCTGAAAAACATGTTAATTAAATTTGTGACTGATCCCCCTTGGGAGGAGAATTATGTGTCTCATGATCTGTGCTTTACCCACATTCTGCTGTATATTTCATGTTATCATAGTCTTGGATGATGACCCAGCACATGTTCCATTTTAAGAGCACCTTCACAGCAGAGTAGACCATATGCAAAGATACCAATGTGAGATTTCTAAAGGTGGCTACAGCATTCAACCCAAGATTTAAGAATTTGAAGTCCCTTTAAGAAATCTGACAGGGATGGGGGTCTGAAGCATGAACACTGATGCAGAAACTACAGAACTCAAACCACTAAAAAAGGAAATCAACCGTCTGCTGGTGGCATCTGACTCCAATAATGAACATGGATCAGTCTGCACTGTTTGGATCATTACCACATAGAACTCATCATTAGCGTGTCCTTTGGAATGCGGTTGAAGCATGAAGGGACGTATGAATTAGCACATGTGGCAAGTAAACATCTTGCAATGCCAGCTACAACAATGCCATGAAAATACCTGTTTTCACTTTCAGGTGATGTTGTAAACATGAAGCAGGCAGCATTGTCTCCTGCAAATATAAACAAACTTGTTTGAGAAATTGGGTGAGCAAAAGCAGTAGGATTCAATGGACTTGTAGGCTTTAAAGTTTTACACTGTTTTGCTTTTGGATGCAGTTATTTTTGCACATAATTCTACATTTATAAGTTCAACTTTCATGATAAAGAGATTGCACTACATGTACTTGTATTCAGTGAATTGAAAAATACATTTTATTTTACCATGCAAATATTTATAATAAAATACAAACTGAGCACCCTACACTTTATATTGTGTTGTAATTTCAATAAAAATATTTGAACAAGTGAAAAGCATCCAAAATATTTAGGTAAGTGGTATTCTATTATTTTTTAGGCGAACACTGAATCATGATTAATTTTTTAATCACTTGACAGCCCTAAAAATTAGTAAAAAATGTTGAGAAGTTATGTGGCACCTTAAAATCTTACAAATTTATTTGGGCATAAGCTTTTGTGGGCTGGAACTCACTTAGTCAGCAAAAAATGTGTCCACTGATTTTAAGGTCATGGTGAAGCAAACCCAAGAATACACCCCTTGTACATCCAGCTGTAAAGCAATGTTATTTGCTGATTATTACAGTACTGTTGTCATGCTGGCTCTGGCAGACATTTTGAGCATTGACAATAGTTCTATATCTAAAAATCTTTATTAGATCATGCCCTAAGACTGGCAAATGTCCTGCTTTTATCACAAAACCCACCATTCCATTTAAACACCCCCTCCCCTCAATTTGATCAGCTAATTTAAAGACACATGTGATGGTGAATTCACATTGCTAGATGAGCTGTTCTGATGGTTAGTTACATTTGCCACAATGTTTTTTTTTTTTTAATCTTATTTCCAGTTCCACTTTGCCAACTTCAAATTCAAGCCACTGGCTCTTGATTTGCCTCTCTTTGGTATTAAAGAACAATCAGACATCTTTTCCCTGTGTAGGTATCTTTTTTATCAAACAGGCTCAGGTCCTTAACAGTCTCTCACTTTAGGACAAAATCCTCAAATCATTATGGAAGCTCTTCACTTAACCCTCTCTAACAGGGATGTGAAAGTGGAACCGTGTACACACAGTTAACTGATGAGCCTGGGCTCATTGGTTAACTTTCACAGTTACACGTAGGGTCACGGTATGCGTGGGGAGCCAGCTTAAAAGGTGGCAGTCACCTCCCTGAGTACACCGGCTCTTGGGGAGCTGCCTACCCCCGCCCACGTGTAACCATGTCACTGCTGACATTTTCAGCCGTTACACAGTTACTTAAACACATTTTAACATCCCTCCTCTCTAGTTTTTCAGCATGGTTTTTAAATTGCGGACACTAGTCCTGGACCAAATACTCCAGTAATGGTTTCATTAATGCTATACAGAGGTAATATCACCTCCCTCTTCCTGCTAGATATTTCCAAATATAGCATTAGTCAATTTTGCTACATCACACTGCAAGTTCATATTTATTTGGTTATCCAAAATAACCTGCAAGTCCTCCCCAGCATCATAACTTTCCAGAATACAGCCCCTATCAGGTGGTGTGACCTATATTCTTTGTTCTATGTAGATGTAAACCCTTGCATTTGGTTGTATTAACATGCATATTGCTTGACTGCACTGAGCTTACAAGGTACTCCAGGTCACTCACCTTTCCAAGTGATTCTTTTTAAGTACCCCCACCAATCTGTGTGTCACCTGCAAACTTTATTAGTTTGTATTATTTATATTTTTTCCAGATAATTAGGGGTTATTCATATAGCATTAAGATTCAGAAATTGATCATAAAGTCAAACTGAAAGGCTAAGTTCCTGTAAGCAATGTTAACTCTGCCACACAGCACAAATCTAATATTTATCATCAGATCGCCCTCCTGATTCATCTAGGTTCTGTTAAAGCAAGAGAGTAGCAGCACCTGTCTGGACAGGCACAACAGACATTTCAACAGTCATCTGTGAGCAACAGTAAGGTGCTGTCCCAACCACAGCATGTCCTAGGCTAAACACCACACTAAATGGAAAAGGGAAAAAAGGCCATGAGATACAGTGAAAGGGAGTAACCCAAGTGGGCTGGAACCATGATTCCTGCAGCAGAGAAGTCATAAAAATCTAGATGTTTAAATAAAACAAAAAAACAACCCAACCAGCTATATACCAACCACACTATACCAAACCAGCCCATAGAGAGGAACAAAGGAGATGACAAGGGGTATGTCTAGACTACATGCCTCTGGCGACAGAGGCATGTAGATTAGGCTACCCGGCATAGGGAAATGAAGCCGCGATTTAAATGATCGCGGCTTCATTTAAATTTAAATGGCTGCCACGCTCTGCCGACCAGCTGATGATCAGCTGTTTGTCGGCAGATTGGGGCAGTCTAGATGCGCCACGGTCGACAAGGAAGCCTTTGTCGACCGGCGCAGGTAAACCTGATTTTACGAGGCATACCTGCGCCGGTCGACAAAGGCTTCCTTGTTGACTGCGGCGCGTCTAAACTGCCCTGATCTGCTGACAAACAGCTGATCATCAGCTGGTCGGCAGAGCACGGCAGCCATTTAAATTTAAATGAAGCCGCGATTATTTAAATCGCGGCTTCATTTCCCTATGCCGGGTAGCCTAATCTACATGCCTCTGTTGCCAGAGGCACGTAGTCTAGACATACCCAAGTAGTCCTGTGGCACCTTATAGACTAACAGATGTATTGGAGCATAAGCTTTCGTGTCATGTCATGCATCTGACGAAGTGGGTCTTTGCCCACGAAAGCTTATGCTCCAATACATCTGTTAGTCTATAAGGTGCCACAGGACTCCTTGTCGATTTTGCAGATCCAGACTAACACGGCTACCCCTCTGATAAAGGAGACGAGACAACTATGATCTGAACTTGCTACTCCACAAGTGCTCAAAGGTCCGCCATCAGAGTGCTGATTGCTCCATATGGAATGAGTCACTATGAGTAATCATCCAGATATTTTTAGTTAATATAAACAAACCAACTCCACCTCCCCAGATCCACCCCCCAACACTCTCTCTTACTAACAGTCTGACCCTGAAACCATGAATGAACTAATAGTCACTTTGGAGTTGAGAGCTTTGCCTACTAAAGTTCTTGTGGCAGTTGAATGCAGTACAGCAAATTTGATCAGCTCTGCTTCAGACTTGTTCCATTATTGTTTTCTGTGTGTTTAACTAGCTGATATTTTAGCAGGCTTATCAATTCAACAGTGACTACCAGACTTTGATTGTATCTTTTAATTTTTTGTTAAAAATGTCATAAAGACACAATGAATACAAGTACTGCAGTTACATCAATACAAAAAAAAGGAATACAAATTAAGCAGCTGAATACAAAAATACATTGAAATACATGAACACCAAAATGTAAGCTATCGCACTAATTCAGAATTGTGTATGCATGAAAAATTAAATAAACTTTTTTGTATTAGACAACTTAGGTATTCTCCACTTTAACAGTAATGTTTTTCTAGTTATGTACTTCACAATTTCTTCTATATACAGTATAGAATAAAATACTTTAAAAAGATATGACATTTTAACTCCTCAATATGTGATAGGTATCTTTTACACTAAGAATATTGACTGCATGAATAAAAACAATGCCTTACACATCAACTGCTCTGAAAAGGAGAAACAACATTTTCCTTTTACTTCATTTATGTATATTTCAGTTAGTCAGTTTGGCTTGATAGGTAAGACAATCCTTGTCTTTAATAGTCTCTCTCACAGTAATGTACATCATATTGCTTGAATCTATACAATCATACAAAAGTGGCAATCATAATATCTAAATGTTGATTATGAAAGAGACAGCTTACACATATACAGGTCTTCCGAGTTGAATTCTTAATGACTTATTTACAATGAAAGTGCTTTTTATCAGATCTAACATGATAGAGGGACTTTTCTACATGTCAATTATTAACCTCCCTGAAATTGGAAAAATATCATATAGAAAATACCACAGCTTTGCAAACACTATAGCATACTGTGAAACTGCATGTGGTTCTGAGATTAGCAGCTGAAAAGTGTTGATAATTTAAAAATAAATAAAGCAAATAGGTAAACCAGTTACAAAACAGCAGAAAACTGCAATATTCACAACCGTAAAAAGACTTGAATAAATCAATTGCTAACAAAATGGTGAAGCAGTTGGATCAAAAGTTTTGAAAACCTCTTTTAGTGATTTATCGTCAGATTCTGCACTTGGATCGTTATCCTGCATTTGATTTACCTGTCCAGGCTGTCTCACTTGCCTTGGATCACTGTACTGTGGTCTGATCAATCCTGACAAAGCTTGGATAGGAAGATTATGCACTGCTGGTGCAGTGCTGGAGTGCTTAGCCTGAGATTTATTGATGCTATTTCCTTTTTCTGAACTGGCCTCTGCTGACCCTTCTGTACTCTTATCCGTATTTGGAACACACTTCTGTGACAGCATCTCTTCTGACAGAGCAGATTCATTTTTGCTAGTGTTTTTCAGAATACTTTTTTTCTGGTTATCTCCATTCTCTCCTGAATTAACTGGAGTTGGGTCTAATGAAGATGAACTCTGGTCTCTTGGATCATACAAACTAATACCACTAAGTATTGAGCTTGGAGTTCCCAATCTGACACCTGTTGATGATAGCTTGGGTGCATAAGGAGGCAGAATGTCCGGATCAGATTTACAAATTACAGCTTCTGAGGGCTGGGATGAACCAATACCAGATCTAGTTAGACGAGGGTCAAATTTTGGAGGATGAGAATCCTTTGTGATTCCATGATGACCCTCTGTACTAGACAGTCTGTGGAGTCTGGGATCAACATTTTTTTGTAAGCGAGGATCTCCTAATTTGCTTGAACTACTGGCATGCAAATCTGCAGATTGATCCAAATAGCCACTTCTGTTTGTTATATTATTTTTTGCTTTTGCTGCCAGTCTTGGGTCAGCTGGAATTGCATTTGGATGAGGATCGCTTTTTAAACTACGTAACTTATTAAGCCTCTGGTCAGCTATTAGAGGAGGAAGAGGTAAATTAATTGAAGACACTGGATCAGGTTTGGGTAAGGGTATTGGAAGTAGGTCTTCAGGAGCCCATACAATGTGTTTAGCAAAATTTGGTTTGGTCAGGATAATGTCCATTTTAATGTGGCTAAACTGTCTAAGCTGAGATCGTGGATCCCTTAATGTTACACCAGGTAAAGGTTCCAAAGGTATTAAAAAAGCTCTCTCTCTCAATTCTCGTTCTCCATCCTCTTCATCATCATCCATTCCTTTCTGCTTGACCTTCACTCCAGTATGTGCATGATGGACATCTAATTTTGTTCCACCAACAGAAGAGCTTGCAAGACCACTTTCATTAACTTTTAACATTCTGGGATCCCGTGCAAGCCTGGGGTCAAAAGATGACGACTCTGTAGGTTTCCTAGTACTGGATCTAGGAGTGGACCTCAGTCTTGGATCAACAGCCTGGTTTCCGGTACATTTCTCTTTAGCAAGTCTTGGATCGGTAGGAACAACCACCATATGTTGTTCCGTGGAATGTTGTTGCCGATTCCTAATATTTTCAGTTTGTTTCTTTAAGGTTTTTAATATTGATTTAACACTGCTTCCCTCTTCCTCTTCACTACTGGAGTACCAGTTCACGTTATCATCTAAAAAAACCAAAGATTAGTCAAACAAATGATCACAGGAGATTCAATGTGCTTTGAACTAAGTATAATTTCTTAATAACTGGCTTTTGTCTGATGTTAAGACTTAAAAAAATAAGGTAACAGCAACTATAAATTAGGATCACAGAAATCATTTTAGTTTGCAGAAGTGAGCAAAAAAAATCTACTTATAATACTTTGATAACACACACTCAATTGCTGCTCTCTCTCATTTTGTATACATCTTCCAATACTTTTGTGGTTAAATATTTTTTCCTGTCAACAATTCTGTTTAATTGATTTCTAATTTTTAATTGAATTCTACAAGGAAAGGAGTCATGAGCTCTGCTTTGCAGGTGAATTAGTAACACCTCATGATGAACTGTACTGAAGACTGCTGGTAGTGTTTATGGTGGCAATATAGGTGCACTTCTATAAACTGAAGCTTGCCGGTCCACAGCAACATCAGTAGTCCGGAAGGACCACGGATATTCCAGGATCAGAGTGTCCCGGTACACTGCGAGGGGTGGGGGGGCTGGGAGCCTGGTTCGATGTGTGAGGCAGTGGGGGTGGGAGCCAGCACCCGGCTCAGCTGGGCTATGGAAGGAGGAGAACAAGCACATGGCTCAGGTAGGCTGTGTGGCCCAGGAGCCGGCACGTGGCTGAGCTGGGCTGCAGAGGGGAGGGCGAGTGGGAGCTGGTGCGTGGCTCAGCTGGGCTGCGGGGGGAGCAGGCCAGCAGCAGTGGGACCAAAAATGACTTCTCTTGGTCTGGCAAAATCCCTCATCCGGGTCTAGTCAGGTCCTGAAGGTGCTGGACAACAGAGGTCCAACCTGTATTAAATGTATCTTCATCCATTGCCAGGAAGAGATAACCTACCAATGCAGTCTATATCCCAGACCCAGGATCATACTCAGATTATCATGGAGGTCTGAGAATTGTCTTGCCACAGCGTTTTTGATAATCTTGAACAAAACGAGAAGACAGGACATGGGGTGGTAGTTGGCCAGATTGTCAGCACCTGCTGATGATTTCCTGAGCAGTGCCTGCACTAACCCTTCTTAACTGAAGCAGGCCATCTGCACTCCCTTCAAGAAAATAATAGAGTCACAGAGTTTAGGGCCAGAAGGGACCACCAGATCTAGTATGACTTGCTGTAGCTCACAGGCCACCAATACCACTCAGTGGCCACACTGTAAACCCAACAACTGAAATTAGACCAAAATACTGTAGCCCACAGGAGACCAGAGTGTTATGTGCCACAGAAAGACCAGGGAGGCCTAAGGTGCATCAACTCCCAACACACTTGCAATGGTAAAGAAATGGCTATGCCTAAATAATTTCTGTCAAGTGACCAACACCAACACTCTGAAGAAGAAACCCATGTGCAATCTGAAGAAGAAACCCAACTGTCATTTCTGATGCTTCCAAAGAACCAACCCTCTCACCCCAAATATACTGGGAGAGGAACTGTTCCCTGACACCTGCATACGGCTGACTGAAGCCCTGATGGCTTTCAAGAATACAAGACACGAACCAGGAATAAGCCTCAGGGCTGCTAAAACTCTGACCCTCCTCCCTGACACAGCAAGCAACCCGTTCATATAATTGTACTCATAAATCTGTCCATCAGTCTCTCAAAATTAAGTTGTTTGCATCCGCAACTCCTTTTGGGAGGCTATTTCATAACCTCACCACTCGGATGGACAGAAACCTAATTTCCAGCTTCAATCTGTTCACGGCCACTTTATACCCACTTGCTCTTGGGTATTGTCAGGCACTGTCTTTTAGCTTAATTAGCTCTTCTCTCTTCCTGATGTTTGTCCCCTAACACATTTATAGATAGCAAATATATCCTCTGCTCAGTTTTCTTTTTGCTAAGCTAAATAAGCCAAGGTCTTTTGGGGTATTTCTACCCTGCAGTTGAAAACTCATGGCTGATGCTGGCTCATGGGGCTCAGGCTATGTAAATTTCTGAGTTCAGGCTGCAGCCCAAGCTCTGGGACCCTGTAAGATGGGAGAATCCCAGGTTGTAGGTGACATTCTTATTACTAGATCCTACTAGGGGGCTGTACCCACTGCTCGCTGTACTCGCCAACCCCCATCTCTGGGGGCAGGCAGGCCTGGCTCTACCCCCAATTGCCAAGGAGGGGAGGACCAGGGCCACACCACCTCTGGTCTCTTGCCCCCCTCTTTTCACACCCCCACAGCCAGCCCAGGCCTCTGGGACCCGCCCCCCCAATCCCCTGCAGCCAGCCCAGGCCTCTTACCCCCCGTCCCACACCCTCCTCTGCAGCCAGCCCAGGCCTCTTGGCCCCTGCCACACCCTCCCCCACAGCCAGCCCAGGCCTCTCAGCCCCCTCTGGTTGGAGAAGGGCTGGGGCGGTGCAGGCTGCACTCTGAGCTAATGGAGTTAGCAGCAGGGAGGCCGAATGGCTGCGGGGGAAGGGGCTGCGGTACCGAGTGACATGATGACATCAAATGGTCTGGAAGCACTTTATAGACTAACAAAACATGTAGATGGCATCATGCGCTTTCATGGGCACAGCCCACTTCTTCACATGACCGGAGTCATCTGAAGAAGTGGGCTGTGCCCACGAAAGCACATGATGCCATCTACATGTTTTGTTAGTCTATAAAGTGCTACCAGACCATTTGTCGTTTTTTAAGTTTATCCTGTACAGACTAACTCGGCTACCCCCTGAAGCAGGTGATGACATCACTCTGTTGTCCAGCAGGAAATGTTTTTTTAATATATATAGAGAGAAGTGCCTGATCTTGCATGTTGTACTACTGAATTTCGTTCCATTTCTGTCGCTGCTGTCTTCAATATCATCCAAATCTTTCTGTATACTATTCCGATCCTCATTCTGTATTGAGGATACCTACCAACCTTATATCAGCAGCACACTTCATTTGTGCAGTTGTACTTTTGACCCAAGGTGATTAATAAAAATAATGAATAAGACTGGTACCAAGACTAGTCAGTAGACCACCTGTCATGAACTCACTGGTCAATCCCACATCTAATTGGGAACCAGAAGTACACAATCAGGCAGCAAGAGAGGTGCCCCCCCTGCCCTCGAAAGGAAGATACAGTATAGTACTGTGTTAAATATAAATTACTTAAAAACAAAGAGAAAGATTAAAAAATGATTTGTGATAGTAAGAAAATTTAAATGGAACAAGCACAAAAACAGTTAAGAGGATTAAAAGAAGCATTTTTCTTCTGCATAATAGAGTTTTGAAACTTTACTAAGTCAACATTCAGTTGTAAACTTATATGAAAATAACCATAATTTGTTCAGAGTTGTGAACATTTCACAGTTATGATCAATCTCAACTCCCAAGGTGTTTGTAAATCTGAAGAGCCCATAGAAAAACTATAGAACAGGTTAGGAAAATAAGTAACTCAACTGGACCCTAAGTAACTCAGCTGGAATTAAAAGAAAAACTTACATAGGAAGAGTGTAATTCAATGAAATATGCACAAAATAAAAACTGGGATAATTATACAAACAATATTTTTTTTTGTTTAGAATTTAACAGTCACCTTCATCCTTGCTCATTGCCCTCTGAGATTGACTGCTCATTGGCTCACCATCTTCTTGCTGTTTTTGACTAAGTCTTACAAAAAGGGCTTTCTGCATTGCTGGAAGAAAATCCGGTACATTAATAGCAGGTTTATGACCTGTTTTATTGATGCGATCTGACTCACTTCCACCCTTATGTGAATCTTGAACAATGAGATGAGCCTGGTGGTCAGTAAATTCTCCATGCCATGTTCCATCTGTGTGTATAATATTAAAAAACAATCAGCTAATTTTCTGGTAACAAATGGCCAAAGACATTACAAGGCAATATTAACTGAAATAAATTGAGAATATTTACAAATCTCATTTTATAAAGGTTAATCTTTCAAATTGTAACAGGCTAAAACATGACATACAAACTGCAAAGTCAGCTCTGATTTTTCCCCAATTGAAAAAACTGCTTAACTGTTTAAAAACTGCTTGTTTGCAGAAAAAAAATGTGACAAAAATCATACAATTCTCAAGTTTTCAGATGACTTTGCACATGTATAGCGTGCTAAAATAAGCTACAAAGGCATACTGTTCCCTTGGCTAGGGCTAGCTGCTAGGGGAAGAAATCTTCTAGCTATCATGCATGTGTGTGTACACTGACACCTGACTGGAATACACATGAATAAGCACTCTAAGAACTGTTTTTTAAATGAATACCTGTATGTACACAGACTGAAATGCTACATTACAATATTTTAGAACTACACTCCAAAAATTAGGAGTCAACAGAATTAAGGTTACCTCTGCAACTTTGATTTTGTCTCTTTGTTAGTATACTTGCATTATGATACAATTGTTTCTAACACTAAATTCTGTTAAGTTTTGAAAAGAGGATAGAGCTTCTCTATTGCCTTGATAAATTTGGACGAGTGAGGGCGAGAAGACAGATTTTACCAGTATAACAAAGTGCCTATGAAAACTTGGTGGGTCCTTCTCTTCACTTCCAGGCGAATTTGCTTGACTCAGAGGCTTACAGCAGCCCACCATTTTAGGCACCACGCCTAGGGCTTTAGTTTGCTGTTTGTTGAGCTTTTTTCATCATGAGCCAGCATGGTAAAACAGAGAATAAATGCCACAATCCTTTTCTCAGAGTGGAAATGGGGAGGTGGGCATTGGAAGGGGAACCCAGGTCCACCCTCTACTCCAGGTTCCAGCTCAGGGCCCTGTAAGAGTAGCTTCCTGTGTGAGTCCCTGACACCTGCTATAAGACAGCTCCAAGACCCCTGGGCTACTTCCCCACACTTTCCCCAGCACCTTCCTTCTCTCCAGTTCATATTCCAAGTGTTCAGCTGTTGTCTCCTTTCCTCCTACTCTGAGCAGCACCCTCCTCCGCCCTCTCAGCTACACGTGCGCCCCAACTGCAGGCAAAGCTTCCTTTATAGCCAGTCTGAACTGGTTTTCTTAATAACCCCCAGGTGTCCTAATTAGCCCCAGGTGTTCCACTACCCCCAATTGCCTCTGCTGGTACTAAACCAGCCCCTCCCTGTTACTCTGGGAACAGGGGTCTCCTCAGTCTGAGGCTTATATATCTCCCCTCCACTACTTTTTATAGCCTTCTGCTCTGACTGTCACACAAAAAGTACCGGAGGGGTTCACAAAACAAACAGTCATATGAACCCACAAGATGCTGACGCAGTCACTCAAACACATTAAACAGAAAAAGCAGATCTTAACTGAGGCTGTGTTGGCATTAAGTTATGAGTAATGAATAACAGGAGTTAAATTGAAAGACAGTGATATTTAGGTTCATAGTGTATAGTCAGTTGAAAATGAAGCTCCTGAATCTTTTGAAAGTTTTACAATCAGACAACCAGACTCTGGATATCTTCCAAATACAATAGAGTTTTTTTGATGTAAAATGACTGCTTGGTCTGAAGGAAAAAAAAGATAACCACTAGCTGTTCAGACAAGCTCTCCATGATTCATCTAGATTTAGGCCAAAAGTTAGACTCTGAAGTGAGTTTACTGATCTGTAACAGGAGGGTCCACAAATCTGTATTCTATTTGTGGGTACTCATGCACACCAAGCACCTGAGATTGGCGATTCCTAGCAAGTAGTACCTGTTGGCCTGTGCATGCACAGTTGTTCTCCTCACATTCTGAACCAAAGGAGTAAGGGGCAGTACAGACTGATGCCTCTCCAGTTCCTCCTTTTTACCATGAATCTACAATCATGACCCAGAGCAGTGGGAAAAGAAGACGAATAATAGAATGCAGAGAGGGACCACACATTTTGGAGAACATGTTACAGGTAAGTAATCTGTATTTCTTCTTTGAGTGCTAGTCCCTAACCACATTTTACAACATGGGTGATTGTTCAGTAGTAGTCCAACGGGGGTGAGGTGGGAGGAGGAAGCAGCTGGAACAGATCTCTGTATTACTGTTGTCCCCCACAGCTGCATCTTCAGAAATTATGGACTAATAATGTATTGTTTGCAAATGTATGGTCAGAGCTCCAGATACACACCTTACACATGCCCCGTATAGATAAAACCTCCAAGAGATACTACAGAAGTCACTTGTGCTCTAATTGGGGAAAAACAACTGAGGAGAGTTGGCAGTTTTTCAAAGGGACATTGTTAAGGGCCCAAAAGCAAGCTATTCTGCTGCGTCGAAAAGATAGAAAATACGGCAAAAGGCCGCCTTGGCTTAACCATGAGATCTTGCATGATCTAAAAATAAAAAGGGAGTCATATAAAAAATTGAAAGTAGGACAAATTACAAAGGATGAATATAGGCAAACAACACAGGAATGCAGGGGCAAGATTAGAAAGACAAAGGCACAAAATGAGCTCAAACTAGCTACGGGAATAAAGGGAAACAAGAAGACTTTTTATAAATACATTAGAAGCAAGAGGAAGACCAAGGATAGGGTAGGCCCACTGGTCAGTGAGGAGGGAGAAACAGTAACAGGAAACTTGGAAATGGCAGAGATGCTTAATGACTTCTTTGTTCTGGTCTTCACCGAGAAGTCTGAAGGAATGCCTAACATACTGAATGCTAGTGGGAAGGCGGTAGGTATAGAAGATAAAATAAAAAAAGAACAAGTTAAAAATCACCTAGAAAAGTTAGATGCCTGCAAGTCACCAGGGCCTGATGAAATGCATCCTAGAATACTCAAGGAGCTGATAGAGGAGGTATCTGAGCCTCTAGCTATCATCTTTGGAAAATCATGGGAGACAGGAGAGATTCCAGAAGACTTGAAAAGGGCAAATATAGTGCCCATTTATAAAAAGGGAAATAAGAACAACCCAAGAAACTACAGACCAGTTAGTTTAACTTCTGTGCCAGGGAAGATAATGGAGCAAGTAATTAAGGAAATCATCTGTAAACACTTGGAAGGTGGCAAGGTGAGAGAGAACAGCCAGCATGGATTTGTAAAGAACAAATCATGTCAAACCAATCTGATAGCTTTCTTTGATAGGATAACAAGTCTTGTGGATAGAACAAGAAGCAATGGGCTTAAACTGCAGCAAGGGAGGTTTAGGTTGGACATTAGGAAAAAGTTCCTAACTGTCACGGTAGTCAAACACTGGAATAAATTGCCCAGGGAGGTTGTGGAATCTCCATCTCTGGAGATATTTAAGAGCAGGTTAGATAAATGTCTACCAGGGATGGTCTAGACAGTATTTGGTCCTACCATGAGGGCAGGGGACTGGACTCGATGACATCTTGAGGTCCCTTCCAGTCCTAGTATTCTATGATAATAAGAATGGGCTCTCAACACCATCCAGGAAAAAAATATGCACCAATTATCAAATGATGATGCAGCTGAAGATCAACCTAGAAGGCCTTTGAACAGATGTTTCTCTTTTTGATCGTTCTGCTAAGGCAATCTATAGTTTAGGTATTTCCCCAAATGATCTTGTTCTCTGTGAAATCACCTCACCCTTATTGTCTTTCTGAGGCTACGTCTTCACTGGGAGTTCTTCCAGCAGAAAATATGCTAATGAAGGACTCATTAGCATAAGTCACAACATCATTAGCATATTTCCTGCTGTTTCTTTTTGCCCAAAAAGAAACAGAAAATATGCTAATGAGATTGTGGCTTATGCTAATGAGTCCCTCATTAGCATATTTTCTGCCAGAAGAACTCACAGTAAAGACATAGCCTAATATCCTGGGACAAATACAGCTACAACTACACTGCATATGTTATCTGGTGAGTACAGAACAAAGCTAAAGGAGCTAGAGGAAAGAAAACTGACTAGCTTGTTTAGCCTGGTGCATTACAACTCTTGAAAAGGCTAAGTTTACAAGTACTAGTCCTGGTGTCTTTATTTCAGTCAGCTCCACAGAATGGTTCTCTGCTAGATTTTTTCTTTTTTGCAAGTTCCAGAATCTTTTTTCTTTTTTAAAGAAGGTTGTTTCACAATATTTTTAAAGACATATCTCAAACAGGCTAATTTTTTCTAATATTTCTCTCGATTGTTCTAGATGAACAGAAACACGCCTCACCAAGGAATAAAAACAATTCTGAAGTAAAACAATCTTGAACACAAACTTACCTCCTGTGTTATTAGCTGGCTGAAAGCTATGTACAGCTTGGTGTGAATAATAATTGTCATAGAAATCAGCTGGGTTCTGAATGGATTCATAATTGATATTCTGCTGTCGTTCACCAGGAATCTGCTGATACAGCGGGCCTGGTGGGCAATGATTCTCTCTGGGTATATTCATCATATGTCCTTGAACTCCTGGAGTGTTGTATGGTGCACCAATGCCTGGTGGTGTTAAAGGTGGACCAGCTTGTGCTTGAATTGGTATGCCGGTTTGACCCTGTGGTCCTAAAAAGCCTGATGGAACAGGTTGCAGAGGAGGGCTGTGTGGCATTGCTGGACCTTGAGGCCCTGTACATGGGTGATGCCCAGGAGAACCTGGGTGCATTACTGGTCCATTATGTCCTTGTGGTATGCTGGGACCAGGCCCTGGACTTGACCCTGGATTATACATATGCTGAGGATGTGGGTCATTTCCTTGAAACTGTGGTCTTGGTGGTGATGTGCTGTTATAGAAAGTTGGTGGCCTGTAGGTAGGAAATTGACAAGTAAAGAACAAGTACATATACATCCTATACAAAACCAGACTGAAGTACACATAATTTATACCTTTTTAAAATGCAACATTAAACAAAAAAGACACTTTCCTCTCCTAACTACACTCTTTTAGAAGTTTGGAATGACATCTGTCTTCCACAACGTTTCATCCTGCCCCTAGAGTAAACAAGTCACCGCTTTACTAAATACAATGTGGAAAGGAATGACTGCCTTTACAGCAGAGGAAGAACAGGAAGCAGTGAAAACTAGTATAGAGAAACCCAAAATGATAAAGATCGGAAACTGGACAGCACATGCAAACGTATACATGGATGGAAAAGAAACTGAAATGGTAGAAGAGTTGTGCTCTCCGGGGAACATGATTACACTTGAAAGTAGTAAAGCTCATGTGAATGAGACATGTACACTGTCTGGAGAGTGGGAGACATGCTAAACAAATACTGAATTGGGTACCTAAAGGAGGAAAGCCAAGGAAGAAGATGGTAAACAAAGGATAATGACTACGCTAGCAGGCAACCGTAATCAGGGGAGAAACTGGACTACCTGATGTGTCAGCTACACAGGATAAACTAAGATCTAAGTAAGGTCTATGGTAAACACTGCACTTAATACTGCAAGATATCTTCTATTCACTTTAACCTGCATCAATATCACCAATGTTTGGATATGAACAGATCTGGGAACTATATTTTCTTAGTCAAGTAGTTCTTCAGACCATCAGGGAATGATTACAGTTTTTCCAAACTATAATGCACGTGTGGGGAACCTTTTTTGAGTTGGGGGAGGGGAAGAAGGGGGGCGCTGACCCACAGAAAAATCAGTTGGGGGCTGCACACAAATAAGAAGCAAAAGAAAAAACTCATCTCTAACGTGGCCCTCGACCGAGGAGCAGAAAGACATTCCCCGAACACACCAGAGCCTTGGGGGCCAAAGCTAGTAGATTTTATATGCTCCAGCCCCGTGAGGGGACAGTGGGAGGGCTGGAGCACCAGCACAGGTTTCCCAATGCTGGGGGGAAGCCCCAAGCCACGGGGGCTGGAACCAGGCAAGCTGAGGGCCGCATCCTTAGGTTCGCCACCCCTGCTATAATGGCATTCCTTACCATTTGTTTTATTTCCTGAAGAAGAGCTCTGCATAGCTTGAAAGCTTGTCTCTTTCACCAAGAAAAGCTGGTTCAATATATTACCTCACCCACCATGTGTGTCTAACATCCTGGGACCAACATGGATATAAAAGCACTGCAAACAATACTTTTTTCCCCCCTAAAAGGAGTAGGGGAGTTCCAACAACCCCCGAGAACAATGCTGCCTGGAGCCATGTACTCCCTTAGAGTCACCCATGGCAGAACAACCAAGGGTAAGGTTCCAGACACAGTGTGATCCAAGGAGGCTTCAATGGCAGAGCAGATGGAGAATAAATGCAAAATGGAATTGAAACGGTTGTGTAATGGTACAGCGGCTGTGAAGGCGGATGCAGGCTGCAGCAGACAGAGGATTTCCAGTTGTCATTATGTCCATGCCATTGGTTTCAATCTGTCAAGGACAGTGTGGTAATTGTTGTGCACCAGTCTCCCCACTTTAAAAGAAGTCCCGCACAGGCATCTTCCAGTTTTGGGAAAACACCACCTGCATAAGTCAAAGTCTGACAGCGATCAGCGATGGGAACAGGACAGTGAGACATGAAAGTTCCTAGTCACAGACCAACACACGGGTGGTGGGTATGTGTTTCAGTTGTCTTGCTCAAGGACTGGGGCAGGCTGAGCATCTCGGCTGCTGCACCCATGACTGAGCAGTCCTCTTTAGCATGCACTCTGCTCACCTCACATGGGAAGGGGGCTAGAAAAAGTGCCCTAGAAATAGTCTTGCCTCTTTTCCTCGTGGCTAGATAGCCGCATCCAGCAGGATCACCACCCCAGCAGTCGAAAATGTAAGAAACTTTTCAACTTTGGAACCTGGAACACACATACCCTGATGGACAACTCAGAGTGACCGACCAGAGCAACGTACAGCTATCATTGCTCATGAAATGAATCAGTTGAACATCTATAAACAGTGAGGTGGCAAAATTTGCAGATGATACTAAACTGCTCAAAATAGTTAAGACCAAAATAGACTGTGAAGAGCTTCAAAAAAAATCTCACTAAACTAAGTGATTGGGCAACAAAATGGCAAATAAAATTTAATGTTGATAAATGTAAAGTAATGCACACTGGAAAAAATAATCCCAACTGTACATACAATATGATGGGGACTAATTTGGCTATACCTACTTGGGAGAGAGATCTTGGAATCACTGTGGATAGTTCTCTGAAAACATCCACTTAATGTGCAGTGGGCAGTCAAAAAAGCAAACAGAATGTTAGGAATCATTAAAAAAGGGATAGAGAATAAGACAGAAAATATCTTATTGCTTCAATATAAAACCATGGTACTCCCACATCCTGAATACTGAGTACAAATATGGTCGCCTCATCTCAAAAAAGATATATTGACATTGGAAAAAGTTCAGAAAAGGGCAACAAAAATGATGAGGGGTTTGGAACGGGTCCCATATGAAGAGAGATTAAAAAGACTTGGACTTTTCATCTTAGAAAAGAGGAAACTAAGGAGGGATATGATAGAAGTCTGTAAAATCATGACTGGTGTAGAAAAAGAGATAAGGAAAAGTTATTTAATTATTCCCACCATATAAGAACTAGAGGGCAACCAAACTAAAATAATAGGAAGCAGGTTTAAAACAAACAAAAGGAAGTTTTTCTTCACTCAGAGCACAGTCAACCTGTGGAACTCCTTGCCAGAGGATGCGGTGAAGGCTAGAACTTTAACAGGGTTCAAAAAAGAGCTAGATAGATTCATGGAGGCTAGGTCCATTAGCGGCTATTAGCCAGGATGGGTAGGAATGGCATCCATGGCCTCTGTGTTTCTGGAACTGGGTGACAGGAGAGGGATTACATGAGGATTACTTCGTGTGTTCCCCCCCTCTGGGGCATCTGGTATTGGCCACTGCGAGCAGACAGGATACTGGGCTAGACTGACTGTTGGTCTGACCCAGTATGGCCATTCTTATGTTCTTAAATGGTGGACCGAGAAAGTGCAAAAACGCAAATATTTTATGAATCCCCATAATGTATGTGGTTTATTTAGTACTATTAAGGCTGTTTATGGGCCAACTTGTCATGTCATGAACCACCTTCGCTCAAAGGATGGAACCACACTTTTGAAGCGCAATGAAGCCATTAATTTTTGCTGGAAAGAACTTTTTAAAGATTTTCTTAATCGTAATTCCATGGCTGCAAATGAAGTTTTGGGCAAATCCCCCAACAACCTTCTAGGGATGAGCTCGGAAACCCTCCTAATTTGTATGAGGTATACAACGCCATCAAGCAGATGAAGAACAAGGCAGCAGGTCCAGATGGGATCCCTGCTGAAATCTTTAAAGACGGTGAATCAGAGTTAATTTGGCAGCTTAGCCTGCTTATCCTTAAAATCTGGATAAAGAAGGAGGTACCCAGTGAAATGAGGGATGCCTTGATTGTTACCTTTTTTTAAAAAGGGGATAAAACATACTGTGAAAATTATTGTGGTATCTCTCTCCTCACTGTTACAGGCAAAGTTCTAGCATGGGTCCTTGTAACAAGTCTCCTGCCCCGTCAGAAGAAATTTTACCAGAGTCACAGAGTGGCTTCCGACCATGTCGCGGCACTGTGGATATGATCTTCATTGCATAGCAGCTGCAAGAGAAATGTCGGCACCAAAACCAACCACTGTATGTGGCTTTTATTGATCTAACTAAACCATTTGACTCAGTGAATCGCTGTGCCCTTCGGACTATACTTTCAAAGACTAGATGTCCTGATAATACATCAATGTCCTAAAGCTGCTGCATGACAACATGAAAGTGACTATTCTGAGCAGCACTGGCTCTCAGAGTAAACCTTTCAAAGTACTAACAGGAGTCAAACAGGGCTGTATCATTGCCCCAAACATGTTTGCAGTTTTTATTACAGTCATTTTCAACCTAATTGCTAGTAAGCTCTCAGCTGGCATTGAAATCATCTATAGAATGGGTGGAAAGCTGTTTAGGCTAGCAGGCTGAAAGCTAAGGGTAAGATTTCCACCACATCTATCAGGGAACTTCAGTATGCTGATGACAATGCAGTTTTTGCCCACTCTGAGAAAGATCTTCAGGCTATCTTGAATGTGTCTGCTGATGCATGTCTTGGTCTCACCCTCAACATCAAGAAAACCAAAGTGCTCCATGAGCCCTCTCCAAATGAGGTACCATGTGCCCCATCTATTAAAATCAATGGAGAGGCACTGGAGAAGGTCGATCATTTTCTCTACCTTGGAAGTTATCTTTCATCCAAGGCAGATATTTATGTAGCTATCCAGTACCGATGGAGCTGTGCTAGTGCAGCCTTTTTTCATTTACAGCACAGGGTTTCTGAAGATCACAACATTCAAACAGACACCAAACTTCTTGTCTATCAAGCAGTCATTCTCCCAACACTATTGTATGGGTCTGAAACCAAGACAACCTATAGACTTCACTTGAAATTCCCTGAAAGGTATCAACAATGCTGCCACCACAAGATCTTGAAGATCAATTGGGAAGATAGGTGCACTAACATCAGTGTTCTGGAAGAAGCAAAGACCACCCGTACTGAGACAATGATCATCTATCGGCAACTTCGCTGGACTAGTCACGTTGTTGGCATGCCAGACCACCGCCTGCCAAAACGGGGCCTGTTTTCTCAGCTGAAAGGATACTGTAACATGGGAGGACAACGGAAGAGCTATAAGGACTTGCTAAAGGATAACTTAAGAAGTGCAACACTGACGTTGACACTTGGGAGACACTCGCCCAAGATCACTCAAAATGGAGACAAGTCCCTGCATTTTGAATTTGCCTGCTGACATGCTGAAGAGGAGAAGAGGTGCAGGAGGAAGGAGAGACTGGCTTCTAGTCATTGTCAACAGCCTCCAGATGTACCTAGAAACATCTGTCCACACTGTAATAGAACTTGTGGTTCAAGGATCAGCCTTATCAGCCACCTGAGGGTCCATAACTCCCATGGAAGATGATCATACTCGGCAACAAGAGATTGCCCATCATCGTCCTCAGGGGAGTTAGAAAAAGCTGGTTCTATTCCAAATATCAACAATTTATTAGTGCATTATCTTTTTACCCTTGGGGTATCTGTTCAAATCCTTTTGGTGCTAAGTAGGTATGAGGTTGGCAGTAGCAAACTAATTCTTATAGGAAATTTCTGTCTACACTATTTACGCATCACATTTGCAGAATAGTTTTTATAGTAAACAGTAAGCTGTACTGGAAAAACTGTGTGTGTAAATTTACACAGTACCTGCCCAAATTTCCAGTTTAAAACATCCCAAGACCAACACACTCAAACCTAAATTCAAAGAGCTTTGAAAAAATCCAACACGCCACCACCAGACAAATCTTTGTTAGACAAATCTAACAATTAAATAAGTTTTATGGGAGGTGGCTGGGTAAGAGGAACAGGCTCAGGTAAAGGCACTGACATCTGGCAGAACTGGAATAGCAGCCATGAAGACCCTGCACAATTTCATCAGTGAGTTTCTTCACTGGCTGACATCAAGAAAAAGTTGTCTATATGGGAGTCTAGAGGGAAATGGAGGTTTGTTCACCGTGTAAAGAAAGGTGGGCTCACAATCATTCAGATGATTGAAAAAACAGAGTGAAAAGAGAGTGAAGGGAGTGAATTCCTTGCCTGTTTCTTCTGGGAAACCTAGGAGTAGTAATCCTATGTACAGGATATCAGATAAATGACATTATTGTAATTACGATGGGAAATAGTGGAAATTCCACTCCCTCTCCCCAGTTAGATGGCAAATTCAGGATATCCTCAAGACTATCAATTTCTCCTACAAGACAGTATGGGTTCATTTCTCTAATGTTTATAAATTCATTTTTCAGTGTTATGTGGCATTCTACAGACCATTCTAAAACCTACTTTTTTCCAATCTTGTGTGCTAAATCCACAGTAGGTTTCACAACTATCTCAAAGAGAGATGGAATTTTCTTGAATTCACCAGAAGGATCTTGAAAATTTTCTGTATCAGACTCAGAAAATGAAAACTGCTCTGGTGGAGTTGGCAGAAGTCCAACTCCTGGAGGGGGTTTAGGAAGAGGAACTATGCCACGCTTTCTGAGTTCCTCCAATTCTTTTTCATCTTCATTTTGTGGTTCCTCTTCAGTATTCAAAACCTAAAACAAAGCAATGCAGTGAAAGTTCTTATTGTACTAAATCTGCATGGAGAGTAACATTTCATCATAGCACTTCATTTTATATTTAAAAAGAATTAAACTGCTCTATAATTATACACCTACTATATAGTGCCTGCCATTGACATCAAACTCAAAAGAATTCTAAATCCTCCCTTAAAACTTCTTCTAAGTCAGCCAGAAATTAAACCATTTCCACAATATGGAACAAACAACTTTAGAAGGTCCATGTCCTCTGATCAGTAACTTCAGATGACTGAAAGCACTAACATGTTCTAAAATACATATAATAAATTTTGTGCCATATGAGTATACATTTAAAAATGAGAGAATAAGGAAGTTGTCAAAGAAGAAGTGGTAGACGAGGGCAGAAAAGTGAGATGAATATATAACGGACGAAGAGGAGGAGAGAGGAAAAAAAAAAAAAAAAAAAAGAAGGGGGAAAAAAAGAGAAGGAAAAGAGAATTCATGGGGTAGCAAGTGGTCACAGAGCCAAACTTCAGGGCTGAGATTTTCTTAGACCTTGTCTATACTACACGGTGGATTGATGATGCATCACATCTGCCTAAATGTAATAAACTGACCTCTGAGCACTCTGCTGTCTCCACTGGTACTCTACTGAGAAGAGTAGCCGGTATCAGCAGGAGAACAGCCCCCGCCAACCTTACCACACATAAGACACCGCAGAATGTTGACTTCAGCTACGCTACTTGTGTAGCTGAAGTAGATTGACGGTGCTGGTAAAGTGTAGACAAGGCCTTAGGGAGTTAGGGATGTTAAACATTACTGGGAGATAATCACCTATCTCCCTTTGACTCCTTGGAAGATCCCAGTCGAAATTCATTCCATTTAATTACCTTATCCCTCAGAAATAATTTTCACTTACTGTGCTAGAATAGGCATTACTCACCTTATCTAGTAGTTCTTTTGTTTCTTTAGTTAGCGGAGCATGAGAAAACTTACACTTATCCCCTTGGTAACATTTTGCTCCTGTATGATAGAACTTGCAAGGAAATTCATGTAAGCAAAAATATTAAGGACTCTAACAGGCAGCAACATTTAATTTGCATAATTAGGAACAGTATCACAGAGTAACTTTCAGTTAGACTTCCACTGCTCCTAAATACTTAGAATCATAGAACACTAGAATTGGATGGGACCTCGAAAGGTCATCGAGTTCAGTCCCTTGCCCTCACGGCAGGACCAAGCACTATCTAGATCAACGTTTCTTAAAGTGTGTTCCGCGGCACACCAGGCAGTTGGAGGTGTGCCGTGGAGAACAGAGTTCAAAATGGCTGCCCTTAAAAGGGCAATGCCTGCTCTCCTGATAAAAGGGCAAACTGTTTGGGTTTTTTCTGCTTAACTTCTTTTCCCCGTCCTTTTTTGTTTGTTTGTTTTGCTCAACAACTTTTCCTTGGGTGTTTTTTTTGTTGTTGTTAACAACTTTTCCCTTGGGAATGGCCGCCCTTAAAGGGGGCAAGCCTCTTTTTTTTTTTTTTTTTGCTCAACAAAAGAAAATCCTTGGTAATCCCCTTTAAAAAAATTGTTTGGTGTTCCTCGGTCTTAAAAAGTTTAAGAAACACTGATCTAGATCATCCCTGATAGGTATCCGTCTAACCTGCTCTTAAATATCTCTAGTGATGTGGATTCCACAACCTCCCCAGGCAATTTATTCCAGTGTTCAACCGTTTGGACAGGTAGGAAGTTTTTCCTAGTGTCCAACCTAAACCTCCCTTGCTGCAGTTTAAGCCCATTGCTTCTTATCCTATCCTCGGAGGCCAAGGAGAACATTTTTTCTCCCTTCTCCTTATAACACCCTTTTATATACCTGAACATTGCTAGCATGTCCCCTCTGTCTTCTCTTTTCTAAACTAAATAAGCCCAGTTCTTTCAGTCTTCCTCATAGGTCATGTTTTCCAGACCTTTAATCATTTTTGTTGCTCTTCTCTGGACCTTCTCCAATTTCTCCACATCTTTCTTAAAATGTGGTGCCCAGAACTGGACACAATACTCCAACTGAGGCCTAATCAGGGCAGAGTAGAATGGAAGAATGACTTCTCGTGTCTTGCTCACAACACTCCTGTTAATGCAGCCCAGAATCAGGTTTGCTTTTTTTGCAACAGTGTCACACTGTTGACTCATGTTTAACTTGTCATTCACTATGCCCCTAAATCTCTTTCTGCAGTACTCTTTCCTAGACAGTCACTTCCCATTCTGTGTGCGTGAAACTGATTGTTCCTCCCTAAGTGGAGTACTTTGTATTTGTCCTTATTAAAATTCATCCTGTTTACCTCAGACCATTTCTCTAGTTTGTCCAGATCATTTTGAATTTTGACCCTATCCTCCAAAACACTTGCAACTCCTTCCAGCTTGGTGTCATCTGCAAACTTAATAATCTTACATGTCTGATGAACATGTATCTGACGAAGTGGGTCTTTGCCTACGAAAGCTTATGCTCCAATAAATCTGTTAGTCTACAAGGTGCCATAGGACTCCTCCTTGCTTCTACTAGATTGATTATATATGTTTAACCTACTCCCCCCCCAAAACAAAAGATCACAACCAAAAGCCTCATTCTAAAGCCTAACTTTCTCTTTATTATTTTTTAATATATGAAATAACCTAATAATTTTTCAAACTAAAGCTAATAATTTCAGAAAAAGATGAAGTTCCCTCTTATGACTAATTTTTTCCTACTGTAAGCATCTAAGCATAATGAAATTATGTATGATTAGGTATAATTTCTTCTTGAAGCAAAGGAAATTTAATCATTTAAAATGATGAATTACTTATGACAGGGATTAAATATGGAATTGTATCCTGGACTTTAAAGTTGCAGATATTAATCTGTCTAAATTAAAAACTTGTACAATTTTAGTATCAATCAATAATCAAAACCTGTTTTTTTATACAAACAACATATACTGGTCCATGAAATTTAGGGACAGATTATGTGTAAGCAAAGGAAATCTTCACTGAAGTGGTGGACAGGGGAAGAATGGTTCAAACAGCAGTTTAGTTTTATGGATCTTCAGTACAAAGGCTCTGCAAGACAAATTATACCCTGAGGGACACTCATATAATCCAGTTGTCTCCAGCAGTATTTGGACAAGCATGGATCAGTGTTAGCCATCCATCACACAACTGCATGTGAAAACTAATGCCTTCATTTTTCTTCATGAAATAGCTGTAACAACTCTGTGGCTTTGTTCAACCATGCACAATCCACAAGTGATATTTTAACAATTCAAGGCTGCAGACCTGATTTGTAGAGTCATTTGCATCTGTCCCATATGTGAGCAAAGCAGGTGTATGATGCTATTATTCAATGAGGAGTGTTTTATACTCACTTTGTTGTTATATTTCATTTTTACCAGAGAGAGAGCTGGATGCTGTGTTTACAAGTTCTACTGATGGAACTAAGAGGTGGCTATGATGTTGCAAACTCCCCAATATAGGGTTTTATGGGATGCCAGACACATAAAAGACATGTTAAAAAGTAAACTCATTTTTAAGAGTTTTCAGTTTTAGTCTTCCAATAATAGCCTAATAGTAAAAAGGATTTTAAAAATTATACACTCTATAAATTTTATCTTGTCAATGGTGCTTCAATAAAAACAAATTCATGTGATATAAACCTCAAAAGAAAAACTGTAAAGAATCCATGGGAACTACCTAACTATAACTGAATTAGAAGGTATCCTTTTTGAAAATCTCTCTCACTCAGTGTTCCCTCTAAACTGCACAGTTTCACAGGCGATTAATCAGCCATGCCTAGTCAGTAAGTCAGCTCCCTGCATGAAGGCCTAAATCTCTGACTGGGCAGGTCTGATGAATCACCTGTGAAGCTGTGCCCCACAGCTTAGAGGGAACACTGCTCTCACGCAGTTATCATACACCAATTGCACAAACTTTGCAATTTATATTTTACAATAAAACACGAGTCAGGTGTTACAAAGTGTCTAAAATCAGATTGTACTAAAATATAAAAAAAATTAACTAGGATTTCATTCAAATATAGTTTTCTCAAAGGATATTATGCAAATAAATACAGTTCTCTCCTTTGGTACAATAACCTTGTATGTAAAACTTGCAGATTTCCTTTTTCTTCTCTATCTCTGCATCATGATCAAATTTACACTGGTCTCCCTGTAGATACGACAAAGGGAGAGAGAAATAGATTATCAATTCTAAATGCTGAATTTATTCAACTTCATAGTTTAATAATAATGCTTTCATCCTGTTTATCCAGTTTTGAACTTTTCTCTCCACTGACAATACAAATGGAGACAAAGAACATTTTAGCACAAGGGAGTGATACTCAAGACTAGGGTCCAAGGAGTATATGCACTGGTTTTTTAACTTGATTATATCTGGTAAATTACATTAAAAGAAACTAAATATGGAGAGGTTACTCACCTCCTGCAGTTACTGGAGTACTTTGAGATGTGTCCTCTTACAGGTGCTTCACTTTGAGGTGCATGAACACTTGAAGTGGAGCACCCATATGGACACTACTCATTAAAGAATCATTAAATACTTTCCTGTTATCTTTCAATTTAAGCAAACACCGTAGTTTTTGCAAGAAAACTATGTGTTCACAAATGCAAGGGGAAGTGCGTTATGCTATGAAAAAGTATTAGAAACTATTATATAGGGACTGCCCATTTACACAAAACAAAAAAAAAAATCATATAAACTGTATTACATTACAGGACTACATTAGGATAAGTTCCCTGGAAAGTTTTCATAATGATAATTTATTTTTTAAAAATACTTAGAAAAGTTAAGTTACCTTACTACTATTTGTTGTATAAAGGTAGGTGCATTAAATACTCATGATATTAGGAACCAGGGGATTTAAATACCGTAACAGACACAAAGCCATGAAAATGCTCAAGACTATTTTATGGCTATTACCTTATGTTTTCA
The DNA here is from genome assembly GCA_032595735.1 of Pelochelys cantorii. Classification (NCBI taxonomy): domain Eukaryota; kingdom Metazoa; phylum Chordata; order Testudines; family Trionychidae; genus Pelochelys; species Pelochelys cantorii. The sequence continues at coordinate 191,342,807 of CM064328.1, forward strand.
CCAGGAATTTGGAAAGAGCCTAATTACATTAGATTTTTATATTCAAAGTATTGATGGAGAAAAAAAATCATAATCACGAAAAGACACAGAAAATTGTGTGCCCCCAAATTCACAATGGAACCAGAAATAAGTGAAAAAATACATTTTTTGACATACACATAAGAACAGAGGAACAGACATACTGGATCAGACCAAAGGTCCATCTAGTCCAGTATCCTTTCTGCCAACAGTGGCCAATACCAGATGCTCCAGAGGGAGGGATCACAACAGGGAATCCTCACGTGATCCCTTGCCTGTCATCCATTTCCAGACAAACAGAGGCTAGGGACACCATTCCTACCCATCCTGGCTAATAGCCATTGATGGACGTAACCTCCATGAACATCAGCTTGAAAGCAAATATGTACATTTTTCATCATTTGTTTCAATTTTCTATGGTATTTCTTATAATTGATTAAAAGATTGACTGTGGCACCAGAGAATTAAGCTGCATTGTATTATTTGTTTCAGGATGATGCAATACCAGAATGCAAAATCTCTACCTAACAGCAGGCTAGTATGCCATGGATTATATTTGACTCACTAATACTCTAAATCAATTTCTCTTCTTCGTCCTTTTCAATCCTTCCTAGCTGCTGAGAAGCAAGATGGGGTGTTTGTCATATCTGCCTTTAATGGATGTTTGGGAAAGCATATTTTCCCCCTTCTTATGCTGGAGAGAGAAATACTTTCTGTACATAGTTAAAGCAGTGTTTTTCATTATGTCTCAAAATCTGTAATATCCGAGAATAATTATTTTTAAACAAGAAATGTATCACTAAATCTATCTACTACTAAATCACCCTTCATACACCCGGAATTAAATATAAAAATACCAATATCATATTACATTAATTTCAGGTTCTAACGTTGCTGAATGTAGGTATATTTCCCATACTGTACTTGCTAATAAAATAAGTGATTAATGGTACATCATTTGTATATAATTTACATTGCATAGTGAAAAGATATGTTGTTTGATCATTTTTCCTCAAAATTTTCACTAGCATTTATTTGATTTATACTTGCCAAAAAATACTAAGGCAAAAACCCGAAGTTACATACAACAAATTCTCCTGATATTAATTAAATTGAAATAGAATGCCCATCTTTCCCTGTCTCCTTCTAGACACACATAAATGCATATAAAGTATATATTTACCTTTATACATCTTCCCTCAAGAAAATATTTACAAATTTGTTTTCCTTTGTGTTCTACTGTATGTTGATTTATGAATTCTTGACTCATATTCACCCATTTCTTCACTGGCTTGCCTTCCTATAAAAGGAAATAAATACATTTACATTTATGAGTTATAGTTACTATTTTAAGTGTACAAGTTGAACCTCCCTGGTCCAGCACCTTTGGGACCAGTAGAATCTGTCAGACCAGGGGAGGACAATACTTGCTCCCCTGCTCCTGTCCCTGGGGTTTGGGGTTCGACTACTCCAGACACTCTGGTGCTAGGCCCCCCAAGCTGTGCTGCTCCAGCATAGGGCACCACGCCTTTGCTGCTCAGGCCCGCAGGTGCACAGGGACTCCATTCATCCCTAGTCCAGCAATGCTCCTGGCCTCAGCCCGCTGGTTTTTCCCCATGAGTGTTCCAGCCCTAGAGCATCTACAGTGTCACCAATGATGCCAAACCAGGGGCGTGGCTGAACTAGGGAAGTAAGCGACTAGTTGACTATTTGATAAACAAACGCTTATCGGACAGTCGACTCGATTAGTTGCTCCTCTCCCGCCCCCATCAGAGAGAGGCAGCAAGTGGGGGGAGCAGGAGCTGGGGGGAACCGGTAAAGCCAGTTCCCCCAGCACCGTCTCTGCAGGGGAGGCAGACACACAGTGGGAAATGGCTCAAGCGGGGACTGAAGCAGTCCCCGCTCATGCCGGTCCCCACTGCGGGTGCTTCTGCTTTTGAAATACACATTTCAAAAGCAGAAGTGCCATAGAGAGCATGGGGCGAGCGGGGACTCAAGCAGTCCCTGGCGCCCTGTGCTCTGTGGCATCCCCCGTTTGCTGCCTCTCAAAGACAGGAGCCGGTTCCCCGCCACCACCGTCTCTGGGGTTCCGCCTGCCCCTCCCCCCCGCTGTCTCTATCAGCGGCAGCAGGGGGAGGATAAGAGACGCTGCTGTGAAGCACCCCTGTCCACAGGGTTCCCAGTGGGGAGCTGGGCCCCCCCACAAACAGGGGCTGCTCTGATACCAGCCCGTTTGCACCAGACAGGGCTGTCTACTGTGAACAGGGGCTGCTGGACTCAGCACGAGCCGGGAGTGAGCAGTCCTGGTTCACACTGATTGCTGCGCCTCTGCATTTTAAATGTTGTAAGAGCCCAGCTGCTCTTACAACATTTAAAATGCAGAACTGCAGCATGGGTGGCTCTGGAGCTGGCACAAGCCAGGACTGTCCAGTCCCGGCTTGAGTCGGCTCCTCTAGAGCTACCCTTGCTGCAGCTCTGCTGAGGTGTTTGTCGACTAATCGTATAGTCGATACAAATTGTCAATATAGCTTTCAAAGAGATAGTTATGCCAAAGTGGGATAAAATTTCAAAATGACATTAAATCATGACTAGAATGTTCTCAGATTACTGTATGCAGCTCAGAGAAAAAGAAGGGTATTCTATGTCATAATACAAAGAAAAACTAAATATGCATTATAAATGTTCTTGGATTTTCTAGTATTGTTCTGTAAAACTAAGTAAAGTAAAATTCTTGTGTAAAAATAGCAAGCTGTTATACATGTAACAAATTTAGAATCTTATTTCAGTCTTAGCATTCTCCTCTCAGAACTTAGGTGTGCCTGACACAGAATCTTGGCTGCAGCATACATGAAGCCTTGCTAACATTATACAGGCAGTCCCCGACTTACGAATGGGTTACATTCTGAACACCTGGTCGTAACTCGATTTGGTCGTTAAGTCGGAAATACCCTTAAACGCGCTGCCCACGCTGTTCGAAAAACTTGATGTACATGGTTCTCAACTCGAAAATATTATAATGGGGTTAATGGGAAGTTGGTCGTAAATACGGATAGTTGTTAAGTCGGTGTGTTTGTAAGTCGGGGAGTGGCTGTATATTTGTTCTAGTAGTTGATTATGTTACTGTTCTTTTTATTTACATAGTTACCATTTATGCATAACTATGGTGAAAGACATACAATGCACAGAAATTTTTATAAAAATGTCTCTATTAATATAGTAAGGGCAAGTGATTTCTAAAGAGAGTTATTCTTATATTCTATACTACAGGATCTGTGTAGTCCCCATTAATTTAGAATTATAGGACTGGAAGGGACCTCAAGAAGTCATCTAGTCTGGTCCCCTGTACTCATGACAGAACCAAGTCTTATCTTGAAGACCATCCCTGACAGGTGTTTGTCTAACCTGCTCTTAAAAATCTCCAATCATGGAGATTCCACAACCTCCCTGAGCAATTTATTCCAGCATTTATCCACCCAGACAGTTAGAAGCTTTTCCTAATGTCCAACCTAAATTTTCCTTGCTGCAATTTAAGCCCATTGCTTCTTGTCCTATCATCAGAGTTTAAGGAGAACAATTTTTCTTTCTCCTCTGAACAACCTTTTAGGTACCTGAAAGCTGTTACGTCCCCTTCTCAGTTTTCTCTTTTCCAATCTAAACAAACCCAATTCTTTCAATCTTGCATCATAGGTCATGACCTTTAATTATTGCTCTTTTCTGGACTTTTTCTAATTTGTCCACATCCGTGGCGTCCAACCAGTTCTGAAGCAGTAGCCACTATAGTGACTACTAGTATCTAGCCACACACAACCAGCCAAATAGCCACATTGTTCAAGCCAACTAGCCACACTCAACTGACCAAATAGCCACATGTGGCTAGTGGTTGGACACCACGGGCCCACATCATTCCTGAAATGTGGCGCCCAACACTGGACACAATACTCCGTATAACTTATCTATACTGTTGCCATTCTGTTCTGAGTCCACATGCTAGCACACAGTTCACTACATCAGCATACAAAAGTAATGTGAGAGAGCTAATTTCACACAAACGCAGTCTCTCCATAATATTTACAGGTCCATTAGAACAGTAGGAATCCAAGTCACGCTCATGTCCACAAGCCATAGCTGAGGAAAATGGAGACGAAATCAATCAAAATTTAAATGAAGGGTGAGCAAAAATTGTGAAGAAGATCAATGGGAGTAGGCAGCTAGGAACTGAATCAAGTATCCCAATTGAATTAAGCTGGTTAAAAAAACAACAGTGATTTGGTGCCAGCAAGTAAGCCAATTCCTCAGAACTGAATTAATCCTCAATTAAACTGATAATAAAGCTTCAAAGTTAACATCTCATTAAAAATAAAACATAATTAATTTGCTAGTATTATTTCAGTCTTTCTAGATGCAGACTAAAGAAGACTATTTACTTAACTGGATGGGCTAAGAACTTCCTTTCTAAGAAAAGAGCTTAACCTATGGACAATATAACACAATAGGTGGAAAACAAACTCAGGCAATTCTGTCTACATTTCTGTTAACAAAGAGCGTCCAGGTATTTGCAAATACACGTATGTGTTTTTAATTTCAGTTCTATGTACCTCTTGAAAGCCATCAGCTCCTTTATTGGCCCCTCTTCCCCTTCCACGATCTTTACGTTTCAACTTCTTCTGAATTCCACGTCCTCGACCAACACCAAAACCCCTTTGTGCAATACCTAAAAAATATCAAAATATATTTCAAAGATACCTCAAAGAAAAATGACTATCCTCCAGAAGCAAAAAGCTCTTTAATGTGGTGTCCTCTTTAACTGATATGAGGAATTAGAAGGAAGTGTAGATATAGTCAGCAAGCAGAAAATGAAGAGAATGCTAATGGAAATTATCAACAAATGATCTGGTAGCACTTTATAGACTAACAAAACATGTACACGGTATCACGAGCTTTCGTGGGCACAGCCTACTTTTCAGGCTGTGTAAACGAAAGCTCATGATACCATCTATATGTTTTGTTAGTCTATAAAGTGCTACCAGATCATTTGTTGTTTTTTTCTGTAACAGACTAACTCGGCTACCCCCTGAAGCAAATGGAAATTATGTTTACCTCTCTGCATACTCATGGGTGAATGAATCCCTAAATACCTTGAGTGACATGCTGACATGAATGGCTTCAAAATCCAATTAGAATAGATTGGTAAAATTAGTATATCATTTACTCCTTCCACGAAAAGTAGGCTTTTATAACTTTTAATGCAGTCATACTATATTTGTGAGGAATGCAAATGTTTAAGTTATTTTAGACTTGGTGATCTACAAATAATGCTACATTTCAGCTCTAAATTCCTTAATACATCATATTAGAAAGTCAACTTTCACTAAATACCCATAATATTTAAAAAGTACATATAAAACCTTCAGAAAACATTAAATATGAAGGGTATGTCTTTCACCTTAATATACACATAACAAAATATGATTTTCTGCGCCCACAGATCTCTCTCTCACATGCAATCTCTATCAAATATATTTAGAAAGATTATATTTTTATTGGTAAATGTCAATAAAGAGCAATTTTACTGTACACACAAAAACCAATGGAAAACATATCAATTGATAATAATCAAAATTTACAAATAAGGAAAGTAAGGAAAATGCTGTTTGAGAATTTAAGAGTGATTTAAGGCTATTTACTTTATATATTTTGACATATGTTGAAAATTTGTGTTTAATGATTACAAAGCCTTAACTTTTTTAATCTGTAATTATTGTCCGATACCCTCCCAATTTCCAGACACTATTAACATTTAAAATTGATAAAAATAAAAAAAAAGCTTAAAATAATCAATATTACTTGCCAAAATTATAAAAAATATAAACTGAATTCTGTCAATCCTAATTACAGAAGTGTTCCCAGAACACACCAACACAGAAAGGTAATTTATAAAGGCTAAGTGCCTATTTCTTTGGGATATTGAGTACTCCTGTAAACTGCTCATACACCCTCAGCATCCACTGAAAGCAGAGACCAAAATTATTGGATGAAATCATATGGGTTATGGTATGCAAGAAATCAGATAAAATCATTAAGGTTTCTTCTTATGCACTAAAACATCTGTGAATTGACTTCAACAGTTTTAAGTATTCAGCACTTACAAAAGGCACTCTTCAATCCAGAGAATCAAGCCTTCCATTATATTTTTAAAATTTAGCTTGAAAAGGGCAAACATATAATGTTTCAGAATAATGTTATGTGAAACTGAATACATTTATTTGAAAATTCACACAAATGTATAATCTTTTAATTCTGAACTATTTTAAGGATCTTGTCTTTTCATCTTTCCACAAAATTCTACCACCGTATATTTTTGTCTGCAGCAAAGCTTTCAAAATCCACTTTTGCAAAAATATATTAAGTAAAATTGGTATTAACAGCAATTTTAACAACTACTTTGTGACACTGCGAGGTAAAAAAGTGGAAGAAAAAAGAACATGGTACAGAAGTAAAAAGTAAGTTTTCAAGACATGTAGACTCCTAACCAAAGCAAACAACTGCGCTCGTCCTTCTCATTCACCAGTGTTTATTATCATCATCATCAACAGGTTAGACATTGTAATCTCTTCATGACTAGGACCATTTCTTATCTGTCAGTAAAATTGTTCTGAAAGTTTATGCCAGTGGAAATAAAACAAGAAAATGTTCATATTTTAGAAACACAAGCTGTATGATGGGAAAAAAACAGTCCTAGATATGATAAAATGGTAAATTCAATATTTTCCTTTAATTTATTTTCTCTCTAAATATATAAAAAAAATTTCCTCTTGGATGACAGAGTGACATCACACGTCACTCTGCATCCCGCCGCCCGCCTCTGCCATGCAGCCTCCCGGCTCCCTGGTGGCCCCGCCCCGCTCCAGGAGCCCTGACCATGTGATTGCGCCGTGAAATGGGGGTGGAGGGCAACATCTCAGTCCCTGCGCATCCCCTGGAGCAGCATCCGCCTGCCTCTGGGCCCCGCCCCCAGTCTGCCCAGCCCACGTGCATCTGCCTTGTGGCTTTGTTTTGTGCGGCCCGGCTCGGCCTCAGCGCTTGGGGGCCAAGTTGCAGATCTCCCTCTGAGCAAGTGGCTCCGGTGTATGCTGGTGACCCGGGGCCAGGCCCCTGGCTCAGGTGTGCTTTCCTGGGCCTGCCATGAGCTGGGTAGCCTTGGCCACACCGCATACTTGACCTTTTGGGGACAGTGCAGTTACATTGTACCCCAGCTGTTTCCCTGGCTCTCCAGAGCAGCTGCTCTGTGCACTTGGCTCGCCACAGAACAAAGCTGCCCCAATAGGCCTATTTGGAAAGGCTGAGCTGGGGGCTCCTGCTGTGGTAGCCGGGGCTTTGCTGCCCGGCCTTGCTCCTGGTGGGAGGAGGGGCAGCATGACGAATTAGTAGGAGGGGACAGAGTATGTGGAACAGAGTGTGTGGAGGGAGGGAGGAAAGGGAGTATATGGGGATGGGTGGTGCAGTAAGGGGGGATGGTGAGGGGGAGAAAGGAATGGAAACAGGGGGATGGGAAGAATGGGGGTGTAGGAATGGAGGAAGAAGGTGAGGGTAGGGATGTGGAGTGGGGTTAGGGAGGATGGGTGAGTGTAGGAATTGAGGTGGGATAGGGATGGAAGGAGGGGAGTGGGTAGTGTGGGGTGTGGTTAAGGAGGATGGTGGGTGTAGGAATTGAGGTGGGGGTAGGGATGGAAGGAGGGGGATGGGCACTGTGGGATGGGGGAGGAGTTAGGGAAGATGGTGAGTGTAGGAATATAGGCAGGAGGATGGGTGTGTAGGGATGGAGGTGACGATAGGGATGGAAGGAGCAGGGTGGGCTGTGGGCCATGGAGCTCCAGGATAAGGACTAGTGGCCCAGATTACCCCATCAGGCTCTCTTCCCACGTGACCCAAATCTGGTTCTCAAAGGGGGCAGGCACATAAAGCTGGGGGCTCCTCCATGGTTCCACGTCTCTCCACTGCACGCTGTCTGCACAGAGCATGTCCCAGCCCTGCGGCGGGAGTTCACTTGTAGCTGGAAGGGCACATCTGGAGTGCTGCCACCCTGCAGAGACGGACAGTAACTGGGCACGGACAGTGGGGAATTCTCTCTCTACCTGGTCACTCGCATGTAACCAGCCCCTTCCCCTCGAAGGGGATTCATTTGGAGTTGGGCTCCGTTTTACTGATTGCATTTGGTTTTTGTTTACAAGTGAGGCCCGCAAGCCTGGAGAATAACCCTTTCTGACAAGTCACTTCTCCATAGAAACATGCCAAACTGCCAGGAAAGGCTCTGAACTCTGCACACAATCAATTTTATTGGCAGGTGAGTCAGGAACGGGAAGGGTGTGTGGGGGGGGGGAGGGGATGTTGGCTAGCAATTGAAGGGCGCACGTGAACGGGATGGGCTGAGAGCATTCAGACAGAGAAGCCCATCCAGGAGCGTGGTGGGGTGGGAGCAGAGAAGGGTAAGAGTAACTTGGGGCCATAGAGAGCGTAGCTGGGCTCAGTGCAAGATTAAGAGGCTCTCTGGCCACGAAAGCAGCCAGCAAGAGAGGGGGACTGACGAGTGTAGTAAGATGAAGGCCTAAAACATAAGCCCATGCAGCACAGGCCTGGTCTAAGGCCTAGCTAATACTGGACAAAACATGGCTAACATTAAGCAAAGCTGAGCTGTGAGCAAGAGGCAGGTCCCTGCTCAAAGAACTTGGCACAAACAGGGCTGAGAGTGCAAAACACTAATTGGTGCTAGGTACTGACTGCAGAACAATAATTGGTACTGGTCATAAGTGGAAAGCACATGATACCACTAGCTCATTAAAAAGACCTTGGTACCCACTCCCCACAGGTACAGACCCAAGTTCAGGAAAGTGTCTAAAATGACAGCGTGATGGATAGAGATGATCTAATCAAACCACAAGGTACAGGGCGATGGGTGGTATCTAAGTAGCGTCAGAGGGTGGTAACCTGACGACAGAGAGTGGCAACCTGTCATGTCATCAGTGATGTATAATTTGTTTGTACCTGTATATAAAGTGGTGTCTTGGGGGGACAGCCTTTGATGACAGAGGGGACAGTGGAAATTTCTCACTGATTGAGTCATACCATTGTTAGGGGTACATATGTGTAGTGGTTCAGTAGAGTCTACTGATAACTATTACTGTACTTTGCTTAACAATAAACCTGGCCTGGCACCTTCGATCCTTATCTGATTTGTTGTCTTTGGGGGCTCCCTTGGGGTCTGCTGTGGAGATTAAGTGCACAAGTCGACACAGCACACACGCAAGCAGCCTTCTGGTTATCATCATCAATGGAGCCAGAGACCTGTGAGGACACCTTGGCAGTAAATCCTGACTGCCTCCTGAATAACTGCAGCGAGCGTAGTGAGAAGGGGAACAACCTCCTAGTCATGACTGAATTTTCTATTTAGTAGGGCAAGAAGAATTGTTTATGACGTCAACAAAACACTGGGACTCCAGTGCCCATAACCTGCTAATAGAGGGAATCTTATTGGAGGTACCAATATTACCAATTCCTGAAATGTGAAACTTGAAAAAAATTTACATAGAGATTAGTCAATAAAACTGCACTTTGGTTTTGTATTTTATTATATTAAATAATGGATAGATCAATGACAATCAAAGTCTGTGGACAGACACTTTATACCCATTTTCAATTAAAAATAAACTCCAAATGAAACAATTGCAACAACAGTGAAAAAATAATGGAACTAATTAGATTATTCCAATGCTTTACAATCAGGTTACTTCCATTACCACCTTGTCCCTTGCAATCCTTCTGAAACAGAGGCCCCTCTCAGGCTTAAACAAAAGGAAAAACTATGTAGCACTTTAAAGACTAACAAGATGGTTTAATAGGTTGTCATCTAAGTCTCAGGCTTGTCATCCTCTCCCCTCCACCTGCCTTTCTCTCTGAAACTTCCTCACTCCCTCCCCTCCTTTACTCACAAACTCCCAAGATTAATTTAAGTGGCCTCAACATTACATCAGTATCATGCATAATTAACTGATCAAGTAAGTTGTTTTAGGTATGGTTCCAACATTTATTTTCCATGAGCAATCAACAAAATTTTGAACATACGAAAATCTGAAAAAATTAACAAAAAGGGGCATGAACATGGCTAAGAACCGTATTTTTAAATGTATTTAGATGCCTATGGAATTTTCTTAAGCACTTCTAAAAATCCTATTAGGTACCAATCTCATGTTTAGGTCATAAAATACCTTTACAAACCTGTCCCTAAATCAAAATACACTTTATAAGTAATATATTTGCAATTTATCCCATCCAGCTCTTTGTATGCCATTTTCATACAGCACATCCCATAGAAATAATTCTGAAACAATATACTCAATTCTTAGACAACTGACAAGATTTCATTTTTTTTTTTAAATTACGCAATTCATTGTAGAACATGGAACATCAACCTGGCTACGCAGCACTGATCTGCAACTGTCATTTTTATTTTGATGATAAAATATAATATTTGCTGATTCAAGTTTGCTAGCTGTATATAAGAGGAGAAAAGTTATGGCCAGCACTTCCCATTTAATTACTAGCATGATAGTCCATAGATATTCTCTGGTAGAAAAAACCACCAGCACCAGTGTTCCCTCTAAGACTTTCCATCCATGAGCGGAATGAGTTTTGTCTTGTGGGCCAACAATGAGGTCATGTGCACTTGTTCAGATGTGTGCCACTGTAACATCCAACAGTGGCACTGCTCCCTCCCTCCCGCCCCAGAGATTCTCCCAGCGCAGAGACCCCAAGCCAAACCAATACGGCAGTACACAGGCAATCCAGGAAGTTTTTGGAGAATGTTGGGGATAACTTCTTGGTACAAGTGCTGAAGGATCCGACTAGGGGCCGTGCACAACTTGACCTTCTGCTCACAAACAGGAGGAACTAATAGGGGAAGTAGAAGTGGGTGACAATCTGGGAAGCAGTGATCATGAGATGGTAGATTTCAGGATCCTGACCAAAGGAAGAAAAGAGAGTAGTAAAATACACACCTTGGACTTCAGAAAAGCAGATTTTGACTCCCTCAGAGACCTGATGGGCAGAATCCCCTGGGATGCTAACATGAAGGGGAAAGGAGTCCAGGACAGCTGGCAGTATTTTAAAGAAGCCTTATTGAAGGCACAGAGAGAATCCATCCCGATGCGTAGCAAGAGAGGCAAACATGGTAGGAGACCGGATTGGCTTACAGGGGAAATCCTTGGTGAACTTAAGCACAAAAAGGAAGCTTACAAAAAGTGGAAACTTGGACAAATGACCAGGGAGGGGTTTAAATGTATAGCTCGAGAATGCCGGGGGGTTATCAGGAAGCCGAAAGCGCAATTGGAATTGCGACTGGCTAAGGATGTGAAGGATAACAAGAAAGGTTTCTACAGGCATGTTAACAAGAAGAAAGCAATCAGAGAGGGTGTGTGGCCCCTACTGGATGAAGGAGGTAACCTAGTGACAGATGATGTGGGGAAAGCTGAAGTACTCAATGCTTTCTTTGCCTCTGTATTCACCGACAAGGTGGGCTCCCGGACTAATGCGCTAAGTGACGCAAGATGGGATGAAGATGGACAGCCCTTGGTGGGTAAAGAACAGGTTAGGAACTATTTAGAAAAGCTAAACGTACACAAATCCATGGGTCCGGACTTAATGCATCCGAGGGTACTGAGGGAGTTGGCACATGTCATTGAGGAGCCTTTGGCCATTGTCTTTGAAAAGTCGTGGAGATTGGGAGAGATCCCGGATGATTGGAAAAAGGCAAATGTAGTGCCCATCTTCAAAAAAGGCAAGAAGGACAATCCAGGGAACTATAGGCCGGTCAGTCTTACCTCGGTTTCTGGAAAAATCATGGAAGGGATCCTTAAGGAATCCATTTTGAGGCACTTGGAGGAGAGGAAAGTGATTAGGAATAGTCAGCATGGATTCACAAAGGGCAAGTCGTGCCTGACCAATCTGATTAGCTTCTATGATGAGGTAACTGGCTCTGTGGACATGGCAAAGTCAGTGGATGTGATATACCTTGACTTTAGCAAGGCTTTTGATACGGTCTCCCTCAATATTCTTGCTAGCAAGTTAAGGGAATGTGGATTGGATAAATGGATGGTAAGATGGATAGAAAGCTGGCTAGAAGGCCAGGCCCAGCAGGTAGTGATCAATGGCTCGATGTCAGGATGGCGGTCGGTTTCTAGCGGAGTGCCCCAAGGTTCGGTTCTAGGACTGGTTTTATTCAATATCTTTATTAATGCCCTGGATGAGGGGATGGATTGCACCCTCGGCAAGTTTGCAGATGACACTAAGCTAGGGGGAGAGGTAGATATGCTGGAGGGCAGGGATAGAGTCCAGAGTGACTTAGACAAATTGGAGGATTGGGCCACAAGAAATCTGATGAGGTTCAACAAGGACAAGTGCAGAGTCCTGCACTTGGGACGGAAGAATCCCAAGCATTGTTACAGGCTGGGGACCAACCAGCTAAGTAGTAGTTGTGCAGAAAAGGACCTGGGGGTTACAGTGGATGAGAAGCTGGATACGAGTCAACAGTGTGCCCCCCTTGTAGCCAAGAAGGCTAATGGCATATTAGGTTGCATTAAGAGGAGCATTGCCAGCAGATCCAGAGATGTCATTATTCCCCTTTATTCGGCTCCGGTGAGGCCACATCTGAAGTAGTGTGTCCAGTTCTGGGCCCCCCACTACAAAAAGGATGTGGATGCATTGGAGAGGGTCCAGCGGAGGGCAACCAAAATGATTAGGGGGCTGGAGCATATGACCTATGAGGAGAGGCTGAGGGAGTTGGGTCTGTTTAGTCTGCAGAAGCGAAGAGTGAGGGGGGATTTGATAGTAGCCTTCAACTTCCTGAAGGGAGGTTCCAAAGAGGACGGAGAAAGGCTGTTCTCAGTAGTGACGGATGGCAGAACAATGCGCAAATGTCTTAAGTTGCGGTGGGAGAGGTCCAGGTTGGATATTAGGAAAAACTATTTCACTAGGACAGTGGTGAACCACTGGAATGGGTTCCCTAGGGAAGTAGTGGAGTCTCCATCCCTAGAGGTGTTTAAGTCTCGGCTTGACAAAGCCCTGACTGGGTTGATCTAGTTGGGATTGGTCCTGCCTAGAGCAGAGGGCTGGACTTGATGACCTCCTGAGGTCTCTTTCAGCTCTATGGTTCTATGATAAGCCCTGCTCCCAGATAGCACCCAAAGTGAAGGTGAGAGGTGCCCACCCAGGGAGTGCTACTCCCAGGGCAGGCTATGTGCAGGGCAGGGACTGCTTCACGGCTGGCTGTGAGACCACACCTTGGGCAGAGGGAAGCTACTGCCAGTGCTGAGAGTTGCAGGCAGTGACATGTGGGGTGGGGGGGGGGGGGAGGATGGACTGACAGAGGGCTGGAGAGGCAGGGGGCTCTGAGGGGCAAAAGAGGTGCAGGAAGGGGAAGAGAGATGCAAGGGGCCCCAACCTGAGGAGCAGCTGCACTACAGCCTGGCTCCAGCTTTGGGCAACCACAATGTGGCCCGCCCAGAGAGCAATTGGGCAGTCACTACCCAGCCCTGGCCACGGCTCCAATCCCTACACAGCCCCGGGCCACTGGAGCAGCCACCACACAGGCCTAGCCATAGTTCCAACCCCAAAGGGCTGGAGCTACATCCAGGCCAGGGCCATGTGGTGACTGCCTGGCTGCTCCCAAGGTGGGCTGTGTGGCAGGCGACTGCCACATGAGCCAGGGCTGGAGCTGGGGCTGGGGTGCAGACCCAGTCCAGCTCCAGCAGCCGCCACGCGGCCTGCCCTGGTCACAGCTTCAATCCTGGTGTGGGTGCTGCCAAGCTGCTCCTGGGGTGGGGTCGTGTGGCGGGCAGCTGCCCCGTGCACTGGGGCTGGAGCCAACTCCGGCTCCCGCCCCAGCACACAGGGCAGCTGCCCACCACAGTCCACCGCGGGAGCAGCTGGGCCCCCCCCATTCTCCCACAGAGCCTTCCACCAGCAGCTTACCTTCCAGGAAGGTAAGTGCTGCTGCATGTCTCTGCTGAGGAGGTGAGCAGGTGAAAAATTCTTTGTGCACGCGCACAAGCGCACACCCTAAGAACTTAGACCAGCACCCATCTACTCTTTGTACAGCTCCTACAGTTGGATAGTAGAGGCAAGATGCACTGGGAGGAGAAGCAAGACAAGAAAAAGCAATCCAGAGAAAAGAGAAAGACAAAAAAGCAACAAAAGATAGAACAAAACACAGTGGATCCTATCAGCCATAGATAAAAAGTCCCCAGAAAAACACTTCAGGTGTCAGAAATCAGCAGGAATTATAGGGGATTACTGAAATACTGGACTTAAACTAAGAGAAAATACTGCAAAAATTGGTATGACCTCTAATGCTGAAGTGCTGTTGTAGCTGTATTGATCCTAGGATGAGAGATACAAGGTAAATGAGGTAGTATCTTTTACTGGACCAATTTCTGTTGATGAAAGAAACAAGCTTGTAAAAAAATTTCCTAACCTACATTATCTCTCTAATTTTTTTCGCCATGAAAAGGACACCATTCCATTCTGAAAGATTATGAAATGAACAAAATTAGCTATTAAATCAAATCCTACCTTTCTGGATCCCTTTCATCGCCTGTTTCTTCACTGGTTCTTTGGGAAATGGAGCTCCTAAATCAGTATTTGACGTTTCTTTAGCTTTTCTGTATTGTTTTAACTGATCAGCAAAATCCTCCTCCTTTTCTTCCTCATTATAGTTACCAAAGTTGTCATCACTGTAATTAGTGTATTCATCATATTCCTTATTTTTTGATTTCTTATTATGTTGTGCCTTCTGTGAAGTCATGTAGTTTCCCGATAAATGTCCATGCTGCATGAAAGAAATAGTGGCAATTAAAAGCAATTTAATATTTCACCCTCCCAATTCTCTCTTGCTCTCACCTTATGAAGATGTTATTTCTACACAACTGTTTTACTGTCAAGTGTTTCACTATGTCCATGATTTGCACAAGAAACCTTATTGTTGTAAAGTCCAATTTAATCATTCAGGAACAAAATTACCATTATCCTGTAAATTTTCCATTATGTAGCTTTTACATTTTCCTCAGAACTTCTGATACAAATCTTAGTCTGAAACTGCATAATGGACTAAATGGACATTATTCTGATCTGCTACCACAAGTCCTTTGTTATTTTGCAGTGATATTTCTTCAAAAGTCAGTTCAAAGTCATGAAAATGTGTGTACTGATATTCAGTTTTGGAAAAAAGCTTTTCACAAAACCAAAAATTTAGTACCTACACCGATTTAGCGATGTACCTTTCAATTAGCTCAAATATATTTTAGATGTATTTTTTATAAATAAAATATGCTACCAAATGTTTGTAACTATGAACAGTTTCCTTAAAAAATAAGTTACATATAGATGATCATAAAAAAGGAAGGTTATGAACTATTTTTGACAAATTAATTTTTAGTCTGTATCTGCAAAAACAATGAGAAGTCCTGTGGCACCTTAAATACAGCAAAAGCTTTATTATCCGGCATTCAGGGGGAATGGTGATTGCTGGTTAACAAAGCAACTCTTGTCAGTTCTGCTCCAGGGGAAGAGGAAGCCTCCTTCCCAGAAGCGGAGGCGGCAGCTCATCTGGCGCTCTGTTAATCTCAAATTGTATTGAATGGCTGGGAGCAATGCAAGTTAACAGAGTGCTGGATAACAAAGCTTTTACTGTATTAACAGATTTATTTAGGCATAACCTTTTGTAGTTAAAAACCACTTTGTCAGATGCATTGGAGTAGAAATCACAGAGGCAGGGAGATAAATATATATATATATATATATATATATATATATATATATATCACATACGCACACAGGGTATATCTAGACTGCATCCATCTGTCGGCAGAGGGATGCAGATTAGGCAGGTCGACATTGCAAATGAGGCAGGGATTTAAATATCCCGTGTCTAATTTGCATAAAAATGGCCGCCACGTTTTGCCGACTCAGCACTTTGTCAGCAAAAAGCAGCGGTCTAGAGGGGGATCTGTCGAGAAAAAAAGCCTTTTTCGACAGATCCTGTAAACCTCCATAAGGGATCTGTCGAAAAAGGCTTTCTTTCTTGACAGATCCCACTCTGTCAGCAAAAAGCAGCGGTCTAGAGTGCTGAGTCGGCAAAACGTGGCGGCCATTTTTATGCAAATTAGGCACAGGATAGTTAAATCCCTGCCTCATTTGCAACGTTGACCTGCCTAATCTGCATCCCTCTGCCGACAGAGGTATGCAGTATAGACATACCCACACACAGTACTGGTATATCAAAAGAAGGGAGTTTACTTATCAAGTGAAGGGCCGGTGTTAAAAGGGCCAATACAGTCAGGCTATGTCTAGACTACATCCCTCTTTTGAAAGAGGGATGTAAATGAGACATAGCGAAATTGCAAATGAAGCTGGGATTTGAATTTCCCGCGCTTCATTTGCATAATCACATCACGGCGTTCTTTTGAAAAAATGCTATTTCGAAAGTGAAACCGCGGTCTAGACGCGGTTCTTTCAAAAAGAAAAGCCTTTTTTGAAAGATCCTGTACTCTTCAAAAAATTAGACTGCGGTTTCACTTTGGAAATAGAGTTTTTCAAGAGAATGCCATGACGCGATTATGCAAATGAAGCGCAGGAAATTCAAATTCCGGCTTCATTTGCAATTTCGATGTGTCTAATTTACATCCCTCTTTCGAAAGAGGGATGTAGTCTAGACATGCCCTCTGAGTGGATATGGGGTGAATACCAAGAAGGAAAACGGCCTTTATAATGTGAGAACCATTCTAAGTCCCTATTCAATCCTAATTTGATTGTATTAAATTTGCAAATGAATTGCAAACAGCTCTGCTGTTTCTCTTTGTAGTCTGGTTTTAAAGGGTTTTTTTGTACAGGTTGAATCTCATCCAGGACTCTCTGGTCCGGCAACATCCGTGGTTCAGCAGGACCACTGGTGTTATTGGACCAGAGAGCCCCAGCCGGAGAGGTTGTCAGCGGCTGAGCACAGTCTGGCAGCCTGTAGGGAGCCCGACCAGCAACCCAGCAGCTGTGGGGCCAGTGGCCCAGAAAAGATCATTGCTGAGGGCAGCGAGCCCTGGCCAATGGCCAGCCCACAGGGCCAGTGGTTGACTGGAGCCCAGCTAGGGGGCTGGCAGCTGGAGCTGAGTCCTCACAGGCGGTAGACAGCTCACAGAGCTGGTGGATGGAGTCACAACCCCGCTGGCATGCTGGGAACAGCGGAGCCTGACAGGCAGGCTGGGGGCAGCAGCATTGCTGGAGCTTATGAGCCAAGAGGGGAGCCCCATAGGCCTGACATCCCCTGGTCCGACAAACTTCCTTGTTCTGGGCTGCTCAGGTCCCGAGGTTGCCGGACAAGGGATGTCCAACCTGTAGAAGGATCCTTTGCATCCATTACTGAGTGTAGGGAGGTTAAAACCTTCTTTTGATATACTAGTACATTATATGTATGTCCCTGCTGTTGTAATTTCCACTCCAATGCATCTGACCAAGTGGTTTAACCATGAAAGTGTATGCCCAAATAAATCTGTTAGTCTTTAAGGAGCCACGGGACTTCTCAAATTTCTGTGTGACATTGAATTAAAAAGACACAGGTATGTAAATACCTCTTTGAATTTTAGTTGTAGTTACCAAAGCAGCAGAAGCACTGGAGAAGTGATATTGATCAATAAACATTAGATACAAAGAAAGAAAAATACATACTATTTAAAGTTACTATGTCTGAAACAAATATATAAATATGATCATAATTACAAATGTATTTTAAAATCTGATGGAAAAGGAAAAAATGTGATATTCCAATATAAAAATTGTTAATTATGTCTAAAGTAAAACATAGAAAATTCTAATAAAATTACGTTTTTTTAACTTTAATGTTTTCCCATAGAATGACATTGATACAATCACATGAGTATGTCTGTCAGTGAATCAGACAAAGTGATGCCAATTTGAATGAATAGTGACAATTCCACCTTTTTTCCACTTTCTCGAAGCATTCTCCTGAATTTGATGATTAGATTACTAGAGTTACAAATAAATTAGGCTATCTAAAAGGTTTTTGAAGAGGTTTTGCACTCAAATCTTGATGAAAGTCTTCTATCCTTCTGCAGTTTCACCAGGCAGAGATCCAATGCCTCAGCTGCTCTACCCCTCTTCTGGGAAAAGGCAGAGTCAATTTCTTCCATTGGCTTCTAGAGGGCTATCTGATGGTCTGAACTGAAAAAGCCAGGACAAGGTACACTAAAACACCCCAACCAGCATGCAAGCTGTATCTTTTTAATGGAAGTTTCTAGAGAAGGCACTGCCATATCTACTGAAGCGCAACCTATTTCCACCATACTATTAAGGATGTGAAAGGTTAACTGGTTGACTGTTAACTGGTGGATAGCAGCAGCTCCAGCCCCGCAGGGGGCCCGCTGCAGACAGGGGCTGCTCTGATTGTCAAAGAGGAGCCTCTGCCCAGAGAAGGCCTGGGCACATCACAGCCAGTGGCTGTTCCAAACCAACCAAAGCATCCCCTGCCTGCAGGGTGGAGGGCAGCTCCAGTCTGGCTTCAGCGGATGGGGGGTTTGTTGTATCCCAGCTGGGCTAGAGCTGCCGCCCCCCCCCTTTAATTGATTTAACCAATTAAACAGGATTGTACATCCCTACTAACTATGATGGAGGGATAGAGGGAGCCCTCTTAGAACTATCCCCTGAAAAAAATGCCTTCAAGAACCAGAAATGAAAGTTATTTAATTCCTACTAGCACCTTCTTTTCTGAAAGAGAAAAAAGATACTCCACTTGCCTTGTACCATTGGAACTCATTCTCCGGAAATGTTAAATTGTAAAATCAAAGAGAGTCTATAATTGTATAGGTTCATTTAAAAAGTAATACCTTACTACATTTGGAAACTTACTCAACAAGAATGAGATCTAAATGTATTGCCAGAATGAAGCCTTTCTGAGCATGGATTAGGGGCATATTGATTTAAATATACCATACTACTAATTATTTTAAAGCTGTGGATAAATGGAAGAAATGAAAAATCAGTTTTAAAAGTTATACCTGAAGAAATGAGCTATCATAATCTCTGTATGAACCACCTCCTTTCTTATGTGATCTTTCTGTACGTTCAATATCAGAATCCAGGCTGTAGTCTGAACTGTCATCACTGGAGGGGGAGTTATGCTGAAAGAGAAAAATATTAGTTCATGATACCTGATCTCTCATTAAGGATGAATCCATTCCACTGAGAACCCTCTGTTGTCAAAGCTGCTCCTGTGTCCTGAAGGAGGGTGGATTTGGGTGTGAGATGAACTGCAGATCAGGCCAAGGTGTTTAGATTGATGAAGGAGGGTCTTCCTGCTCTCCCTGTTCTTTCCCTGAACCAATGCCTTTCCTAAGGGCAGCAGCCAAGACTTTGTCCAAGGCTGGGGCAGGACTGAGACTGCATTTGTACTCTAACCTCCGTTTTATTCTGGGAGCTGGAGCAGCAGCCCTTCAGTGAGGCTGCTGGACTCAGAGAGGTAGTAATTCATTTTGGTAGTTCCTGTATTCCCTCCTACTCTGGTGGGGCTGAATCCTAACAGGAGGAGCAGAAGAGTTCTTCAAAGGGCTTCCCACCTTATAAAGGATTCCGAGGAGACATCTTCCCTGATTTTCCCTTTTGAGTCTAAGCTGCCCCTGCATTTCACTCAAAAATGTCAGGTAATGCTAGGATGATCCTGACCCCAGCTCCTTCTCAGACATTTCTGAAACCTGGTAAGGAAACTGGGAGCATGAGAGAACGTGGAAGCATGGGGTTTTCTGCTGCTGATGGGATTGAGAATCCCAAGCTGTCAGTGCCACACGTACTGCTGTGGCAACGGATCTCTTCACCTTCTAATAAGTGTCTGAGGCCTGCTTCTTTGTCCCTTAGCAAGGTTATTATTACAGGAAAAGAGTGTGTCTTCCATCTGCTGAAGACTAGCAGAAATCTGAGTTACAGCTAGAACTTTATATCTGAGGAATAAAACAATATCAGAGTGTTCTGTCTTCATGGGCTGATCTACATGTTTAGACTAATTTAGGTTAAAGAGATAATTTATTTCATTTGAGCAGTCCCATCTAAAATTTCCAATAAGGATCTCCAGAATCTCAGCTAGAGATTCAGCTAATGACAGAGCACTGAAAACAATTGACTAAACAGATGCACTGACTGATGCCTGAGTCTGCAGAGAGCCTGAAACAATAGCGCCAACTTGTGAAACCTATGCTATTAATTTCAATCAGGGTACCATGGAACCTGCAATTGCACAACAGTGGCATCTAGCATTTTCCAAGAGGCCATGTAATTCAGAATTTTTGCCATCAAATTAATCATCTTGCAATAGCCAAGAACCTGACATTTTGTTTTCTCTCTCTGCCCAGCTGGGACCCGTCTGCAAATGCCCTTCATTCCTGTTTCCCCACACAAAAACAGCTAAACGGGATTGCAGTGCATGCTAACTGCACTGTTCCATAAAGTCAGGCAACAAGGTCAAGGAGACATTGCTGGAGTCCACCTGTAGGCAGGGAATGGGAACAACTAAAAGAGTAGGCTGAGCCAGTGAAGCGATGCTACAAACACCACAGCCACAAAGGCCTGTGTAGCTGGAGACGTGAGCCACAAAATCCACCCCCTTCCATGGGACATCGTGGCAAGGTGGGATAAGAGGGCTACAATAAGGTTTTGAGCTGGACCACCTACACAAAACTTCCCAGGAGCAGAGAACTAGGGATAAAAATAACAGGACACCTAGAAACACAAAGAAAAATTGTCCAAAAAATAATCACTCTTAAAAAAAAATCCAAGTATGTATTCATATAAGTTTTATCTCCGAGGCATGATTATTTGTATGATGGACTGGAAGAAAATTTCCTGGCAATAGAATAAATTAATGTTCTAGCAGAAGTTAGGGGTTCTTTGTACATGGAGCCCTGATCATGATCTAGTAATGTTCCATGACAGATATGAAAAAGTAGTCACTCCACTTCTTTACATTTGTGTACCTGCTATTGTTCCTTATTACACCCAAGAGTACTGCTACAAAAACCAACCAAACAACCCCCCCAAAAATGCACAATGGTAAAAGAAAGTTCATAGGTGTGAAGGGCTGAAGGGACCATCGTAATCATCTAGCCCAGAGGTTGGCAGCCTTTCAGAAGTGGCATGCCAAGATTTAACTTATTCATGGACCTGTGTGCTGGGGCGGGGGGAGGGGAGGGGAGGGGAGAAGAGGGGTAGGGACAGGTTGGGTACGGTGACCATATTTTCTGAACCAGCTGCAGCTAGGGAAAACAGTTTAATTTAAATTATGAAACACATTAAGCATTTTAACTCTCTCATGTTAGTTTATCAAACTTCATTTTAAATAAAGTAAAATATGTCCAACACAAAAGGTTTCAATGTTTTCTTTCTGTATGGCAGGGGTGGGGAACCTCTTTTGGGTAGGGGTCACTGACCCACAGAAAAAATCAGTTGGGGACCTCACAAGTGAAAAGCAAAAAAAACTCCTCCAAAAACCACCAACCCTCACTGATTTGGCCCCCAACTGAGACCCCTCATACCTCTGGTGTTCCAGCCTCACAGGGAAAGGGGAAGGTATAGGGAGGACTTAGGTTCAGAGTTTCTCATAGGCCAGATTTACTTTTCTAGGGTTCTGGGGTTAGTGGATTTTATGGACCCCCACAAGCTCTGGGGTAAGGACAAAAATGAGGGGTTCAGTGTGTGAGACAGGGCTGCCAGCGAGTGGATTAGAGATGGGGATGCAGGATCTGGGCGGAAGGTGGGGTGCAGAAGCAGGCTGGGAACAGGGTGATTGGCCAGGTGGATGGAGCAGGAGCAAGGGAGGGTGCAGTGTGGAGCCAGGAGAGAGAGTGCAGAAGCAATGGTGGAAGCAGGAGTAGGATGGGGGTAGATGTCTAGCCAGGCCAGTGGGGAGGGTGCAGGAGCAGCATGGGGCTGGGGTGTCTGGCCAGAAGGGAGGGTGCAGGAACAAGGGAGGGTGTCAGAGCAAGCTGGGAGTGTGGGGTCTTGGCTGGGGGAAGGTGAGTGAGGGAGATTGGGGTCAGGGGGGACACTTACCTGGCTTCGCGTCCTCTTGCAGTAACTACCATGGCCACACTGTCCTGGGATGCCCTGGAGGTCCCACTGCTGCGGCCACGCAGTCTGGCGCTGGCCCCAGAGGCTGGAGGCGCCGCTGCCATGTGGTCCCAGGTTGGCCCCGGAGGCTGGTGGTGCTGTTGCTGCTGCCACGCAGTCCCGGGCTGGTCCCCAATCACGTATCTGCGGCAGCAGTGCCTCCGGGGCCGGCCATGGTGCCGCTGAGGAGCCTCAGCCTCACCCTGCTGCAGGGAGGAGGGAGCGCTCTCCAGCAGCTATGTGGGAGATGGGGCAGGGCTGAGCTCCCTCCCGTGTGTTCATGAAAATCGGTTCACATGCCACTGCCATAGGTTGTCAACCCCTGATCTAGCCTCTTATCTCCTCTAAAAAACAGGCCACAGAACCCCCCAAAACAATTCTTAGAGCACCTCTTTTAGAAAAACATCCAATGTGATCTAAAAATGGTCAGTTATGGAGAACTGAACCTTCACAAATTGTATTCATGGTTAATTCCTCTCATGATTAAATATTTGCATCTTATTTACAGTCTGTATTTGTCTAGATCCAAGTTCTAGTCACTGGGCTGTATCAGACCTTTCTCTGATAGACAAGGAGCCCACTATTAAATATTTGTTCCTCATATATATACTTCCAGACTTGTCATCAAGTCATCCCTTAACCTTCTCTTGGTTAAGCTAAATAGTTTGAGCTCTGAGTCTTTCACTGTTAGAAATGTTTTCTAATCTTTAAATCATTCTTAAGGTTCTTCTCTGAACCCTCTCCAATTTATCAACATCCTTCTTGAATTGTGGGTACCAGAACTGGACACAGTATTCCACCAAAAGTAACACCACTACCAATACAAATGTAAAATAAACTCTATTTTTTAGTTTATGCATCCTGGATCACATTTAGTTATTTAGATTGCAAAGTCAAGCACCTGAAAGTTAGGAAACGGTAGATTTACAGTTGCCTATTCAACCTTTACTCTGCCCCCCAGTGCATTCCACCTGTGAGCTACAGACGAATCCTATTGAAAAAAATAACACGTGATTGTGTAATTAAAGATGGAATATTTTGGAAAAGGAGGCACAATTAAATTTACACAGGCAATGGAAAGTCTGTCGTTTTCTAACTTTCAAGTACTTGATTTCGCAGATTACGTAACCTTCTAGCACACTATTTGTACATGATTTCCTAGTTGCTGTTTAAAGAAAAATACACTTCTATTACATACAACTTTATAAAACCAACCCCCATCATCACCACCATGATTTCAACCCTGAACTTTTAGCGCTGCAACACAGAGTTCTAATACTTGAACTACAGGTTACTAGCTGACAATAGCAGAATGCTATTTACCGCAGAGAGGTGATGTGCTTCTTGTGCCGAGTGTACGAAGTGGTCAGCAGAAGGCCTATTCGTAGTTTTAATCCTGTTTTTAATGGCTTTTAAAATATATAAATAGAATTTGTATCTTTCAGATCTTGTCTAATTTTATAATTAAAACCAAATTTACTTTGCTCTTCAGTACTAAAAATCTTCTGCTAGATAAAGCAAAAAGGTAAGGAAAAAATAAAGGGAAGTTGGGAAATGCTAGAGTTGGGAAATCTAGGCTCTGTTCCCATCTCTGCTACTGTGTCTGAATGATCTTAAGCAAGTAAATTAACCCTCCCTCTATAAAATGGGTATAGTTTACAACCTTTGTAAAATACTTACAAACACTCTGATTGATGGCTATACCACATTAAGTGCAAAGGACAGTCAGTACCTTATCACTTATTAAATAAACAATAACTCCTATGAAATATTTGTTATTTACATGGCTAATAAAACATTACACAATTTTCTCAAAAGTTTCCATCTCTAGCTTATTAACATTTTCTAAGTCCCAAGAGTATACACTGCCTCTACTTCTTTCTGCATATTATTCACTATTAAATTCAGAGTGGTATGTAGGTGTAATATGCATTTGCAAAGATGCCTGCACTAGAAGTTTTCACTAAAATTTTCCCACCATTTCTATCAATGGTTCAGCAGCACTATCCTTAAAGTGCCAGCTTTGAAATGTACGAGAGTCTCCAGTGGGGGCTCTTGTGCATTTCAAAGCAGAAGCGCCCGCATGGAGCCTGGGGTCAGCTGGGGACTCAGAGTCCCCCCGACACTGGGCTCCATTCGGCGCTGCCACTTTGAAATGCCACGCGGAACTGGGGTCAGCTGGCAACTCCCCAGCTGATCCCAGGCTCTGCGTAGCATTTCCCTGAAACCCGGTGGCGTTTCAAAGGGGCAGCGCTGCATGGAGCCTGGAGTCAGCTCCGTGCAGCACTGCTGCTTTGAAGTACCCCCTCTTCGCCCTCCTTTGCTGCCTCTATCTGGTAGAGGCAGCAACGGGGGTGGGGGGAAACTCGTTGACTAGTCCTTAACATCCTTAATCCCGATCCCACTCAAGTCAGCCAGGATTTCACCCCTAAGGCTCCAGGTACATGCCAGCATTTAAATACAAAGTCAACTAACTCTACTCACAATGAGTCTATATGCCCCAGATATGGGAGTGTTCTGCCAGATGTGATACCTCCAGAGGAGAGATGGGACACTGGGTCTCCAAGTTCCAAGTCAGGGATGTGGGGTCAAAGTCAGAGTGTGGGGAGGAGTGGAGCTGAGCAGAGCCCAGCTCTCCCAAGAACTTCTGCAACAGCCATTCCGATAGCTCCCATGCTGCTGTGCTGGCTG
This sequence comes from Pelochelys cantorii, assembly GCA_032595735.1. NCBI lineage: Eukaryota > Metazoa > Chordata > Testudines > Trionychidae > Pelochelys > Pelochelys cantorii. The sequence goes on from CM064328.1 coordinate 191,367,719, forward strand.
CTGGAAACTTATTTTAGAATATTTGTTTTCAGTTATTTTAGAATGCTGCCAAAATTTTCTTGCTATACACAAGTAACAGAAGAGAAATTGAAAGATTAATAATAATTTAATTTGGAGTGCATTAAAAGCTAGCAGCTGAGTTTCTGAAACTGTGATTTCTGCAGTGCAGTAGCCAGATGAATTCTTGATCTACCCTCTCTTGTCCTGGACAAATTCACTGCCACTGAAGTCAGTGGAGTTCATGTCAAGAGCGAATACAACCCAACATTTTTAATCCAAATGCCTTGATAAACATTTTTAGGGGACTTTTTATAGTGGCCCAAAATTTTCTATAATTCATATAGTGTCCAAAGATGTGCTAGGTGGTTAGGGATAAAACATCTTTCAGATATATTGTGCAATTTCCTGGATGAGAAAAAGTAAACTGTGTAGCTAGAATAATCAGCTCCAAAATTTTGATATGCATTATCTAACCTTATGTTTATCCCGTCTTCTCCTTTTTGATTTTTTCTTTTCCTTTTCTTTTTTGCGTTTCTTTCGTGATTTTCTATGTGCTTTTTCATTTTTCTGTTTATCTTCGCCTTTTGCATCTTGTTCTTCCTGAACTTCTTCAAATCCCGCATCATCTATTTCACCGTCTTCTAGCTCACCATCTTCCCTGTACGGAAAAGGTATGATTCAGATTAAATATGAATTTACAGTATTAAAAATATATAGTACAAAACTGTTTATCTGCCCATTTTCAATAATAAAAGCAAAGATTTTTTTTTTTTTTTTTACTACCAAGTCTCTCCCTTTCCTTCAACTAAATTTATTAAACAATGAACAACTTTTACCCCAAAGTTACTATAGGTTTCTTCTATAGTTTAAATAATGTATGTAAATCATAAATTTGTCTTGGCCTCAATACCAGAAGTAGTTTGTATACAATAAAAATTACAATAAATGTAAACCACACCTAACTAAAGCCCTCTCCACACTAGGAATACAGCCAAACCGGGGTAGTGTAATCTACAAAATGTGTCCCAGCTTGATTACAGTTTCAAATTGTAGTGTATAATGAATCTTTAATTATGTTTCATAATTAGGCTACAGCCTTGATCAGACCATAGCTTTCACCGGATCAAAGAGAGTTAAGGTCCAGTTTACATTACAAACTGTAATAACGTTTTCCACTTAATTAAGTGTTGCCACGAGGAGTCCTAATTTTGTTGCATATGTAGTGTAGACAGGGCATAAATACAGATGAGCAAGGCTCTTAGAAAGCCTTATAGTAAGTGGGACTGTACAATAAACATGGCAGTGCTGCCACCCTTGGAAAACACTACACTTTATATGAATGAATTTTATTTCAGGAACAAAATTTATCATAAAACTGAGATTGGGCCTGTAACAATGGCAAATCTGCAATACTTACCCCATGTGAAACATCCCACTGAAAACAAAGGAACTGTTTCATAAGTAATGATTATAATAACTTGCCCTACATTTCTGATGTTAAAAGAGCTACTCTGAAAAGGAAGCTGGTTTTAATAGTCCTAAACAATGCAACTACTAGTGGATTAATTTCACACATTCCACTACAACTCTATTTTAGAAAAAGAACACTACCGTGACATAAAAAGTTAAGAACTGCCATAGTGCATCCGACCAATGGGCAGTATTAGCCAGGATAGGCAAGGATGCAAAACCATGCTGTGAAGTGTTCCAAGTCACTTTTTGCCAGAAGCTGGGAATGGGCAACAGGATATGGTTAACATGATGATTACCTGTTCTGTTCATTCTCTTTGAAGTATTTGGCATTGGCCACTGTCAAAAAACAGGATACTGGGCTAGATGGACCATTGGTCTGACCCAGTATGGCCGTTCTTATATAGCAGCCTTTCTTCATCAATGGCCAGTTACCAAAGCTTCAGAGGGAATGTACAGAACAGAATAATTTTGGAGCGATCCAGCCTATTTTCCCTTCTTGACTTCTGGCAGTCAGATGTTTTGGGATGGAATTGCATCCCTGACCATCTCAGCTAATAGCCATTGATATCCTCCATGAACTTATTTAGTTTGTTTTTGAACCCATTTATACTTTTGCCCATCACAACTTTCCATGGCAATGAGTTCTGCAGGTTAACCACATACTGTATGAAAAAGTCTTTTCTCTTGTTTGTATTAAGCTTGCTGCCAATTGATTTCATTGGTTGATCCCTGATTTTGTGGGAAAGGGTAAATAACTATTCATTTTTTCCACACCATTCATTAATTTATAGACATCTATTTCTCCTTTCATCTCTTTTCTAAGACCAACACCCCTAATCTTGAATCTCTTTTCATATGGAAGCCATTTCATACTGCTGACCATCTTTGTTCCCCTTCTCTGAACCTTCTCCAGTTCCACAATCATGTTTTTGAGATGGGGTGACCAGACCTGGGCACACTGTTTGAGAGCACATTATGAGTTTATATAGTGGCGTTATATTTTCCTAATAGTTCCAAACGTTCTACTCAACTTTTTGACTGCTACTGTGCATTGAGCAGAAGTTTTCTGAAAACTATCCATGACAACTGACTCAAAATCTCTTTCTTGAGATGTAATACCTCATTTAAAACCTGTCATTTGATATATGCAGTTGGGGTTATTTTTTTTTAACATACATTACTTTTAGGGTGACCAAATGTCCCGATTTTATGGGGACAGCCCCAGCCAGCAGGCTCTTAATATATTTAAAAAGCAGAGTCACAGCATCTGGGCATGAGTCGGGAAATCAGTTGATTCCTGGATCGCACCCTGTCTCCGCTACTCCCTTGTACCCTGTGGAGATGGTGCTGGGAGGAACAGGCTTTTAAGCCGGCTCCCCCCCCCCCTCCCTTGTTACCTCTGCTAGAGAAAGGGGGGAGCAACTAGTTGAGGAACTAGTCAACTATCCAATAAGCTTCTGCTTATCGGCTAGTTGACTTGTCACTTACATCCCTATCTTGTATAGGCACCAATTATCCCCCTCCCTCCCATCCTGATTTTTCACACTTGCTGTCTGGTCACCCTAATTACTTTGCACTTATCAATGCGGAATTTCATCTGTCATTTTGTTGCCCAGGTACCCATTTTTTTGCCCAGTTACCCAGTTCAGTGCAACCCCTCTGTAATGCCTTGTAGGCAGCTTTGGTCCTAACTAACTTTAGTAATTTTGCATCATCTATAAATTTTGCCACTCCACTGTTCATTCCCTTTTCCACACAATTAATGAATATGTTGAACAGCACAGGTTTCAGTACAGACCCCAGGGATACCCTCACTATTTACTTCTCTCCACTGTAAACACTGACCATTTATCCCTACCCTTTCTTTCTCATCTCTTAACCAATTACTGAGCCATAAAAAAGGCTCTTCACTTTTATCGCATGACTATAGTTTTTTTTAAGAGTCTTTGCTGAGGCACCTTCTCAAAGGCTTTCTGAAAGTCCAAGTACACTGGGATCACCTTTGTCCATGTGTTTGTTGACCAGCTCAGAATAGTCTTATAGATTGCTAAATAAGGATTTCTCTTTACAAAACCCATATTGATACTTCCCTGACAAATCATGTTTATTTATATGTCTGAGAATCTGTTCTTTACCACAGTTCCTACCAATGTACTCAGTACAGCAGCCTGTAATTGCCAGAATCACCTTTGGAATAGGGATGTAAAATCCTGATTAATCAGTTAAAAATCCTGAATAATCAGTTAACTGGTTAAACATGTTAACCGACTAAGCAGGATCCCGGCCCCAGTGCTCGAGCTGCCGTTTCCCCTGGTAAGCGGTTATCCATTCACATCCCTACTTTGGAGAGCTTTTAAAACAACTGTGTTTAAAACAACATTAGCTACCTTCTCCGTCATCTGATAGAGTCTTATTTTACTGAAAGGTTACATACTAGTTAGAAGTACTGCAACTTCATAGCTGAGTTTCTTTGGAACTCTTGTATTGATACCATTTTGTTCTGGCGCCTTATTAGTGTTTAGTTTATCAATCTGTTCTAAAACCTCTTTTAGTGACACACCAATATGGAACAATAATTCAAGTCCTCCATCCCAAAATAGCTCTGTTACCACCTCTCCTCAGTGAAGACTGATGCAAAGAATTCATTTAGCTTCTCTGCAATGGCCTTATCTTCCCTGAGTATTCCTTTAACACCATGGTTGTCTAGTGGCCCCCTGGGTTGTTTGGCAGGCTTAAAACAAAATCTTCCTGTTAGCAACTTGCTGGAGACGCAAAAACTAAACAAGTTCAAACTTTATAGGCCATCTATGCTACTAACTTGATAATTCCAATTAGTGGAAATTTGTGTGTGTGTGTGTGTGTGTGTGTGTGTGTGTGTGTGTGTGTGTGTGTGTGTGTGTGTGTGTGTGTGTGTGTGTGTGTGTGTGTGTGTGTGTGTGTGTGTGACTTCTATGATCATATACAAAAAAATTAATAAATATGCTAGTGATAAACATTATACATAGCCAAATTACTGTAGGAAGAAAAAATAAAGGGCTTCTTTGTTGAAGCAGCGAACTATACATGACGTTTTAAATCTGTTTTTTAAACACAGAATGTATTGATTGCTACTGTATAAACTAGGCCATGCATATCATTTTGTGGTTGCGTAAAAACTTGGTTTTCCTCCCCCAAAGCTCCCTAAATTAGTTGTTCTTTTCAGGATTTATCAAGGATTGTGGGGTTGTTGGGGTTTTTTTTTTTTTAAATCTGTGTCAGTCTTCAATACTTTCACAAACTGTATTTGAAAGCTTTTTGGCACCAGAAACATCAAACTGTAATTTCAATCTGTGAATGAGAAAGTACAGTTACTTACCTTCTAGTAACTGAATTTTTAAAAGATGCATGGTCCTCATGGGTTTTACAATGGGTGTGCACGTGCTGTGTGTGTCTGTGCTTCCTTGTGTTTCTAAGTGTGGACAGAGAGGATGGTGTGGACCAACTGCCTCTCCAATTCTGACTTTACTGTGAATCACATGAGGATCTAAGCACAGGGGAAGAAGGATGGGTTGTGAACACCCATACAGACCACACATTTAAAAGAAGTTCAGTTACTAGAAGGTAAATAACCTTTCCTTTTTGGATGCTGGTTTTTAGAGGTTTTCACTGTGGGTGACTTCCAAGGAGTGCTTGTTGAGGAGGATGCAGCATGTAAATATATGCATCCAGCTGTTCCTGTGGAGACTGGCTCTTCACCCCTTGGTGGTCACAGCTGGGTGCATTACACAACTTGTACTCAGAACCTCAAATGTATGTTCCCTGGGCCCCAGTAAGATTAATGAGTAGAATCACAGAGTTCAGAGGTGGACCTTGCAGTGGGTACCATTGGTCATTTGGCAAGAAATGCTGTTGTGACATGAGAGCAAGAGAGTGCAGCTGGAAGCCCTGTCTGAAGTAATAATTCTCAGTTAAGCAGCCTGGGGGGAGGAGGACTGTTTGTATTTGCTTATTCTTGTCTGATGAAAAAGAGTCAAGCTCCAATATGGTGCTGCAGGATCAATCCCTAGAGACCAGTAATGGGGGCAGATGGTTAGCATGGTGACTAAGCCTGAGCCCCTAGTACATGTCTGGGCTCCAGTACCAACAAATGGCAAGTAGATGGCATTGGGACTTCCTGCAAAAGGATCAGTTCTTAGAAAACTGGAAATTTCAGGTCATATATATAGGCCTTTCAGGAGAGCAGACTAAAGTCCTGCCTAAGATAATCTGTGTAGGGACAATAACGTCAGAGGGAGAACCATCCCTTATGCTGTGCAGATATTACCAACATCCTGTTTTGGAACACTGAGCTCTCCCAGTACCATCTGCTCCTCCTCCTTCCTATGATTCACAGGTGCACCCATTCTGGGGCATGGAATCTCAGGTGGCAAGGAAATCCTCTTTCCAGAAGAAATTGGTCTCTCTTCTCAAGGGGGTATTTGCCTTTGTCTTCCTTGTATTTCTGTCTCCTGGCGTATCTATGTTTCCTTGAGGACTTTGATCTGTTGAGACTGGACTCTGGAGGGGTACTGTCTGGAGGATCTGGACAGGTGAGTGTATAGTAGGAAAGTTCAGGACCCAATGGGGGCCTGATGAAGAGCTCCATAAGGTGTGTCTGAATTCACAAGATTGCCATGCTTTTCTCCCACACACAGGCAGATGCTGTACTTCGAAAGGATATGAGATTCCTGAGGAAATACACGCAGGATTTGTATGGACTGCTCTCTGAAGAACCAGGGCAGGCCAGGCAAGTCTTGAAGTCTGGAACACTGGGCATAATAGGTGCCTAAAAGACACCCTCTCCCCCGCAAATACCCAACTAATTAGCACTGAAAAACCAAGGCTATCAAAATTTAAACTGTTTACAGACTTGAAGCAGCACAATGCTGAAGAGCATTAAAGGACACAAAGTTCCATTCCAGGCCACAAAAAGTAGAGAAAGAGATGGAGAGGCAGTCCATCCATATGGCTTAAGCCCTTCCTTAAGAGCATAAGGAGGTACAGGCGTGGACCAACTGAAATTGGCACACATGTGCTCAGAGAGAATACCTACTCGGACCTGGACCTAAAAAGAACTATACTCAAAAAATGAAGAAATGAAAACATCAATGTACTTATTAAACCTACAAGAAAATATAAGATAGTCGGAGATAACAATATATAAGAAAGTTAGAGAACTGCCTAAAAAGCTAAGGGATGAAGACACTAGTGATTTATCAAAGGTATATGGCTGATGGCTCAATCAATTATCAGTGGTTCTTGAGAAAAGTGTGTGCAGACAGCAAGTTCTGAACTGTTTGGGGACTCGATGTGCTAGATTCTTAAAACCTTTGGGAGAGATGGATAACAGTTCTACATGGAACTGGCTAGTTGTTCTTGTTTTTAGTTTTCACAGTGCTGGATTCACAGTTTCTCATTCTAACTGTACAGGTTGAACCTCTCTAGTTCGGCAATCTCTGGTAACGTCTGCAGTCTGGCATGATTAGTGAGCCAGATGTCCACTTATCATGGAAGTGGCCAAATTTCCCGTGGTCCTATAAAGTCTGTTTAAAGCTACCAATCCTGGCTCTCAGTGTTCTGTGTTGTAATGATTGCCAAGCTGCGGCGAGCCCTGCTCGCCAGTCACGCGGTTCTGCACGCTGCGCATGCACAGACCGCACTGCGCAGCTGTGCCGGCTTATAATCTACTTGCCATGGGCGAGTAGATTACATTAATTGTTGAGCCCTGTGTGTTATTTAGCTGTAATTTACCCCTAAATGTCTTCTAAGAGCCCAGTAAGCAGTAGAAGTGTGGGTAATACTGCTAGACAAATTCTCTGATTCAGCAATGGTCAGGTCCCAACGGTGCCAGACTAGAGATAATCAACCTGTAGTAAAGGTGAAAGCTGCTAATCAACACTGCAAATGGAATATCAAACTTCACTGTATAAATTTTTGACTCAACCTGCCCAAAGTTGAAGCGGTAGGAAACAAATGATTTAATAGACAATTAACATAAATAACTCTCCTAAAGTAAAATGTAAGCATGTACAGTAGCAAGATGGAAAGGTTTTATGTTTATCTCAAATGTTGCAGAAAATTCAGATGTTCCATGATCAAATGAGCGATTGAATGAGATACTGTTTACTGACATGCATGTATTAATGAGTCTGAGCACCCCACAGGCAAGACATTTTTAATGCTACCAAAGCCACTGATTTATCCAAGATAGTATAATTCAAATACCAGTTTCAAGGCATTCTAGCAGTTCAACATTCTCTTTGTTCAAGAGCATTTTCTATTCCCATGTCATACCAAAACTGAGAAAAATTTATGAGGGATGGTGGTCACAGTAGTTCTGGTTGAGAGAAGTTGCAAATTCCTACACTGATTAATGAAACATTCTTCTTTGTTCTGATGAAGTGGAGTCAGCCTGTTTGGAAACCATGTGGTCAGTTACAATGGAAACAAGTAAGGAAGAACACAGCAAAACTAGATGGGACTGACTTTTACATACCAAGACACTGTTACACAGTGGCACATACTCACACTACCTTTTCTCACAACAACGATAACTGCAGCTTTACATATTCCCTGTAAGTTTAAGTCCTCAGTTAAACAAGAAATTATGACTGTCAGGGAAAATAATCAATCCTGGACTTTCACATAGACAATGACAAAACAATGACCAGTCATGTGGACTCAGTGGCAGCTCATAATTTTCTATTTCTACGTTCTCTTTTTCAAGTCACCTAAAACTGATACCCAATTACTGTTTGACAGAATGCATCTGAGGGGAAAATGGTCCAGAAGAGAAAGCCAAATATTTATGTTTTAAAAATTCCTGAGTAGATTATTGTTTGAAAGAAAGGAATGAAACAAGGAATATCTTGTTATCAAGATAATCAAGATAATATCAAGTTAATATCCATGTTAACTTCCATCCTGTAAAGCTGGAAAAATACAAGATTGTGGTAATGACTGCAAGTTCCGTAAGGAACTCATCTATATTTTTGTCACAATGGTTTTTCCTCTGTGATTAAAAAGCTATTCTGAGAAAGCAGGTTGTTCACACTGGATTAAACCCCAAGAGTGCTTTCTAAGGGATTGTTCAAATAACTCAGTTCCATTGAAAATGACAGGGTAACACAGATGGGATTCAGTGAAAGATCTTAAATTTCTCTTTTTACTGGTGAACTGTGGAATAAAGTAACTTTGGATAGATGTTGCAGGGCATTCTAATTTTTTGAATCCACATATTTTAGTAAGAACTCAAACTATTTTTAAGGAACTGAATAATATTGTAAATACAGATTTTTCCACAGAAAATGGCAGGCAGCTTTAGACCCTGTAACACACGTTCTGAGGGAAGGGAACCAGAACGAATGAAGATTAAACACATAGGCTTCTTAGTCTGCTCTAAAAGAAAATTCAACAGGTTATGATTATTAAAAAAAGAAATACATATTCTCTGAAGTTCAGCAGTTTGTGAGAAAAAAATTTCCACATTCAAAAGCTGTTCATTGTTAACAGCAAAGAGCCTAAATCTGCTCAGAAGGAGACAGAATAAAAGAAGACTGGAATGCCATGCTTCAATAGTCCAGCAGAGAGAGTCTGCACTCAAAGGATGAAAGGAATAAAACAAGCCTAAACTGCTTTCACTGTACTGAAATGAGGATGAACTACTAGACCATGAGTAGTTCCCAGACCAGCAGATGTCCATTATGACAAAACTTTATATGCCCTTACATAAATCTTATTACATAGCCCAGACAGCTACAAAGAATTTCTTCCCCTCAAACAGAAGATGGGAGAGATGACGTTGAGGCTATTATATTTTTCCCTAAATCCTCAATGAAGAAATGTTTTATATTTTTGAGGAAATTCAGCTAACAGTCCAACTGGAGAAAATCTGTCTGATTAATGTACATAGTATCTTACTTAGTATCTCAGAAGGGGATATGACCATACAATTTAGATCTTTAAATTAAAGCACTTTATACTGAAAACATTTGTTCCATAATACCTGAGTTTAGTTTAAGTTAAAAAAAAGTAGCGTGTAATTACTTATAAGATGCATACACCATCTTTTCTAAGTGTGTTTTTGATCTTCTGACTCTTGTTATTGGCATTGTACAAGACTGTTCTGTATATTAAAATCAATAAAAATAGATTGCTAAAAAGATCAGCAGATAGGCTATAAAATAACTGAAAATTCAAAAATGAATTTGATAAGAAATATGCAATCTTCTTTTATGCTCAGAATAACCCTTCCATGGAGCATAAAGTGAACAATTTAGAAATTACTGAAGCACTTTGTCCTGAATTCATTTTTGCATATTTTAAAAAGTGAATAGAGGAAAAATACAAATTAATGTTAATGCAACATTAATGACCCAAGAATGGAATATATTATAATATTTTGTAACATGCAGACAATGTTCTGAGCCCTTTACCAATGAAGCTGAAATTTTCATGTGGTTGGTTTCTTTCCAGAGATGATTTTTTTTTTTGAAAGATTAAGAAAAATACTTTTAGTTGCTTTTGAGTTATGAGTGATAGATACATTTTCCCAATTTATTAAAATATCTAAACGTGTTTTTTTAAATATAAAGTGATTACATCAACAAAGTTTAAAACATGAAACTTTGCATGGATATACCGTGGTCCCTGCCGAGGAGTAAATAAAATGTTTTGGAGGGGAAAAGTAAATAAGTGATTAAAAAAATCCAATGGATAACCACAGGTTATGCTCTAGTACAGTGGTAGGGAACCCTTCTGGGTTTAGGGGCCGCTGACCCACAGAAAAATCAGTCGGGGTCCACACACAACTGAAAAGCAAAGTTAAAAACCCCTAACAGAAGCAGAAAGACACCCCCCACATTCCCCTTGAACACCAGAGGCTGGGGGAGGTCCAGACGAGTAGATTTTGTGCACTCCAGCCCTGTGGGTGGGTGGCTGGAGTGCCAGCGTGGGCTCCCCAGTGCTGAGCCTCAGGGACCGGATCCAAGCAAGCTGGGGGCTGCATCCAGTCTCTGAGCCTGAGGTTCCCCACCTCTGCTCTAGTAAGAACTCTACCCACCCCCTCATAATTTTGTATATATAGCTGGGATTATGGTTTCCAATAGGCATCACTTTGCATTTACCAACACTGAATTTCATCTGCCATTTTGTTGCCATTCACCCAGATTAGTGAGATCTTTTTACAAGTCTTTGCAGTCTACTATAACTATTTTGAGTAATTCTGTATTGTCTGCAAATTTTGCCACGTCACTGTTTACCTTTTTCTAGATCATTTGTAAGTACAGGTGGCCCCCAACTTGCAACACGATCAGTGCTTGGGGAAGCGTTGCAAGCCGGGGCATTGTAACTCGAATCCGCATTTACGATAGGTGCCATGCGCCGTCGTAAATGAAGGCTGAGGTCATAAATCAGGGGTTTTCGGCCCCTTCTGCACTTACAAAAATGAACATAAGTACGAGGGGGCGCAACTGGGGCCGTTGTAAGGCGGGGTTTTCCTGTATGTTGAATGACACTGGTCACAACACAGCTCCCGGGGCACACCACAGTTTATTTCTCTCTGTTCTGAAAACTGACCATTTATTCCTACCCCTTGTTTATGTCCTTTTAACCATGAGAGGACCTTTCCTCTTATCCCCTGATTGCTTATTTTACTTTGGTGAGGGATCTAGCAAAAGGCTTTCTAAAAGTCCATGTGCACTGAATTATCCTGTTTACATGTTGTCTGATCCCCTCAAAGAATTCTGATTAATTGGTGAGGCATGATTTCTCTTTACAAAAGCCACAATGGCTCTTCCCCAACAAAGCATGTTCATATATGTGTATCTAAACCAATCTGCCTGTTACTGAAGTTATGCTTACTGGCCTGTAATTGTAGGGCTTGCCTCTGGAGCCTTTTTTAAAAATTAGTGTTGTATGAGCTATCCTCCAGTGATCAGCTATGGAAGTGGATTTAAATGACAAGTTACAAACCACATTTAGTAGTTCTACAATTTCACATTTGAGTTCCTGCAGAACACTTGGGTGAATCCCATCCGATCCTGAAGACTTATTATAGCTTAATTTATCAATTTGTTCTAAAATTTCCTCTAATAACACCTCAATTTGGGATAGGTCCTCAGATTTGTCACCTAAAAATGGCTCAGGTTTGTCAACCTCCCTCACATCCTTTGCAGCGAAGACTGATGTAAAGAATTCATTTAGTTTCTCCACAATAGCCGTATCTTCCTTGAGTACTCCTTTACCCCACCTCGATTATCCAGTGGCCCCACTGACTGTTTGGCAGGCTTCCTGCTTCTGATGCACTTAAACATTTTGTTGCTGTTAGTTTGAACCTTTAGCTAGTTGCTCTTCAAATTCTTTTTTTGCCCACCTAATTATAACTTTACACTTGATTGCCAAAGTGTATACTTCTTTCTACTTTCCACAGTAGGATTTACCTTCAAATTTGTAAAGCATGCCTTTTTATCTTCAACAGCTTCTTTAACTTTGTTGTTTAGCCATGGTGTACTTTTTTGGTTCTCTTAATATGTTTTTAATTTTGGGATATACATTTAATTTGAGCCTCTATTACAAAGTTTATAAAAAGTTTCCATGCAGTTTGCAGTATTTAACTTTTGAGTCTGTATCTTTTAATTTCCATTTAACTAGTGGTCCCATTTTTGTGTAGTTGCCGTTTCTGAAGTTAAATGCTACTGTGATGGGCTTTTTTGGTGCCTCCCCCACTTTCCTTGAGCCAGGATATTAAATTTAGTTATATGATGGTTGCTATTACCTAGTTCAGGTATATTCACCTCTTGGACAAGACCCTGTGTTCCACTTAGGACTAAATCAAGAACTGAGTCTCACCTTCTGGGTTCCAGGACTAGCTGCTCCAAGAAGCACTCATTATGATGTCAAGAAACTCTCTGCATCCTATCCTCAGGTGACATGCAACCAGTCACTATGAAGATAGCTGAAATCCCCTATTATTATTATTACTGAGTTTTCTATTTTTGTAACCTTTCTAATCTCTCTGAGCATTTCAGTCACCATCAACCATCCTGGTCAGGTAGTCAGTAGTATATCCCAAAGGCTATATGATTATTATCAGGGCTCGCCAAGCGGCAGCGAGCCCCGCTCGCCAACTGCGCGGAACCGCATGCTGCGCAGCCGCACCGGGCTAAAACCTACTCGCCACGGGAGAGTACATTGCCTTAATTGTCGAGCTCTGATTATTATTATTATTATTCAAACATGGAATTTCTAGCCATAGGGAGCCTATAGTACAGTTTGGCTCATTTAAGATTTGTATTGTATTTTATTTGGTTTTCTTTCACATATAATGCTACTCCTCCCAATCTATTTTGTCATTCCTATATATTTTGTACCCTGGCATTACTGTATCCCACGGATTATCATCATTTCACAAAGTTTCAGTGATTCCTATTAATATCCTCATTTAATACCAGGCACTCAAGTTTACACATCTTGGTATTTAGTTTTCTAGCATTTAAATTTGTCATTTTTAGCTGTCTGCCACTATGTAACTGAATGGGACCGTTTTTCATCTATTTCTTGTCAGATCCTACCTGTACTTTATCATCTTCCATCCTTTCCTCCTTACTAGGCTATAGAGAATCCGCATTAACAAATCCTCCCCTAAGGAATGTCTCTGTCCAAACTGTGTGCTCCTCTGCACTCGTCAGCTTTTTCAGAAGAAAACAGCATAAAAAATGGAGATTCAACAATTTTAGGATCTCCACAATATTTCTGAATTTTCCACTGTTCTGCAAATTTGAAAAAAAAAATCACTAACACATTTTCATTACAAAGATGCATTCCAACTGAAACAGAAGTAAAGCTGCACAGTTAATTCAATCTTACAGAGAACTGTTTCTAGCCAAACAGCCAAAGCTAAGCTGGTAACTCATTCACTTCAGTGAAGTGTGAGTTTCAAAGTCTAACTAGAATTAAATATAAAGCAGAAGTAGATTTTACTACAACTTTAAAACTGCAATAAAAAAATCAAACTGTCAGGAAATGCCAATATTAAGATTTCAATACCAACATTTTAATTCGATCATACTGCACATAAAAAGTATTCACAATTCAATTTTTCTAATTAACTATATAACTATACTGTTTTACTGTTTAAGTTGTAAAAATGTATACTATACCATAAAACAAATCATGTGCAATGTAACCATTATTGTCTGAATGTACAATAAATTCACCCTTTTCACATAATGTATAATTTGTGTTCTTAAGATTTTTCAGTCTGCAAGTGAATTTTGGATGGGGCTCAACTATCATGACATTAAACTAATACAAACGTGCAACAATATCTGGAAATGAAAAAAAGCGTCTCAGTAAAACAGAAAAAACAAAAATAGAAACGGAAGAGAATTTATTTGGACTTTGAAACAAGAGGATTAATTCTTTGGACATCATCTATTCTCAAGGTATTAAGCACTTCAGATCAGTCTAGGGCTCACTTGGGTACATTATAGCAAAAAAGCCAGTTTTGGCCACTGACAAGTAAAGCAACTGGATCTGTCGTTCCAGCTAGAAACATTCACTTTGAGCAGGGCTGGGCAAGATGCGGCCTGGGGGCTGGATCCAGCCTGCCTAGCACTTTGATGCGGCCTGCAGACTGCATTTGGCCACTTTCTATTTATACCCTGCTGCTCGCGCCACCAAATTTCCAGGCAGTGGCTCAGGCAAGGAGGATCCTGGTTCATGACTCTTGGTTGTGGCACTACCCTGGCAGAGGCAAGAGCTGCGAGTGGCTGCCAGACAACATAGTAGCAACAGAGTCAGGAGCTGCAAGCCCTTTAAATACATAGCTGCAGCAACCCTGGGAGGCTGCTATGTAACAGGGTAGCAGCGGGGCCAGGAGCCACAAGCCCTTTGCTGTGTTTTTAATTCAAAGGTTCCGGCTGCAGACAGCTCTGGGTGGAGACTAGTCCCCGGGCCCAACCCTTCCTCCCCAGGCTCTGCCCCTTCCGGACATGGACCACATAGGAAAGAGAAAAGTTCAGGAAGTAACACCCCCCCCCAACAAAAATTATTGCGCACCCCTGACTTGGGCCTCTGCTCACGCAGTATTATCAACCCAGTCTGATGCCAGATGCTGACTACATTTGTCAATGGGAATCTAGGAGAGAACGTCACAGCCTTCCTTGCCTCTCCTTTATGCTCTACTGCAAGCACACATCCAAACTCCACCCTCCTCATGGCCTTTATTTCTGAGAGGATCTGCCTGGTGCTATCCATTCCCAACTTCTCTTGAGTTATTAGCCAGATGGTAGCAGCACTGCCTGGAAAACCAAAATAGGGTATAAATTGTTTAGGAGCCCAGAAGCTTCAGAGGGGTAGCCGAGTTAGTCTGTAACAGGAAAAATTTAAAAGACAACGAATAGTCTGGTAGCACTTACAAAACATCTATATGTTTTGTTAGTCTTTAAAGTGCTACCAGACTACTTGTTTTTTAGGAGCCCAGAGCAATTCTACATCAGGCAGCAGGCCTGCTAGCCTAACAGTAGCGAGATCATGTACACCACTACTGAAGAGACTATGAAACCAAAATCTTGATAGAAAAATAAGCAAGACCTTGTTTTTCTAACAAAGAGATCACATTTAATTTAGACAAATTAAAACAATATTAAAAGGAGCCATTTCAATATAGCTGCTGTCAGTGATGGGCTCTGCTTAAGGGAATCAGACACTGAAAGTCACTGGAAGTTGAGAATCCTTTTAAAACACACTTGAACTTCGGTACTCCGGGTGTCCCTGATCCGGGAACATCCAGGGTATGGACTCTGGGAGGGTGAGGAGGAAGCAGCTCTGCACGCTGACGCTGCCCCTCCTCCCTGGCTGGGAGAATGGCAGCAACACAACACACTTCTCCTGAGGCTTTTCCCAGCTACTCCCATAGCGGCAGGGGTGCAGTGCCTGGCAACACCGTGGAGCGCAAAATCATGTGCTCCCTAAGTGGGGTGCCAAGTAAGCACTCCACCCCCCACCTACCTCACACCCAGATACTGCAGAACCCTCCATGGCCCAGAAAATTCTTTAATCCAGCATACCCTGTTTTGCAGAGTATGCTGGATTAAAGAAATTCAAGTGTATCGTTCCACAGTCTAATAAAAAGATCAAGGTATTATTATGGACTGCTCAGTAAGACATCCTTTTAATAGGCAGCAAAGGTCAAAATCAAATAAGGCGTTACAATGCAGTAAGAAGGGGACAACAAACAATATGGAAAATTTGCTATTTAAATTAAGGTTAAATCCTCATTTGAATACTGGATTTAGTATTAGTGACGTAATCTCTCAAAGGACATAACAAAAATAGGAAAAAAGTCCAGATAAGAAAACAAAACATTATAATAAAATGTGGAACTGTGGAAGAGAAAAAGTAAAAGAAGGATTATTTTTCATAAAATAGATAAAGAAAGGCAACACCCATGTAGCGAGTGAGAGGTTCTGAAATATACAGATACCAGATTCATCTATAGTTCTAAGAATAGTTTCCACTCCAGACACAAGCCCTAATTCCAAAGTGTTAGAATTTGGAAATACAGCAAATAAACCCACTTTAAGGCAGTTCTTATCAGTATCAATTTCAAAATGTATCTATGATTTCAAAACATTACACTTGGCATTAAAGTAACTACAATCTACTCCTCCTAAGTATGTTAAATCACCTCATATCAAGATACAATAATTGGTCTATTGCATCCACAGCATCAGATCCAGTGGAAATCCTATAGCTGTTTGGTGGAATAAATTGAGAAAACTTCAGTTCTCTTCTCAATATTGGAGCTACCTCAGGTATAAGATTAGTTATCGATTAAGAAATCTTCTATAACTAACGAGTGATGTTGGTTCCCCAATCTTCGCAGGTGAAATTACTTTCATATGGATCAGTATTCCCTCTAATTTTTTCCACCCATGGCTAATACTTTACTAGACTTGTGCATAAAGTCCTTGAAAAAAAAAGAGGTTGCCCCTTCCTATCTGAGGACCCCAGAGTCTTTAGAAAAACATTCCAAGAAAACAGGAACATACGACTTAGATCTGGAATGGACCTTGTGGATCCAGTCCAGTCCACTGCAGGCAACATCATCATATAAACCCATTCATAAACTGATCAAGCTCCACCTTAGAAGTACAGAAAAGCTGTTATCTGGCATTCAATCAATCAGCATTTCTGATTTCTCCCAATACGAATTTTCAGTCTAGTAACAGAACTAACATACTGATCAGCATATTATGAAATTGCGTATTCTGCACTCCACTTTTACGCAAGAGGCAGAAGACAAGTAAGCAAACTAACATCAAGGATTTATTCAAAAAAGCAGCTTCTACAGTGTACAGTAGGATTATTACAGATTCAACCCAATTTCTTATACTACCTACATATACAAGGATAATTGATATTGATGATGAACCTGAGGCACAGAAACATCCTGAAGCACCTACTAAATCAAAGAAAGACTGAATTCTGTTCAGTATATTTTTAGTGATCTGGGTGTACACCATGTGCTGCCCACAGCTTAGTATCATAAGGTAACCTACTGTATGGAAAACTTTAGCCGTATACACCAAGTGCTTCAAGAAACCAACCACTGTGCACTTTAGTACTACTACTGGATTGGTGTATACATGTATACTATTTTTGAACTCTATTTGTTTTGTTGTATTCTAATTCCTTGAAAACTAGTATTCCATTGGTAAAGTATAACTCAGTTAACCAGAATATTCTATTAATTGGCACCCCCATTTGCTCCAACACGCTGAGAGCTTTTACTATAGATAGGTTTATCCCCCATGCACACACACTCCTGATACTGGAAGGCTGTTCCAGAATCTCATTTCTCTGATGATTAGAAACCTTTTAATTTTCCAGCCTAAATTTACTCATAGCTGGCTTATACCCATCTGTTTTCATACCAACTTTGAGCTTTAGCTTAAATAGCTCTTCTCTCTCCCTGATATCTACCCTACAAGGTGTTTATAGACAATAATCAGATCTATCAGCTTGTTTTGCCCGTGTAAAAACAAGCCATTTTTGTCTCCTCTCATAAGACAGGTTCTGCATTCCCTGACCATCCTAACAGGCCTTTTCTATACCTGTTACAATTTAAATTAATCTTTCTTGAACATGGATGACAATAATCACACACATTGTTGCAGACGGTATTTTACCAGTGCCTTGCATAGAGTCATTAATACTTCTCTCTCTCTGAAAATACTGTAATCCTAGAAATACTTTTCCTGATATATCACAGGACTACATTTGCTTTTTTTCATGATAAACTTAAAAAACAACAAATGGTCTGGTAGCACTTTATAGACTAACAGAACATGTAAATGGTATCATGAGCTTTCGTGGGCACAGTCCACTTCTTCAGATGACTGGAGTTTTGCCCACGGAAGCTCATGATGCCATCTACATGTTTTGTTAGTCTATAAAGTGCTACCAGACCATTTGTTGTTTTTAAAGTTTATCCTGTATGGACTAACTCGGCTACCCCCGAAGCTTTTTTCATGACTGCACCACCTTTAATGGAGGTCCCATTAAAGCCACTGGGACTACGTTAAGATCCCACAAAGGAACTGGCTCTGGACCTAAAGATGGAAACAAAGCAGCCCTTTCAAAAATCTTGCTACCATGGTACTGGAAAAGACTGATCTTTCCCAAATGAGGAGATGAAATGCTGGTAGCACTGCCAACTGCACTCTGAATTATATAAACACAAGTCCTGATAATTTAAGGTGCAGCAAGTATTCCCAAGACACCCTGGATACAAGCCAGTGTTGGCTGAATTCCATGGGCCAATGACTACACCAAAATTGCTTTCATTTTATTAAATAGGCCATTCTGATAGAGCCAATTGTACTGCTGAACAGAACCTGTTGAGCATGTGCAGAACACCACTCTCTCTCCTCATTTAGCCATGAAGCAGCTACACTGGGAAATGCACAGGGCTGAGCATGGGATGCAAGGTGATTCTGAATGACTAGGTTGGGATGGAGAGGAAGCAGTACCATAGGCAGAACTGGCAACACAAGAATAGAGAACCAGCACTGCACTGGTCTTGCTAATTTAACAAATGAGCTTGGCCTGATCCACCTTCAGATTAAACATAATATGTAAGATGATCAGGAGCAGGGAGCTATCTGCCAGCTGAGATGAAAAGTGTTGGACAGGGAGCCTGTACTGAGGTGCACTTGAGAAAACGGATGGCATTTCCTGTTGTTGCTCATAGCAAACAGGTTTATTGTCAGAATGTCCCAAACTGTGAAGATGATCAGGAAGATAGTTGTATTCAGAGATGACTTCTGACTCAGGATAAAATTCCTGCTGAGATAGCCAGTAAGATGGTTCTAGACACTAGAAAAGTGGTTAGCTATTGGAGCGATGCTCTCCTTGATGCAGCAACAACCTAATTCCCTCCTGGAAGAGCATCCTGAAATGTGTTCCCCCTTGCTAGTTCATATAATACATTGTGGTGGTGATACAGAAAAACCTGTATATAATCCAATGCCCCAGCATACTCATAGGCAGTGAGGATTCCTGCTCCAATCACAGATCTTGAACTTTCAGTGACTGCAGATGTGCTCCCCAACCCACCAGGGAGACGACAGTGACAACAGATGTAGTTGGTAAGAACTGGATGAAGAGAAGTCCCTGCCACACCTTCTCTGGACACATCCACTACTGCGAGAAGTCCAGGATCAGATGAGGAAAATGGACCAATTTGTTCAGGGAATAATGATAGTATACCATCCTGAACCATGTATGGAAGGGGCAAAGGCACAACACCTTGCAACTGCATCACCTGTGGCAAGTGGACATGTAGCTCAAGAGCCTCAAGCACATCCATGCTGTCATAGAAGGCTGAGAGCTAAGACTGCAAGTCTAGGCAAAGGGAACAAATTCTCTGATAACAGTCAGACAGTAGAAACACTCTTGAAACACAGTGGCCAATACCAGATGCCCCAAAGGGAGGGCTTACAACAGGTAATCCTCACATGATCCTTCCCCTATCACCCACCTCCAGAGAAACAAAGGCTAGGAATACCATTCCTACCCATCCTGGCTAACAGCCACTGATGGGACTAACATCCATGAATCTATCTAGCTCTTTTTTGAACCCTGGTTGACTGTACGCTGAGTGAAGAAAAACTTCCTTTTGTTTGTTTTAAACCTGCTGCCTATTAATTTCGTTTGGTGACCCCTAGTTCTTTTATTGTGGGAATAAGTAAATAACTTTTCCTTATTCACTTTTTCCACACCAGTCATGATTTTACAGACCTTTATCATATCCCCCCTTAGTCTCCTCTTTTCTAAGATGAAAAGTCCAAGTCTTTTTAATCTCTCTTCATATGGGACCCGTTCCAAACCCCTCGTCATTTTTGTTGCCCTTTTCTGAACCTTTTCCAATGCCAATATATCTTTTTTGAGATGAGGTGACCACATCTGTACGCAGTATTCAAGATATGAGCGTACCATGGTTTTATATAGAGGCAGTAAGATATTCTGTCTTATTCTCTATCCCTTTTTAATGACGCCTAACATTCTAGTTGCTTTTTTGACTGCCGCTGCACACTGAGTGGATGTTTTCAGAGAACTATCCACAATGACTCCAAGATCTTTATCTTGAGTAGCTGTAGCCAAATTAGTCCCCATCATATTGTATATATAGTTGGGATTATTTTTTCCAGTGTGCATTACTTTATATTTCTCAACATTAAATTTCATTTTGTTGCCCAATCATTTAGTTTGGTGCAATCTTTTTGAAGCTCTTCACAGTCTGCTTTGGTCTGAACTATTTTGAGCAGTTTGGTATCATCTGCAGATTTTGCCACCTCACTGTTTATCCCTTCCTCTATATCATTTATAAATAAGTTGAATAGGATGGGTCCCAGGACAGACCCTCGGGAGACCCCACTAGTTATCTCTCTCCACTCGGAAAACTTACCAATTATTCCTACCCTTTGTTTCCTGTCTTTTAACCAATTATCAATTCATGAAAGGACCTTCCCTCTGATCCCATGACAACTTACTTTACTTAAGCCTTTGGTGAGGGACCTTGTCAAAGGCATTCTGGAAATCTAAGTATACTATATCCACTGGATCCTCCTTGTCCACGTGTTTGTTGACCCCCTCAAACAACTCTAGCAGATTAGTAAGGCATCATTTCCCTTTACAGAAACCATGTTGACTTTCCCCCAACAAATTATATTCATCCATGTGTCTGACAATTTTATTCTTCACTATAGTTTCAACTAATTTGCCCAGTACTGACATTAGACTTACCGGTCTGTAATTGCCGGGATCATCTCTAGAGCCCTTTTTAAATATTGGCGTCACATTAGCGATCTTCCAATAATGAGGTATGGAAGCCGATTTAAAGGATAGGTTACAAACCACAGTTAATAGTTCCGCAATTTCCCATTTGAGTTCTTTCAGAACTCTTGGGTGAATGCCATGTGATCCTGGTGACTTGTTACTGTTAAGTTTATCAATTTGTTCCAAAACCTCCTCTAATGACACTGCAATCTGGGACAATTCCTCAGATTTGTCACCTAAAAAGAATGGTTCAGGTTTGGGAATCTTCCCAATATCCTCAGCCGTGAAGACTGAAGCAAAGAATTCACTTAGCTTCTCCGCTATGACTTTATCATCTTTGAGCGCTCCTTTAGCATCTCCATCGTCCAAGGGCCCCCGCTGGTTGTTTAGCCAGCTTCCTAATTCTGATGTATTTAAAAAACATTTTACTATTATTTTTTGAGTTTTTGGCTAGCTGTTCTTCAAACTCCTTTTTGGTTTTTCTAATTATATTTTTACACTTAATTTGACAAAGTTTATGGTCCTTTCTATTTTCCTCACTAGGATTTGACTTCCACTTTTAAAAAGATACCTTTTCATCTGTCATTGCTTCTTTTACCTGGTTGTTAAGCCACAGTACCACTTTTTTTATTCTCTTACTGTGTTTTTTAACTGGGGTATACATTTAAGTTGGGTCTCTATTATGATGTCTTTCAAAAGTTTCCATGCAGCTTGCAGAGGTTTTACTTTTGTCACTGTACCTTTTAATTTCTGTTTAACTAACTTCCTCATTTTTGTGTAGTTCCCCTTTCTGAAATTAAATGCCACAGTGTTGGGCTGCTGAGGTGTTTTTCCCACCCCAAGGATGTTAAATATCATTATATTATGGTCACTATTTCCCAAGCAGTCCACATACAACTGTGACTTAACTGAGGAGAAATATTTTTCAAGCATAATTGTGTACTTTGTAAAATTCCCAAGAAAAGTCAGATCAACCTGAAAACTGGTCAGTTGGGTCAAGTGTCAAGACAGAGCTAAAGGGTAAATTCCAATTGAACAAGGGAGTTCCCAAGATAGAGCTGTTTTGACAGTTAAAAAAAACATTTTAAGGGCATATCTAAACAGGGACATAGAATCATAGAATACTAGGACTGGAAGGGACCTCGAGAGGTCATCGAGTCCAGTCCCCTGCCCCCATGGGGATGTATATAACCACATCAATGTAATTATACCACTGTAGCTATGCTAGCATGACTCCCCATGCACATACTCTTTTGCAGAGTGCCTTTTCCCCCTCACTGTAGTGTAAATCACTTCCAAAGAGACATACAAGCTAAACTGTAAAAGGTACTCTAAATCCCAAAAGAGCATACCTTCTGGAGAAGCATAGCTGTAGTAGTTTAATTATACCAGTACAGCTGTGCTGGAAAATTTCCCTGTGTAGACAAGTCCTAATGCTTTCTTCTATAAACCTCAAGAACAAACAAACAAGAACTGTGTAAAATATGTATCACTCAATTTTCCTAGCTGAGATCTTGTGCATGGTACCAAAAAAGAAGGCCCATAATTGTAAACATGAAGTTACCCAGGCCTTTTGGGAACTACAGAGTGAGAGGAGGCAGAACTAGCGATTGTTTTATGGATTATTAGCACAGAACATACACTCCTTGTTGGAACTCCTGTCACAACTTGAACACCATCTCCCATTTGAACTTAAAAGGGAATACATACGAAAAACACTTCTCTGCAGGGACTTGAACCCAAGACCTCAAACATCACAAAGCTGACTATTACACAATGTAACAGAATACTTCTTACTCAGTTCATTATTCTTACACAGGATAAAGAGAGAGACACGACATATACTCTGAACCAGCAAGTTTCTTATTTGGTCCCATCAACATATCATTTTAGGCTACACGAGCATTGCACTGGAAGCCAGTAATTCCACACTTCCTTCTTCCAATAATGAGCATTAATAAATCCCTTCACAATTTACATTGAGAAAAGCTTCATATATATTTAAAGATGGCAAGTATTCGTTCCCTTTTACAGACGGGAAGACTGAGGATCACAGAGATTTCACAAGGTCACTTCTTGCATAGACAAAAATAGAACACACTAGTATCATATATAGCTTAGAGGAACAGATGTTTATAAATAAATGTTGATAAACAATGTTAATATATACAAACTGATGAAAAATGTTGCCATTGATAATAATCACTTCCCAGTTTTCTAGGATTTGCCATGTCCTTAGGGTAAGAGGCACATGGAGGGAACTTAACCCTGCATTTTCTGATTTTCTAATGTTTGAACTTGGACATTTAAACTCATGTCCAGGAAAGATATGATTGCCAATAGGCAATATTACATGGCCACAAACTTAACTCAGTCTTAATTTTTTTCCCCTCTGGTGAAAAAATATTTATGTATTTTAAAAATGTCATAGTAACTGTTCATGGCAAATATTTGCAAATTCATTAGAGAGAGCAAACCTGGGACACTTATGAGTAAAAAGAAGGGGCATGGAGACAGGGCAGTGGCCTGCAGGAGGTACGAGTGAGAAGGCATGGAAAAGGGAACAGTTAGCACAGCACAGCACTGAGCCAGGATGAATTACTAGAGGAGCAGGAAAGCTGAGAATGGAGACTAGGAGAACAGGCATGCTGGATAGCAGGGATACCTTGTGCTGCAGGTCTAAGCCTCCTCAGCTTTTCTGCACTTTGGCTCTCCAGCTCACGGTCTTTCAAGCTCTTGTTCCCTGACTCCCCTGAACTACAATCCCCACAGTGCTCCATGCAACTGGGGAGCCAGTGAGACCCAGATAGGTTAGAGGCAGAGGAACTTGCAAACTACAGTGGAGCAGAGAATGATAACTGTATGCTGGTTTAAACCCACTGTTTCTCAGCCTACCTAACCCCAGCCCCATTTCTCCCACCACAATCCCTTTTAACTGGAACCCACTAGCCTTATGACTTGCCAGAGCAAAGCACCTCTCTGGTGAACCACAGGAAATTTGCCAGACAATTACAGTTTCAGTAGCAGACCATGAAGTTATCCTTGCCAGGTTGTGGATGAGGAAGTGCCAAGAAACTGGGGTGCCAGGAGGAACCAGGAAATTCCTGGGATAGCTGGGGGAGCCACAGGGAACAGGAAAGGCAGAAAGCCTGTGAAATAGACAGCCTGAGCAGCAGTAAGCTTACCAGGCTCACCTGCATATGTGCAGATGACAGCTGGTGAGTTGAAACAGGTGGAGCAGCATCAGAAAATGGTAGTAGCAGAATGAGCTGAAAAACTGCATCAGCTCACCTCAGTGAAACTCAAATAGATTGTGTGTTTAATTTTAAAACAGAAATTTTCTACCTGAAAAGTACTATTAGAATGTGTATCAGATATGAGAATATGTACTTATGTGATGATGGGTTTGTGGTTGCTAGTAAAAGGAATCAAAAACATGAAAAGCCAGTTTTTCAAAAAGACATTTTCAAATATTTCCTCTGGAAAAATTAGTGTATTTCTACTGCAAAAGTTACATAGGAAGTTCTATTGTCCCTTGGAGAGCTGTCAGATTTGGAGACTAAATTAAATCTTCAGCATATAAAACAGAAGTACCATATTTTAGTCCTGTTTTAAAATTGATATCACAATCCAAAATTAACTAAAGAATCACTAGTAAAGCCTCTATAATTAATTTCTAACCATTCTGACTCATATTAGATCACTTTTGTTTTTTTAACAAAACAGGGCCTTAAACACCTGCAAAAAAAAATAAAAAAGTCCCTCATCTGAACTTTCAAATAAAAATATTCATCCCATGTCATTATGTATATTTTTAAACTTCCCAGCTGCAGTAAACATGGCACTACTTCAAATATGGCCCTACTTACTGCAAACAAGCCCCTATATGCCTATAGTTAATAAGATTCAGGAGACCAAAGCAGTCAGAAGGTTATACTGGTGCCATATTCTGTTGTATCTATCAAGGCTAAGTATTCAACTCCTATGCCATACGTACAGGGATATATCTAGTACAGTCATCTACTGTGTGATTTAACAATATGCATGCCTGCAGATCACATTTTAAAAGCAAGGCCTGATCCTGCAATCAACAGGAGCATAAGCAGACTGCCACACCCATGCCAAGCCACACTAACTTCAGCAGGTCTCTTGGGAGAAGTGCAGCAATCTGTCCACCCCATGTGCTGCAGGATTAGGGCTCATTTTTATCTATTTGAGATCTAAGACGGTTCTTCACTTATCTTCTTGAGACCTGTTTTACCTCAGAAATTTTGTGGTTGTTCTTTGTATATGTAAATAGACTGTGTTTGGTGTTTATTTGATGAAGTCTCAATTTGTTTCTTGTCTAAGAGGTTGTTTTCATTTTTCAAAAATGCACACGAGTAATCCTTTATGAGAACCAGCTTCAGGTGAAAGCTGAGTTTTTTTATTTAGTTACCTGTACACAGCTTTTTGAAGAGAAAAGTATTTCCCTACACTCAGTCAAGAGTTAAATTAATTTCCTTCATTTTTAAAAAGTTGATCTTTAAAGCAAGGCCATGAAAAGTTTCAGCCCCAGGAATACTTTCCCCTTAAATAAGGTCAAATGGGTATTTGTGAAAGGTAATTTGCAACTATATACAGCTGTAATGTTTATCTTTTGTTTTTGTAATTCTGAATATTAGATCAATGGTAAGAGTGCTAAATGATAAATATAATTCTCACTGATGTGTATAAAATCTGCAGTCTTTTGTGCACCTGTTACCGATTACATTGCCACGCTTACATCCATGAGACTACTGGTAAAGTCATACTACTGATTTAGCACAACTTTCAATGAAAGGCAGAATTGACTCAGACTACACACACTTTAATTTCATCCTACTAAGATATATTACAGTAATGGCTTCTATAACTTTTTAAACTTGGAATCCACATTTACCAGTTACTCAGGTTTCATCCAAGTAGCAAGCTAAAAACACTTCATTTTTCTCTTCAACAAGATAATACAAGGGACAGCTAAATACAACTATTTCACCGAATGATATTCAAACTGAAATCCATGTCCCTTAAGTGTTAATCATGTTTTCTGGGATTTTTTTGATTAGATGAGTTTGTGCCTGTTTCAGAGTAGTCAATGCATAAGGAAAATCTGTAAACTTCTCTAAATGTATAGTATAATGTTGTATTTTGACTGGGTTGGATTTGCATATATATTGTAAAATGAGGAATATATTTAATATCTATTTTTCTTTTCATTATGGCATGTATATAGTGAACTAACCTTGCTATAAACTATTAATAAGGATAATCCAGACAGTGTCAGGACTGTCTACAAATGTATTATTTATAAGGCATATTTGTTTATTGTTAGGGCATTATGTTCTTCTAGAACTAAAAAAACTAATATAAATAGATGTTAAGAAATTTAATACGGTAACAGTACAATTAACCTATTAAATGGTGCGTATATATATTAAACAAAGCTATAAAATACAAATTTACTGGTTTTCCAAGAGTAGGAATAAGTATACTATTGAGCATAATTTTCAAAAGGCACTTGACATGTAACAATTTAAACTATAATACTGGTAATTAAGAAATACTAGCTTCCAGTGAAACAGTGGGGAA
The DNA here is from genome assembly GCA_032595735.1 of Pelochelys cantorii. Lineage (NCBI taxonomy): Eukaryota > Metazoa > Chordata > Testudines > Trionychidae > Pelochelys > Pelochelys cantorii. Next base: position 191,394,164 of record CM064328.1, read on the forward strand.
TAATTTTGTGCCCCCAGCCACACCACTGCTGCTTAATGAAAAAGTGAACCAAATATTTACAAAAGCTGAAATAATGTTCTAGGGTAAAAAGTACACATTCCATTACTATTTAACTAGTAGGCAAGTATGTATTTTAAGCAATTTTTTTGGAAATTTATGATAGTGTCACAGTTAAAGACTAGTATTAAAAGATTATCTTCTCTTTAACCCTTCAAATGTATTCAAAGGTAGACTTCTGCATTATTGTTTAACTTTTGTATGCAGTAGCATTTACATTACTTGAAAATTAGAAGCGGTAATCATGAGACTAGAAGTTAGAAGATCCAAAGGCTATTCCAGATCAGGAATTCACTGTGTGTTTTAGGCAAAACTTTTAACCTATGCGGGCCTCAGTTTCCCCATCGATTAAAAAAACAGGATTGATAATTCTTTCCCCCCCAGGGGCGTTTTGAGGTTTCATTAGAGGTTGTGTCATGTTTTTCAATGATCTGATAAAGAGCACTGTAAATGGTTGCGGAAGTCTGCGGGAAGGTTGGGCTGCTGTTGAAAATCACCACTACAACAGCACTCATGCGCTCTCTGTCCACGTGCCCTGCATGACGGGGAGTGGTGAGGCTAGGAAAGAATTTTTGGGCATTGGCTAGGAAGGCCAGAACTGACTGAGGAAAGGATCTGGATTTCCAACAGTTGCAGAGAGGGAGGGACAGAGCTCCTTCCACCAGGAAAAGGACGCTGGTTTGCTGCGCATGGGGGATTGAGAGGTGGCAAAGATAACGTCAGTCAGACCTTAATCTGCATTTAAAAAAAGATCCAGTTAAACGTGGCGGGTGTAATCTGGCGAGAAAAGGAGGTTAAATATGGCCCTAGTGCGAGGCTCCCTGCATAGATAAAAACATTCTCTTCCACCGGACGAGCAGCCCGGGGTGGGGGAATAAAAACACGGTGACGGTCCACAGACACCCGCTGCCAAGTGCATTGCATGGAAAGAGATGGACCCACCCCCCCACAATGAGATGTCCAAGGCATGCAAGAAAATGCCCCTGCACCTAGGAGCCCCGCCGCCCTCCCCGCCCCCCGCTCACCCCCCCCCACTTCGCAGCCTGGAGGGGAGCTGGCCCCCCCGCCCGTCCCCGCACCCCTTACCCCGCTCGGCACATTTAACCCACAGCATCACCGTTATGAGACGCGGAGAGAGAAGAATGTTACTCGACCTTTCGTCCCCCGCATGGTGCCTGTCAGAGTCGGGCATGTGTGGGTCAAGGACTGGGTTTGGGGGGTTGGCGAACAGGCTTTCAAAGGCCATGGTGCGGGCCCGGGGCTGAGCGGAGGAGGAGGAGGGAGGTGGAGGAGGAAGGCAGGACACTGCTTGCTGCCCGTGGTGGTGGTGAGGAGGAGGAGGCGGCGGCGGCGCGCGCTCGGCGGCGCAGCAGCAGGAGGAGGAGGAGGGTCGGTCCCTCAGCGAGGAGAGATGATGAAGGTTTCACTCACGGTTACTTAGTGAGACACTAACGGTCACTCTGTGCAGGAGGCTGCACAGGGTGAGCCCGGCCGCCCCGCTGCCCGCTCTGGCAGTCCGCGCGGGGGGGGGCGGCGGCGCGGCGGCGCGGCCCGGAGGAGCAGGCCCGGGGCACAGGAGGAGGAGGACACACGGGGGGTAGGGAAGTGCTGGTGGCCCGGTTATTTCTTCCTTACAAACATGGCGCCCGCCCGCCCGAGACACTCTCACAAAATGGCGGCGGCGGCGGCGCGGCCCGAACGCGCTCAGCGCCTCGGCCAACAACCCCGGCAGCTTCTTCCGCGCCAGGAGGAGTCGGAGGGCGATGGCGTCGTACTGCCGCCGCCGGGCCCCGCCCTTGCGCTCCCCATTGGGCCGCGCCGCCAGCGTCACGGAGCGGGAGGACGGCCATTGGGAGAGATCGCTGCCAATCGCCAAGGCGCAGGGAGGCGGGCCTTACCGATCCCCGCCCCCCTGAGTCAGATTGACTGGTAGGCTTAAAGCTAGTGTCCTCCTCCGCGGCCCAGGGATATCTGAGGACAGGAGAGGAGTAAAAAAAGTGCGCTCTGGGTCACGTGTCTCTCAAGGCGCTAAAGGGGAGCGGGAGGGGGTGGCTCAGTCAGGATGGGAAGGCGGGAGGAGAAAGGGGTTCGAGGCAGGGTCAGGCCAGCGGGGACTAGACTGGACTTGGGGGTGGTGCAGACTCCTATTGACAGTGCCCAGGAGTCCTGGGTGGAGCCTGAATCCCAGCAGAGAATTAACAAACCTGCTGGCACTTGGCATTTCACCATGTGGGGAGCTGCCTGCCCCTGCCCATGAGTGTCCCCCACAGGTCTATCGCCCATTTGCTGTGGCAGGGCACATGGCCACGCCAGCACTGGGCTGGCTGCTAGAAGGGGATTGCCACCTAGTCTCCTTCCCCCTCCCCCCCAGGCTGTCTGCCTCTCCGGCCTCCTTTAGCCCTGTGCTGCCAACCCCAAAGCTTCCAAAACCATACCACGGGCCCACACCCATCTCCATGGGTGACAGTATTGCCCACGCACCCAAATAGATACTGGGTAAGATGATTTTGGACCTTGCTGCAGGAGCTCTCACCTGATGTCTGCCCACCCTCTGCCCAACCATTTCTACTCTCAAATCGACCCTGTATTTCCAGTCCCTGCACCAGTTCTCACCCCCCCTTCACACACCAGCTACTACACAGGCTCTACATCCGTTCTGCCCCCATATCAATTCTGCCTGCCCCAGTCTTCACCAATTCAGCCCCTTACCAGTAGCTTAGTTATGTCACCTGTCCTCTCATACCAGTTTTGCCTCCCCAGCTCCAGCTCTGCTCTTCCTGGCCCTCTTTAGCCCCTCTCCCAGGCCTAGGGGGGGCTGCAATGGGGCCCCCTCTCCTTTTTCCAGGTGTGAGTTCAGATCAAGGGTTTATTTACCTCTGCTGCCTCTTCCCAAGACTGGGAGTGCAAGAAGCTCCCAAGCAAGGGAGAGATGCAGAGGGGAACTTTCAGTCACAACCCCCATCCCATGGAATTAGGCACCATAATCATGTCAGCTCTTTTGTGCAACAAAGCCAAGCTGGAGGTTTTTGTGCCCCCACACACTATAGCTAAGAGGGCCCACACGGGATGGGGAGAAATGCATGCCTTAGTATGAGGCTCACACCACAGTGCCAGTGTAAGTTCAGGGCTGGGTGTCACGACTTTGGCAGCTATGGGCATGCCCAATGGCAGAAATTTAGGCACCAACAGGGTGAGGTAACACAAGTTGGTCCAATAAAAGATAAGACCTCACCCACCTTATATTTCTAATATCCCAGGGCTGACATGGCTACAACACCACTTGGGCAGCAGCTGAGCAGAGGAGTTTGTTGTGAGTGATTTTGTAAGTTATGTATGTAGTCCCCTTACTAAAGGTGCCTCTGCTTATTTTCTGGGAAGACCCTGTGTGCTGCAATCTAGCTCCAGAGACTACAATTCCCATGAGCCCTGGAGGAAAAGAGGAAGGAAGTGACTTTTGTTTTGGGAGATCTGAGTCTTTCCATGTGTGTGGAGGAAGACTCAGCAGCTTATGGACTCTTCCCTTTGTTTTTTGGAACAAAAGGGAGCCAGGCTGCTGTGGAGGAGTTTTTATCCAGTTCAGGAGCTGTTATGTTGCAGTTACAGACTGGGACAGAGAACCTTTGGAACTGGGATCTAGCAGGCTGCTTCTGAATGCCCTTTGGCTGTATCTGTGGCTAGAAGTATTACTCTGCACCCAGCACACAGAAAGAGACTAGAATCATCCACTCCAGCTGCAAAATCTTCAAGCACACCCAAACAAGCAAGAGTATGGTATTGTGAGTCCTGCGGAGTGCATACTTTGGGGTGTGATAAACGGTGGCAGTGCAAATGCCAGATAGATACGTTCCTATTATTTCTGTGTACTTTGTTAATGTTATTCATTGTTAATCTGTTAAACTCTGTTTCTTTAAGTTGTTAAGTAAAGGTTGTTCTTTCTACTGTAATCTATCAGATGTATACTATTTATGATTTGTAATTGTTGTTCTGGAGCTAGATCCAGATTATTGCTGGAATAATTTTATTCCTGGAGGCTCTCAAGGCAAGTGTATACAGGGCCAGCCAGGTGCAGGCACTGCCATTATATGTTCTTTATGAGCAAGGGACAGCAGCAAGGGGGTGGACAGGGTTTCCACAACTAAACAACATCACCACTGGGGTACTCAGGATCTCCTTTTATGTTAAAACCATCAGGTGCCCAGGCACACCTGTGAGTGTGACCTGCTCCTGAGTAACCCGGGGAGGAAAAAGGGGGTTACATATAGTTGTAATGTTATGTGATGATTTCTGTAAGCTAAATGTTGGTAATTTGGAAGTGAATGGACTTTAAATTCTAAGATTCCATCTTGAGAGAGAAACTCCATTTTGAAAAATGCCTGATCACATCAGCAAGGAAACACTAGACAGAGCTGGGTCAATCCGGCTATAACTGGATTTTCCCGCCATTAGCGCCTGGAACATGCTTTTACCTCAGGAGTTGCATGGCACAGGGCTGTCAGTCATGTGAACTTTCACACCACTGAGTTAATAAAAGGTCCTGAATCTGTCAGTCAGGGACACTCTCTTTCCACCTGAGACCAAGCGAATACAGTACGACTCCTCGGGCGGCCCAGGCCCTTAGCACTGAGGAATTCCATCTGCACTATAGCGAAGAACAGGAAAAGATACTTACCACTACAGGATCCACTGCTGTCACCTGCTTCTCCGCTTGGATCTGCCTGGTGTTCCTCCTGATGAGCTTTCAAATAGCTCAGTGGTTGAGGTCCCAGGCTTCACACTGTACTTCACTTCCATCGACACTGTAATGTAAACTTCCTTATTGTCCGGGGTCTCTACTATCACTCTTTTCTTCCTTTTGCCACCTGGGATATTGTGGGTCTGGGCTTTATGCCTAATTAATAGTTCCTGTACTGTATTTTGAAGTATACAGTATACTTTATGGACGCTGGCTGTGTATTATTGCTATATAGGTATGTGTTGTAATGATTTTCCTCTAATTTCCTAATCACTGCTAATTATTCTTCCGTACGTGCACTGACTTACGTGTTTGTTTTCCTTTCACACTACATTTAGAGAAAGGGGAGTAAGATCCTTACTGGGGATAGAACCGGTATTGGCTGGGAGGCTTGCACTTCTGAGACAGGGACAACCCAGGCACCTAAAGTGGAAGTTAGAGGCCTACATTTTTTGTGGGTACAGCCTCAATTCTTTTCCCATTCTCTTATTCTTCCTCTTTGTTCTTCATGAGTCTCCAGTCCTCTACCCATCCTCTACATTCATTTGCCCCCATGTTGACCTTTTTTCCCTCAAAAACTCCTACCCCTCATAGTAGTCTTCCTCTGCTATCTTTATTGCTCCATCTCTTCTTACTCTCCGTATTCTCTGTCCCCAGGGTCTCATTCCAGCACACAACAGTTCACAAATGCACCCACTGCCCAGTCAGTCTCCCATTGTTTTATTTTGTTTAGGTAGTTATGCTATATTCACCACTGTGCTGAGCATTTCCAGGAAGCCATTAAGTGATGTGATTAGCACGTCACACGTGACTCTCCTTTCTCTTCCTCACCTTTGTGGGGACAGTGTGTGTGTGTGATTTAAAAGAATATTTTTATGTCTTTTGTGCTTTTTTTTTTTAAATTAAAGCAAGATGTATAAATGGGTCTTGCACTTTAAAGGAAAGCGGTGAGTCTTGAGGTAATCCTTAATTCCTGGTGGAGTTTACACCATGGCCTTGCACCTTGTCTAGAATAAAACTGAAAGGTATTGTGCTAGAGAGCACGATCTAATGGACAGTATCTAAAACTCTAGTCAAGAGAAAGCAATTGCTGTGTGTATTGTGGTGGTGCCTCAGAGCCCCTATCATGGGCTAGGGCCCCATTGTACAGGTGCTATACAAATGCAGAACAAAAAGGTAGGTCCCAAAGAGTCTGCATTCTTTGCAATGCCCTAGAGCACTGTTTCCCAATTTTATTTGGCCACAGAACCCTTTTAAACTTGAAAGAATTTCGAAGAACCCTCGGGAAAATTTGTCAGAAAAAAAAAAAAGGCCATCGGACCTGAGCGCCACGCCACAACACCTCTCTACCCCCGACCCCAGGAAGACAGTCTGGTATATGGAGCTGAAAAGGTAGACCACAAATAAGTAAGGATAATAATAATGAACAAATGCTAAATAAGGTTATGAGATCAACATTTAAAAACAAAAATCACATTTAATGTGTACAAAAAAATAAAGCTCAAAAACGAATATGCATTATATTGGCAGTTTTCAATGTGATGAGTGGTTTTTCTTCTTTTCTTGGCAAATTCTTTTTATATTTTGTTTAATACTAAAAAGTTGGATTTGCATATCTGGCACTGCATTCAGTCGACTTCTGTATTTTGTTTTTGTTGCTGCATAATTCGAGAACCCAGTTTCACACAAGTATGTGCTGGTGAATGTTAACAACTGACGAATTGCACATCTTGATAAAGCTGAATATTCTTGACATAAGCCGCCCCAAAACATAATCAGAGAAACTTCTTTAAATGTTTGTATTAATTGGCCATCTGAAGTGATTTCAATTAGGTTTTCATTATCTTGCATAGAAAAACTGACTGGCTTTCCTGTTATATTTAATGGATTTCAAATCCAGTTATTGTTGTCATTTGATTGGAAAATACTTCATGATGTTTGTGTATAAATCAGAACGATGATCTGCAACGTCCTGGCCAGGAAGAAGAGTACAGGAGAAAGCTTGGGGCAGAGTTGTCTGGCCAGAAGGGAGGGTACAAGAGGGGACTTGGGGCAGTGTATCTGACCTGGAGTGAGGGTACAAGAGGGGGTCTTGGGGCAGGGTGTCAGGCCAGAAGGGAGGATACAAGAGGGGTCTTGGGGCAGGGTGCCTGGCCAGAAGGGAGGGCACAAGAGGGGATTTGGGGCAGGAGGGAGGGTACAAGAGGGGACTTGGGGCAGGGTGTCAGAGCAAGCTGGGAATGCGTGCTCTTGGCAGGGGGGAGGGGAGTGAGGGGGATTTGGGTGCAGGGTCTGGTCATCGGGGGGACGCTTACCTGGTCTGGCACCCTGCTGCAGCAGGGAAAGCCTCTGGGCAGCCTGCTCTTGTTCCCGGGGGGTGTGGGGGGAAGAGCTCAGTCGTCGTCCCCCCACCCATGCAGCGGGGAACCCAGCACAGCTGCAGCATCAGGTCATGCTTGGGGGGAAGGGTGTAGAAACCCCAACCTTCCCCACCAGATCAAACTCTGCCACTTCCCCAGCAGGCTGGGGAGATGTGCAGGGGAGAGAGAGCAGCAGCACATGGGGGGCAGCAAGCCTGAGCACGCCCCGAGTGGGGGTCAGCAGAGCCTGAGCACGCCCCAAGGGGGGCAACAGAGCCTGAGCGCACCCCGAGGGAGGCAGCAGAGCCCGAGCGTTCCCCCGAGGGGGGGGGGGCAACAGAGCCTGTGCGCATCCCAGGTGTGGGTGGGGGGGCAGCAGAGCCCGAGCCAGGTTCCACACAGGCAGCAGTTTAAAAATGCCGAGCTCTAAGAGCTGCTCCTTGGCTCTGGCCACTCCTCCCGTTCCACCTCCCAGCAGCAGCCACCGCCGCCATTGTAAAAGCTGCTGCCTGCACACGAGGAGGAGGCAGCTGCAAGGCATCGGGATACGGCAGTCCTGCAGGGTGAGGAGGGGCCGCACCATGCGTGGGGGTGGGGCAACCGCAGTAGGTGGTAGAGCGGCCAAAGCTGTGCACCCCCAGAAGCCCGTCCCCACCAGCAAAGCCCAATGGGAGCTGCCTACAGGTTCTGCGGGGGGCGGGAGAGTAGAATTTTTTTGCAGAACCCTGAGTTCCACTTTGCAGAACCCCAAGGTTCTGCGGAGCACCATTTGGGAAACACTGCCCTAGAGAAATACTAGAGAAGTCCTCCATGCAGGCTTGAGTGTCAGTGGAGAAACCAGCCAATCAGGAGCCAGGAAGGCCCTATAAAAAGAGCTGCAGGACCAGACAGTAGCCAGTACCTCTGGAGACCTCAAGGTGTGCAGCCCAGGAGACTGGGTGGTTGAGAAAGCAGCAGCAGCAGCAGCAGCAGCACTGGACAACTCTGTGTGGAGAGCTATTGAAAACTGTTAGACTATGCGGGGACTCTCAGATAAGGGTGAGGACCGTGCCTCCAGGAAGGGAAGCCCTGGGGACACCATTCTCTTTCAGAGTGGGGAATAGACTCCGGGCACTACAGAGGGCACTGAGATGGGCCCCTGTTAAATGTACACCCCAGAAGGGGGGGGTTGTGATTTGCACACAGGAGTGTGTGACTCGGGCAGAGGGATGAGTCACCAAAGCAATTTGAAATAGCAGAGAGTGCAGACACGCACTCAGCCAGAGGAGGGTGCTTGTGAGAGGTGAGTGCCCTCCCCACCCATTACAGAAACTTTAATGGAGGTACTCCGCAGTCTTCTGCCAAAAGCCTCTAGAGATGCCTTATTTCTTCCTTGGTGGTAGGACACTTTCCCATGTCAGTCAACAATCAATTCAGCAGGAGCAAGATAGGGGTGTGGGATCTGGGAAAAAGGGTACAGGAGTAGGCTAGGGATAGGGGTGTGGGTGGGAGGGAGGAAGGGTGCAGGAACACAGGTTCCCCACCCCTGAACTAAAATCACCGCCTGTGTAAAAAAAGTCCCAGTATCAGTGCAAATATTCTATACCACTAGACTCACGCAACCGATCAATTCCCTCCTTTCCTTCACCTCTGGCATGCCATACTCACCTTGGCTGGTACTGTGTGCACAAGGAACTCCAAGCAGAAGTAAGAATGTAGTGTTTAAAACTTTCGGGAGCAAGGGGAGTGAATTTTGCATCTCTACTTTTGTTTTCTGTATGAGTATGTTTTATCTGCCACTGCTGCCATTGTGGCCTTCAGGTCTCTCCCTCCACACCTGCAGAACACCTGATCCAGAGGAGGAGGAGGAGGAGGAAAAAGACTTCAATGGGATCATTGTCATGTGTTGATTTTTGTTGACTTCATCGATTCTTTCACTTTTCTAAAACACAACTAATTGAAGCATCATCTTACAAACTAACAGAAGGTGCTGTCATTGGCAGTGGCATGGAATTATTTGGGATTGTTTGGTAACTAGAGTCGGGTACTGGTCATTTGTTCAGAAAGGTACAGATATTGCCCCAGATTATCAGCTGGGGAAACTCTCCTGAAGGCCAAGGAGCAATGGATACTACGCACCGAGAATATTGTGTCACCCAGTAATGAACCATTCACTAGCAGCAGCTGCTTCTTTTCTGCAAGCTTTGTTTTTCAGTGAGATAACATGTAAGTGACTCTTGTCCATGGTACGCCAAACTGTCTGAACTAGAGCTTCACTCTCTGGGCTCTGAAGTACGATCATTCGTTTGAAAAGCCTTTGCACAAAGGGAAGCAATTTATGTCTGAATGCAAACCACAGTAGAGAGTGCTTCCTACTGTAACATCCTCTGCAGCCAGACTTCTTGTGGTAGGCACTTCCAGGCAACCCTTTTAATCACCTAGAGCAGGGCTACTCAACTTTGGAAGCCCCGGGGGCCATAGTGATATTCACAGCACATGCCGAGGGCCGCAACTTAAGTGTGGTTGCATATACATGCAAATATATGCAAATAGCTTCTTTCACACTGATGTGCATGAATACAAAGATTAAGCCTTAAGCCACGGCACCGGACCCAAACCTGGCCAGTGTGAACCAGTCAGCACCTCTCAGGCTCTGCCCACAAGGTTAAGCAGCGAGCACTTCCCACAATGCCCCAGTGCTCCTGGCACCTCCTCGTCTGTTCCAGCCAGCCCGTCCGCTTGTGTCTTTCAATGCTCACCCCATCTGGGAGACACCTCACTATTGTGGAACATGTTCTTAGTGGAAGCCATGTTCAAAGGATCCCACCCACGGGCCGCGTGTTGTGCCCCGCCTAAACCCAAACCGCACCGCAGGCTGCAAACAAACGTGCCGCGGGGCTGTATGAAGCCCATGGGCCATGTGTTGAATAGCCGTGATCTAGAGGGCACCCTACCTTTGCTGACACCCAAAGAACTGACAAGATCTCAGAAGGGAAGACAATACCAGCCCTTTGATAATGCAAATCCTGCACCAAAAATTCTATTTTTATCCTAACAGTATCAGGGCATTTTATATAAAGTGAGTTTCCAGACAGAGAGAATATGACAGTAAAGAATCATAGAACACTAGAACTGGAAGGGACCTTGAGAGATCATCAAGTCCTGTCCCTTGCCCTCATGGCAGGACCAAGCACCTTCTAGATCAGTATTTCTCAACCTTTTTTTATAAAGTACCCCTTTAACAAAATTATAAGTACTCCTAGTACCTACAGTTTTCAGATACGCAAAAAAAATTCTACCATTGTAACATACTTGTTTAAACAACTTAATCGTAGCCAGGTGAGTACAAAAATAATAAAACGCTGTAAAACTTAAAACAAAAATTCAGTTTTCCTCAAATTTCAGTTGTGTTGACGTACCCCTCAGACTTTTCTTGAGAACCTGTAAGGGTACTCGTACCACTGGTTGAGAACACTGGTTTAGATCATCCCTAATAGATGTCTGTATAACCTGCTCTTAAATATCTCCAGTGATGGAGACTCCACAACCCCCTAGGCAATTTATTCCAGTGTTTAACCACCCTGACAGTTAGGAAGTTTTTCCTAATGTCCAACCTAAACCTCCCTCACTGCAATTTAAGACCATTGCTTCTTGTCCTAATCAATTAATGGGCATTTGCTGACAGCGAAAGAAGGGTTTTAAATTAGTTTTCCCTGTAACTTGAAAAGTAACAGTCAGAGTAAGTTAAAAGTGGATTTCTACAGAATAATGGTGCAATGAGGAGTATGACCCTGTCATGTAGAGGGGGGCTTCAGCATGGAAAATGAAGTAAGTTTGATTGTAATAGTGAATTAATGAGGACCTAAAAATGGAGAGTGGCTGTGAAAACATTGGTTCCTGAAAATAAATGCAGTATAATCCAAATGGTATCAGAGCAAAAGATCCAGCTGCCCACAACTCTGACATGTGACATTTTTGCAAAGCATTCCCAGGATAATTCATTCTGAAATAATCTATGATGGTTCATAACTCTGGTCTTTTAGCAATAACTTACATTTATTTTAGATAGTATCTGGGCGGATTAGCGCACTTTCCAAGTAACAAAAGTAGGAAGGTCTCTAATGCATGGAGGCACAACACAACACCTTTAATTAATAAGAAAGAACCTAAGCCACAGATATAGACCTTGCTGTCGGCTGACAGCTAATAATGCTGTTCTGAGTATAATGCATATTGCTGGTGCTGCCAGTCAGAGTGAAATCTATACTTATGAACGGGCAGAATCTCACAGTAGTCAAGTCACCTTGATAACATTCAGAAATGTGGCAGTATTTCCAAGTTCTGCAATTTTTCCTAGCAAAAAGGAATAACATGACCTACAGCATTTCCTTATTTCTTTGATCTTCTATCTGTTGTTTTGGCTTCTTCTGATTTGGCGGTTTCTATGAATATTTTTCCATGTAGCCTCCTTTTTTATTTGTTTTTGGGATTGTAAGTAGTTTTCCTTTGATCTTGCTTCTAACTGTAATGACTTTCCTCTTTCTTCCTCCCTTGCTAATTCCTTCCTCTGTGTGTGTGTGTGTGTGTGTGTGTGTGTGTGTGTTTTTAATTCTTCTAATAGATAAAATTCATTAACTGTAAGAGCGGGACTGAACTAGATTGTGTATGGGCTTAATGGTCCTAAATTTCATTAGTGCTGCTAGATAGACGGATACTATAAAACTGAGACACCATAAGCTTCTCATTGCCAATTAAGGGCACCCCATACTGTAATTCACATGGGGTTGGGCCTACTCACTGTGCAAACACCATGTTGTCATACCTCAACGGTGTCAGGTAAGGTATCATATGAGAAGTAGTGGTGAGACACTGCTCTCAGAATCACTGTGTGATGTACATCTAGCTTCTGTAACAAAGGATTGTGGATGTGTGCTGGATATATAATCTTAAAATGTGTTTGGAAGGCAGCATGTAAACCCTGCCTCCCCTAGACAGAGAAATGTGAATGTACTTCTCTGACCAGCTTTATTACAGGAAGTGGACAATGAAAGTATATTTACATATACGACAAACAAAACCATCAAGCTAAACAAGAGAGAGAAAACCATTTAACGGTCATGCTGGGGAATGAAGTCTGCATCCTAAGGAAGCCTACCTGGCTCTTGAGGCAGATTAAAATGGTCTTTCAGAAGAGTTTTTGCTCCCCTTATATTACTCATCTATGGGGACATATAGTTTATAGCTCCCTCTGAGGCCTTGTCTACACTGGCATGTTTTGTTGCCAAAACCTGCCTTTTGTTGACAAAACAGTGAGGGCATGTCTACACTGCAGCATTATTTCAAAATAACTGGTATTATTTTGAAATAAAGTGCATGTCTACACAGCAAGCCATTATTCTGAAATAATTTCAAGATGGCGGACTTCTTACTCTGACTTCTGTGACCCTCATTTCAAGAGGAGTAAGGGAAGTTGAAGGAATAGTGTTCTTCCTTCAAATCCTGTTGTGTAGATAGCCCCAAAAGCCAAATTAAGCTATTTCAACTTCAGCTATGCAGTTGATGTAGCTGAAGTTACGTATCTTAGTTTGACTTTTGCCCTGCAGTATAGATGTGCCCTGAGAGCATACACACTACAACGCAACTTTTGTCAGAAAACACACCCAGTTTTGGCAACAAAAAATGTCCATCTCTGGCAGAGACTTTTGTCTTTTCCTCTCCTTTTATTGCCAGCAAAGAGCCAATGTGGACTCTGTTGGTTGTTTTGTCAACAGAACTGGCTTCTGCCAGTATCCCCCAGTGCCTGTCCTGGTGGCTCAGTATTTTGTGATCTCTGCTGCCCTGCAGGCATGCCCACCTCCCCTTTCAAAGGTCCAGGAAGTATCTGACAGGTGAGTGAGCTGTTCCATTTGGGGAACAAACAAAAAGAGCAAATCACTGGAATATTCCTGTTCTGCTAGAAGCACAGCAGCAGGCAGACTGCTGCTACTGGGGGAAGGCGGGAGAGATTGCTGTGCTGCTTTGACATTCCTAAGCATGGAGAACTCCCAGAGCTACTCAAGATACTGCCTCCAATAGCTAATAATGCTGAGGGAGAACTCAGAGAGAATCCCAAGAAGTGCAGGAATCAGCTCTCCCTTCCAACACACAGCACTGTGGGATGCTTATCCACAATTCTTTGCTTTATCTGTCCACAATGTGGCCATGAAATGTCAACAATGGGAGGCAGAAAAACCAGTTTGACCGGTCTCGCTTTTACATGTCTACAGCACTTTTGTGGCCAAACCTTCCCAGTATAGACATAGCCTGAGCCTGTGAAAGTTGGCTCACCCCATCTAGAGAGTTAGGGATGCTGCAACTTTAAGGAAGAAATCTGCTTAGACAAAGATTTTAACTGGCTACAACTAATTTTAATGACTAAAAAGCGTGTTTTATTTTGTTTTATTTGTAACCACACCTGTCTCTCTTATCCTTGCTTAGCACTAGTACAGTCTCCGTACTTAAACACGCCTTTTCTTGTTTTATTAGAAAACCATCCCAGTGCTGTGTAGTCACAGGAAGTGTGAGTCTTCAGCCAAACCAGGCTGATGTGGGTTCTGGGTCTTTGGAGGCCATATCTCTGCACAGTGCAGGGACCTGCCTCTGGAGAACTCAGGAATTGGGGTTCACTGATTGTTCCCTGCAAGGCAAGGTTTAGACAGCAGTCTTTCCAGGAGTTTGTTAGCAAGACAGATAGGGAACTGACACAGTTTAGCAGCAGCAGCAAAACTCTCACTATTGCTAAGCCAGAGGATAACACAGTGGCTCACAGTTGTGGGTGTTCTGAACACGATGTTACAAAATAACAATATAGATTTTACACTTAATTTTTTTGCCTAGACAATACTTGGAATTCTGGTAAAATAGTTGCCAAAATGAAATTCTCAGGCTTCTTCTGCTATAACAGAAGGAATCTGATTTAAATGTTACATTTCATAGACACAAATTTAAATATTTGAAAGCAAAATCTTGTTGATCTTCCCATCTTTGAGCATCTTAAGCTAATTACAAGAGAAAAGTGAGAAGTTATGATATTAATATAAATCTGCCATTGGTTTACTCGTAGAGCTTTAGTTTATAGTGGTTCACATATTTGGGGAGCAACATGATGTATGATCTAGACTGTAAGAAGGAAATAGTGACTAGAATAGCAAAAGCAAGGGTGAGTTTGAAGGCGATGGATAAGATCTGGAAAAGTAAAGCGATTAGCTTAGGAACGAAGCTGAACGTCTTGAAAACGTGTGTATTTAGTAGCATGTTGTATGGATATGAGACACAGGTGATAACGAAAGATTCAAAGAGAAGGATATTGGCGTTCGAGAGGAGTTGTTATAGAAAGATCCTGAGAATAGGACGGATGCAGAAGGTCACCAACCAGGAATTATATAGGAACATACTGCCGAAAGAGAACCTACTGCAGAAGGTTATACAAGGGAAGTTACAGCTATTCGGGCATATCTGCAGAATGAACGACGAGCGAAAAGTTAAAACCCTGGTATTCGGCATAATGGATGGTCCAGATAGGAGAGGCAGGCCCCACAGAGAATGGGTAGATGATATAGTAGATTGGTGCGAGGCTAGTCTACAGTAACTAAGCCACTCCACACTTGACAGGGAAAGGTGGAAGGAAATAGTGAGGGAGGCATCAGACATCAACGGGCATTGAGCCCATGGTGGTTGTTGTTGATGATATTTTTGTTTCCTTAACTTCCTCACTTAGGTCATGTTGTCAGATTATCTCCAGGAAATGATCACTCATGGAACCAGAACTATGGAAAGAGGTCAAGAAAAGATTTGCAACTCACGTCAATTCTTAGAAGAGTTGCCTCCCATTTATAGACACAATAGGCCAGTCAATCTTCCACGTTCAGTTTTTAAGGAAAAAGAGAATTCTTTAACAATAAGAGGCCTATCCTTTGAACTTAGCTTGCTACTGTAAATAAATTCCATATGAAATGTTTCAAATGGATAATTTCTATACCAAACTAATTATTTGGTTTTGCTATTTTCTTAATAAATCAGTTTGCTCTTATTTCATACCATTTCTAAAATAGCTGTAAAAAGGGTAATTTATATAAAAGAATGGAATGCAAACTTAGCCAGATCTTTAAAGTGTGACGTCTATATCTATATAAAGCTAAGTATTATGTATATTTCTGGACCCCTTCTGTTTCTGTCACATCTCTTTCCAGATGTGATCTTCTTTCTGGTGAGGGTGTAGCATCAATTTATAGACTAGTATATATACACATTACAATGCTGTGTTATAACACATTCTTTATATATCTCCTTCCTTTAAAAAAAAAAAAAAAAAAAAGCTGTCCACAGTTATGCATCATCCAGATAGTCTGGGCAGTACAGGGCATCCCATCTCAAACAGGATATTGCAGAACTAAATTGTCAGAAAAGAGCATCCTGGAGAAATCTGTTGTGAAGAGAGTGAAAATATTGTTATCTGAGAAAGAAGTTAGAGAGGACATGATAAAAGTTTAGAATATAATGACTGGTGTAGTAAAGGCAGATCAGAAACATCTGATCTCTGTCTCGTAACAAGAACAAGGGGATGGTCAGTCAGTGAAATTAAAAGGTGGGAAATTCAAATCTGATGAAAGGACCTTAACTGCTACAGGAAATTGCTGAGTCCAAAACCGTAACAAGATTGAACATTTATATGGATAACAAGACTTTTCAGACTCAGAGGAATAGCCATGTTAGTCTGTAATTTTAAAACTAGCAGTCCTGTAGCACCTTAAAAACAAACAAATGATAAGTGGGTTTTACCCACGAAAGCTCATGATATATTTATTAGTCTCTAAGGGTATGTCTAGACTACATGCCTCTGCCGACAGAGGCATGTAAATTAGACTACCAGACATAGTCAATGAAGCGGGGATTTAAATATCCCCCGCTTCATTAAAATAAAAATGGCCACCGCACTGTGCCGGCTCAGCTGATCGACACAGCGTGCTAGTCAAGACACGGATCAGTCGACAAGGAACGCCTTTGTTGACCACTCCCTTATGTCTCGTGAAATGAGGTTTACAGGAGCGGTCGACAAAGGCGTTTCCTGTCGACCGATCCGCATCTTGGCTCGCGCGCTGTGCCGACGATCAGCTGAGCCAGCACAGCGCAGCGGCCATTTTTATTTTAATGAAGCGGGGGATATTTAAATCCCCGCTTCATTGACTATGTCGGGTAGTCTAATTTACATGCCTCTGTCGGCAGAGGCATGTAGTCTAGACATACCCTTTGATACCACAGGACTGCTCGTTGATTTTTAAGAGTATTCAGAGTTATAATTGTTGTATAAATCCTCCGCCCCATCCAGTATAATGTGGATGTAAGATATGTAACTTTTTGTATTGTAAGTCTGTAACTTTCACTTCTAATAAGTCATGTGACTTGATATGTAACTTGCTGCTGTGACTCTCAGTTGTTCTAAGTCATGTAAGTTTCAATCATTGTGAGCTGCTTAACTTTCTGTTAGTATAAGCCATGTAACTTTCTGTAACTTTCATGTAATGCTTCAAGTTCTGCAACTTCTTGCAAGCTTTGTAACTTACAGTCTTAAGCTCTGTACTATTCTATTCTGTGACAAGGGAGTTGGTGGTTGTGTGTGAATGGATAGAGAGAGTGAATAGGGTAATGTCTGTGCCTTTGTCAAGAGGACCTGGAGCCAGGGGCTAGGTGGGGTCTGATCTAAACTTTGCTTGCACATGAAAAAGGCAAGAAATGAAGGCGCAGTGAAGATGAGAAGTAATGAATATGCATGAGAAGAATGAGCAAGAACTGAGTCTACATGACAGAGGCCACCCAACTGAGAAAAGAGAAGAGAGCATGCAGACCAAGGGCCGTACAATCAGTTTGCTGGCCCGGATTGGTGACTGAAGGCAGACACACTGAACCCACCATGCTTGGCCTCTTCTGCCCTCTCTGCACAACTCATCACGTGCTTAAGTGTCTGAATGTCTTAGAGTTGTTGACTCGAGTCCCACGATTTGAACTCGAGTCCGACTTAAGTCGCCTAGATGACTCGAGTTGAGACTCGACTTGAGATTTGCTAATTTTGTTAAATCAACTTGGTGAAAAAATTGTCCGAAAATGCCGATATTGATGGCTTGTACAAAAGTGACTTGACATTTTTTAAATTAAGACTCGAGACTCGACTTGAGACTTGAACTGTAGTGACTTGAGACTCGACTTGGACTTGACAATGACGACTTGAAGATAACACTGTGTCTTAGTGTATGAATGTGCGGGTGCATGTGTAAAGGAGTTCCCTTTTGGCTTGATCCAATAGCGGCACTGAATAAAGCAGTATAAGTGTAACCTTGGGTTGGTCTCCAGTGAAATTAGGTAACACTAACAGGTGATGACAAGGGATATTAAACCGCCAGCTTCAGAGCATCAAGGTGATCACTAATTATTAGAGATCAGCATGAGACCCCATATGAGGCACAGATTATCCAACATCTGCTACTGAGCAGTTTTTACACCTTCCTCTGAAGTATCTCAAATTAGCTATAATTCAGGACAGGACACAGGATGAGATGGAGCTCAAATCTTATCCAGTCTGGCAGATGCTATGTTCCAGTTAATTTATGTCAGTAATGTGTCTGAGTAATTCATATTATTTCTTCCAATGCACATTTTTTCCAACGCATGTTATTCTGCATCTTCAACATTGGATTTCATCTGCCACCATGTTGCCATATCACGTAAGGTTCCTTATGAGGTTCATCACAATCATCATCACAGGGAGAACAGCAAAACAGAGACAATGGATTTCAGGAAGGCAGATTTCGGTAAGCTCAGAGAGCTGATAGGTAAGGTCCAATGAGAATCAAGACTGAGGGGAAAAACAACTGAGAAGAGTTGGCAGTTTTTCAAAGGGACATTGTTAAGGGCCCAAAAGCAAGCTATTCCGCTGTGTCGGAAAGATAGAAAATATGGCAAAAGACCACCTTGGCTTAACCACGAGATCTTGCATGATCTAAAAATAAAAAGGGAGTCATAAAAAATTGAAAGTAGGACAAATTACAAAGGATGAATATAGGCAAACAACACAGGAATGCAGGGGCAAGATTAGAAAGGCAAAGGCACAAAATGAGCTCAAACTAGCTACGGGAATAAAAGGAAACAAGAAGACTTTTTATAAATACATTAGAAGCAAGAGGAAGACCAAGGACAGGGTAGGCCCACTGGTCAGTGAGGAGGGAGAAACAGTAACAGGAAACTTGGAAATGGCAGAGATGCTTAATGACTTCTTTGTTTCGGTCTTCACCGAGAAGTCTGAAGGAATGCCTGACAGTGAATGCTAGTGGGAAGGGGATAGGTTTAGAAGATAAAATAAAAAAAGAACTAGTTAAAAATCACCTAGAAAAGTTAGATGCTTGCAAGTCACCAGGGCCTGATGAAGTGCATCCTAGAATACTCAAGGAGCTGATAGAGGAGGTATCTGAGCCTCTAGCTATCATCTTTGGAAAATCATGAGAGACAGGAGAGATTCCAGAAGACTGGAAAAGGGCAAATATAGTGCCCATTTATAAAAAGGGAAATAAGAACAACCCAGGAAACTACAGACCAGTTAGTTTAACTTCTGTGCCAGGGAAGATAATGGAACAAGTAATTAAGGAAATCATCTGTAAACACTTGGAAGGTGGCAAGCTGATAGGGAACAGCCAGCATGGATTTGTAAAGAACAAATCATATCAAACCAATCTGATAGCTTTCTTTGATAGGATAACGAGTCTTGTGGATAAAGGAGAAGCAGTGGATGTGGTATACCTAGACTTTAGTAAGGCATTTGATACGGTCTCACATGATATTCTTATCAATAAACTAGGCAAATACAACTTAGAAGGGGCTACTATAAGGTGGGTGCATAACTGGCTGGATAACCGTACTCAGAGAGTAGTTATTAATGGTTCACAATCCTGCTGGAAAGGCATAACAAGTGGGGTTCCGCAGGGGTCTGTTTTGGGACCGGCTCTGTTCAATATCTTCATCAACGATTTAGATATTGGCATAGAGAGGACGCTTATTAAGTTTGCAGATGAGACCAAGCTGGGAGGGGTTGCGACTAATCTGGAGGATAGGGTCATAATTCAAAATGATCTGGACAAATTGGAGAAATGGTCTGAGGTAAACAGGATGAAGTTTAATAAAGACAAATGCAAAGTGCTCCACTTAGGAAGGAACAATCAGTTTCACACATACAGAATGAGAACCGACTGTCTAGGAAGGAGTACGGCAGAAAGGGATGTAGGGTTATAGTGGACTACAAGCTGAATGAGAGTCAGCAGTGTGGTGCTGTTGCAAAGAAAGCAAACATGATTCTGGGATGCATTAACAAGTGTGTTGTGAACAAGACACAAGAAGTCATTCTTCCGCTCTACTCTGCGCTAGTTAGGCCTCAGTTGGAGTATTGTGTCCAGTTCTGGGCACCGCATTTCAAGAAAGATGTGGAGAAATTAGAGAGGGTCCAGAGGAGAGCAACAAGAATGATTAAAAGTCTAGAGAACATGACCTATGAAGGAAGGCTGAAAGAATTGGGTTTGTTTAGTTTAGAAAAGAGAAGATTGAGGGGGGACATGATAGCAGTTTTCAGGTATCTAAAAGGGTGTCATAAGGAGGAGGGAGAAAACTTGTTCATCTTGGCCACTGAGGATAGAACAAGAAGCAATGGGCTTAAACTGCAGCAAGGGAGGTTTAGGTTGGACATTAGGAAAAAGTTCCTAACTGTCAGGGTGGTCAAACACTGGAATAAATTGCCCAGGGAGGTTGTGGAATCTCCATCTCTGGAGATATTTAAGAGTAGGTTAGATAAATGTCTATCAGGGATGGTCTAGACAGTATTTGGTCCTGCCATGAGGGCAGGGGACTGGACTCAATGTCCTCTCAAGGTCCCTTCCAGTTCTAGTATTCTATGATTCTATCTCAATTTTGGGTTTAGAATTTTAATTTTAGTCTTCTTGATCTACACTCGACGTGTCAGGTTGGGTAATTGAGCCATGACAATGGAACAAAATAATTCAGCACCATCTGCCAATGCTGCTGCCTCATTGTTCACCTCCTTTTCTTTAAAATGTATATCCGTCTTCCTAACCATCACACTGCTCTTAGTACAGAGCCCGGGGATACCTCACTTGTTATGCTATTACATGTTAAAAACTGACCATTTATTCTTCCACTGGGTTTTCTGTGTTTGAACCTGTGTCCATGACGCAACTTTATCTGTGAACCTGTAACTACATTACTGGTATTTCTGAAATAGCCCATTGTGCAGGGACTTCATCAAAGGCTATTTGAAAATCCAAATTAATTTGGTCAACCTATTGTTGTATAGCAGTCCAGAGTGGTTCCAAAGCTATTGTGGGTATATAAGCAGGTGTTTTCTGGTATTGGCAAACACTAGCAGAAAATAGATACATTTTGGTTCAACTTGGGGGGAAAAAAACCTGCCCCCCGACTTCTGTGATCCACAGCAAACACTTTGCAAATCTTTTCCAGCAGCCTGGAAAGCAATGTTACAACATGGCTGTGACTGTAGTCCATTAAGGGACTACAATAAAAAAGAGTTTATCTGCACATCTCTATTTTCATGCTACAGCTGCAAGGCATAATTTGTTCATGGCTTGATATTCATTCTGTGCCCATCAGGTGGCATCTGAGAACTATCCATAAACTCACTCCAGCTCATCTGAAGAAGTGGATTTTGCCCATGAAAGCTCATACCACCATATATATTTTTGTTAGTCTCGAAAGCGCCACAGGACCACGCGTTTTTATCCATGCTCAGCAGTCTTTCAGTAGTTGGGAATACCCTGATGGTGTTGATGGCTTCTAAAACAGCATCTGTAAATATCCTTGTAACTCACACACTTCTCCATGATATACAAACAGTAGTGCTGTGAATAATTACAAAGCCAAGCAGTACCAAAGTGGATTTACTTTGCCAGGGCCTGGAGAAATTTTGAAAGGATGCCTTTTCTTAGCTATCAGGGTTCATCCTCATTAGCCAGGTTGGGAAAACGCCCCTCTGAGTCTCTCTCAGTATCACACTTGTGGTTGATTTGAAGGCACATGAGCCATGGTATCTCCCAGGTGACACTTCTGCAGTGGTGCTGTCTACTTGAGGTTCTTGGCCCATTCATTCTCATCCATTTTCCTGACATCACCTTCCCTCCTTCGTGCCCTGGCTGCCATATATCGCAGGGATCAGGGTTGGGCATCCTGATAGCAGGGCAGGCCAGGCCTCAGGAGGAGTTGATTTACCTCAGGAGCCCCAGAGTCCTATAGACACTGTGCTCCACCAGTGCCTGGAGCTGGAGCTAAGGGAGTTTGGCGTTTGGGCACCTATATTCCCTTTTGGCGATCCCAGCCATGGCCTTTAGTGTGGTGGGGCCGACAGCAATGTGCACCATTCTGCATTCCAAGGCTGTCTTGTGTGCCTCTCATCGGCCACTGGGACTAGCCTGGCACATGAAATCATGACTCGTTTGCTCCCCATGAAACAATTCATCAGGCCACCTCCAATAGTGGAGATCTGCTCTGAGTCAGTTAATGTATCTTTAGGGTTACGCACCCTCCTTACTCATGTCCTGATTCAGCAAGATATACTTAGCACAGTCCTACTGAGCACATCGCTCCCCACTCAAGTTTAAAATTAGGCAGATATTTAAATGCAAAAAGATTACAGATAGAATTACTCCTATACATTTAATGTAAAGCACGTACTTGAGTGCATTGTTGAATCAGGGCTGATGACAGTCAGTATGGAAACTCTGCCCTCCTGGAAACCAGAGCATATTATACAAGGACTTTTGGCAGTTTTTTGCTTCCAAATATTTTCTGTATAACTGAAGTGCCAATGATCTTACATTTCTGAGCATAGTGAGTCCTAGGTCACTCTAGGTAAATAGCGTGAGCTTCTCTAGGACTTAGCATGAGCTACCCAGCTCAGATCTCTTTTGTGCATTTAACCCACTGCAATCCTATTGTCAGAACACCCATTTCAAAATTTAATTTGCATTAAAAACAAAAAGTCACAGATGAACTGTTACAATGTTTCAAAAGGAACAACAGCTCTTACCGAGTGTTGCTTCTTTTGCCTGTACAGTGACAATATTTTCTCTCTAACTATCTAAAAAAGTTTGCAGACTCTCTGTAATCAAAATGCCACTTGGTGAAAATTACTGCTTTGTGTATACTATACAGTATCAGAGTGATCTTCTCACACACAAACCACCATTACTAAACAAGCCTATGGCTGAATGCCATTCTTCAATGCAGCATTTGGGCTCAATCATAGAATCATAGGGCTGGAAGAGACCTCATGAGGTCATCGAGTCCAGCCCCCTGACCAAAGCAGGACCAACCCCAACTAAACCATCCCAGTCAGGGCTTTGTCAAGCCAGGACTTAAAAACCTCTAGGGATGGAGATTCCATTCTCTCCCGAGGGAACCCATCCCAGTGCTTCACCACCCTCCTAGTGAAATGGTTTTTCCTAATATCCAACCTAGACCTCCTGGGAACCTCCCTTCAGGAAGTTGAAGGCTGCTATCAAATCCCCCCTCTCTCTTCTCTTCTGCAGACTAAATAAGTCCAAATCCCTCAGCCTCTCCTCATAGATCATGTGATCCAGCCCCCTCATCATTTTGGTTGCCCTCCACTGGACCCTCTCCAATGTGTCCACATCCTTTCTACAGTGGGAGGCCCAGAACTGGACACAATACTCCAGATGTGGCCTCACCAGTGTCGAATAAAAGGGAATAACAACTTCTCTAGATCTACTGGAAATGCCCCTCATAATGCACCCTAATATGCCATTAGCCTTCTTGGCTATAAGGGCACCCTGTTGACTCATATCCAGTTTCTCATCCACTGTAATCCTCAGGGCCTTTTCTGCTGAACTGCTGCTTAGCCAGTCAGTCCCCAGCCTATAACAATGCTTGGAATTCTTCCATCCCAAGTGCAGGACTCTGCACTTGTCCTTATTGAACCTCATCAGATTTCTTTTGGCCCAATCCTACAATTTGTCTAGGTCACTCTGGACCCTATCCCTGCCCTCCAACGTATCTACCTCTCCCCTTAGCTTACTGTCATCCACAAACTTGCTGAGGGTGCAATCCATCCCCTCATCCAGGTCGTTAATAAAGATGTTGAACAAAACCAGCCCTAGAACTGAACCTTGGCGCACTCTCTTGAAACCGTCCACCAACCAGCCATTGAGCCATTGATCATTACTCACTGGGCCCGACAATCTAGCCAGTTTTTGGTCCTCCTTAGAGTCCATTTATCCAATCCATACTCCCTTAATTTGCTGGCAAGAATATTGTGGGAGACTGTATCAAAAGCTTTGCTAAAGTCTCGGTATATCACATCGACCGACTTCCCCGTGTCCATAGAGCCAATCAGGTTGGTCAGGCGTGACTTGCCCTTGGTGAATCCATGTTGACTATTCCTGATCACTTTCCCCTCTTCCAAGTGCCTCAAAATGGATTCCTTGAGGATCCCCTCCATTATTTTTTCCCGGGGACTGAGATGAGGCTCTGGTCTGCAGTTCCCTGGATTTTCTTTCTTCCCTTTTTTAAAGATGGGTACTACATTTGCCTTTTTCCAATCGTCTGGGCCCTCTCCCAATCTCCACAGATTTTCAGAGATAATGGCCAAAGGCTCTGCAATGACATTTTCCAACTCCCTCAGTACCCTTGGATGCATTAAATCTGGACCCATGGATTTGTGTATGTCTAGCTTTTGCTGCCCACCTCCTTCCCATACTGTGTTGCCTCGTGTAGTAGTCTGGGAGCTGACCTTGTCTGTGAAGACAGAGGCAAAAAAAATTGGGTACTTCTGCTTTTCCCACATCATCTGTCACTGGGTTACCTTCCTCATCCAGTAAGGGCCCCACACCCTCCATGATCATTATTAAAACGTCAAACTCATTGTCTGGCAAGGGTATATTCACTGACACTTGTATTGGTAGAATATGAGGGCAGAAAAGGGGATAACTAAGGACACTAATCATAAGTTGATGACATTACAATAGACACAACAGGCCATGTTCAGATGAGCTACACTGGGATAAGTCCATAGTAGCTCCATTAAATTACGTTGCTCCCATACGGAAAGCATCAGTCAATCTTATTTTAATCCCTCCTGTGCAAAACAAGACATTAAAATAGAAGTAACATTATAACAACACACCAAATGACTCAGAAGGTAAACACAGTGGAGTACATATCACCCTGGAAAGGGCTATGTTCCGACTTTCTTTACATGCTCAATCACATCTTTTCCACTATAGAGCTTAATTGTGTGTGTGGACTATTTAGTCTGCTCTTCAAAGCATGGGATTGAGTACTGATACCTGGGGGTTCATTGTCCTTATGAATTCTGCTCCCAAGATGTCTTTGTTTATATTATCAAAGCACTAAGCACAGTTACTGCACCAGAAGGATGATTTTTGTACCATGTTAGTTTATTGTGCAAATCCATATGCATAATAATTTTTTTCCTGCAATTACAAAACTAATTCTAAAGTAGCAGAAAAATGTGTTAAGAACATGTGCTGTTAAACTGTTTGTTTAAACACACTTGCATGTGTTTGTGTTGTCAAGGAAAAAAGGATATATTCATGGGAAGTTTATAAATGGTTCTTCTTTTATAGTTTTCAAAGTATAACTAAATTTGGAAAAAATCAGCTAAACAAATCCCTCAGTATATGCTCTCAAATATCACAAATATACTTGTATGATGCATATAACTTAGCAACATACCTAGCAACCACAACAAATACAAATATTATGATTCCATGTTTCATTAAAACCTCAAACAGAATTAATAAGTGTTTTGGAATGTGTTCTTGCTTACTGGATCTAGTAAACATCTTTAACTATGATATAAATGTATTTAAAGTGAGAAGACAACATAAAATTAATCCATATACTATGTTTAGAGAACAATTAATTTTAAAAAGGATGCCAGCTTCTTTATTAAATTAACAACATGTAATTAGTGTGCATTTGAAGATTAATTTGTTTGCTAAATTTTACTTACATAGTTAATCGTTTCCCCTCAATCAGGTAACTGTATTTGTTACTATACAAAGGCACTACTGTTCTCTTGCTTATGCAGTCCAGCCATGCTTAGTCTAAGCTTTTATTTATGTATTATGCAACAAATGATGTTGGAGTTTTATTGGGGGCAGGTGGAAGGAGGCAGTGACCCCTCATTAAGATTTCCCAACAATCCAGTACAAATGGTTTTTGCGATGCCCCCCCCTTTTTTTTGGAACCACCCTGAGACCTGTACAGCTTGCATCATGACTTTGAAATTTCTTAGGAGGAATAGTTGTGGGGTAAGATAAATGCTTTTAGCTGGCTTCCTAGAAATATGTTTCATTCTGGATAAGTAATTAGCTGATGAATATCGCACTATCCTGTGATTTGCTTAGAAATGAAGGCAGCTTATCAGCAACCGGAGTTCTTTGGGTGGCCTCAGCGTAGTCATACTTGTGGGAGCAGCGCACCTGCACTGTGAGTTTCTGGAGCTTTCTAGAGAGCAGTGTCCATTTGGGCCCCTTGCTTCTCCTGCCTCCTCTCATTCTGAAGGATTGAGGGCATTAAAGGGGGCAAGGCCTCCACTACCCGGCAGTTCCTTCCATTAATTCAAGAATTCCCAGCCTGAGCCTCTGGAAGAAATGGGGCAGATGCTTATCTCAGAGAACTCTGGGAACAGGTAAGTCTATTTATTCTTTGAGCTGCCTCTGTATATTCCCCCTTTGTGGGAGTTTAGCGAACAATCCACCCTGGGCAGTGAGCTGAGGAGTTTTAGGTGAACAAGAACTGCTAAACAAGCATCGACTCTGGGTGCCACATCAGGAGTGAATAGAGGTGGCCAGTTTCCCCACACGAAACTTAAGGACAGACAAATGTAACTAAAAAGACACGTATCACTGCGGTATTAGTCCTGCAACAGTCTGAGAAACACTAGTCTCCCCTGAGAAATCTGTACAATATAGGGTAAAACACACACCAGACCAGATTTCACATCCATGAGCCATTTGTCATGGCTGTGAATTTGGCAGGGCCCTATACATAATTCTTTCCCTGGTAAGAGAAAGGGCAAAGGTGTGAGCCATGCCTTGTGGGTGCTAACCCCACCGCTAAGTGCTCTTCTGCAAGTGTTCAACTACCCCGGTGACAGCTGCAGTGCCAAATGGAACAGAAAGCACCGCTGTTAGTAGAATGGTCACCCTGTATGTGTGATAACAGGCTCTGTGCCAGTAGCAGATTCACACCCTGGTTGTTACCAACCCAACCTAGCTCAGCAGAGCAAGATCCTGGGAGCATTTGAAGCTGGTTCGAACTGCATCGAATTCTATTGCTCCTGGTAAGATTTGCAGGGACTGTTTCTTTTCTTAAGCTGCTTCTACTTAGGTTCTGTAGGGCACTGGGCCCCCATCCTGGCAGAGAAGTTGTTACTCAAGTCAGAGCACTGCAAAGGAGCCCTTGAAAAATACTGGCTATACAAGAGGTCTGATGTCCCGTGAACACACAACACATGGCCCCTTAGGGATACTGTATGTCTTAGTTTGGGGGACCTGTGAAACTTCTGCCCTTTGCAGAATACATAGTGTGGTGTGATGCTTTCTTAACTCCAGCTCTGAGGCCTCACAGGCTAGCCAATGCCACAAGTGGTCCATTGGCAACCCACACTCACCTCCAGCTCCAGAAGTCCCTGGTCTGAACTCTCCAAACAGCTCAGGTCACGCGAATTGTGTGTGTATGTTTGGAGGGAAGAAGGAGAGGAGGGGTCTGTGGGACTGACCCTGTTAATAAACATTTCGCATAGTGGTTGGGACTGGTGGGGGCATCAGGTAACACAAGCGTGAATTAGCTGCTGCCAGTCCAATTGCCATGTATTTTCTCAGTATTCATTAGAAAGTGGGGAGCAGGCACAAACTAGCATCCAGCACAGAGGATCAAGGGGTTTTTAATGACAGGTGCCCCAGGAGTTTCCTGATCCCAACATGTGACAGCCTAAGACCTGAGCCAGCTCTGAGAACACTATCTCCAGCTCCTAGGGAAAGACCTGTCCCATTCTCCTCCCTCCCTAGGGCCTCCCCACTGAAAGACATGGCCATCTGCCACTCACACTTAGCTCAGGGATCAGAGCAGCATCTCCTGGCCCTGTCCCATCTTCAGGGCAACATCACTTGAAAGCTGTGGTGTTCGCCCTGCTCATTGCTCTGATTCTGCCACTCCTGCCCACAGTGTGCCAGATTCTCAGAAGCTGGATGGTCAAAGTGACTCCATTGAGGTCAAGGGAGCTGTGCTGAATCACACTGGCAGAGGATTTGGTCCTTTAGGTGACACCTCTAACAGTCCAAATAAAAATCAGTGGGGCTGCTTGCAATCAAGGTGAGCAAGTGTGGCAGATACAGTCCCACCTCTTACTGGGGCCTTAGTTTTCAAAGGTGGTTGTCCATAGAAGATGGGATATTTTCAGCCTCCAGAGATGTTCCTAGCTCCACATGCTAGGCTGAGGGAGGGATGTTAGACTGTGGAGCTGCTTTTACCTGGGCTATTTTAACTTTCTCTCCTAGACCAGAGGTTCTCCTGCTGGAGAGGGCACTGTAAACACTGTCTGAGATGACAGGAAATCCATAACAACCCCAAGATAGGAGGGGAGATTGGATTCTTCTTTGGGGCCTGTTCCATCAGTTACCTGGCCTCTCTGTGCTTCTGAAGTGGAACCCTGATTCTGGACTTGCTGCCACTAAACTGGGCTGAGGTGCATCCTTTGCTTACGAGGTTCCCTAGGAGTAGTGTAAGGGTGCCCTCCTGGAAAGCTGTAAATGGGTTCTGGCTATCTCAGGGCACCCAGCAGCAGCTAGGGGGAGGCTTAAGTGCTGGGCTGTCTTGTCTTACCAGACTGAAAGTCACTTCATTCTGACCGGAGAAGTTGGGAACTTGGCAGAGCAGGAATGTTGTCCAAACTGCTCAATGCATCCCAGGAACTAGGACTGTGCTGGGAAGGAAGCTTCCTTTCAAATCCCAACCTTTTAACTTTTCTTGGCCAATGAAGGCGTCAGATGGAAACGATTCTGCCGCTGTAGAAATGATGCCTCTGCTTTGGCTCTGTGTTCCCCCAAAGGAACCACAATCCAAAGGGCTTAGCTTGCTAGCCACAGAGTCCTGCTCAGCCAAACCTCTGAAGCCAAATGTGACTCATCCAGGGCCCTTAAAGTTTGGCTAGCGTCTAACATTTGCGGAAAAACCTCTTCTACCAACATCCGAAAGGAGCTAATGGCTGGCGTGTCTCTCTGCCCAGTGCTACTCAGCTCGGGCTGGGAAGTGGTTGGAAAACACATTGCAAGGATAGGAGAGAGACCAACCCTTTTCATACTGCAGCTTTCAGCTCTCAAGCGGTCATGGAAGAACAAAAATGCCCTCTCAGCAGTTCTCCCTGGCTCTCTTAGCTCTCTGATCAAGCGAGACCTGGTGGTGTTTGGCCCAATGCCCTTCCCCGCGGCAAAGAAAACATTCACCTTGTTCAGCAGAGGAAGACAACTTGTAGGGGCAAGACGTCTTTCTCTTCAGCTCTTGCCTTTTCAGCGCCAGGTCTACCAGAAGGTCAGAACAGGCAGAATCTACATTTCAAGGTGATGGTGTAAGAAAGCATACCAAAGGCCATGTGACACTATCTACATCCTCATATCAGAGAGGCCTCCATGTTAGACTGAAGCAATGAGGAGTCCAGTGGCACCTTAAAGACTAACAGATTTATTTCAGCATAAGCTTTTGTGGGCAAAACCCTGCTTCAGCAGAGACCTTTTATCTAGCTGCAGTAGCAGTACATAGGAAAATGGTGTCACATTGCCCTGCACAGGAGACCTAAAAAAAGAGTCACCGTGGCTTAACCACCATGTAAAAGAAGCAGTGAGGGACAAACAGGCATCTTTTAAGAAGTGGAAGTCCAATCCTAGTGCGATAAATAGAAGAGAACATAAACACTGTCAAATCAAGTGTAAAAATGTAATAAGAAAAGCAAAAGAAAGATTGAGGAACAGCTAGCCAAAAACTCAAAAACGAAACAAAATGTTTAAGTACATTAGAAGCAGGAAGCCTGCTAAAAAAACCAGTGGGTCCCCTAGACAATCGAGATATAAAAGGCACAATCAAGGACGATAAAGCCATTGCGGAGAAACTAAATGATTTCTTTGCTTCAGTCTTCACAGCTGAGGATGTTAGGATAGTGCAGATTTGGGAATCTCTCTTTGTGGGTGATGAATCTGAGGAACTGTCCCGGATTGAAGTGTCATTAGAGGAGGTTTTGGAACAAACAGAAAAACTTAATGTCAACAAATCTCCGGGACCGGATGGCATTCATCCAAGGGTTCTGAAAACTCAAATGGGAAATTGCTGAACTATTATCTGTGGTTTGTAACCTATCCTTTAAATCGGCTTCCGTACCTAATGACTGGAAGGTAGCCAATGTGACACCAATATTTAAAAAGGGCTCTAGAGGCGATCCTGGCAATTGCAGACTGGTAAGTCTAACTTCAGTACCGGACAAGTTAGTCAAAACAATAGTAAAGAATAAAATTGTGAGGCACGGAGAACATAATTTGTTGGACAAAAGTCAACATGGTTTCTGTAAAGGGAAATCCTGTCTTACTAATCTATTAGAGTTCTTTGAAGGGGTTAACAAACATGCAGACAAGGGGGATCCAGTAGATATAGTATACTTAGATTTTCAGAAAACCTTTGACAAGGTCCCTCAAAGGCTCTTGTGTAAATTACATGGCCATGGGATAAGAGGGAAGGTCCTTTCATAGATTGAGAACTGGTTAAAAGACAGGAAACAAAGGGTAGGAATAAATGGTAAATTTTCAGAATGGAGAGGGGTAACTAGTGGCATCCCCCAAGGGTCAGTCCTGGGACCAATCCTGTTCAACTTATTCATAAATGATCTGGAGAAAGGGGTAAGCAGTGAGGTGGTAAAGTTTGCGGATGATACCAAACTGTTTAGGATAGTCAAGACAGAAGCAGACTGAGGGACTCCAAGAAGATCTCACCAAACTGAGTGATTGGGCAACAAAATGGCAAACGAAATGTAATGTGGATAAGTGTAAAGTAATGCACGTTGGGAAAAAATAACCCCAACTATACGTACAGTATGATGGGGGCTAATTTGGCTATGACAAATCAGGAAAGATCTTGGAGTTATTGTGGATAGTTCTCTGAAAACGTCCACACAGTGTGCAGCGGCGGTCAAAAAGGCAAATAGGATGCTAGGAATTAAGAAAGGGATAGAAAATAAGACACAGAATATCTTACTGCCCCGTATAAAACTATGGTACGCCCACATCTTGAATACTGTGTGCAGATGTGGTCTCCTCACCTCAAAAAAGATATTTTGGCCTTGGAAAGGGTTCAGAAAAGGGCAACTAAAATGATTCGGGTTTGGAACGGGTCCCATATGAAGAGAGGTTAAAATGACTGGGACTTTTCAGTTTAGAAAAGAGGAGACTGAAGGGGGATATGATAGAGGTATATAAAATCATGAGTGGTGTGGAGAGGGCAAATAAAGAAAAGTTATTTATTAGTTCCCGTAATAGAAGAACTAGAGGACACCAAATGAAGTTATGGGTAGCAGGTTTAAAATAAAAGAAAGTTCTTCTTCACACAGCGTGTAGTCAACCTGTGGAACTCCTTGCCAGAGGAGGCTGTGAAGGCTAGGACTATAATAGAGTTTAAAGAGAAGCTAGACACATTCATGGAGGTTAGGTCCATAAAAGGCTATTAGCCAGGGGATAGAAATGGTGTCCCTGGCCTCTGTTTGTCAGAGGCTGGAGAAGGATGGCAGGAGACAAATTGCTTGATCATTGTCTTTGGTCCCCCCTCTCTGGGGCACCTGGTGCTGGCCACTGTCGGCAGACAGGCTACTGGGCTAGATGGACCTTTGGTCTGACCCAGTACAGCTGTTCTTCTGCTTTTCCTCCGTGCATAGCAGTTCCTAGACTGCTATGTTTGGTGGAAAGGGAGAAGCTGGGAACTGTTCACAGGGAAAGTCCTTACTGAGCCCAGAGCAGTAAGGACTTGTGGGAAATAGGAGTACCCTGTTGTCATGACACAAAGGTTCTAAGGCCACAGGAGCAATTATGGGGCTGTGTAAAGGCAAAGTTGAGCAGGAAACGAGATTTAAGAAACATGCATGTTTCTAAATCTGTCTCCTAAAAATACTCAAACCCCATGAGCCCAAGGTTTGTCAGACCAGTTGGTTATTTTTAAACATGATTCCGCATCTGTGGGCTATTTAAATGTGTTATTTTCACAGGTGCATAAGTCTTGCTTTCATATGTGCCCACAAAAGCTTGTGATACTACATGTATTTTTGTTAGTCTCTAAGGTGCCACAGGATTGCTTGTTGTTTTTAAAGTTACAGACTCACACAGCTGCCCCTCTGAGACATGTGTGTGTCTGGTTCAAAATCATCTGTTGGCAGGAAATATGCTCTTTCTAGAGGAGGAAGTTTTCAGATTCCTCTGATCAGGACCTGCATCCATGTGAGTTCCCGTCTCGATCGGAGTGGTCAAGGAGAGACCATAAAAATAGGGGGATGGATTCTCCTCTGGTGTTGTTTCATTGACTTCAGTGGTATTGCTCTGGGGATGTATCTGCCAGAGTGTGTCATTGCATCTGTCAAACAGAATTTCCTTGATCAATTGCAATTGTATTCTCATGGACTTCTCTTCCTCTCCTTGGTCTTAGATGTTCAGTGCAAAAATGTTCATCCAAGGAAACACCATTGTTTGTTTCTTGGGTTTCCTTTTCATTTATCCCAGCATCAATAGGCATTGCAAACTAGAAACAGAATGCAGAAGACTGAAAAGATTAAGGGGCAGGTTCTGGTCTCTGTCTGTTGTGTTGATTTCAATTTGCTATTCTCCACTTCTATAAGGCAAATGTTTGGAAGCACTGCAAGCTCCGTGGTCTGTGGACAGTTAGCAGACCCGTCATTAATAATCACTGGTGGCCCAGTTTTGCATGACTTCAGCATGTGGAATTTCCATTGAGTTCAGGCTTGCGGGGGGGGGGGGGGGGGGCGGAAAGAAGAGGTGTCCAGATTTCCAGGCAAAGGAACTTCCTCCATCAATCATGGCTTTTTATTCTGTTTAAAATACCATAATCAGTATTTTGCAGGAGCATTTCAAACTGCTAACCAGACTATTTCTATCCTCCGAGTGCAGGCGGATGGCCTAGAAGACCTTTCAAGGTCCCTTCCTGTCTCAAGAGTCTGATTCTGTTCTAGGAATTCTGCCTTTTACTCTGCACTTGCTTACTTGTGTAAAAAATGAGGTTAAAATGGACACATTCCAGAGTGGCTACTGCTGACATGTTAATGCACCACCTAGAAAGACCCAGGTCAATAAAATCATGTCATTTACTAGTCTCATTATGAGCCCTTCGGGGAAATGTGCTGCTCTATAAACTCTTCCTGCCTGGTGTCCTGTGGAATTTTTAAAGTCTGTTTTGCTTGGCTCATGGTTGCCCTCTGAAATGTGTTGGGTTTACTTAACAGGCACAGTGTGGCAGGGAGGGACCTGGGGCGGCCCTTCTGCCCTTTCACATTTCTAAGATGAGTGAAAGAAAACTTGCTGGCCCAGTGTCAATAAAAAGAACCCGATCCTGGGCTCTGGTGAAGGGCCCTTTGCAATGCCCCGGGGCAGAAAGGGGCCTTGAATGAGCCACAGCTACTCTGTGCCTTTTGGATCTCCAGAGCAAAGAGGAGGGAAGATACACCAGGTTGGGAAAGTGCAGGGCAGGAATGGAGTCACTACAGGAGCTTTATATTCCTCCGGAGCATCCCCTAAGGCCAGTGAATCATCCATTGAATCTGCTGGCTTGTGTAGGGATCTGGCAATGGTGCTGCGTTGCTGGGAGGTCCTGGCCTAAAGGGTTTCTCTTTTCCTTGTGTTAATCTGGACCCCAAGTGCATCCCCTGTCCCTTTCTCTGGGGACTCAGCCATTTAACCCTCTCATGCCTGCTGTCCTTGGTTTCTTTCACCATGGCCTCTCTC
The DNA here is from genome assembly GCA_032595735.1 of Pelochelys cantorii. Taxonomy (NCBI): domain Eukaryota; kingdom Metazoa; phylum Chordata; order Testudines; family Trionychidae; genus Pelochelys; species Pelochelys cantorii. Next base: position 191,427,421 of record CM064328.1, read on the forward strand.
GTCTGTCCCACGAAGAGCTGTCCTACTTTGAGCAGACACCTGGACTCAGAACAGCTCTAGTCTGAGTTGCTTCCTTCTGTCTTCGGGCAGCTTTTCTCTTTATCCCCTCCAGGAAAAATCAACATCATGCCGAATATTTATAGAATAGTTCACATGGTCAGTGCTCCAAAGAAACAGCAAACTGGCTCTGCACAGCTGTGATGCTGACTTCCCTGAAAGAGTGGGAACAACTTCCTGTGGCTGCAGGGATCAGACAGGCTGACATCAAAGCACAGCCTCCATGCACACAATATGCCCCCAAAGAGCGCTGTCTTGCACTTTCTTGTTGCCAAACCATCCATAGCTGCAGCAGCTGGGGGCTGTCCCAAGGGCTGCACAAGGCTATGGCCTTCTCAGGCAGACACAGAAGTTTGACAAGTTGGATACTCCCCTTTCGTCCGAGTTTAGACTCCTGATGTCTTCGGCCTCCTGGATTGCAATGGCTAAACTTGCTCTGGTAACACAAAGTGGTGCTGGAGATCTGGGGCCACTGCACCAATGGGAGAGGAAGTGGTAACGAGGTTCTCATTAGCAGCATATCATCTCTTTAGGAGAGCTGGGAAGGCTTCACGCAGCTTGTGCTCTTGGATGTATGTTTTCAAGCTGCCATTTTAACCCCCCCCCTTTTTTTTTTTTTTTTTTTTTTTAACACAAGCAAGCAAGACAGAGAGGGAGCTCTCTCTGCTGGAAGAACATGCCTGCTTCAGTCACATTCTTCATATGGGGACCCAAAGGGCTACTCAACAGGTGTGTCATATTGGCCAGAGTCTTGTGCTGCCCCATCATGTACACTCTCACTGCTAGCCCCGCAGCATCTAGCCACGTGGAAGGGACAAACAGATGTTTGTGCATTTCTTTCTGGGGCCTGAATATCTTCTCACAAAAAGTTTTAAAATAATGGCCAAATACAAAGAAAAAGTATGAAATCAATGAGAGGACCACACCGCCTCCAACACACACGTGCCACCTGACCAGAAGGTTTCAGTTAAAAGCCATTCATGATTCAGGGGCTTCTCTCGTAATGTTTCCACTACCTCAAAATGGCACCCATGGCTTTCCATAGGACTGGAGGCACAGGCTGCCTTCACTGAGGCGATCGACATTTCACAACAGCCTTTGGAGATGCCAGTAAAACTCTCCTAGTAAAGATGGCCACTCTCCCCCACTGTTTCCATGGGGACCGAAGCCAGGCTGCCCTCAAGGAAAACAACGAGTAGTCCAGTGGCACCTTGGAGACTAACAAAAATGGATATAGTATCATGAGCTTTTTGTGGAAAAAACCCACTTCAGATGAGCTGGGGGGGGGGGGGGGGAAAAGGAGGGACCCTGTAGTGGGGTACACTCACTGCCACAGCACCACCAGCTGGCAGTCCTGGGAGTTTAGCTCAGACAGCAGGTGGCGGGATCCTTTTCGGGACACTGCCCTCCGGCAGTGCCCACAACAGCCTCTAAGCTTTCCTCCCCTTCCGGGGGCAGGTTATTGATTGATAGGCCTTCGGTGTGGGGGCGGGGGGGGGGTCCTCTGCCTCTGGTGCAGCGGGCGGTCAGTCCGCCCCACTGCCCTACCGTGCCTTAAAATAGTCCAAGTCAGTGAATCTATACCCGGCCTTGCTTCAGGTTGGGGTGAGAGGCAAGAGTTCGCGTGCCCGGCCTTGCTTCAGGTCCAGGCCATGGGGGAAGAAGTTCACCATACACTCAAGTCTCTCAGCTCACAGTTTCGGGCAGGGCAACAGTCCTAGTCCTGCCCCTTTAAGAGGTCCAGCCTGGATCCCGGCCGGGCACCAAAACACTGTATAGAAGCCCGGGCCCTGGGGCAGGGCGGGGCAGCAACACAGGGTGCAAGCCCAGGCCCTCGAGCAGGGCGACAACACAATAAGCTGAGCCCAGACCCTGGTGCAGGGCGGGGCAGCTAGTCAAAGATGGCGGCCCGGCCCCAGCTCAGGGCAGGGCAGCAAACGGCTACCGGTTGTCACCCTAGCAGCCAGGTCCTGGTGCAAGGCATGGCTGCTGACGAACTCCGGCAGTCAAAATGGCAGCAAGGCCCTAGTGCAAGGCAGGGCCGCAAACAGACAGTGAATAGGGCCCAGCCCTCAGGCAGGGCAGGGGCACCTAATACAACAAGCAGACCCCGGCCCTGGGGCAGGGCGGGGTGATAAGACACAGTGTGCAAGCCCAGGCCCTGGGACAGGATGGGGCAACACACACTCTGGTTTGAGGAAGCTCCTAGTTCAGGAGCTGGGCAGGTAGCGCACCTGCTGCAGGGGCAAGGGGGAGACTACCACCCAGTCTGCAGGTAGCGGGGGGGGGGGGGGGGGGGAGGGCGCAGGCCCACCCACTCCACTGCACCCCGGCCCAGGATGCAGCAGTGCAGCTGCTACTGGCTCAGCAGGGGCTCCAGCCCGCTACTTGCTGGCCTAGGGCTGCTATCAGCCCGTGCTACCCCCGGGCCACACCTCGTCTCCCCCTTCGCAGGTACCTGTGTCTCCAGCAGGTCAGTCAGGGAGTCGAGGGCGGTGTCATCCCAGCAGAGTCCGGGCGGCCCAATCCAGGCTTCAGTGGGTTGGAGCTCTGCAGCATCCAGCAGGTTCATCAGGCCCCGGGGTGCAGGCAGGCATTGGGGTTCCAGCTGGTCCACCAGCTCTGGCAAGCCCTCAGGGTCCCCATCAGTCAGTAGGTTCTCTGGCTCGGGCAAGACCTCAGGGTTCCTGGGTGTCCACAGGCCTCGGGGCTTGAGCAGGACCTCCGGCTCAGGCAGGTCCTCAAACATACCAGGCACCAGCAGAGCCCCAGGCTCCTCTGGGGCACAGGGTAGCTCTGCTGGCCAGGTCTCTGCAACCCAGGCAGGGCAGTCTTCACCAGCCCTGTGGAAGGCAGCTGTAGGAGGCCCTGGCCAAGTCTCGGCTTCCAGGTCAGGGAGCTCTGGACAGGCCTCTGTCTCCTCCAGAGGCTGGACCCAGAGTGAGTGCCCTGGCAGAGTTCTTATAGTCCTAGCCACGCCCCTTAACTTCCTGTCATGTGAGGGGGTGGGGCTAGGCTGAACATAAAATGGCGTCCAGAGGGGTATTTTCTTCCCTCTGGTAGTGGGGGACATCTCCCCCTGACTCCACCCCACTTTAGAGAAGGAGGAGAGGGAGCAAGTGTAGGGGCCGCTCTCTTCCTTCTCCCCCCTGCGCTGGTCCTGGTCCTGCTGCCTGCACCAGCTGGAGCCCTCCCTACCCCATCCAGCCACTCTCCACCTGTCTGCTGAGACCCCAACGCTGCTCCCCTTCCCCCCCCCCCCCGTACGATGCTGCTGCTGCCACCTAAAGCCACCACCAGCTGCTCCTGCTGCCTGAGGGGGGCGGGGGGGCCTGCCGGCTGTCCCCCCCCCCCCCCCCCGCTCCAGAGAAGGAGGACCCCACCAGCACCCACCACCTTTCCCCGCTGAGTGCTGCCTGCCCACTGCTGCTGCGCCCCGCTGAGGGGGAGAAGAGGAGACTTATCATCAGAACTGTGGAGGGGGTTGTTTAAAAGACTGAGTTTTTTTCATCTGCTCCAGGGGTAGTGGTGAACTGAGCTGTTGAAAGGGGGGCAGGGGGAGAGGCTCAGAGCCCTCCCCCTAGTCCAGCTGCCTGCCCCCCGCTGCCACCACCCCCAATGCCCCCTCCACCACCCTTCACCACCTGGACTGTCTCTTCTTCCCCTGGCGGGGTTTGCTGCCCCGCTCTCCACCCGGGACTCTGCTGCAGCGGTGGGCGAGGTCAAGCCCTCACAGCGCTCGTGGGCATGCTCCCTCCCCACCCCCTTGGACTTGGCCCCCCCTCCCTCAGCTACATTTAGCTGAGGGGGCCTCCCTTATCCCTGGTCACCCACCCTACCCCAGCAGCTTGTTTCCTTCCCCACTGCCTGCCCTGCCCCTCCTTGCCAGCCCAGCTTGCTTTTTCCCTCCCTCCCCAAAGTCGCTTACCCACCACATTCACTCCCAAAGTTTGTTACCTGCCATGCCCCTGCCCCTGCCCCAGCCAGCCTAGTTGTGTGTGTGCCCCGCCCCTCCCAGCTGCTGTTTTGCTTCCACATTGCCCTTCCCCCCAGCTGTCCGCCAGCCCTTGAGCACTGCCCAATCTGCCTTGTCCCCCCCACCCCCGAGCGCTTGTGCTCCATCCCTCCCCTTTTAGTTAGTCCCCCTAGTCACTGCACCCCCCCCCCCCAACGGTCCCACAGTTTCCCTTTATACCCCAGTGCAGCCGGAGGAGCCGGCCCCAGCCCTGCACCTGTAACCACGTTCCCTGTCTCACCCTGCCAGCGCCCTCCTCCTCTGTCCCCAGCCTTTCAGGGAGCAGTGGTTGCTGGCCCCTCGGCTCCCCGTTTATATCCACCCCTGGTAGAACCCTCCCTCCCTGTAATCAGTTGGAGGGAGGGAGTGGTTGTTCCTCCCCCTCCCCCTTTTTTTGCCCTCCCTCCCCAATTGTGTGCCCCTTCCCTCGCGTGTCCTTCCCCCCGCCTCCTCTGCCACAGCCTTAGCAGGGAGGAGAGGCTGCTAAACCCCTCCCCTTCCTCAGTTGCCCCTCCCTGAAACCTGTACCCTTCCCCTCGTTTCCCCTCACTGACACCCTCCTCCCCTGCCTGTTGTTCGGTGGGGAGGAACGGTTAATCCCTGCCCCTCCCCCCCTGCCATCTGTGACTCCTTCCTCTCACGATGGAGGAAACCCCTGCCCCTGTCGGTCCCACGGTGCCCCCATTGCCACCGGGCCCAAAGAATGCTGCGGCTGACCTCCTGACCCCCGACCCAAGCTCCACCGCTGCCACGGCCGACGCTCCCTCAGGACTGGGAGCAGCCTCCACCTCGGCTGGAACAAAGGGCCGGGGGGGAACAAAGGGCAAAGGCCCGGCCCCGAAGGCCAAACCCCCCACGGCCGAGGCTGCCCCGCCCACTGTGGCCCCGCCGTCCACCGCAGCCCCACCTTCCCCTGCTGTTCCCCCCCACCAGCTCTGGGGGTGATTCAACCACGGCCCCCAGAGCGTACGCCCAGGTGGCTGCTGCCGTCCCCCCACGTGCCGTGCCATCTGCCCCGACTGCCGCCTCCAGCTCCATTCCTGGTGGCTGGGGCCCCTTTCCCACCATGACCAGGAGGCATGGCGTCCGCTGCCTCCTGGTCGCTGCCTCGCCCCACGTCGAAACTTACGTGCGGGCGTTGGCGAGGGTGGTAGGGGCCTCGGCCGTGGTGGCGGCCTCCAAGATGTATGGCAAGGTCGTATTTTTCCTTGCCTCGGAGGCCGCCGCCCAGGAGGCGGTGGAGAGGGGCCTGGCGGTGGGGGGCGTGCACGTGCCCCTCGAACCGCTGGAGGGCCTGGGCATACGGGTGGTTCTCACCTCCGGCCCGCCCTTCCTCCCCAATGCCACCCTGTTGCCTTCCCTCTCCACCCTGGGGAAGCCTACTTCCATCATCAGCCCTCTCCTGTTGGGCTGTAAGGACCCCGCCCTGCGCCACGTTTTATCATTCCGCCGGCAGGTACAACTGCAAATGCCGCCGGTGGCACGTGGCAGGATGGTGCTAAAGGGGTCTTTTATGGTGTACCAGGGGGCCCTCTACCGGGTCCACTATTCAATGGGTGAGGCCCGGTGCTTCCTCTGCCGGGTGATGGGGCATGTTCGGAGGGACTGCCCCTTGGCCAGGTCGGTGGAGGCGTCCAGGCCCGCCGGGGCCCGGAAGGGCGCCGGCCCTACCACCAGTGGCCACCCTGGTAGTCCGGCCTCCGTGGCTGCCCCTCCTCCAACCAACGGCTCAGCTCGGGAGCTGGAGGCACCCCCTCTGGCGTGCCCGAGTGAGCAGGCGGGCCCCGCTTCCATTCCATCCGGCACCGTGGGGCCCGAGGAGGAGAGGGTGGTGCGGTCGCTGCCGGGCGAGGGAGAGGGCTCCCCCCAGGTGGAGGTTCCCCTACCCTTCTCTCTTCCTCCCCTGCCTCAACGCCCCCCCTCCCCCGAAAACCAACTGCGCTCCCTGGCTTTGCCCCTGCTGACCAGCCTTTCACCTCCACCTCGGAGGGCTGGACGCTCGTCGGGGGAAAGCGCAGAGCCCGCTGTTCGCGGGCTCAATCTCCCCCCTCCGATGAGGAGGGCGGGAAGGCCCCCCTCTGCAAGATCCCGAGGGTGGCCAGCGCTGCCGAGATCGCCCCCGGCGAGCGTCAGAAGGAGGCGCTGGCCGAGGAAGCTGTGGCAGTGAGGGGGGACGATGCCGTCCCCCCTGCGGAGCTCATTCCTGAGGAAGCCTCGAGTGGAGCTCCCCCGGCCCTGGTACCAGCTAACCAGCTGGGGCTCGAACCCTAGTTTACCCGTCTCTTAGGCCTGCAAAGTCCTTCAGGGGGCCCAGACAGCGGAAACATCTGGTGCCCCTTCGGCGCTGGGGGCCGAGCTCCGCCAATACCTCACGGATACGCGTGGGGCTAAGGGAAAGGTGGAGCTCACCCTTCAGCGCTGGGGGGGAACTTCCATTCCATCTTGGGAGCCACAAGGGCCCTTTTGCAGGAGGAGAGAGGGGCCAAGAGGCAGGACATTGCAGCCTACTGGCGGGCCCGCAAATTTCACAACGCTCTCCTCGCCTTCGGGTTGGGGAGCGGCCTGTTGCGGGGTCTGCGGGAGGCCGACGATCACCCTGCCCATGAGGATCCACCCCAGCCCTCATCATGAAGTACACCACCATCGCTACATTGAACGCCCGGGGCTGTAGGGCGGGTCTCCGCAGGAGCCAGGTGCTCTCCTTCCTTCGGGGGGGGGGAGGGTACTCGGTGGCTTTCCTGCAGGAGACCCGCGGGTGGCTGGAGTGGGGGGGACGGGGTGTATTTTAGCCACCTCGGCGCTCGCTCGGCCGGGGTGGCCACCCTATTCTCCCCTACCCTACGGCCTGAGGTGCTGGGGACTGCCGAGGTTGTCCCAGGCCGTCTGCTGCACGTCCGGGCCCGCATGGAGGGGCTGACGTTGAACTTGGTCAACATCTATGCCCCCAATGCGGGCCTGGACAAGGTCACCTTTTATCGGCAGGTGGCCACCTTCCTCGGCACCCTGGATCCTCGCGAGTGTCTGGTCCTGGGCGGGGACTTTAACACCACCCTCGATGACCCCGACTGTGTAGGACGCGCGAACTGCCAGGCCGCAGCGGGCGTCCTCAGGGAGATTGTGGACCATCACTCCCTGGTGGACGTCTGGCGAGACCACCACCCGGCCGACGACACCACCTTTACCTATGTCTGGGTGGGGGACCATCGGTCGAGCCACTCCCGGTTGGATTGCCTTTACCTATCCCGTTTCCATCTGGCGCGAGCCCACTCCTCCAGCATCCAGCTGGCCCCATTCACGGACCACCATTTGGTGGCCGTGAGAGCCTCTCTGAGTTTGGAGAGGCTGGGGCCGGCCTATTGGCATTTCAACAATAGCTTGCTGGAAGACGTGGGCTTCGTGGCATCCTTCTGGGAGTTCTGGCAGGCCTGGCAGGGGCAGCGGCCCGCCTTTCCCTCAGCGCGGTGACGGTGGGATGTGGGGAAGGTGCGCGCCCAGCTCTTCTGCCACGACTACTCCCGGGGCGCCAGCCGGCAGAGGGATGCGGTGATAGAGCAGTTGGAACTGGAGGTTTTGAAGCTTGAGAGGTGCCTGGCATCCGCCCCCGAGGATCCACCCCTCCGCGAGGCGTGCTGGGAGAAGCGGGAGGAGCTCCGGGCCCTGGAAGATCACAGGGCCCGGGGTGCCTTTGTTCGATCTTGCATCCAGCTCCTTCGGGGGATGGATCGCGGCTCCCGCTCCTTCTATGCCCTGGAGAAAAGGAGGGGGGTGAAAAAGCATGTCACCTGCCTTTTGGTGGGGGATGGCACCCCCCTCACGGATTCAGCGCAGATGCGTGGAAGGGCCGGGGCTTTCTATGCCAGTTTGTTCTCCCCGGATCCGACCGAAGCTGACACCTGCAGGGTGCTCTGGACCGAGCTCCCGATGGTCAGCGCGGGCGACCAGCTGGAGACGCCTCTCACTCTGGCCGAGTTCTCAGAAGCCCTCCGTCTCGTGCCCAACAATAAAACCCCGGGCATGGACGGGCTGACCATGGAGTTTTACCATGTGTTCTGGGACGTCCTCGGCCTAGACCTTGTCACCGTCTGGGCCGAGTCCGTGGAGAGCGGGGTCCTCCCTCTGTCGTGCAGGCGAGCCGTGGTCGTGTTGCTACCGAAGAAGGGGGACCTCCACGACCTTTGGAATTGGTGTCTCGTCTCGCTCCTCAGCACGGACTACAAGGTCGTAGCAAAAGCCATCTCCCTGCGACTGCAGTCCGTGCTGGCGGATGTGATCCATCCCGACCAGACCTACACCGTCCCGGGCCGTAGCATTTTTGATAACTTGTATTTGGTCCAGGATCTCTTGGAGCTTGGGTGTAGGGACGGCTTGTCGTTCGTCCTCCTGTCCCTGGACCAGGAGAAGGCGTTCGACCAGATGGATCACGGGTATCTCCTGGGCACCCTGCAGGCCTTCGGCTTCGGGCCCTGTTTTGTGGGTTTTCTCCGGGTGCTGTACGCTCTCGTGGAGTGTTTGGTGAGGCTCAACTGGACCCTGACCGAGCCGGTCAGCTTCGGGCGGGGAGTACGTCAGGGGTGTCTGCTGTCGGGCCAGCTGTACGCTCTGGCAATCGAGCCCTTCCTCTGTCTCCTCCGTAGGAGGTTGACGGGGTTGGTGCTTCGAGAGCCAGAGCCAGGGCTGGTTCTGTTGGTGTACGCCGATGACGTGCTCCTCATGGTCCAGGACTCAGGCAACCTGGCACAGGTGGAGGCCTGCCAAGCGATCTACTCGGCGGCCTCCTCCACCCAGGTCAACTGGGTCAAGAACTCTGGCCTGGTGATTGGGGACGGGTGGTGGGCAGGCTCCCTCCCACCCGTGCCTTAGGCCATCAGGTGGAGTGCGGGTCCACTGCTCTATCTGGGCGTTTATTTATCTGCCATGAATCCTTCTCAACTGGAGAACTGGCAAGGTTTGGAGGCCAGGGTGGGTGAGCGGCTGTGGAGATGGACAGGACTGCTCCAGTGCCTCTCCCTTCGAGGGAGGGTGCTGGTGCTAAATCAGCTGGTCCTGTCCATGCTCTGGCACTGGCTCAACACCTTGAGCCCAGCCCTGGAGGTCCTGGCCAAGCTCCAGAGGACGGCCCTGGAGTTCTTTTGGCCAGGACTGCACTGGGTCTCTGCAGGGGTCCTGTCTCTCCCCCTGGAGGAGGGGGGCCAGGGCCTGGTCTGCGTGCGCAGCTAGGTCCGCACCTTCTGCCCCCAGGCCCTGCAGAGACTCCTCTTTAGTGCAGGTAGTCCGGCATGGAGCATTTTGGCGTGTGCCTTCCTCCGCCGCCTCCGAGGGCTCTGATACGACCGGCAGCTCTTTTTTATCCACCCGAGGGGCCTTCTGCGAGACCTCTCAGAGCTGCCAGAATTCTACCAGGAACTCCTCTGGACCTGGAAGCTGTTTTCGGCAACCAGGTCCCTTTTGGCCACCGAGGGAGCAGACCTCCTCACGGAGCCCCTGCTCCACAATCCAGCCTTGTGCGTGCAGGTGGCGGGGGAGTCTCCCGCGGTGCGCCAGAGGTTGATCCTGGCAGAAACCACCAAGGTCCTGGACTACGACAGGGGGGACTGGGTGGATCCCTGAGCGTTCGCTCGGCGCATGGGGCTCTCCACCCTTTGGACCCCCCCTGTGCCTACTCCAGGAGGTGAAGGCGGCTTTGTCGCGGCCTGCTCTCAGCCTCCTACAGAGAGCCCTGCGAAAGGGTACGCCCCGCCCCTCCCTTCCTGCAAAGCCTCCGTCCCTTATTATTGGGCCCCTGTGCCGCGGGCCCCCCCGGCCTCCCCATCCCTGGACTCCCAGCCGGCTGCAAAATCTGCAGCCGGTCTGTTTTCGAACCACAGCTAGGGAACATCTGTACACGCTCGTGCTCCATACCCTGCATTTCCCCACCCACGTGTCCCGCCCCGATACTAAGTGGCAGGACTATCTAAGATCCGTTGAGGGTGGGGGACCCCGATGGGCCAGTGTGTATTCCACCCTAGTTCCACAGGCCATCGGGGACATTAGTTGGTGGCTCCTTCACGGAGCCATGAACACGGGAGTGTACCTGGTGCAGTTCACCCCCAGCCCGGAAGCCTGCCCCTTTTGCAGCGTGAGGGAAAACCTGGCACACGCCTACCTCTTATTGAGGTTCTGGCTGCACTTTTCCCCTCACCTTTTCATTTATGCACACCCAATCCGTGGCCCCACAAAGTCGCAAGACCTCCTCGTCAACCTCCTCCTGGCTTTAGCGAAAGCTGCTATCTATAGTACCAGGAGGAGGATGCTGGACGAGGGGGTTCTCTGCGACTGTGGGGCCTACTTCCATTCCTCCCTTGTGTCACGTATCCGGGCAGAGTTCCTCTGGGCAGCATCCACTGGCTCCATCGATAGCTTTGAGGAGCAGTGGGCGCTGTCTGGGGTTCTCTGCTAGGTGTCCCCATTTGGATCCCTTATTTTGAACCTGTGACCCGCACTCCTTGACCCTTTTGTCATTATTTGTCCCCTGTGATCAGTTGGACATGGGTCCAGTTGTCCAGTTGTCAATTGTAAGGCTGGACATGGGCCCACTTTCCCATGGTTTCAAATAGACCCCACTACAGACCCTCACAATTTATAACAGAAAAAGAAAGGGGGGGGGGGGGAAGTACTTGTCAATTGTAGTGCTGGTGCTAATGGGGCTAACTGAGTGGGCTGGAAGTATCTCATACTTGGTTTTTGATGTCAATTGGGTGTTAAATATGAGGAAAGCAGGTTTTATAATGGGTCACCCAGTTCAAGTCTTTGTTCAGGCCTAGGGAAACAGTATCAAATATGCACATGAAAGTCAATTCCGTGCTCTCTCTCAGTAGTTGTCTTTTGAAATTCCTCTGTAGAAGAAAGTCCGTGAGTGAGTGCCTGGGTGTAAAGGGTCCCCAGTCAGTGGGTGGGGCACTTCTGACTCTCTCGAGTGCCCACAAATCCGTGAGGCACGCCTTGGCCTTGCCGTTGGCCGAGCAACAGTTTGTGAGGCCCAGCCCTGGGTCAGGGTGGGTGGACAGACACGGGGTTAACACAGACAGTTCAATAGTTCATAGTTTAAGGCATAGCCCTGGGTCAGGGCGACAAGTGTCTATTACCAGTTGTTCAGAGGTTAAAGCTGCAGCGGGATCCCAGCTGGGCAGGGCTCGGGTCTCCTCACTCCAGGAGAGCTGACAAATGCAGGGGTTTTTGCCCCCCAGGGGGAACCTACCACCAAAAGGGAAGGGTGGCGGGGGGATGCAGGCCCACCCACTCGACTGCGTCTCAGCCCAGGGCCCTGATAGTGGTAGCCTATCAGGTGGGGATCCAGGCTGTTACATGCCGACGAGGTTGAGGGTCAGTGGGGGTCCAGGCTGCAGTGCGCTGCCCACCCGACCTCCATGTCCTCAGCCGCCCTGAGGTCGTCTATCCCTGGGCCACTTTCCAACCCGCCTTGTGAGCCTACCAGATTCTGGTGATGCTCCGCGGGGTCCTCAGGCAACAGAGGGGCTCGCAGGGTGTCCATGGGCTCTGGTTCAGGCAGGGGTCCAGGTGGGCTGGCTCAGTCATCGATGGTCAGTTAGGGTCCCGGAGGGGTTGGCGTGGGTTCAGGCAGCAGCTGGTGTCTCAGCAGTCCGGGCCAGGGCTCCAGGGTTGGCAGAGATCTGGGCGGCCCAACCTAGTCCTCTGGCCGGGGGCAGCACGGCTGAAGCCTTTGCTGCAGGAGCCGGGGTCAGGCATCTGCTTGGCTCGGCTGCCCAGCTCTGACTGAGCCCACGACTTCCAAGCCAACCCCCTGATTATGTCTGGCGGATGAGCACAGAGGTGTGAGTTTTGAATACTGGGGTGTGACTTTCACTAGCAGTGCTGGTGAGTGGCAGGCAGGGAATGTCTGAAACACAGCTCACTCTTCTGGCCTTCAACCACCTTCCTCCAAAGCTCTCCAAGCTCGTTGTCAGAGCAAGCTCCCCATAGACCAGGACACCCCAACTCAACGCAGCCCCAAACCCTGCCAGAGCAACAGATGCAAGCCCTGCAGACATAGCTCCATGGCTACAGTGCTCAGCACCCCCATGGCACACCTTTCAAGATGCCCACCAAGCACAGGCAACTAGTGGGAGGGAGATAAAGGTGGCACTAGCTGGCAGGGGACGTAACCTCCCCATGTGACCCCCCCCATGTGACTTGTTCTCTCCTCCTGCTTGAGACCCCCTCATGCTCTTTCCTTCCCCTCTTGATGGTACATTACCTGAGGGGGATGCTCTGAGCTCTCCCAGGCAGTGTGGCTAGAACCATCAGAGGAAGGGCTCTGGTCCACACTCTTTCCTTCTGGCTGTGCTGCTGGCGATAGGCAGCAGATGAAGGCCCAGCTGGGGAAGGCAAGGCCTAGCCCTGCCCTTTCACCTATGGCCCTGCCCCTTCAGCAATATTCCCTGCCCCTCTGAGCCAAGCCCCACCCAACCCCAGCCCGATTCTTCCTGGCCACCTGGAGGGCTGGGAAGCCAGGCTGCTGCACTGCAACTCCAACCTTCCCTGGCGGCCTGGAAGTGTGGGCAGTTTTGGGAAGGCAATGCCTTCCCTTGCCTACATTATCCACCACCCATGCTGCTGGCCCTTGCCCCTCTTGGAGTTTGAGGGGCATGTGACCATGTATGCCTCTCCTACATGTCTCTCTTGCCACCAAACCTATCACCAAAGGGGATACCTCACCCTGTGCATTAAATGCCCCAATAACAACTGTGGGGGTGAGACCAGCCAATCACTGTGCCCTCAAGTGAACTCACACAGGAAAGCGGCAAAAGACAAACCACCCTGTCCCCCATGGCAAGCACTTTTCACAAATCCATCACTCTCTGTTGGCCACTCAGGCCTTGTTCTCAAAGGACACCTGCCCAACCCCTCCAGAAGGCAAGACAAGCCTGGGAGACACAGGCGCTGACTTTGTGGGTGTGCCAGGGTTGGAGCGCATGTGGGGGAAAACTAGGGGGTCGGGAGCACCCACAGTTGTCAAACTCCTGCCCTGTATCCCTCTCCTCCCATGCCTCTCGCCCACTGGGGGCCCTGATGACCAACTTCTCTGCCATCCCCCCCAATACTTCCAGAGCACTGAGAACACCAGACTACAAAGGGAAACCTCAGAACTGTCATTCATGCTTAAATTTGACACTTTACGAATGGGTCTTAACAGAGATGCTAATTACCTTACCCATTACAAAGATAGCTTCCCCAGTTATCACCCATAATATCATTATCTCAGACACTAACCTCCCTCCCTCATCCCCCCTCTGTTCTAATATCTGATTTGTCAATTTTATATGTGTTCACTTTTTTTGATTGTATCCCTTTGGTATATATGGTCATGCCAATTTTCTTCCACAATTTGATCTGAGGAAGTGGTTTGGCCCATGAAAGCTCATCACCTAATAAACCATCTTGTTAGTCTTTAAAGTGCTGCACAGTCCTGTCTTAGATTCTTTAGTGCGGCAAACTGCCCCGTTCTGGCCGGCCAGCTCGAACGCTGTGTGCTTGGTGACTGTTGGGGAGGCTTGGGAAACAGGCTGGGATCCAATGCCACCATCTTATGCTGCACTCGGTTCTTCAGCTCCATTTGATTGGACCCAGATGCTCCCGTCATGTGGCCTTCCAGGGGTCTGGTTCAGATTGGGGTTTGGAAGACAGCCTGCTGGCTTTCATGCCATCTGGCTAGGACAGTGTGGGTGCTGGCTGGCGGGGAAAGTGTGGAGGAGCTAGAGATAGTGATTTCAATATTTGCAGGACTCAGACTACAGAAGTACCACAGATACCAAGGTCAAGTTATCTGAGGCCAAATTAGGAAGTTTAGATGAGATCGTGGGAGATGCAGATTCTCCTCGGGGCTGGAGGGGAACCGCATAGAAATTGGTGACCATGACAGCTGCCTGACATTCTGGACAAACGTCAGAAGGAATTAAAGAGCTGAAACAATAAGAGCCACCATCCAAGACACAGGCCACGTGCAAGGCCGGAGTAGGAGCTGGGGTTTTCCCAGGGTCTGAACACAAACAGGAGGCTAGTTTGATGGAAGGGGGTGTGATAGCAAAGGGCAAAACACCGCTGAAGCAGACCAAGAAAGCAGCAAGGAAGCCCGAGAGACAAACTGAGTAGCACTGACAGCATAACCTTGAGCCAAAGCTACAGACAGCTTTCGGCTGGAAAGAGGCTTGGAAAGACAAGGAAAGAAACTCTCTCCTGTTTGATGCCCACTATGTTCCAGGAAACAGGAACGTCTGTGCTCTTTGTAACTACGCAGGAGGTACCTGACTCCACCATCAATCTCTCTTCTGAACAGAAACAACATTGGCTGCCAGAACATCCAAGTAAATAAATAAATAAATAAATGGCACTAAACACCCTTCCAAAAAGGGCCAAATCTTTTTTTTGAAAGCCCTGATTTATCGGACTCTTCCATCATCCCCCAAGACAACGTTTGTTTATTATTTCAGTTTTGCATTTATAAAAGCTGGATCCCAGAGAAAGTCCTCTTCCAGTTGCCAGCTGCTTGTTTCTGGCTGCACATATGGAAACCATTCATATGTAAGGCTTATCTTGGGAAGCTAGAGATGAGTTCGCACTAAGAATGTGTGCTAGAGCAACTAGCTGATGCACACCAGGCTCGGTAAATAAATCCAGAGTCTTTATGGCTCTGGGATTTTCCATGAGTTATTTCTGATCTTAGTTTCCAAGTGCACATACGCACAACCACACAACCGCAGCTCCCAAGACTCCAGCTGATGACATTGTTGTATTACCTTAATCTGCAACATAGTAAGTGGACAACTACAGGGGCTTAACTCTCAAGTGTAATGTATCTTTTGTTCCTGGACTAAACAGGGAAGTTTAAACTGCAGTTGTTGTCTTGGTGCATTAAATAAAGCGCCTCTTGGTTACCAGGCTCAAAGAACAGGCTGGATGTTTAGTTTATCTTTCATTTACTGAGTCATTCCCATAGGATGAGTCAAGTCCAATTACACCAATGCGTTCCCCTATTTGATTGATTAGCCAGACAGCTGAGATTAAGGAAGAGCTTCCTGTCTGTATCAGCTCAACCCTGCCCTTCACACTCCACCTGATCACCTCTGGTGCCACTGGATGGCAAAGTCTCTTGCTGGGCTTTCACTTCCTTTCTGCAAAGCCCTTGGGGTGTGCTTAGCTGAAGGTGAGAGCTGGCGCTGGAGCAAGCGTGGAGAACATGTTTTGAGATTAGATGGCTGTTCTGCTGACATGGAGGAAGCAGAAATCCCTGTGTGGCGTTCTCTGCCCTGTGCTGTGCAAGACGTTCCAACTGGATGAGCACAATGGTCCCTTCTGGCCTTGAAAACTATGAATCTCCATGTAAGCTGGGTAGGCCTCCCGCAGGGGTTCCTCCGCCTCTGGGTCAGTGGGCAGCCAGTCCGCCCCACTGCACAGCCACTTAAAATAGTCCCCAAGGCAATAGTCCCATGACCCGGCCTTGCTCAGGATGAGGCAAGAGGCAAATAGTTCAACTCCCGGCCAGGAGTGGCCTGAGGCCAGCTGCGGCAGCTGGCTCCCCAGACAGAAGGCACAATCAGCGCCCCCGCCTGCACGGCCGTCAATGGCCATAACATAATCACGGGACACCCCGGCGCTCCAGGACGTCATCATCGGGCGCCCAGGCCAGCAGCGCCCTAGGCGACTGCCTAGGCTCACGGGCCACCCCTGCTCCCGGCCTTGCTTCAGGTCGGGGTGAGAGACAAATGTTCAGGTGCCCGGCCTTGCTTCAAGTCCGGGCCAGAGCTAAAGAGTTCACTACAAAGCCCTGGGGTGGGGCAGGCAGCAAATAGAGGCAGTTCAACAGGCCCTGGCCCTGGGTCAGGGCAGGTCACACACACACACACACACACACACACAGTTCCACACTGGGGAGCCCAGGCCTTGTTCCAGGCGGGGCAACAAATAAACAATTTAACAGTTTAGAGAGCCTGGGCCCTAGGTCAGGGCAGAGCAACAAACAAACAACCCCAAGTTCAGTCCACCTGGGCCTGTCTCAGGCAGGGGCAATAAGCCCTTAATGAAGAGGGCCCTGACCATGGTTCAGGGTGGGCCAACAAGTAACAGTTTAGCAGTCACAGTTTAAACAGTAGTTTATAGGGCCCAGCCTTGGTTCAGACAGGGCAACAAAGCCACCTGGACAGTCTAGCAGTTCAGAGAGCCCTGGCCTTAGGGCAGGGCGGGGCAACAAACAAACACAGTTAGTTCAGTTAAGGGGGAAATTCAGGCCCTGATTCAGGGTGTGGCTGCAAACACACACAGGTTTGGGGTCTCCTTGTTCAGGAGGGTGGCAGGCAGGTGAGGGGGAGACTGCCACCTGGTCTCAGGCCGTGGGGGGGTGCAGGTCCACCCACTCCTCTGTGCCCTGCCCCAGGGCCCTAAATGCACCCAAGCAGCTGTGACTGGCTTGGCGGGGGCTCCAGCCCGAAATGCGTTGGCCTAGGGCCTTTACCAGCCCATGCTATCCCCTGGGCCACGTCCCTTCTCCCCCTCAGTTGGTACCTGAATCTCCAGCAAGTCACTCAGGGACTCAAGGGTGGTTTCCTCTGGCGGGGGTCCCGGCGGTCCTACCCAGTCCTTAGCTGCTTTCAGGTCCAGCTGCTTCAGCTGGTAGGCCGTCCACAGCAGGCGGGATTGTCCTGGCTGGTCCTCGGGGTCCAGCTGCTTCTCGGGGTCCGGCAGGTCCCAGGGTGCAGGCTGGTGTCGGGGGTCGGGCAGGTCGTCTGGGTTAGCTGCACCAACAGGGAGCACTGGGCAGGCCTGTGGTTCCTTGGAGGTCCCAGCCAGGCCTCTGCCTCCCAGTCAGGGAGCTGTGGGTAGGCCTGTGGCTCCTCCAGAGGCTGGGCCCAGACTCAGCTCTCAGGATGCCCTTTTATATCTCTAGCCTCACCCCCTGGCTTCTGGTCAGGTGACACGGAAGGGCTGGGCTGTGCCCAAAATGGCTCCCAGAGGGGTTCCTCCACCTCTGGGTCAGTGGGTGGCCACTCCTGCGCCCCACTACACGTCTCATTCCTGCTAGCTGTGGGCGACCCTCAGAGAGTGGTATTCGTATCCCCGGTCCCCAATCCATTAGGGGCTCCCATGTTCCCTCCGCCGCCCCCTCGCTCACCAGGGTTGGGGACGGGCAGTGCAGTGCCGTCGCTGTTGGCGCTGCACCGAGGATTGGATCCCTGCTTGCCCGTCTCTGTGGCCCGTGAGCTCCATCTGGGGACCTGGACGGAGGAGAACCCCAGTGTCCCCTCAGTGCTGAGGACGGAGCTGCGCCAATTCCTCACAGATAACTGCAGGGCTAAGGGGAAGGTGCAGCTCACCCTCCAGCACTGGGGGGACTTTCACTCGATCCTCCAGGCCACCAGAGCCTTTTTGCAGGAGGGGAGAGGGACCAATAGGCAGGACAACGCAGCCTACCACCGGACCCGTAGATTCCGAGACACGCTCCTGACCTTCGGGGCGGAGTGCGGTCTGCTGCCCGACGACTCCCCTGCCCGCAAGGATCCACCCCAGCCCTCATTATGAAGTACACCACATTCATGACATTAAATGCCCAGGGCAGTAGGGTGGGTCTCCGCAGGAGCCAGGTGCTCTCCTTCCTTCGGGAGGGGAGGGACTTGGTGATTTTCCTGCAGGAGACCCACAAGACTCCAGCCGTCGAGGCTGGCTGGCGGCTGGAGTGGGGGGATGGGGTGCATTTTAGCCACCTCGGAGCTCGCTCGGCTGGGGTGGTCACCTTGTTCTCCCCTGCCCTACGGCCCGAGGTGCTGGGGACCGCCAAGGTTGTCCCAGGCCACCTGCTGTATGTCTGGGCCCATGTGGAGGGGCTGATGTTGAACTTGGTCAATGTCTACGCCCTGAACGCGGGCCTGGACCAGGTCACCTTCTATCGGCAGGCGGCCACCTTCCTCGGCACCCTGGATCCTCGCGAGTGTCTGGTCCTGGGCGGGGATTTCAACACCATCTGTGATGACCGGGACCATGCAGGACTCGTGAACGGCCAGGCCACAGCAGGCATCCTCAGGGAGATCGTGGGGACGTCTGGCGAGACCACCACCTGGATGACAAAACCACCTTTACTTATGTCTGGGTGGGGGACAATCGGTCGAGCCACTCCCAATTGGATCACATCTACTTATCCCGTTTCCATCTGACACGAGCCCACTCCTCCAGCGTCCAGCCAGCCCTGTTCACGGACCACCATTTGGTGGCCATGAAAGCCTCTCTGAGTTCAGAGAGGCTGGGGCCGGCCTATTGGCATTTTAATAATAGCTTGCTGGAGGATGTGGGCTTCATGGTGTCCTTCCGGGAGTTCTGGTTGGCCTGGCGGGAGCAGCGGCCCGCCTTTCCCTCAGCGTGGCGATGTTGGGATGTGGGGAAGGTGCGTGCGTGGCTCTTCTGCTGCGACTACTCCCGGGGTGCCAGCTGGTGGAGGGATGCGGTGATAGAGCAGTTGAAGCGGGAGGTCTTGAAGCTTGAGAGGAGCCTGGCATCCAACCCCGAGGATCCGCCCCTCTGTGAGGCATACCGGGAGAAGTGGGAGGAGCTCCGGGCCCTGGAGGATAGCCAGGCCCGGGGCACCTTTGCTTGATTCCGCATCCAGTTCCTTCGGGAGATGGATCGTGGCTCCCACTTCTACGCCAGTTTGTTCTCCCCAGATCTGACCGAAGCCGATGCCTGCAGGGTGCTCTGGACTGAGCTCCCGACGATCAGCATGGGTGACTGGGATCGGCTAGAGCTGCCTCTTACTCTGGCCGAGTTCTCGGAAGCCCTCCATCTCATGCCCAACAATAAAACCCCGGGCATGGACAGGCTGACCATGGAGTTCTACCGCGTGTTCTGAGACACGCGTCTGGGCTGAGTCCTTGGAGAGTGGGGTTCTCCCTCTGCTGTGCAGGCGAGCCATGCTCGCCTTGCTTCCAAAGAAGGGGGACCTCCACGACCTTCGGAACTGGTGTCCCGTCTCGCTCCTCAGCATGGACTACAAGGTCGTAGCAAAAGCCATCTCGGTGCGACTGCAGTCCGTGCTGCTGGACGTGATCCGCCCCAACCAGACCTACAACGTCCTGGGCCATAGCATCTTTGATAATTTGTACCTGGTCTGGGATCTCTTGGAGCTTGGGTGTAGGGATAGTCTGTCGCTCGCCCTCCTGTCCCTGGACCAGGAGAAGGAGTTCAACAGGGTGGACCACGGGTATCTCCTGGGCACTCTACAGGCCTTCGGCTTCGGGCCCTGTTTTGTGGTTTTTCTCTGGGTGCCGTATGCCCTTGCGGAGTGTTTGGTCAGGGTTAACTGGACCGTGACAGAACCGGTCAGCTTCGGGCATGGAGTATGTCAGGGGTGTCCACTGTCAGGCCAGCTGTACACTCTGGCAATCGAGTCCTTCCTCTGTCTCCTCCGTAGGAGGTTGACAGGGTTGGTGTTTTGAGAGCCAGAGCCATGGCTGGTTCTGTTGGTGTACGCCGATGACATGCTCCTCATGGTCCAGGACTCAGGCAACCTGGCACAGGTGGAGGCCTGCCAAGCGATCTACTCGGCGGCTTCCTCCACCCAGGTCAACTGGGTCAAGAACTCTGGCCTGGTGATTGGGGACGGGTGGTGGGCAGGCTCCCTCCCACCCGTGCCTTAGGCCATCAGGTGGAGTGCGGGTCCACTGCTCTATCTGGGCGTTTATTTATCTGCCATGAATCCTTCTCAACTGGAGAACTGGCAAGGTTTGGAGGCCAGGGTGGGTGAGCGGCTGTGGAGATGGACAGGACTGCTCCAGGGTCTCTTCCTTCACGGGAGGGCGCTGATACTGAATCAGCTGGTCTTGTCCATGCTCTGGCACTGGCTCAACACCTTGAGCCCAGCCCTGGAGGTCCTGGCCAAGCTCCAGAGGACGGCCCTGGAGTTCTTTTGGCCAGGACTGCACTGGGTCTCTGCAGGGGTTCTGGCTCTTCCCCTGGAGGAGGGGGGTCAGGGCCTGGTCTGCGTGCGCAGCGAGGTCCCGGCCTTCCACCTCCAGGCATTGCAGAGATTCCTCTTTAGTGCAGGTAGTCCGGCATGGAGCACTTTGGCGTGTGCCTTCCTCCGCCTCCTCCAAGGGCTCCGATATGACCAGCAGCTCTTTTTTATCCACTCAAGGGCTCTTCCGCGAAAAACTCTCAGAGCCGCTGGAATTCTACCAGGAACTCCTCCAGACCTGGAAGCTGATCTCAGCGACCAGGTCTGTTGTGGCCACCGAGGGAGCAGATCTCCTTGCGGAGCCCCTGCTCCACAATCCAGCCTTGTGCATGCAGGTGGTGGAGTCTCCTTTGGTGCGCCGGAGGCTGATCCTGGCAGAAACCACGAAGGTAGGAGACCTCCTGGACTACGACAGCGGGGACTGGGTGGATCCCCAAGCACTCGCTCAGCGCATGGGGCTCTTCACCCCCCGAACTTCCCTGCACCTACTCCAGGAGGTGAAGGCAGCTTTGCCACAGCCCGCTCTTGATTTCCTGCCGAGGTCCCTGCGAGAGGGTATGCCCCGCCCCTCCCTTCCTGAAAATCCTCCATCCATTGTTATTGGGCCCCCGTTATCATAGAATCACAGAACCATAGAGCTGGAAGAGACCTCAGGAGGTCATCAAGTCCAGCCCCCTGCCCAAGGCAGAACCAATCCCAATTAAATCAACCCAGCCAGGGCTTTGTCAAGCCGAGACTTAAACACCTCTAGGGATGGAGACTCCACTACTTCCCTAGGTAACCCATTCCAGTGCTTCACCACCCTCCTAGGGTACGTCTAGACTACATGGCTCCGTCGATGGAGCCATGTAAAATAGTTTACTCAGCATAGTCAATGAAGCCGGGATTTAAATAATCCCTGCTTCATTAAAATAAAAATGGCCGTCGCGCTGTGCCGATGATCAGCTGATCTGGCACAGCGTGGCAGTCTAGAAGCGGCACTGTTGACAAGGGAAGCCTTTGTTGACCGCTCCGGTATGCCTCATGAACATTCTCCAAAAACTTCCTGGATTGTCTGTGTACTGTCTTATTGGTCTCCCAACAGATGTCAGGGTGATTAAAGTCCCCCATGAGAACCAGGGCCTGCGATCTGGAAACTTCTCTCGGTTGTCCAAAGAAAGCCTTGTCTACCTCATCCACCTGGTTCTTCGATGGAGCCATGTGGTCTAGACGTACCCTAGGAGGGTGGCCAGACACCAACCACAACATCACTGCTGCTGTTCCGTGGGCCCCCCCAGTCTTCCCATCCCTGGACCCCCAGCCAGCTGCAAGATCTGTAGCCAGCCTGCTTCCGAACCGTGCCAAGAGAACATCTGTAGACGCTCATGCTCCACACTCTGCACTTCCTCACGCTCGTGTCCCACCCAGACACCAAATGGCGAGACTACCTAAGACCTGTAGAGGGTGGGGAGCCCTGATGGGCCAGCATGTATTCCACCTTAATTCCGCGGCCCATCGGGGACATCAGTTGGCGGCTTGTGCACAGAGCCATGAGCACAGGCATGTACTTGGCACGGTTCACCCCTATCCCGGACACCTGCCCCTTCTGCGGCATGAGGGAAAACCTGGCGCATGCATATCTGGCTCCTCTAGAACCTCTTATTGAGGTTCTGGCTGCACTTCTCCCCACACCTTTTCATTTATGCACACCCCATCCATGGCCCCACAAAGTCACGAGACCTCTTCATCAACCTCCTCCTGGCCCTGGCGAAAGCTGTCATATACAACACTAGGAGGAGGATGCTGGACGAGGGGGTTCTCTGTGACTATGGGGCCTATTTCCATTCCTGGTTTCACATATCCAGGCAGAGTTCCTCTGGGCAGCGTCCACGGGCTCCACTGACAGCTTTGAGGAGCAGTGAGCGCTATCCGGGGTTCTCTGCTTGGTGTCCCCGTCAGGTTCCCTTGTTTTGAGCCTGTGACCCACACCCCCTGACCGCGTTTTTCATTATTTGTGCCCTGGAATTAGTTGATCCCCAGGCCTAGTCATCCCGCCCGCAAGGCTGGGGGAGGGGCTGTTAGAAGTGGGCGGGCTGACGCCCACCCACTCCTGGGTTTCAAATAGGCCCCACTACACTCCATTCCCGGCAGGATGCAGCAATAGAGGAGCAGCTTGTAGGGGCCTGAGGAGGGAGACACCTGGTGGCAAAGAAGGGAGTGAGCAGAGAACTTAGCTGTGCTCAGGTAGCCACCATGAGCAGCATGTTCCCGTCGCACTCAGGGCGAGATTTTCCCAAGAGCTCAGTGCCCGGCAGTTCCCGCTGCTCTCAGGGGGAGATGCTGAGTGCTAATTGCTCATGAAGATCTGGCCTGGAAAGGTCCCAATGAGGGCTTGAAGTTCAGGTCTGCTCGCTGGGGAGCAGTGGTGCCCATCTGTAGCCCCATAATCCCCTGCAGTTGTTGATTAACTCAGGCAAGAAAAATCAAATACACAACTCCAAAACTGGGAAAAGCAGGCTCAGCGGTAGTACCGCTGGGAAGGATCGTGGTGTCACAGTGGCTCACAGACTGAATAAGAGTCGACAATGTGCCACAGCAGCCCAGAGGCTAATATTGTTCTGGGGCGTGTTAAGAGGAGTGCTGCAGGCCAGACACGGGCGGTAGCCCTGGGGAGGCCCCAGCTGGAGCACTGTGTCCTGTCCTGGGTGCTGCCCCACACTGGAAAATAAACTGGAGTGCATCCAGAGGAGAGCAACAGAAATGACAAATGCCCTGTGTCGAGAGGTTAAATAAAATGGGGCATGTCTGCTCTGGAGAAAAGACGACTGAGGGAGGCCCTGAGAGCCAAAGACTATTACGTGAAGGGCTGCTATAAAGAGCACAGCGAGAGGGTGTTCTCCAGGCCCACTGGTTCTCCACGGCCATCTGTAGCACAGGAGATTTAGGGTAGATTGGGGCGAATCTTTCGCACTACAAGAGTACGGAGGCTTGGAGTCCCCATTACTGGAGATTTCTAAGAACAGGCTGGACAAACACCTGCCAGGGATGGGATGGATTCTCTTGTCCTGGCCTCAGCATGCAAGGTCCCTTCCAGCCCTACTTTTCTACGATACTTGCATGAAGCTCTGCTGCTCAGGAGAGTAGGTCCTGTAGAGACACCCTGGAGAGCATCCCAGCCATGAATGTGCGGGTCAGCACCACTCGGGAGTGGGGGGGTGCTTCTGCCGAGTCAACCTTCGTGTGCAAAGCATTTTTTATTTAAAAAATTTGCCAGCTATGACCCTGTTCCTGCTGTGAATTTTTAAATGATTATTTCTAGCGTATGTGGAGGCCACTGGTGTCCATGCAACTATAGGGAAGAACAGGGAAAAAAACCAGCAACCTGGGCCCCACTAATGTTTCCAGACTGTGGTGTTGTCAGATCTCCCTCTTTCCAACATTGCTGCCAAGTTTCTCAACTTTTAAGACCTTTCTTTGGCTGCAGACGAAGCAGCTGATCACACTGTCCATTCTATCTGGCAATGGGGAGCCTCTGAGCGGAGGAAAGCTCCCTGCATTACTGTGTTTTTGGTACACACCGTGCAAGTCATTAGTATGAGCAGCAGTGTGGGATTGGGAATAAATGGAGGTAAGGGAAGGCTCTTCCTTTTAATGCTCCATTTGGAAGCTTCCGAAAGCAACCACTTTATGAACATGGCCCATGGCTGTGTGTCCCACACTGAACATAGCACTCAGGAAAATTCAGATTAATAGCTGGGGCTGCGGTGAGTCACCAGGCTAATCCATGGGGCCAGTGCATCCTGGACACTGACCATGCAAATGTCACAAGCTGCCAGGCCAATGTGTCTCAGTCCTGCCTGGCAGCAGCTGCATTGAGCAATAGTTCTGGCTTCAGGGTTGTTTAATCCGTGGCCTCTGTGCTGTGACTGTCAAGAAGGAGGCCCATCAGGGAGCATCTGGAGTGATTTGGACACAGAGGTGTTAGGCCAAGGAGTGGGCAAAATCAGGCCCGGGGGCCAGATGCGGCTCACCAAGCATTTCTCTCTGGCCCGCCCAGCTGATTAGCAGAGCGTGCAGAATGACAGCTGGTCTCCCTGCGCCTTGCTCTGTCCTGCAGCAGAAAGGATTCTCCTGATAGCTGTGCAGATGAGGGGGTAGTATGGAGGGGAGAGGGGAGTGCTGAAGGCAGGGTGTTCCCCTGAACTCCATCTCTGCAGAGCAGGGGTCAGGAGAGGGCGTGTGGCAAAGTTCTGGCTGTGCCCTGTGGGTCCTGCACTCCTTAGGTGGTTATTATGTACCTCAGAGGCTCACTGTGACCCTCTAGGCTGCCTCTTGTGTTTTTCTAGAGGTCAGGGTTACAGCTTACTGAGCCATTTACATCACTGGCAAAGTCAATGACTAGGGAGGAGCAGATCCCTCCATAACCCTGGACTTCCTTTTCCCAGAACTGGGGTGTGGGGAGACTGGGGGAACCCGGGCCTGCCCACTACTCTGGGTTCCAGCCCAGGAACCCTAGGCAGTGGCAACTGCTCGGTTTTCCTTTAGCTCCAAGACATCAGCCTCTTCCTTGGGCCACTTCCCAAACACTCTCCTAGCGCTGTGTCCCTGGTACCTGACTGAATCTTTTCCTTCCCAGCTTCTCCGCAAACATGCTTCCTCTTCTCGGTCCGTCCCTCTTCTCCTTCCCCCTTCTTTACCTAGGGGAAACCTTTTACAGCAGCACCACAGGCTTTAATTGGCTGCAAGCGTCTGATTAGCCTGCTCCTTCAGGCCAGCCATTAACTAGCCTCAGGTGTCTACCTGCCTTCATTATGGGGCAGCAGACTCTGGAAGTTTATTCAGGGAATAGGAAACTTTATCCAGCACCCTGCATACCTGCCCTCCATTAGAGTGCGGCAGCCAGCTGGTCTGGGTCTGTCACAGGAGACACACTGCTGAGCTGCTCCAATCTGAAGCATGGGTGGTAAGTGATTCACAGGACTGCAGAGTGGGGGAGACAAGAGAGCAGGACAAATTTCCCTAAAAGAGACAGCACCTGGCTTCTCTCAGAAATGCACCCAGCACACACGCTGTCTCTGTGTCACTGTCACACCCCTTCAGTCTGTGCCCCCCACACACAGTCACTGTCACATACACACTGTCACACACACTCAATCTGTCACAAAGCCTCTCTCACTCACACACAGTTTCTCTCTTTCATGCTCACACACTCTCTTTGTCTCTCTCTATAGCCCCCAGCCCCATCCCTGCTGCCCGAGGCCCCACCCCTTCTGGAGGGCCTGGAGCCAGCCCATGACCGCATACCAAAATACATGAAGTGGCCCCCTCCTCACGAAAATTATTGCCCATCCCTGTGCAAGACTGAAATCATCCGGTTCGTTTCACAAAGGTCTCTGGTCAGCCCTGACAGAGCAATGAATTATAGTCATGGCTAAGCTGGGCCACGAGCCAGAGGTGAAAGGTCCCAGTACCAATCTCGGGCCCCCCCCACCCCCAGTTAGTCACTGTGGCCCTGATGTCATGATTTTGCCCAAACTGTGCCCATTTATACCTGGACAAGGAAGACACGTTTCTGTGAGCTCCACAGGCAGGTTGAATGATGCCCCGTAGGCTGGAGAACCAAGTAAGAGCCTGTTCGTGCCCTCGCTGGGATTTCGCCAGCTTCCGAGGCATGCGACTGTTCTCCGCTCTTCCAGGCTCTCTCAGCATAGAGGGCTGAATAAGGGGCTTTGACTTGGGGAGGGTTAAGACTGACCTGGGCCCGTTGGCTCTCACTGCAGTTAGGGATGTGAGCACAGTGCGCGCTGGCCTTCCCCCGGCTACTGCCAAGAGCCACAGCAATGGAGCTGCAGCAGCAGGGGCAGCTGCCCAGCCTGTACAACCCCACCCGAGCGTCGGCTCGAGTGACTGGCCCATGCTGCTGGGGCTTCCCTGCTATTGTGACTGGCGCTCGCACGCTCAAGTCTGCTTACAGGTGCTGCTGTCGCACCTATTGCAGCGAGGCAATAAAGGGTTAGGGAAGAAAAGCACAGGGCTTGCGTTTCTGCAGCCCACAAGCTGGAATGGCTCATGCCCTGCGTTTGGACCGGAATGGTATTCCCAGAAGATCCACCTTCTGGCAAGGGAAGCAGGGCTATTGAGCGCTTATTCATCTGGCACACGCTTCATCATCAATATCCACCATCAGGAATGTTGTGTTTCATGATGGTTTGTACTAAACAAGACCTGGCGCGTGTTTGTCTCTTGGGCGTGTCTGGAGAATGGAGAAACCATCACCAAGCGCTTTCTTCTAAAGGAGCAGCTAGTTAAGCAGACAAACTGAGGAACTGAACTATAAATGCCATTTGTTTTGTGTATATTTGAAGTAAGCTTTCTAAGGGAAAGAAGAAACATTTCATAGCTCTCTAGCTGGTTTTATTTAGCACAGCGCTCAATAGTTACAGTGGGTTGGAGAGCAAATTGAGACCTTTAACAAAAATATTATTTTATATATTTTAATTCCAATATAAGCCCAGTAATAAGGGTTTAAACTTAGCCATAAATAATTTGAGTGCGGGTAAAACTTGCCATGTAGGATATCACAGTGAGTTTGTATGAAAAAAGCTGTTGTTTTTTTAAATTATGAAAGCATTGGTCACTACTCTATGTTACAACTGAGGTCAATTTCACACTTGAAAAAGGGATTCAACTTTTGTTATGTATGAATAGTGTATCACTTTCTCTTTGAGAATAGAACAAATTTGCTGAGAATGTACAAGTGACTGTTAATTGGTTTATGAATGAAAACTGAATTAAGAAGTGGGTGCTTTAAGAAATTTAGTAGCTGATGTCAGATTTCTTTTTTATCTAAAATGATCTTGGGCACTATATATCTCCACAAACATTGGACAAGTGAAGTGTTCAGTAGATCTGACACAATGAGTCTTATCTCTGTCCTGCAGTGAGACTTTGAAGAAAAAAATATGAAAAAAAATCTAATAGGGCTTTAAAAATCAGTTGAATTTAATTTGGGACCATGTGCCTTAAAATGCATCTGTCATGATTGCGTGGTTATTGCATAATGCCACTGTATGGCAGCATTAAGGTTGTTTGTGTGTCCTTGTGTTGTCTGTGAATTTCCATACCTTACTCTGAAAGTGTTTATTTTTAGTTTGGCTCTTTCCAGTTAAGGTTGTTCTTAAAGCAAGATGGGGTGAGTTGTGCCTTTCTCTCTGCCTTAGAGAGCAGGTTGTTTTCTCTCTGTTTTTGAGATCTTGTGTGTCATCTTTCTAAAGACTAAGAAATAAAATCAGCTTACAGTGCAGCCTTCCAGCCAGAGTGTAGGTCTAACGTCTCTGAGGTGAACATAACAGAAGCCCACTTGTGACTTCATTGAGGCTAGGTCTACAGTAGACACACCTTTGGTGATGAGATGGGTTGTCTGCAGCGGAAAGCACACCACACCCATGCTGCAGCACATAGCTACCTTTTCTCTGGGGCCCCCCCCCATTAGCAGAGCCTTCCCCTGAGGCAGTTAAGGGCTCCAGCAGTGGGGAGCTGCTAGTTCCCCCCCACTGCTCCCTTCCCTGGCTGCTGGAGTCTTTTTCTGCGGTGGGGGAAGGCTGCAGTAGTGGGGTAGCAGGACACGACATGTCTCTGACAGTGCAGACAGGAGGCACAGCCCTGCCAGTCGAGAATGTGGAGGGCACACACATGCTACACAGGCTTAATCCACCCCTCACTGTGCGTACTGCTATTTATACTGGTGCTGGCGGGTAAAGCGGCCCATTCCCCGCAGCCGGGAGAGTCCTGCGTGGGAGGTGCACCCCGGGTTACCTATTTTACTCCATTTACAAGAAGCTCGTGTGCAGCAGTAGGATCTGAATGCTAGTCACAGCAAATGCCAAGAAATTAGTCCAGTGAGATCTCAACCAGTCTCCGTGTCCCATCCAATGAAGCTGGTGAGTTGTTCTTGCTGCCCACAACTGCGGCCCGGGTCCCAGGCAGGAGGCTTTCGCAGCTTTCATGTTCATGCTCTAACCTGCTTTACTGTGCAAGTATGTGCAGCAGCCGATTTATGGCTCGGGGGTTGGAGAGACATGAGATGCGAGCTGCCGAAGCCTCTGCCGTGCCCCACGGTCTTGGCTCCTCCTCGCTGCGGATGTGATCACAGCTGCTAAAGCCTGGTTTTTCCTTTTGCTAATACATCCGAGGGAGCAGTCACTCCAAGAACAACACAGACCTTGGCTTCCGGAAGCCAAAATAATTTTTACAGAAAACTTGACAGGGGTGTCTTCAAATCTGAAACATTTCAAAGCGTCATGCCATCTTTTCCTGAAGGAAGAATGGGCATGTGGTTGAGGCACTAGAATGATCCTTCAGCTTAACCCTCAATGTTTTGATTCATGTAAGCGAGATCTGTACTGCTACTGAAATTAAAGGGTCCAATGGTGCTTGCCTTCTTCATGCCAGAAGCCCTGCTGAAATTAGCAGGGTTGCTAATTGTACAAGGCAAGCAGAAGGTGACCCTGGTATTTTTTGTCGTGTAGTTTCAGTCTTTGCTCAGTTTTGTCAAATTCTTTCCCCAAGGGCAAATTGTTTGCATTAAAACCAGTCCCCTAGTTGTTCATTAACCTGATAAACCTCAGTGTCTGACTCTGCACAGGGGGGTTGTGAGGTAACTATTTGTGTGGTTAATTGTTGAGTTATAGGTCGAGGGACTGCAGCCATGAAAGACAACGGGGGCTCCATGCACAGGGTTACAGGCTGTCGAACCAAGGTGCTCGGCTGGAATTCTCAGTCTACTGCCAGTGCAGAGGACAGCAGGGGAGCTCTGTGTTGGCTGGTGTGATCCATGAAATTCCGGCACCGGCATACAGATCTCAAAAGAGCTTTTTGAACCTGTCATTGAGAGACACCACAGTAACCCAGTGCTTATGAGCTTGTTGCTCTTGAGAAGGGCAGGGTTCGATGGTGAGCTGGGTGCTTTTCTTTGGCAGTACCAAGCACCAGGGGCATGCAGCCAGGTTGCACAGCGACCTAAATATTGCCCTGTTGGTCAGAGCTCATGCAGCAGCCCCAGATGCCACTTTGACTCTTCTTTAATGCCGTCTCCCAGTGAAAGTAATTACCTCCATTGGAAACTGGCCAGAACATTGGCATTCCCAACTCTGCTTTTATAAACAGCGCAATGAAACCCTGGAGACCACAACCACACAAACACAATTTGCCCCTTTGCATTCCCCAAACAAGAGGCTTAACTTTTATTTAACAAAGAAAACATTTTCTGAGGGGCAAAGACAGAAGTGTAACCAGCCTCCAAAAAAGCTCTTTAATAGGAGCGTTCCAGCACAGCTCTGGTTCCAGGCTAATTAATTAAACACAGATGCAGGCGATGTTGTTAGAAACGGGCTGGAGCAGCAAAGTTTGGACCTGGAGCCACACTTTCTCAATGCCGAGGGATGGTTAGGTGTGTGGGGGGGATTAGATTCTCTCAGTCACTTCAGAGCTCATTTCCACTGAAACAAACATGGAGCCATTGATTGGGTTTAACGGGAGTCAGACTGGGCCTTCAAAGCTGTAGGAATACAGCAGGCCCCTGCTGGTTTTAATTAATCCAGGTGCAGCCATCTAAAAAACCTGACTCACTAGTTGGAAATGTCACATGCTGTGATCACTGCCAGGAAGCCCAACCCCGGGGCTTTTCTTTTTCACACATCCAATCTGGCAGCTGGTTTGCAATGTGCTCTCAGAGGTGGGATGCATTGTTGCCAACAGTCCATTGTCTCTGGAGCCCATGACACAGGCCCAGAGCAGGGCATAGCCTGATGAGCTTTGGGCAAGCCCTCCCTGTCACAGGCAGCTGGCATCCTTCGCACTTCACGCAGATGGAAATTCTGTAGCTGAGTTCGCGCCTGACAAGGCGCTCGCCTCCCCTCCTGAAACCGTCTCCAGCCTGTCTCATTGATTCCAAGGCCAGAAGGGGCCCTTGTGGTCGCATAGCCCAAGGTCCATTAGCCGCGTTGACAATCGTGTGGGAAGAGCTTCTGAGCCCCAGGCATCTGGAGCAGCACAGAAGTTGAACTCACAACCCTGCGAGGCAGAGCACCCCGGGGAAAGACCCTGAGAGACGGTTCCTCCAAGCAAGAGCAATGCTTGCGTAGCAGGCCGCCGAGCCACTGCTGCTCAGACAAAGGCTTCTGAGATGTTTACAGCATTGCCAGCCTCATGCCTTCAACAAGCACAAGTCACGCCCTGGTGAACCCTGAGAGGGTCGGCGGGGCACTGTTTGTAGCCTGCCTGTTGGGCCACTCACCTGGGTGGGGGATCCCCACGTTCAAGGCCACAGGTATGGTTCTTCTAATGTGTTGGGCAGCGCTCCTGAGGCACTGTCCCTTCTTCTTCGAGTGATGTCCCCGTGGGTACTCCACTGTTGGTGACTGGTCATCCCTGGAGCCGCAGTTCAGAGCTTTTTCCCTAGCAGTTTACTGTGGGGCCGCGCATGTGCAGGAGGTGGCTTGCACCATTGGCTGTTTGACAGCTGCCTCATGCATAGCCCTCCTCCCCCCCCACCAGTTCCTCTTTTACCACCCTCTGTCGCAGACGGAGTCCTCAGCTGTCTCTCTCCTCAGAAGCTTCAGGGGGTAGCCGAGTTAGTCTGTGCAGGATAAACTTAAACAAGAGATAGTCTGGTAGCACTTTAAAGACTAACAAAACATGTAGATGGTATCATGAGCTTTCATGGGCACAGCCCACTTCTTCAGATGACAGGAGTGTTGGATGTCCAGAACCAAAATAAATGGGGGGGGGGAATGGGAGGCAGTGGGTATATAAATATCAAAGGGAAAACTGAGCTGGTATGTAACAGGCAAAACTGATAGTCTGCGTCTAGACTGGCATGATTTTCCGCAAATGCTTTTAACGGAAAAGTTTTTTCCGTTAAAAGCATTTGCGGAAAAGAGCATCTAGATTGGCACGGATACTTTTGCGCAAAAGCACTTTTTGCACAAAAGCATCCGTGCCAACCTAGACGCGGTTTTGCGCAAGAAAACCCCGATCGCCATTTTCACCATTGGGGCTTTTTTGCGCAAAACAGTTTTTACCTGTCTACACTGGCCCTCTTGCGCAAAAGCATTTGCGCAAGAGGGCTTTTTCCCGAGTGGGAGCGTCATTGTATTTGCGCAAGAACACTGACAATCTTACATTAGATCGTCAGTGTTCTTGCACAAATTCAAGCGGCCAGTGTAGACAGCTGGCAAGTTTTTGCGCAAAAGCGGCCACTTTTGCGCAAAAACTTGCCAGTCTAGACACAGCCACAGTCTATAAGCACCTAAAAACTAGATAGTTAAAAGAAGCGGATAAGGACCATTAGTTAGCAATTAAAGAGGAAGAGCACCAGTACCAGAGTCTACACAGACAAAGAACCATTGGCACCTTCATTGTTTGGTTGGTTGATAATGTCCCAGCCATCCGGTATCTCGATTCAAACCACTGGTATGTGAATTAAACTTGTGAATGAATTATAGTTCCAACCCTTCCCTGCGTATTTGGCTCATGCATTTGGTCTGTAACAAAACAGCAACTTGAAGATCTCGTAATGAATGACCAGACAGATTAAAAGTGTTCCCCAACAGGTTTCTGTGTGTTCCCTTTACAGATATCTGATTTGTGTCCATTGATTCTTTCCCGTAGGGACTGTCCAGTTTGTCCAATATATATAGCAGTGAGGCATTGCTGGTATAGATCGCATTACTGGATGTGAAGTTAAATGAGCCTCTGATTTGGTGGTTTATGTGGTTGGCTCCAGTGATGAATTTGCTTGTATAGATATGTGGGCAGAGTTGGCAACGGGGCTGATTGCAGGGCTGGGTTCCTGGATGCTTATGATGTAGCTGTGTGGCATGGTTACTGGAAAAAATGTGTTTCAGGTTGGGGTGCTGTCTGTAAGCGAGAATAGGCCTTTCTCTGAGGGTACGTCTAGACTGCCCGCCTTTTTCAACAGAGGCTTTTTCGAAAGTATCTTTCGAAAAAGGCCTCTTTCGAAAAAGTGCATCTACATTACACTAAGCAGATCGATTTTTCGAAAAAGAGTGTCCAGACTGCCTGGACGTGCTGTCAAAAAAGGCCACCTGGAAGCACTTGTGCCAGGGCATGGGGGCAGCCTTTACTTCCAGGTCCTGCTGCATGCTCTTTGCAGAGACGTGTGCTTAAAGGGATCCTCCTGAACAGCTGTTGCTCTGCTCCTGCAGCTGGCTTGCCTACCTCCTAGAGGGACAGCAAAGCTTCTGCAGTGCTTGCTTGGAGTGCTCTGCTTTCTGGGACACCACAGCATTTTTTTTTCCTGCTTCTGTTTTGTGGTTTGAATTTTGCCATGGAGCTGGAGCTGCCCCTGGGCAGGCGATGGCCCCACACTGTAGTGCTTCAAGTGCTGCTGCAACTCCATGAGACCTTTATGGTGTTGATGCCAGGTCTGGAGTCTGAACCCAGCCTTGAGCCCCTCGTTTGGGGTGCAGTAACACTGTTCTTGCCACCGAACGTTTTCCACGAGAGGCGATTTTGGAGGCTGGAAACAAGTTCTGACTGGTGGGACCGGCTCGTAATGGAGCAGTGGGACGACCAGCCTTGGCTCCAAAACTTCAGGATGCAGAAGTCCACCTTCCAGGAGCTGTGTACCTGGCTTGCCCCCTCCCTGCAACGACAGGACACCCACCGGCACCCTGCCATCCCGCTGGAGAAGAGGGTGGCGATTGCCCTCTGGAAGCTGGCCACCCCTGACAGCTACTGGTCGGTGGGACACCAGTTTGGTGTGGGGAGATCTACTGTTGGCGCCGTGTGAATGGAGGTAAGTCCCTCTGGGGGGGCAGTCCATGAGAGGTAGGGGGACTGTAACAGGAAAGGGCCGGGGGGGGGGGAATGGAGTGGAGGTCGTGGAGGGCTCCTGGCCTCACTCTGCCCTACTGCTGGGAGTAGCCGCCGGGGGGGGGGGAAGTCCTGGAGTCTTGGGGGGCGGGGAAAGGGGGGGGGGAAACCTCCCAAGGACTTGGGCAACCCCTCTAACTTCCTATTCTGTGTGTTTGTCTGTGTCTATTTCTGCAGGTGGTGAGGGCCATCAACTCGGAGCTGCTGAACAGGATTGTCCGCTTCAGAGACCTAGACACCATCATGGCTGGTTTTGCTGGGCTGGGATTCCTGAACTATGGAGGAGCGCTCGATGGAACACACATTCCCATCCGTGCACCGCCCCATTGAGCAGCCCAGTTTATCAACAGAAAAGGATACTTCTTCATGGTGCTGCAGGCCCTGGTTGACCACTGACATTTGTGTGGGGTGGTCAGGTTGGGCACACGATGCTTGGATCTTCTGAAATTCCTACCTTTACCCCAGGCTGCAGGCTGGAACCTTCTTCCCACAGCAAAACTTTGCTGTTGGGGACATGGAGATGCCAATCTGCACTGTGGCTGATGCAGCGTACGCCCTCATGCCCTGGCTCATGAAGCCGTACACTGGGCGTCTGAACCCGAGCAGGGAACTCTTTAACGCGCACCTGATATGGGCACGCTTGCAGGTGGAATGCGCCTTTGAAGGGAAGGTTTAGGTGCCTGCTCACTCGCTGCACCATGGGGGAACACAATATCCCAGAGGTCGTGGCTGCATGTTGCATCCTCCACAACCAGGTGGAAAGCAAAGGAGAGGCCTTCCTCCCAGGGTGGGGGACACCGGCTGAAGTGGAGGGGAGGTGGTCTGCACAGCCCTGGACAGCTGCCGTTCGCCAAGCCCATCAGGTAGGGGTCCACATCTGGGAGGCTTTGTGTGAGCGCTTCTCAGCTGGAGCCCAATGACTTTCCCCAGGGTCTCCCCAATGGGACCTGTGGGCTTGCCCCCCCCAAAAAAAACCTTTCCTCTCACAACCCATCCCTGCACCAGTCTCCGGACAGTGAACACACACACACCAGCTTAAATATAAAAAACATTATGTTTATTAACAAAGTACGTGCAAATAAATAACTTAGTAAAAAAATAAAACTGCAAAATGTATTCGAAAATAAACTTTCTTGTTCAACTATCAAAGTGTTTTAAAATTGTGGGGGGGTTGTCAACCTGGAGGAGGGAGGGAGGGCAGGAGGGCAGTTTAGGTATCATGAGGGTGCTGCTTGGGCTGCAAAACTCTGCTGCCTTGGGTCCGTGGCCCTAACCGTCCTCGGGGCTGAGTGAGACCGGGGACAGTGGGGGGCTCCAGCTGGCTCTGCCCTAGCAGGGGGGGAGAGGGGTGGCAGGGGCTGAGGGGGAGGAAGGGGTGGCAGAGGGGGCTGGAGCAGGTTGAGCGGGAGGAGCGGCAATGGGGACAGGACCTGGGACAGTCAGGGCCTCTCGCACACTCCCACACATAGCGGTCCACTGCAGGAGGAAATCGTCCAGCAACTGATTGTGCCAGTGAGCCTCCTCCCATGCCCTTTCGGCAATGGTCTCCTTCATCCTCTCTAGGGCCTCCACATGCCTCCGCAGGAGCTCATTATACACCCGCCAATGCCTGCGGCTTCCGTGGGACCGGGTGGGTGGTGGCACAGGTGTTG